>CM053594.1:76104006-76145743 GCA_028646575.1 Pseudocheirus occidentalis
AAGGAAGGAAGGAAGGAAGGAAGGAAGGAAGGAAGGAAGGAAGAAAAAGACAGAAAGAAAGAAAAAAGAAAGACCCGCAAGGTAATATAATTTTCTCATTTACTGATGAGGAAACTCCAGATAAGTGACCTGTCCAAGATCACAGAACTATTAGAACCAGAACTTGAACCCAGGTCTCCTTATTCCATGAACAGGAGTGGGAAGTCAGTAAGGGTTTCCTACCTGGGCATCAACAAGTTTGGTTCTATGGGAATCATTTGCCCTAATCTCTCCAGTCCTTTTCTATTCATAAATAAGGGTTTTCAATTTAGCTGTTTTCTTGCCCTTAAGCTTAGGACTGAAAAGCTCTGGCCCCGAGTTACATGGAAATCATCTGTTCCCAGGGCATTGTTGTGCTTGCCTCTCAGGAATAGCTTCCCCTGTCTTGCCTGCTGTCTGTTGCTCCACTTTTCTTTGAGAGTGGCATTATTGGCCATGTTCAAACATAAAGAGTGAAGTGGAGAGTAAAGTTAATTATCCAGATAATGGAGGCCCAAAGAAAAACAGGAATTGGAAAGAAAGAAACATGCTTTACCTAGAGATGCCCAAATCAACTGGGGCCATGAGTCACATTCAGGAAGCTATGGCTTTATTTGCTCCTATTGAACATTTAGCTCAACAGCCTTTAAAGTTTTCATATGAGAAATATTCAACTCAATTGTACTTTCTGTTTAAAAGTACCTTTTTCAAAGCAATTCTGTGAGGGAGGTGGTGCAATGATTAGCATCTCCAATCAATGAATCGATAAATATTTATTATACCTGCATGCATGCTCTGTGCCAGGCACTGAGTTACATGTTGGGGATACAAATATAAAAATAAGACAGTCCTTGTCCTCAGGGAGCTTATAGTCTAATGGAAGATGAGAAAACAGAGACTCAGAAAAATTAAGAGTCTTGCTCATAGGGGCGGCTAGGTGGCGCACTGAATAGAGCACCGGCCCTGGAGTCAGGACTACCTGAGTTCAAATGCGGCCTCAGACACTTAACACAAAAAACTAGCTGTGTGACCTTGGGCAAGTCACTTAACCCCAACGGCCCTCCAAAAAAAAGCAAAAAAAAAAAAAAGAGTCTTGCTCATGTTCATATAACAAGTAAGTGGCAGAGATGGGATTTGAACTCAGGCCTTCTGACCCTAAATCCACTGTTCTTTTTAAGGCATCATGATCAAGAACATTCACTTCCTTTCCTGTGCTGGATTTCCCAGTCCTACCAAGGGCATTTTTCTGATTCTGAAGGAAAGGTTTTGGTTTCACAACCTCTTCTCTCAAATGAATTCTGGACCTCATTCTTTATGAGGAAGGGAATGAGACAGTCAGGCACTGGCAGATCAAGACCTAAGGATGCTGAGAACAGACCTTAGAGTGAAGGTGAATAAGGAGTCTTTCTCCTCACAGCATCTGCCATGCTATCTACCAAGGAGACATTGATGGCTACCATGAGGAGGAAGTGGTAGAGTCTGTCCTCTATATGGTAATAGGAGGGGAATGATCCGCATGACCCAAACAATGGTGGCAAAGTAGCCAAGGAGTTGCTGGAAACAAAACCACAGGGACTCAGAAGAGCAGAAAGTGCAGATAGAAGTTCCTGGGGATCCAAGGTGGTGGAGTAGAGGCAGCAACCCCTTTTCTAGTTTTTAAGGCATGCACTGGTATTGCATGACCTGAGGGAATGCACAGTGCAAATTGGGCATGCTTTGTGTTCAGAATTAAGTCTGCAGTGAAGTTGCACAATGCATCCATGGGCAAGCACTGACAGAAACACCTTGGAATCATTACGGTTTTGGTTTGTATTAATCTTTGGTCATTGCTCTTTCAGAAGCCTTTTACTGTTGTCCAATTTTTTGTCACCCCAGATAAGGTCTCTACCCACAGTTTAAGAAGCCATGATCTAAAAAATTCTAGTAATAATCTACACTAGCCTTTTGGTTTATGCCTGATCGGCCCCTGATTTGAACCTTGCCTTTCCCATCCTTGAGAAAATTGCTCTGCCCCAGCCCTGCTGATTGATTACTCTGATCTTTAATATATGTCAGCTGATCCCTGTTCAGAATATGCTATGACACAGAATCTTCTGAAGACATATCATGATTTGAAGCGACTATAACTACACAATCAGTGTTGGAAGTTGGAAGGTAATCCCAGTGGTCATATATTCTGACCTTATCTAAAAAGGAGTTATTTCAATGTAATGCTAATATTAAAGAAGAGAATGCCACCTACAACTATAGGAACATATAAGGAAAAAAAACACCATCATGAACAAATAAGTGGAATTGAGAATCATTTGGAGGAAACAAGAGATGATGGTTTAAGCATCGGGTGGTCCTGATTACCACTTACCTGATGGCTTCAACAACGTTACAATTACCTTGGTCCTAGAGAGTTCTGTGATCACCCTGGTGTTTTTCTTTTGCTATAGCTGGAGGAAGGACTGATTAAATCCCTTTCTTTATTGCCTGTCTCTGCACAGAGAGATAATAAAGTGAAAGTACAAAATGAAACATATGTTTTCAGATATGGCCAGTGTTTTCGATTTATTTTGCTTTACAATGTTGGTTTAATTCAAGAAAGGAGGAGCTTTGGGGTGAAAGAGGAGTGGGGGTGGGGGGAATAATGACAAAGATGCCCAAGAAAATGAAGAAAGGAAAGAAGATAGTATAAATAAAACATTATTTTTAAATTTACAGAAAGAAACAAGCAATTTCAGGAGGTACAGACATACAAAACAGCTTTGGAACTAATGTATTGAATGGATTACATAGATTAACAAACTGGTTTCATATATTAATAATACCAGTAATGAATAATGATGATGATGATGATGATAGGTAGCATTTATATAACACTTGAAGATTTTCAAAGTACTTTACAAATGCTATCTCACAACAGTTCTGGGAGGGAGGTGCTATTATTATCCCCATCTTACAGATGAGAAACCTAAGACAAATAGAGTTTAGTGACTTGCTGAGGATCAAAGTAAGTGTCTGAAAGGGGATTTGAACTCAGATCTTCCTGACTCCATGTCAAACACTATGAATGACATGATCTAATTGTCTCTATGTGGCTATTTTCTGTTATGGAAATATTTGAATTTGCCTAGTTTAGAATAATAAAAAAACAACAACTTGTAATTAATATCTTGGTGGGAGGAAGTCATTCTCCTTACAATTAGCAGAGAATTAGTAACTTTCTATCACTCAGCTTCCCCACTCGGTAAGATGGCATAGGCACTTTGTAAAGGGGGGCTTGTGGATCTACTCAGAATTTAGCTTGGAGCCCCCAGCTGACATGCATTTATTGCATTTACTCTTCTATTAGTCTGTCATATTTTGATGAACCACATGGTTTTGGAATAAACATGTTTCCTGTTCATGGAAACAGACATGTATACTTACATAAAAGTACCGAAACATTTATTTTCAGCATAAAATTAGTAAGCAAATAATCAATAGGTGCAGCGGATAGAACACTGGGTCTGGAATCAGAAGTTGGCTTGAGTTCAAAGTTGGCCTTGGATACTTACTACCGTATGACCCTAGGTAAGTCCTTTAACCTCTGTTTGTCTCAGTTTCCTTATCTGTAAAATGGGGATAATGATACCTCCTAGGTTTGTAGGGAAGATCAAATGAAATAATAATTGTAATGCATGCCGCCTGACACATAGTAAGCATTATATAGATTTTAACCATTATTATTATAAGCAATATAGGATAACAAAGAAGATAATTCATAATAAAATTTTAAAAAAGTAATTCCCCTGTACAGTCTTTTAGTTATCTAACATTCACATTATGACTAGGCAAAATGTTCAACACTATATATGTATATATATATATATATATATATATACATATATATATATATCTTCCATAAATACAAATATGTATCTTCCATAAGTATAAATATATATCTTCCATAAATATAAATATATAAATAACTTCCATAAAATTCTCCCGTCATATTTCTGGTAAAAGTAGTCATTAGAAGCAGAAACTGAAGCATGCTAGGAATTCTAAACCTGGACCTCAATGGAATTTCATCATGGCATGCAAAACCTTGTGTGAATCGGAACTCAAAATGATGCTTATACACACACACACACACACACACACACACACACACACACAATTCAAGCCTCAAAGCCCATTGGGATGAGAGAATAAGAATCTCTCTTCACTGGTAGAGATTTCCTTTAAATGACTTCCAGCTTTGAGAGAGACAATAGAAGACACCAATCCCAATTTAGGTTCCTGAAGGGAGAAAAAGAGTATGGGAAGAAGCTGACGTGAGAGCAGCCAGTGATCTCTGTCATGTCCCTGTCTCCCAGATGGCTACACTACAGGCTTCAGGAGTCTCCCCTCTTTGTGTGAGATATGGAACCCTCTCTTTCTTAATTGGGCTCAATTACCTTACTCCCAATAGCTGGGCTGCCTCATTCTTTATTGTCTGGTGTATTGTCTCATACGTATGTATTCTCTGATTTCCGTTTAGCTATTAACTTGGTTAAATAGTTTTCTTTGCTATTTCCTATTTTTGCTCATTGTGAAACTGGCATTTGCTGAAAAGGGAGTCAAGCCTTGAATATAAAGCTTAGGCTCCTTCCTTTCTTGTTAAGAAATATCAATCAGGAGTCCAACTTGAACCTGAAAACCACATTCCATAGACAAATAATATTTAAGGGAGCAGATATAATTCTTTCCCTTCTCTCTGAGGATGAGTCTCTGACTCCTACCTCCTGCTTCCCTTCCTGGCAGGCATCAGTCTCATTTGGAGAAGTGTGGGATGAGAAGCCATTGGGGTTGTTTCTGTTCTGGCCTCCCTGCCAACCCAGTCAAGGCAGCCTTAGTCTATCCTATTTGTACATAACTGAAGGTGTCTCCCCCGTTAGACTTTGAGCTCCTTGAGGGTAGGGACCGTCTTTTGCCTCACTTTGTATTCTAAGCACCAAGTGTAGTGCTTGGTGCAATAGTAGACCCATAAAACATTTACATCGCTTGACTGATTCTCCCACCAATATTCAAATATCAGTTAGGAAGAATGAATACACAGTTAAAGCATAAAGTTAGTGAGGGATACATGTAGGGAACAGAGGTGTTCAGGAAACCTCTCAACAACCAAACTACAGTGTCCCAATGTCCGTTCTCTCTTTGGATCTCTAGAAGACCTCATATTTGTTCTTCCTCTCAAATTTCCCTGACAAAGTTGACCAGTGGGGGTGATATGGGACCTACATGGGTGACTGTTGCTAGAACAGAGTCACTCTACCTCTAAGCTTAGCATAACACCTAGAGGTGCTTTATAAATATTGATAAACATATAAATATATATTATATATATATATATATATAACAATATATATTAACATATAAACACATAAATATTGATTAACAGATTCCTGGACTGTACTAGTTCCTTACAGGGCATGGCAGCTCATCTGGAGTATTTTTTGCACTAGACTTCATCCATGGGACCAGGCAAGGCTAGTTCCTCCACCTGGCTGGACTTGCTCCAGTTTCTCTCCCTTTTTGCTTCAGGCTAGGCTAATACTTTCAACTTGTAGAATGCTCTTTCAGAAGCAGCAGATGCTGTAAGCCTAGGACAGGTCAGTTCTGCTTCCTTGGCTGGGGTCTAAGTTCACACCCATAACCCCCAGCCCCACCTCCCAGTCAGTAGATAATTGCAAAGCTAAGTTAACCTCTTTTTTTGGTTCAGGACTATTACCTTCCACTCAACCTCCCTCCCCCCACACCAAAAAAGGAACTATTCTAAATTATTTTGACCACCCTGAACATTATTCAATTCTTTAAAGCATCAAGCTATGATCATTTGCTCAGGAATCAATAATAGTGATAGGAATCATCAGATTTCCCAAGTTTTTTAAACTGTAAATTTCTCTTTTGGTCTCATGCAAATGGAAAGCTTGGAAACAAGGAACTCAGCCATTCTACATCCTGGAGTCAAGTCCACTGTCAATATTGTTTTCCTGGCTTTACAAATCCTCTATTTCACTGTTGAATTTCACATTGTATCTGACCTTGCTTCTTAAGACTTAATTAAAGCTTAAAATGGCAATAAGATTTTTAGGACACTCTGTACATAACAGTATAATCTCTGGTCATTTCCCAGAAACACATTGGCATGCACAGACACATTAAATAAAATCACTAGTTGAGAAGCAAAGGTATGAAGCTATGGTCTCAGGAAGGACATTTCCAGGTTTGCAATGAGGGTAAGAAACTGAGCAAGTTGGTAGGATCAGGGATGATTGATTTAAAGCTTTTGGTTTGGGGGAGAGTGGGGCATGAAAACAGGATAGATGTTAACAGCTTCTCTATTTTATAATTTTGCCTGCAACTAACTATATTACCTAAGGCCCACATCAGGGTCCCTATCAGTGGTGACTTTATATCTTTCTGTATTTAAACAGTTGTTATGAATACCATGGAATACGATGCTTTTCTGAAAGTCTTTCCTCCATTTTTATCCATTTTAGCCAACAAATATTTCTTGAATGCCTATGAAAGCTAGATTGGGTCAATATAGACATCACAGAATCTCAGAATGGGAAGGTGACTGAGAGGCCATGTAAACTAACCCCCACCTGAATTCTGAATGTCCTTTATATCCCTGACAAATGGTCATCTAGCCTCTACTAGAAAGCCTCCAGGGATGAGAATCTCACTACCTTTTAAGACAGCTCATGCCCCCTGGAGAAGGAAATGGCAAGCACCCTAGTATCTTTGCCAAGCAAATCCCAAACAGAGTCACAATGAGTGGAGCATGACTGAAAAATGAGTGAACAACATGCCCCTCGGAGATACATCTTATGGTTAAGAAATATTCCTTTATATTGAACCAAAATCTGTCTCTATTGTTCCTAATTGGATGGGTTCAAGCAGCGTTAATCTAATCCTTTTTCCATATAAGAACCCTTCATGTCTTTGAAGATATCTGCTTTGCCATTCAGAGGCAGCTAGGTGGCACAGTGGATAGAGTTCCAGCCTGGAGTCAAGGAGACTCATCTTCATGAGTTCAAATCTGGCTTTAGAGACTTACTAGCTGCATGAAACTGTACAGGTCACTTAACCCTGTTTGTCTCAGTTTTCTCATCTGTAAATTGAGTTGAAGAAGGACATGGTAAATCACTCCAGTATCTTTGCCAAGAAAACTCCAAAGTAGTCACTGAAATGACTGAGCAACAAGAAAAACCTTGCATTGCTGCTAAATTTCACCTTCCCTAAGCTACAGTTCATTCTGTCTTTACAGGATGAGTTCAAGATCCTTTACCATTCTTGTTATAGGATTATAGAGTCAAAGATTTAGAGCTGGAAGACAACTTAAGAGTGAACATGAAGGTCAAGTGAACTCTATTTTGTCCCATTGTGTTGTATTGTGTTTTCTTTAAGGATGGTGGAGACCTGGACATGTATGTAGATGGCAGGGAAGAAGGCACTGGATAAGATCTTTTCAAAGAAGAAAAGTTATTATTGAGAGGACAAGATCTCAGAGGAAGTAAGAGGGGAGAGGGGGGATCAAGAGCCCAAGTAGAGGAGAAGAGATTCATAAAGAGAAGGGCCACTTTTTCCTCAGAACTGGCAATAGCATGCATACAAAATGAACATACAAAAATAACCTAGCAACTTAGGCTGTCCCCTAGGTGATGAACTATATCGCTTTCTTCTCTTACTGCATTGGTTAACAAGCATTTATTGAGAATTTAAAATATGCTAAGCCCTGGTGATAGAAAGAAAGGCAAAAACCATGCTTCCTGTCCTCAAGGACCATGCATTCTAATGAAAAGAGACAGCAGGCAGTCTTTATGGAAATATGAGACATATACAAACTAGATAGAAGACAACCTCAGAATGAAAGCACTGGATTGGGGGGATAGGGGTAGGGAGTAGGGACAGGAAAGTTTAAGCATAAGAATAAGAAGAATTTGAACTGAATTTTGAAGGAAAAGAGAGAAATCAAGGTGTGGAGATGAGGAGGCAGAGTGTTCCAGGAATGAGGCACAAACAGTAAAAAAGCCTGAAGTCCAGAGAGTGTCTTGTAAAGAACAACCAGAAGGCTAATACAATGAATTTACAGAGCACTGAACTTGGAGGCAGGAGACCTGAGTTCAAACTCTGCCTCAAATATTTCTTGATCACACAACAGTAAACAAATCATTTAACATCTCACTTTCCCCATCTGTAAAACAGAGATGGTAACAGTATTCATCACCTCATTCAGAGGGTTAATGTGGAGCAAGCCCTTTGTAAACTGTTTACTATTTTTAAAAAGCACTATTTAAATGAATATTATTATTAATTATTATTATTCTGTTAATGCAACTTGAGATGTCATGAGCTTACTTGGCTACCCTGGCACACTGTTGACTCACATTGACCTTGTCGTCATTGCAACCCCGGTCCTTGTGAGAGGCCCTCCCTACCAGCCCCATCTCCTTAATGCAGTTCCAAAGCTTCTGAGTCAGGCACTGCAGAGACAGGAGCCTCTGTCTCACTCAGCTGTGCTCAGAGCAATTTATTAAAGAATACTTTTTTGATCTGTGTGTTCTTGGGGTGCATTTTAGATGGAAGTTCCTTTTCTCAGCTGCCTCCAATTGGCTCTAGTTCTCCCCTGGAGAGCCAGCAAGCAGTACATTTCCACTGGCAGAACAAATCTGATACCCCAGCAAGACTCCAGTCTGCCAGGCCTGGGAATAAGATGATTCGATGGTTCCGCAGTCACCTCAGGTTCCCGGGTGGCCTGGGCTGCACATTTCCGAAGGGGACATCCAGGAGGGGGCATTTCACACCATAGCTGAGGCAGGAAATTGCCATGGGGATATCCACTATGCCAAGGCTGGCAAGAGCCCCAGAGGATTCTGGGAATTGGCAAATGATTTTGGCTACAATGGGCAAGGAAGGAGAAGCTTTCCATGCTAAAATGTATCCTGACTTCAGCTGCAGTTTGTGCTGCACTAACATTTTAGCAAACAGAAAACAGCTCAGTGCCCTCAGGGGACAGTTTTTCAGGGACATGTAGGCACAAGGTTGTTGGGATTTTGTTTTGTTTTGTTTTAACGGCATCTTAACAGGCTTCAAAGAAGTGTTTGACTTGCTACAACTTTCCCCAGAAAAATAAATTATCATTTCCAAAGCACAGTCATGGTGACAGGTGAGATTGTAGTCTCTTACATTTGTATTTTTCTTTTACAAGGCTCAGAGAATAGGCCTTGTATTGTGAGGTGCTGGACTTGGGAGAAATAAGCTCAAATATCATTTTTAATACTATTTAGGCACATGAACCTGGGCAAGTCATTTAACATTTCAGTCTAACCTCAGTTAAACTCTTGAATTGCACCTATGTTACAGGACCAAACGAGATGTTTGTAAACAAAAATATTTTGTAAACAAAGATTTTAAAAAGCACTTTACACAGTACCTGGAACATAGTAGGTGTTATACAAAAGCTTATTCCCTTCCTTCTTCCTCCCCTCTTTCAGTTTCTGCATCAGAAAAATGGGAATAATCATATTTTGACTTCTCACCTTTAAAAGGATGGTGGTGATGAAAGCACTTTGTTAAATTTAAACCAGTAGTATATGGTTATCAATATTACTACTCCTACTTTACAAATGAGGAGGTTGGACTCAAGGAGTTTAAGTAATTTACACAGAACTGTTGGTTGATTTGAAGCTGAAACCTGTCTTTTGTCTTCCATATCTAGTGGTTTTATCCCTCTCCTCCCACTCCGTGCACAACCAAAATAGTAGTGAAAATAGGCACATCTTCAAGGCAGGAATCTATGTCCTCCACTTTCTTTGGAATTCCCTGAAAGTTATACCAGCCCTCTTCCTTCAGCTAGTGCTCAATATCAGAGGCTAGCTAGGGCAGAGCGATAGGACTTTGTTCCAAGACACCAAAATATCGGCAGTCTTTCAGCAGCATAGGGAAAAAAAAACCTGAGCTTTGTTAAAACTGAATTAGTTATCAAGGATAATTAATTTTAAAAAGGAAGCTACTGGCCTATCTCAAGTGAACTACTGAACTCATTTTGTAAAACTTATTCTGGGAGAGAGAGAGAAGGGAAGAAAGAAAGAAAGAAAGAAAGAAAGAAAGAAAAAAAGGAAAGAAGGAAGGAAGGAAGGAAGGAAGGAAGGAAGGAAGGAAGGAAGGAAGGAAGGAAGGAAGGAAGGAAGGAAAGAAAAAGAAAGAGAAAGAGAAAGAAAGAAGGAAAGAAAAGAAAGAATTATTGGTCTCATTTTCAATAAAACAAATTACTTGGATTTCATAAAGTCATAGATTGTTAGAACTAGAAGAAGTTACAAAGATCTATTCACAGGGATTATAGAAAACACTGAGCCCATAGTTCTTTGAGTCAGAAAGAAACTTAGATCATCCATCCTGACCTTCTGTTTTATGAATGAAGAAAATGAGGTCCAGAGGGGAAGATGTGAATTGCCCAGGGTCCCAGAACTACTTAATCAGAGTTCAAATATGAACCCATTTGTATTGACTTATAACCTAGTATTCATTCCACTCTGCCTCTATTTTAAGGATAATAATAAAATACATAATTTTCTGTGGCATGTTTATATATTACGCTATATTTTTCCTTACAGTTCTATTTTTAAAAAAAAGTTGGTATAAACAATATTATACCCATTTTATAGGGAAAGAAACTGAGGTTCAGTCAGAAAGGCTACCTTTTAACCATAGTCACACAGCTAATAAATAGTAAAGCTGAAACTTAGATTCATTTTAATTCTCTTTTATACATTTTCTGGGAACTTAAATTTTAAGGTCCAAAGAGTTGGTCACAAATTTAGAAATCAGTGTCCTATAGCAACAGAAACTCCACTGTTATCTCCTTCAAATGTGAAAGGCTGAGGGAATTGGTTTCAGCTAAATTACCTTGTCTCTAAAGGCTTCAATCTCTTCTAAAAAGGCACAGGTGGGGTGGAAGGGAATAATTTCTCAGACTGTATGAAAGTACTGGTGATACAAAAAGAACCAAAAGAAAATACCCCCTATCCTCAAGGAGCTAAGAAACTAATGGGAGAGACAATAAGCAAGCAAAGATGTACAGACAAACTTATATGGTACAGAATATCATTGAGAGAAGGAAGACACTAGAATTAAGATAGGAAAAGACTACTTGTAGAAGATAGGATTTTATTGGGGACTTAAAGGCAGCCAGGGAAACCAGAAGGCAGGGAGAAGGACTGGGAGCATTCTAGAGGACAGCCAGAGAAAACCCTGGAGCTAAGAGATGGAGTATCTTGTTTCTGAAACAGCCAGGAAGCCAGTGTTACTTCATCAAAGAGTATACATCCGGGAGTAAGTGTTGGAAGATTAGAAAATAGAAGAGATTTCCATAATGAAGGGCTCTGAATGCCAACAAAACATTTTGTGTTTGATCCTGGAAGTTATAGGGAACCACTATCTCCCTTCCAGATCTAATACTGTAGGTTACAAGTTCTAATTCCTCTTTCTCTCTAACATCCCCTAGTCTAAGTTTTAACTCGTAGGCATACTATAAGTTTATTTATCTATTCTCTTTTGTTTCACAAATAACACATGGGAGGCACTGGAGTTTTTTTACTTCAACCTCTCTAACAGGTTCACTCTTAATCTGATGAGACAGGAAGATAGCTTCAGAGGGGTTAATAAGCTAGCTTACATTATGCTAGTCTGGTGTTCTCAAAGGGTAGCTGATATTGGGAGTACCAGCTCCTATAGCATTCCCTAATCACCCTTCTCCCAGGGGCAGGAAAGAAGGGGTGGGAGAGACAAACAACTAATTCTATGTTCCGATGGTGTCAATTGAGACTTGTGCACTCTCCTAAGTCCCCTCAAGCCTCAGTGGTAGCCAGTTGAGGCAAAAACAGCATTACACTGTCATACACCCCTATGGTTTCCCCCTAAGCCTCGATGGGGGCCAAGCAATGAAGATACATGCATTCCTCTATGCATTACCCAAATCCCAAGTGGGTTCCCCACTTACTAACCAGTGCCTACTTGCTTTATAGGGCAACAGACACAGAAGGCATGTTGCCTACAATAGCCTCACTAGTTTACGTTATCTCACTGTGCAGTTGCAGTGGATATTTACAATTTTAAGTGCAAATGTTCATATTATTTATCATTATATAATTCTGGGCAAGTGGAATGGAGATGTTTATAAGTCATGAGCCTGGTAAATAGAGATTGATATTGCCGTGGATCCTTGGAAACTAAACTCTAAGAAAGAATAATAGAAATACATCTTATATACCCTAAAATTCACCTTACTTACATCTTTATTCTATTTTCTTTTACTTATTGCTTTCTGTCCTATCTAGATCTTAGGCAGCTGTCTCCAAAGACATTAGCCCCACTAGAAAAAGATGCCTGTTGTTAGGGTTTAGGCATTAGGGGTGTCTTGATTCAAAAAGCTTAAATCCTGACACTATCCAGACAGGGGTTGGAGGTGGAAAAGTGGGGAACTATACCAGAAAACTGAAACAGAGTAAAAAAAACAAGGAGATACAGGCAGAGAGGAGTAAGAAAGGCTGCTCTTTGGAGAGAAGACAACTAAAGGACAACCTAAATTGTTCAGCAGCTAGATTAAGAGGCAGCTTTTTACATTGGAAAGGGAGGGGCTAAATATGTCCTGTTCTCCACTGCAGCAGGAGCAGAGATGGGGCTGGGGCCTGTACCAGAGATTAATTAGTAAGTGATTGATTACCAGGCAAGTAAGATTCAACAAACCCAGGCTAAGAATTGAGATAGCCTTGGCCCAAGCACATTGTCCATTTCCAAGGATCAAACAGAGCAACCAGTAATGGGCCTGAAAATCAAAAAGCTACCAGGTAACAACAGACTCTGGGGACTAGGTCTGTATGGGGGAGCAACAAGTTCAAAGTCAAGGCACTGTCTGCCCATAGTCTCATCAGGATAATGGCAATGAGGAAGAAGCTATGTGCTCCCAGTCATAACAATTAGCTCCTTGCTGGGAATCAATGACTTTGAAGCATCATTTTATGTGAGTGGCATCACCAGCCCCTCCTGCCTAGCTCCACACTCAGCTGATGCCAATGCTGCCTGGCTCCTAGTCAGGCCCTGCCCATCCATTCTATCTGTCAATGGATCTGGCTTTACCCTTGTAGCAAGGAGAGACTGTTTCTTCCATAACTCTGTACAACCCTAGCCATTTTGTGTGGGTTGATACATTCCTTTGTGAACACTCTTTTATTGGTTTCCCTGTTTCCTTTGTTCCCTCTTTGCAATTAGAATATAGGCTTCTTCCAAATTAGTTCAGTTCAATTCAATCCAGCAAACATTTTTCATTTGTTTAGTTTTTGGAAATGGGACAGAGCTAGCCTCACTGGTGAGGGAGTGAATGCAAACTCACTCAATCCACTTTATCTTGTAGACCTCAATTATGTTTCACATCTCATTCATCTGTGCAACCTGGTCTCCTACCATATGACCTATGGATGAAGTTCTTCCCACCCCCTATCCACAAGTTGACATACACACAAGTTCCCATGCCTGGGAAGAGTAATTAAATCAATATCATTACTGAAATATAATTTTTCATGACTTTATGAGTATAATGGGCAGCATAATTCTTGCCTTCTCAATTGGGGGGGGAATTATAGGGGGTAGGGAGAGAGAAAATTCAGAACTGAAAATAATTTTTTTAAGTTAAATTAAATTTAGAAAAAAATGAAAGAAAATCAGTACTGTCATGCCTTCTTTACATAAGAAAAATATATTACATTTTATTGTCCTATGGCTCTACTTTCCAAACCAAAACCCCTTCCTGGCCCTATCTCCTAGATTTATTTTTTCACACTCGTAGAATGTAAGTTCCTTGAGGACAAGTATTTTGCAACTTTTTCTTTTTGTATCCACAATACCTAGCACAGTGACTGACCCACAGTTGTCATTTAGTATTTTTTTCATTTATTCAATTCAATTTATTAATGTTACATTTATAGAGCTCCTATTGCATGCAGAGTTTGGTGCTAGTTAGTCGGGAATGTCGAAAATTTAGTGAAGATTCAATCACTGCTCTCAGGGAAGACACAGACTAGTAATGGGATAAGACATGAATGCGGAAAATGATTATCCATGAAAAGGCTCTGTAGTCACACCAGAGAACTGCATAACTAAGTACTATGTGAAATATGGAAGGAAAAGTAATTACTGAGAGCACCAGGAAAGATTTTCAACATGAAAACATTTAAGCTTTAAGCTTTAAAAAATGGGTAGGAATTTAGCAGGCAAAGAAGGAGAGAAGATATTTTAGACATATGGAACATTCCTGATTCTAATGTCCTTTCCAACTTTGACTTTCTATAAGCATACCATATGTTCATTTATTTCTCCATTTCTTCTCTCTCTGTTCTCCCTTATTTTCTGTCCTACCTATGCTTTATGCAGCTGTCTGCAAAGATCCAGCTTCTCCTCCTAAGGATACTTAGAGAGAAAGGCAACATCTGCCTAGTGCCAGGGTTTAGGCCTTTAAGCTCTGGATAAATAAGGTAATGAAAGAAAAAGTCTAGAAAGTTCAGGGTGCATTTTAAGTAGAAGAGTCCTGGTAAATGTTTAACAACCATGTAGGTGTGGTGGAATAGACAAATGATCTCCCTTTTAAGTTAAATCTGTAGTATTAAAATTTCCTCCTTCACTTTCTTAAATAATGCAGATAGTTTATTATTAACAGAACAAAAAATAAATCAAGCCCCAATTTGTAGTGCCTGCTTATTTCTGAGGTGTAAATGCTTACAGAGAATTTAATAATAAGTTCTCTTGGTTAGAGCTGGCACCAGTCCACTCATGAAGGAGACAGGTAGCAGATCAATAGAGCAGAGAGTGTTTGGAAGGGAACAATATGTCATGAGACTCCAGAGGCAATAATAGTTAATATATATACACAGTGCTTACTGAGTGCCAAGCATTGGGCTAAGTAGTTTACAAACATTATCTCAGCCTATCCTCACGACAGCCCTGGGAGGTAGATGTCATTATTATCTCCATTTTACAGATGGGGAAACTGAAGCAAAGAGAGGTTAAAGTGACATCTCTGCAGTCATACAGTTAGCAAATGTCTGAGACTGGATTTGAACTCAGGTCTTCCTGAATCCAGGTCCAGCACTCTCTCTTCTGTGCCACCTAGGTATACAGATGCTTTTTAATGTCAATTATGTGTTCATATTATTGAGTGCTTTCAATAAGTAAGGGATAGAAATTGACCTCCTTATTTCCTTATCAGAACCTCTTTCATGTGATCAGGCATGTATCTAAATATAAATTCATACACACATGCATACATATATGAACACACATGCATGTTAATATACCTGTGTACATGTGTGTGTATGCATGTGTGTGTATATGTATGTACCAAACTAAAATTGGCCCCAAAACAGTCCATTGCAGGAATAAATTAGTAATACTAATTAGTACTAGTAAGTTGACCTAAGAATCCTTAACAATATGATGCTTGCTCTTAACAAGGACCTATTTATAATTTCTGAAGGCTCTTTGGTTTTGCCATATATATACATTACATATATATTACATACATACATACACACATATATGTATTGTGTATGTATGTAATATGTGATGTATGATTATTTAATTTATATTATATTTATGTATTTATTTGTTTATTGCTATGTTACATGTTGAATGTGTATTAGATAATATACAGAAAATATAAACATATAATAGAACTAAAAGCTTTCAGAGATTATACATAGATCCAAAAGCAAACATGAAGTTAGAGATTCTTAGTGCAGCTAACTAGTTTTAAGTAGTACTACTAATTTATTCTCACAATGTCTTGTGTTGGGGCCAGTTTTAGGCAGGTCCTAGAAATACCAGTTGTAATGTTTCTCTACAAAGAAAATGAGGTTTTCAGCCTTTCCCTGTGTTGCTCTGTAAATGATCTAGGTCATTCGGTAATGGTCTGGAAGCAGAGATGTAGGCAAGATTTGTGCCAAGCAACTGTCAGATTAGAGAGGGCACCAGACCTTTATTTAGTACAATGGCTCATAACCCCTCTGGGGCTCAGTTTCCTTTTTTGTAATATATTGGGAGAAGGTGAGTAAGGTAGGTTTAGATGATCTTTCAGAAGTCTTTCAAGTATAACATTCTATGTTCTTGTTCCATTCCTTTTCTAAAGCTTTTCTTTGTTCTAATATTCTAAAGCCCTTCCTATGAATATCACAGAATTATGTCAATCAGCAATATGTTAGTATTCATTCAAACATATAATGTTGATGTGTTATGTAGTTGCTTTCCCCTCTCACCTTTTCTCTTTAGCAATATCATCCTGGTGCCTATGGTTACTTTCAGGGTAGTTAATCTGAACCCATTTTGGAATGATGGGATTATGGAGTTGAGAATGGATCCCCTGATCAGATTAACCACTGTCAGTAGAGGGCATTAGAGAATCCCAACTCAGGGGCTAGAGCAGTGGTTCTCAATTTTTTTTTTTATCTCAGATATACTATTATTTGTCATAAGAATTGTGGTACAGGAAACATTTAAGTTGGAAACATTCTTGGATTGTTGGGAGACTAGAGCATGTGGTTTCCCTTCAATAAAATAGATATTTTTACTGAGGCTTTTGTTGTTGTTGCTGCTGCAATTTTAAGCTTTGACTTTGTTTTTTTCTTTTGAGGCAATCAGAGGGTTAAGTGATTTTTAAGTGTGTTTCACACAGCTAGCGAGTGTCTGAGGCTGAATTTGAACTTGGGTCCTCTTGACCCCAGGGCTGATGCTCTATCCACTGTGTCACCTACAGGCTCCAGTTTGAGATGTTTTGAGGTTAGTATATGTGTAAGAGGCAAATATTATATATTTTAGAACTATTTGCCATACTATGTATATTGGTAACATTTAAATAAAATTACTGGTAATTTTGTTTTGTAATAAAAATCTACAAAATGCAAAAGAATGTACAAAAAAAGCAAGATCTGTTGCTGCTTTCAAGAAGTTTACTATCTAATGGGGGAGACAACAAGTACATACATACATATGCTAAATACTGGATAAATGGGAAATAATTGAGAGGAAAGAAATTAGAATAAAGAGGGGTTGGGAAAGACTTGCTATAAAAGGATGGGTCTTTAGGTGGACTTAAAGGAAGTCCAGGAAGGCAACAGGCCAAGTAGAGGAAGGAGAACTTTCCAGGAATGGGGGTAGGGTGGGGCTGGGGGGACAGCCAGAGAAAATTCCCAGAGTTTAGAGATAGAATGTCTTCTTAGAACAGCCAGGAGGACAGTGTCACTGAATCAAAGAGTATGTGCCAGTGTAAGAAATGTGAGAAGACTGGAAAAGTAGAAAGAGATTGGCTTATAAAGGGCTTAGAATATAAAATAATAAGAGCATTTTGTATTTGATGCTGGAGGAAATAAGAAGGCACAGGAGTTTGGTGAGTAGAGGGTGACCTGGTCACATCTGTGCTTTAGGAAAATCTCTTTAGAGGTCAAATGGAGGATGTATTGGAGTGGGGAGAGAGTTGAGGCAGGTGTGTGAGGTGATGAGAGCCTGCATCAGAGCAGTGGTAGTATCAGAGAAGAGAATGGGATGTATCTGAGAAACACTGCAAAGGAGAAATCAGCAGGACTTGGTCATAGCTCAGAACTGGGGTGTAACGCTATGCACCAGCAGATTCCCCCCAAAAATACTACTGTGAATAGCTTTTAAAATTCAGATTACACAGTATAGTGAACACTCTGTTTATTACATTACAAATCAAGGCAAATATTCACAATACATTACAACATAATATTCACAACATATCAAGGTACAGTACAATATTTAGTCTTTCACTCATGGGGCAACCATTAACTTAATCAGTCATAATACAGTAATCAAACTTTCACTCATGGGGCAAATCATTAATTTAATCATTCAATCAATACATAATACAATAATCAATCTTCCACTCGTGGGGCAACCAATACATCAACTCAATCAGTCATCAAATACAATCATTAGAAAACCACAAAACCCTCTATCCCTTGGCGTCCAGCAAGCCTCAGTTTCCTCCAAGGGGAGGCCTTTTCTTCATCTTGACTCTGGGTGGTCTCTCTGATTTCCTGGATCCCCTTCCATGGTTCCAGCTCCCTCCTGAATCCACTAAACAGTCACCTGGATTCAGAAGCAGACAGCTCCCAGGTCCTTGTCCAGTCCTCAGGGCGATCCTTGGCACACACTAATGTTCACAGGGTCCAGCACATCTCAAACCCTTCACCACTTCTCTTGCCTGTAACTTGACGATCAGCCAGGCCATGAACGAACAAAGTCTTATCCTGGCCATGCTTCTTCAGCCTCCAGTAGTTCAGCTGGCCCTAGGACCCAGAAGGAATATCAGCCTTCTGGGTAGCCCTCACCAGATTCTGGTCTCAGGAAAACTCCATATCAGTTCTCAGTCAGCTTCCAGATGCTGAGAGAGAAACTCTCCTCTTTCTCTCTCTCTCTCTCTCTCTCTCTCTCTCTCTCTCTCTCTCTCTCTCTCTCTCTCTCTCTCTCTCTATCTCTCTCTTTCTCTCTTTCTCCCTCAAACTCCAACTCACTTCTTCAGCCCAGCAGCCTAGTTCCCAGATACTGAGACAATCCTGCTTCCTCCAACAAGAAAATTTCAATTCTGTCTCTCTGTCTCTGGAATTCTTGCTTATATACACACACCGGCCTCTTGTCTCAGCCAGTACCCTTCTTCCACATCAACAGGGGAGTTCATGCTTCTCAACACTGGACAGGGCTCACATCTTCTATACTTAGCCCTAAGCTACTAAGTGCTAAGTAACTGCTAAACTGATTGCTGTTACATGAGGGATAAGAGATAGTGAGGAACTCCAGAATGAGCCCTACTTTGTGAGCCTGAGGGACTGGGAGGATGGTGTTGTCCTCTAGAGTAATAGGGAAAGTAGGAGGCAGTGAGGCTTTAGTGGAAAAGATGAGTTCTATTTTGGATATTTTAAGGTTAAGATGTCTACTGGACATCCAGTTTGAGATGTCTGAAAGGCAATTGGTGATGCAAAATTGGAAGTCAGCAGAGGGACTGAGACAGAAAAAAGTAGATTTGAGAATCATCAGCATAGAGATGGAAATTAAATCCATGGGAGCTGAGAAGAGCATCAAGTGAAGGAGTATAGAGGGAGAAGAAAAGAGGGCCCAGGACAGAACCCTGTGGCCTAATACTCTTCTGCTGGGCAGCCTAGCTGTTTCTAGGTAGCTAAAAAGAGGGGTAAACTGGAAGAGAGAAATAAAGATGAGAGGGAAGAGAAGTAGAAGAGAGAAGAGAAGGAAGAGGATAAAATAAGAAGACCAAACCCTTCTCTGACAGGAAGGAGCAAACTGACAGCTGTTACATCACACCAACAGCACAAGTTTAAATTGTATTCACCCAAACAACCATGTCCTTCCCTTCCCACTTCAACTACTTGGTGTAATGAAGAGAGAGTTAGAATGGGAGAGGAGAGATATGGGTTCAAATAGCGCCTCTCTATGACCTCAAGCAAACAGGAACCTATCTGAGCCTTAATTTTCTCTTTGGGGGATATTCATACTTATATATTATATTCTATATTATTATAGTATATCTCATACTTAATACTTATTAATTACTTAATATCAAAGTATTGAGAATATTAATAACTACTCACAGTGTCACATGAGAGATGCCTTTTGATTTGCACGTCGAAAAGTGCTGGCCCTGGAAGACTTGAGTTTGAATCCTGTTTCTGATACTCTCTGTGTGTCTCTGATTAAGTTACTTAACCTCTATATGCCTTCATTTCTTCATTTGCAAAATGGAAATAATAATAGCACCTTCTTTCCTCATTGTAAAGATCGAATGACAAAATATTTTTAAAACAATACACAAACCTTAATTTGTTTGTTGTTCAGTCATGTCTTACTCTTTGTGACCCCATTTGTGGTTTTCTAGACAAAGATACTGGAATGGTTTGTCATTTCCTTCTCCGGCTCATTTTACAGATAAGAAAATTGAGGCAAACAGGTTTAAGTGACTTGCCCAAGATCACATATCTGGTAGGCGTCTGAGGCTGGATTTGACCTTGAGTCTTCCTGCCTCCAGGTGGTGCTCTATCCACTACACCACCTACCTGCTCATGAGTTCTACAAACGTTGCCTATTAAAAATGAGTCATTCTGATAGCATTTTCCTCTCTCATTCTAAACTATATGCTTTGTTGTTGTTTTTTAAACTTGGGTAGAATACATTGATTTTGATTCCATTTTATCATGCTAAATTAAGACATTTGAAATACTGATATATAATCCTACCTGTTATCTCTTTCTACCATTTTCAGGTTCTCTGCCATTTTGTTAAATATACTATCTATACCTTCATCTAAGCATGTTATTGATAAATATGATGAAAATAATGGATCCCATCACAGTTTCCAGGCACACTCCACTAGAGATACTCTTCTTCCAGACAGTTAGCTGAAGTGATGGATGAATGTGGGTTTTGATCGGGGGGAGGAATAATTCTAGAGATTCAGTCAATTTAAGGGAGGCTGTACCAAGGAATAGTGAGGGCACTAGGTCACATGGAAGGGAGCTGGTGCTAAGAATATGTAAGAGGGTATTGGCTTTACTGTGTGACCTTGAGCAAGTCCCTCCTTTCTAGGCTTCAATCCTCTCTATACAATGATAGCTTGGTACTAGATGGTCTTCAGAGCTCCTTTCAGCTCTAACAACCTATGATTCTATAAGCAGATTGCCCAAGGTCACATTAGTTAGTAAGTGACAGAGCCACAAGGAACCAAATATCCTAATTTTTTATCTGTTGCTTTTTTCTTTACACAAGGGCACCTCTATGCATATGAATTTGAAGGATACAGAATTTCTCCTTTCTTTACTCATCTTTTGTCTGGTTCCCTTTTTAGCCTTGACCAACAACAAATGACTTTGGGTTCTATGCATAAATTATAAGAACTCCAGAAATAGTTTGGAGACTCAGGAAAGTAATTTTCAAGGACTGAAAGGAAGTCTTTTCATGATAGACCCTAGGGATCTTCATATGGAACAAAGTCTAGAAATACCTCCAATGTGATCACTTTTTGAGATTTAGCTCAGGGGAAATTATCTTTTTTTGAGTTTGGGTCCTTGAGGGACAAGCTAAATTCAATGATGAGGATATCTTCTAGTATACTCAATTCCCTTCTCTCAGGCCAATGGACAGGAATCTGATTGTTGGCTAGAAGATATCCTTACCATGAAATTCCAGAATCTTAGGAGAGGTATAACCTTTGTCATGTATTCAATGTGATTTTAGTGGAGTATAAACTTCAGTTCAATGCCAATAGAATTTCCTGATAACTAGAGTTGTCTGAAAATTAAATGGACTGTCTGAGAAAGCAGAAAGTTGGCCATCAGTGGAACCCTCAGGCAGAAACTGGATTACCATTTGCTGGGGCTATTGTAGAAGGAACTCCAACTTAGTATAGGTTGGATTAGATGACCTCTCAGGTTTTCTTTTGCTTCTGTTATTCTCACTCTTAGATTCTTTAACTTTGTCTTTCATACATTGTAAGTATCTGAGGGAATGAGTTGCCTCTTCAATGAGCAGACATTTGGGGTCAGTGCCTTTAAAAAGACTTCTAACATCCATAGAAAGCACAGATACCTCCATAAATGGATCCTTACACTTCAATACTCCAATGGATCTAGAATATTCTCATAATGAGTACTTCTTTCCACAGGTATAGGTTACCATCCATCTTTGTCTCTTCATCATCTGAAACTCCATGTCCTGTCATATGTTTTCCAGAGACTCTACCTAGTGCTCTGAAGACACATTCTGGGTCCTTTACTGATTCAAGAATTTCGCTGCAAGGATCAGTCCATTTATCTCACACTCTTATTAACTGACTAGCTCACTCTTTCTGGTCACACACATCCTTAACACCAGGGCTCACAGGACAATTTGACAAAACAGAAAAATCACTAGCTTTGGATCCAGTAGGCCTTGGTCCTGGCCCTGACTCCAAGGACCCCCAAATGGGAAGCATCAGATCCCACTTTACCTTTCATAAAATATAGATAAGAATAATTACATTCCATACCATACTTGTTAATAAGGAGTGAGTGGTGAAATGACAACAAGGTGGCACAGTAGATAGAATATAAGGAAGACCTAAATTTTAATCCTGTCTCAGACAGACTAGGCATATGACCTTAGGCAAGTCCCTTAGTCTTTCTCGGCCCCAATTTCCTCATCTGTAAAATAATATAACCTATTTAGCCGAGTTGTTGCAGGATCAAATGAAATCATGTAAAGCCCATCACTTCTAATCTCATCACAATTTGGTAATTCACGTCTTAACTAATATCATCTTTCTCCTCTCCCTGCTCATTGGAAGACTATAGAGTATCGACCTCTTCCCAATACCTTCCTTTATAGAGAACAGAAATGAAACTCTCAACCCAATTCAAATTTCACACTTACTAGTCTACCTGATTTCAGCTCCATGGAACAAGATGCCCCTTGGTGTCCCTTCCCTGCCCACCCATGCTGTCCTGCCTTCTTTTGTATGTTGTCACACACACACACACACACACACACACACACATACACACACACGCCTCCAACCACTAGATTGTAAGCTTATTGAGAGAAGGATTGTCTGGTGGCTCAATGTATATAATGATGGTTCTAAAGTCAGAAAGACTCATCTTCTTGAGTTCAAATCTGGTCTCAGATATTTTTTAGCTGTGAAACACTGTGCAAGTCACTTAACCCTTTTGCCTTATGTTTTTCATCTATAAAATGAGCTAGAGAAGGATATGACAAAATACTAGTATCTTTACCAAGAAAAACCCCAAATAGGGTCAGGGAGAGTCAGACATGACTAAAACAACTGAGCAACAGCAAAATTCCCAGCACTTAGCCCAGTGCCTGGCACATAGTAGGTGCTTACTAAACATTTATTGGGTTGGACATATGTTACGTACTTTGCAAACCTTAAAGGGCTATATAAATGCTAGCTAGCTATTTTAGTTTTGGGAGCTATCATTCAGAAAGGCAGCCAGCTGCCTGCTTTGCAAGCCAATCTCACCAGTGAGAGGGGGAGGTAGGGAGATGGAAGCCATATGCTTAATGGGCAGCCCAGGGGACTGCAGTACTCATTGGTTTTCCTTAGAGAAGTCCCATCCAGTGCTGATGAAATCACCGCCTGCTAATTGAACAACCAGCCCAAGGCAGAGCAGCGTTGGGAAACCCAATGGGGTAAGTGGCAATGAACAGTAGTTAATATTTATGTGGAAGGCAGCCTTCAGCATTGGCAGTTATAGCGGTTCACTTTATATACAGAATTTATTTAAGCAATCAGCAATTCACTGCAGCAAATAGCCCTGAGCACTCATAGTGGCTCTTATCCACTACAGTCCTCTCTCCTCCTAGAAGTTTTATAATATTTTCATGCAGGTACAGATTGGTTCAAGGCTAGAAAAAAGAAGACCCATTGTATTGTAATCAGACTCTGGTTCTAATACTTATTGACCATGTGACTCTGTGTCAGGCACCTCACCCTACCTCAGATTCCTCACCAATAAAATAATAGGAATAATGATCACATATGGCATGAAGAAAGGGAAAACTAAAGAACTTTAAAAAAAATTTCTGCTTTCTTTTCCAAGAACAATAATCTTTAGACTAGGAAGGATGGGGAGAAATGTTAATCTGGAATGGAAACAATCAATTAGCAAGGAGATGATTGGTCATTGAGACTCAAGCTACTCTCACAGAGTTCAAATCAACAAACTTAGACAATCTACATTCCATGGTACCCAAAACTTGGCAAATGGGATTGCTTAGCTCATGTCAGACATCTCTGAAAGATCTTAGAAGACAGTAGAAGGACCAACTAGTTAGAGAAAGGCAAGTGTCCTGATTCCTCTGCCCCAGCCCATGCTCAAAAAAAGGGGGAGGGCAGGGAAAGAAAGAGGGTGGAGTCTGTACCCATTTGTGGCAATGCTTATAAGATATATGCTTAAAGGGATGGTTTTTGAGCAATTAGAAAGTGAAGCAATGATGACAAAAGGCCATCATAATTCCATTAAGGACAAGTTATACCAAATCAAATGCATTCCCCGCCCTTTTTTGTCATGGTAAGATAATTTCCACATGTAGGGTTCCCTACACTGGTAAAGTCACAGATATGGATCACAAAACACACTAAAAATCTAGAATAATAGATGAAAAGAAGGGTCTAGTAGACCTAGGTTTCACTGAAGAATTTGGCAAAGTCTCATGTTCTCTCTGTGAAATAGGATATACATAACAAATATTGCCATGGGAAATTGGAGTTGGTTGAATGGACAAATCCAAAAGGATCAAATAGATGTCAACTTGAACAAAATGTCAATGAGAACTTGGATTGCTTTAAAAGAAAGCACAGTTTCTGAAAATAAGGTGATAATCAGTAGATTAACATTAATTATGTACCTATTCTGCTAAGCTCTGGAGCATTGGGCTAAGTGCTGATAGTTTTTCTATATTCTCTGCTGGTCAGAACTCAGCTGGAATATTGTTCTGTACCTCTCAGTTTAGGAAGAGCATCAATAAGCTTCAAAATGTTTAGAGAGGAGAGCAGCCAGCAGGCATGTGAAATTCCATACTATTTGATGATTGAACCTTTGAGAATTTCTGGTGGCATTTAGAAGTAAAGTGACTTGTCTACAGTCACATAACTACTCAGTAGAAGGATTTGAACCCAGATATTCCTGACTCCAGTAATAGCCCTCTATTTACTATGCAACACTACTATTCAATATACATATATGTATTATATATAATATATTTGTTATGTATTGGACATACGTGTTATAAATAATGCATTTATATATATACATATATACATGTGCACACATGTATATGCAAGTGTATGTATATATACATATATATATATATATGTATACACACATAAACAGATATGAGAAAACAGAGCTAGATCATACATGGAAAATTGTACCAGCAATACTGTCTCTTCCCCTATAGAATCTGATCCTAATTCCTCTTTCTGAAGGCTTTTTCAAAGAATGTTATACCCCTCAAATGTGTTTCCAACCCAACTTGTATCACATTTCTTTAGATATATGACTCATTTCCCTTATTATGTTCTAAGTTTTTTAGGCTAGAACACTTTATTTTATTTGTCTTTCCATCTCCAACAGTATGCAGTGAACAGCATATATGTTAAAAAATCAAGTCACTTCTTTTCTCAGAGCCTTCCGACTTTCATCTTCGTGAAGGTAAAGTTTCATCTGCAGTAAGATGTAATATAGTCGCAAGGTTATCAGAAGATCAGTATCTGAATACCACTTACTACTAGTGTAACCTTGACCAAGTCAACTGATCTCTCTGAAATCTTTAAAAGGAGAGAAGCAGATTAAATGACACCTAAAATTCTTTGTATGAGCCTATGCCCTTAAGTTTTTTTTTACATACTCAACAGCTCACAAAGACCTGTTTGTCCTCACCTTCAGGGGACCTGTGACTCAATGCCCAGTGTCCATTCCATAGAGTCTACCACGCTGACTCTCACAGAGATACTAGATTTGAAGACCAAGAGGCAATTTAAAACATGAATATATAAAGTATAAATACAATATATAATATAATAATGTAATATGAAAATATAAAACCTCTTTCAAGGAATATTGAACTGGGTAACTGTGAAAATATATCACTTCTGGTATTAATCTGGGAATGGAGTGGGTCATTGGTAATGAAAAGGGACCAGTCAGGCAGCTCTTAACGAGTATCTCTCCTCACGGGCATCTAGGTGGCACAGTAGACAGAGCACTGAATCTGGAGTCAGGAAGGCTTATCTTCTTGAGTTCAAATCTGAGCTCAAATACTTACCAGCTGTGTGACCCTGAGCAAGTCACTTCACCTTGTTTGTCTCCGTTTCTTTATCTGTAAAATGAACTGGAGAAGAAAATGGCAAACCATTTGGCAAAGCCAAGAAGAACTCAAATAGGATCATGAAGTGTTGGAAACAACTGAAAAATGACTGAACAACAACATCTCTGTCACCAGACTCAAGAGAATGAATTTAGAGGAAACCTAGGGTCTCCAGTAAAAGGTTCTCAGGAAGAGGTAGGATGGCTTAGTTAGAGAGGTTCCTTGGCTTTCTCTCAAGGAACTTTGTATGGTCTACAAATCGACAGTAATTTTTAAAGAGTTCTCTGGGTGATCTACAACCTAGGTTATTGTAATCTTTCAAAGGTGATAGCTACACTATTCTACAAAGAGAAATGGTAGATAAGTTGTTAAATCTGGAGTCAGGAAGGCCTGAGTTTAAATTCCACCTCTCTCATTATAAGTTGTCAAATAGCTGCTCATGTTCCTGAACTTCAACTCTCTTAGACCAGAAAGGGTGGTGAATCTCATTTGTGGGTGGAGTTTCCCCATTCATGAAATTATAGGTCCTTACCCTTTCTTCTTTTCTTCCTTCTTCTCCTTCCAGTACCCTAGAAAGGATAGATGGCTCTAGAGTCAAAAGATCACCTTGTTTAAATCCCACTTCTGGCATTTACAACCTATGTGACCCTGGGTAAGTCACTGATCCTCCTAGGACAGGGGTGGGAAATCCGCAGCCTCAAGGTCCCATGTGGCTTTCGAGGTCTTCAAGTGCAGCCCTTTGACTGAATAAAAACTTCACAGAACAAATTCCCTTAATAAAAAGATTTGTTCTGTAAGACTTGGACTCAGTCAGAAGACTGTAGCCAAGGACCTAGAAGGCCACATGTGACTTCGAGGCTGCAGGTTTCCCAGCATTCCATATAGGACCTCATTTACAACCTGTGTGAACCTAGTTGAGACACTGAAACTATGGGGATCTCAGTTCCTCATGTATGAAATGAGATAGTTGGACTAGGTCATATCTGAAGTCCCTACAAATTGTACATCTATTATGCTCACTATCATTGTTATTACAGTTGTCACCTTCATCATCTCTGGATTTCCTGGGATCAACTTTAATTAAGCCACTAGTTAGAGGGAAAATGATATTCAGAACACTTGACCATTGAGAGAAATCCAATGGAAGTTAGGCTGTTGGTGGAGAACAGTAGAGATGAGAGAGGTATTCATTCATTCAAACTATAAATACCACCTATTCATATTCACATTCAACAAATGTTTACTGAGTAGATATTGTGTTGTTCATCCTTTATTTTCAGAGGACCAATGGCATCATGGTGTTATGTCTTGACCTGCACATGAATTAGATTTAAGTAAGGTAGAGTTGCACAAAGTCATCATTCTCACTCTCCCACTGTCCAGTGGCAAGACAAAAGTTAGGATGAATGTAGCCCGGGGTGCAGTGGATGACTTTGACGTCTTTGATGTCTGACCAAGCTCCTAAGCACTCCAAAGCACCTTCTTCAGTCACCTTCATAACCATTAGAACAAACTGTTCTCATCCACCCACTCTGCTAGCTTACCAACAGGTTTGAGACCTGTAGGTTATCCTCAGCCTGGTTTAATCCATCTGCTGAGACAAATTACTGGGGTTTACTGGTATGACTTACTAGGGTGTGGTCACTGCACATGCTACAGCTTCTTGGAGCCATAGGTTGGGTGAATGAGGCAGAAACACCAAAAGTAGTTGAGCAGCTATAAAACAAACTCAGCAAGCCCTCACACCAGAGGTGCTAGGCTTCCCTGAATGCCCTATATACCCCATACTCCTGAGTACTCTTACTAAATACTGAGATGAATAAGGTCTCTCCTCAGATCCCAAGTAGTGGTATCGAGTAAGAAAAATGAAACATGGGGAACAGAAAACTTATGTGATAGGGTGGTATAAGTTGTGTGTGGTTTTTTGTGTTTTTTTTTTGCTTTTGTCTTTTAAGAAAGGGACAAAACACTAAGGGAGCTCACAACAGGGTGAAATCCCTTCTGGCTGAGATGATACCTGACCTTGGACTGGAAGGATAGTTAGTGACTGAACTGGTAGGGCTAGAGAAGAAAGAATCTGGAGTAGAGAATATGACATACAAAGGATTCTCTAGTGGAATGGTACAGGAAATCCTTACTATTTAGCTACAGGCCATGTTAGGGGTACCTTATGAGATGATGTTCTTCAAGGCTACAGCACCAAACTACCTCCCATTTACACTGAAATGAATCAGGGAATAACCAAGATACACTCTTACCTAAAGGACTTGTTGGCTTAAATACAGCACAGATAACCAAGCCTTTGTCCACCATTCCTTTGGATGGAAGCCTTTAAGACCACTGGTGATAAAAGGTCAAAGATCTGGACAAGAACACCAGACTCCATCATTTACTATGTGACCTAGAGCAAATCACTTCCTTCACTGCATAATGAATAGAGTTTGGAGTCAGGAAGACCTGAGTTCAAATCCAGCCCCAAACTCTTGCTAGCTGCATGATGCTAGACAAGTCACTTAACCTCTTCCTGCCTCAGTTTCCTCAACCATAAAAGAGGAATAATGATAACACCTACCTCCCAGAGTTGTTGTGAGGATCACATGAGATAATATTTGTAAAATGCTTAACACAATGCTTGGAGTTTACTAGTCACTTAATTATTTGTTTCCTTTCTTTCTTTCAACTTTTTTCAAGTGAAGTGGTTGGACCACAACAAGGTCTCCTCTCCTTCTGGCATTCTATAATCTTAATTAACACCCTAGCATAAACTAGTTCTTTTATGACCTTTCCCACACAGCACCCAGTAGGACACAGGTAAGTTTGGTTGGCAGGAGGGGAAAAGAGCTTCATGGTCTCAATGTTGCTCAAGGAGAATAGAACCAGACAGGGGTCCTGGACAATCTGGGGTACAAGAAAGTATTGGGCCACATAGAGGAAGATGTCCTAAGAAAACAGAGAGAGGGTTTCTAAACAGTTGGTTAAAGAACACGAAAGGCAAACTTGACCCACTTCACCATTTTGCTTCATGCCATTGCTGCATAGATTAATAAAATAACAATCTCTTATGTAATGTTTTATTTACAGTTTTGATCCATCTGAGACCATGCCATGTCAATATTCACAAACATACAGTCATATATCATTAGGGAGAATAGTGCTTTTTAAAGAGACAGGATTGCTGGTACAACTTTCCATACATGATCTAGCTCTGTTTTCTCATATATGTTTATGTGTATATACATATATACATTTGCATATGCATGTGTGTGCACATGTATATATGTATATACACATATATTATTTATAATACATATGTTCGTATTATATATAATACATACATATGTATATTGAATGGTAGTGTTGCATAGTAAATAGAGGGCTATTACTGGAGTCAGGAATATCTGGGTTCAAATCCTTCTACTGAGTAGTTATGTGACTGTAGACAAGTCATTTTACTTCTAAGTGCCACCAGAAGTTCTCTAAGGTTCTAGATTATATAGTTCAATCAAAAGAACTTGGAATTTGGACTGAGAGGACGCCTGTTCAAATCCCACTTTTCCACTAGCTATTTACATGACCTCAGACAAATCACTTCAGCTCTCTGGGCCCCAGTTATCTTATTTGTAAAATGAAGGGATTGAACTGGATGGCTTGTGGAGTCTCATCCAACTCAAAATCTAAAGTCTGGCAGGCTGAGGTGCAAATCTACAGTTTGGGAGTGAATTTACACACCAGAAGTTGCTCTATACTAATGACATCATAGGACTTGATTCCTCCTGAGCTCTGTGTATATGTGTGAGACAGACAAAAGGACAGACAGACAGGATGTCATGAAGAGAAAGTAACTAAGATGGTGGCTTGTCATTGCACATTGCCCTGTTCTGCTGTGGTTCTTCATGACAACTCAGTGCAGAGATTATTATTCCTGTTTTACAGATGAGAAAACTGAAGCTCAGAAGTGAGCAGTTCCATTCTGTTTCATCTCATCGCGAAGATTATACCCTCTATCATCACCACTCTCTCTTGGACTTAAATCTCTCCCTGTCTACTGGTTGCTTCCCTACTGACTACAAAGAAGATCATGCCTCCTCCATTCTCAAAACACCTTCCCTTTGATTCATCCAACCTGACTAGTGATAATTTCTTTATTTCTCTTCTGTTTTGTGACTAAAGTCCCTGAAAAGTCTATCTAAGTAGATTCCTCTTCTTCCTCTTTTCTCGTTGTCTTCTTCACTCTATAATCTTCCAACTTCATCATTCAACTGAAACTAATCTCTCCAAAACCAATTCTAAAGACTTTTTCTCAAAGCTCATCTTTTTTTTAACCTTTCTGCAGCCTTTGATGCTACTGATTATTCTCTTCTTGATACTACCCTTTCTCTAGGTTTTCGTAGTACTACTCTCTCCGGGTCTCCTCCTACCTTTCTGACAATTCCTTCTCTGTTTTTTTTATTTCTGGATCCTCATCTAGGGCATGCTGCCTAACAGGGTCTCCTAAAGCTCTGTCCTGAAGTCCTAGTTTATACTATTTCACTTGGTGATCTTATTACCTCTAATTATTTCAATTACCAGTGCTATGCAGATGATTCTCAGATCTACTCATCCAGTCTGGACAAGACTCTTGTCTCACATCTCCAACTGCCTTTTAGACATCTAGGATGCCCCATAGACACCTGAAACTCAAAATGTCCAAAACTAAATTCATTACTTCCCCCAAACCCTCTTGCCTTCTGAACTTCCCTAGTTCTTGTTGAGTACCCTCCAAATTCACCCAAGCTCATTCACCCAAGCTCCTAGGTGTTTGCCTCAACTCTTCAATCTCTCTCACTACCTTCTGTAACCAAACAGTGGTCAAAACCTGTCATTTCTGCCTTGGTCATATTTCTCATATGTGTTCCCTTCTCCCTTCTGACAGGGCAACCACCCTGGTGCAAAACCTCATCACATCCCTCCTGGTCTGTTGCAATAGTCTTCTTCCCAATCCCTCCTCCGTTCAGCTATCAAATAGACCTTCCTAAAGTGCAGGTCTAATCGTAGCACTTCCCTATTCAACAAACTTCAGGGACTCCTTATTAGCTCTGGGCCCCCTTGTTGCAACTCATAAATGTTCAAGCTAATGTCTGGATTGTGAACTCCTCCATACTTCATATAGCAGTTCTACATGCATGTTCATTTCCCTTGTAATAAATTCAGTTTGAATACATCTCATGGACTTGTGATTTTTTACTTATTTATTTATGTATTTATTCAATCATTCATTTATCCATCCATTTATTTATTTGCCTATTCGTTCATCCATTTATTCATACATTTACTTATTTATTGTTAACGGATCAAATATAAAGCCCTCAGTTTGTTTTCAAAGTCCTTCATAACTCGGTCACTTCCTACCTATCTAGGCTTCTGATACCTGACTGTCTTCCATGTACTGTGAGCCGATGGTATTGGCCTCTTTGCTCTTCCTCCATCTCTAAGCTCTGCCATGTTCTCCATAGCACTCCAGAACTACTATCTCTCCTCATCTGTGCCTGCTGGCTTCCCCAGCTTCTTTCAAGTCTCAGCTAAAGTTCTACCTTTTACGAGAAGCATTTCTCAAACTTTTTAAATCTTAATGCCTTCCCTTTGAGATTCTCCCCAGTTTATTCTCTTGTACATTGTTTGTATGAAGAGATTTGCGTGTTTTCTCCCAACTAGACTGTTATGCCCGTGAGACCAGGGACTGATTTTTGCCTTTCCTTGTATTCCCATGATATAGTACAGTGTCTGGCACATAGTAAGCATCTAACAAATATCTAACTGACTTGCCTAAGTCCATAGCTAAGTAAGTTTTAGGAAATAATGGCTCCTTACTTTAAGCTCCTTCTATTCTGAGACTAACCATTCTCATCTTCCCTCTCTCTTTCTAAAATGGAATTAGTTGCATTGTCTTCTTATAGAAACAAAGGAGGAAGAACCATGATCCCAAAGCCCCAGCTAAAAAAAAAATATGAACAAATAATGACAAAACTAGAGACAAAGGGCCTCACCTCAATTGTCAGAATATGTTGAGTCTTCACAGCAAAATGTCTTATCTTCCACCCTTCAAATATGCTTTTTTACAAAGAACCCTTTAGCAGCATATTTACCCAAATCCAATTAAAAATCGCCTGCCATCCATGAATAAAGAGAGTCTCACTTTCACAGAAAGCAAGTCTGTGCACATCACAGTGTTTTCAATTAATTCTCCCAGGCCCTGAGGACTATGAGTTCTTAATAGCTGTTGGAAGAGGCCCCAATACCTTAGCCTTTGGGAAACCAGCTTACTTGACCCTGATGATTGCAATCACAGGGCAGCTGAGCAGTCCCAGAGCTTGGGAGACTTTGAGAGATGAGATGGCTTGTGCAGGAACTGAGAACCAGGGAGGATAAAGTCAAATGCTGACTGCTGAGTCTGAGATCTGGCCCTCATTGAATCTCTAATGTCTGAGGAGGTTATAAGTTCAAACTGCAGCCTATAACTGTACCTGGCAATTCACAGCAGGCCAGACATGTGTCAAGGAGGCCAGATCACTGACGTGAGTTCCTGGGACTCCCTCCTATCTAACCAACTTCATCCCCAACCCATGAGCCACAGGACTACTGAGTGGCTGATTGTCCTCTGATGGGAGAACAGGAGGGTTACTGCCTGAACATAAGGGATCTAAGGTGTGGCAAATACAGTGGGAAAAACAATAACTATCCAGAATGGATTAAGACCCCATATTCCTTTACCACTTGCTGCCTAGAGGATAGTGGAAGACCTAGGCAGCCCAGTGGATAGAGCACAGAGTTGGGTCAGAAAGACCTGTGTTCGATTCTGGCTTCAGACTCTTATTAGCTGTATGGTCCTGGGCAAGTCATGTAACCTCTATCTGCTTCAGTGAATTCAATTACAGTTAGATATAGTTAACTGTAAAATGGTGATCCACAGGTTTGTGGCATGGATCAAATGAAGAAAAATTGTAAAGCATTAGCACATAGTAGGCACCTAAATGCTTGTTTCCTTCCTCTGCCCCCAAAGCATGCTTTACTAATTAACTAATCTACTGATTTTTTTGTTTTTGTTGCTCAGTTGTATCCATTGCATCCAACTCTTTGTGGCTCCATTTTGAGGTTTTCTTATTAAAGATACTGATTAGAGTGGTTTGTCATTTCCTTCTCCAATTCATTTTGCAGATGAGGAAACTAAGGCAAACAGAATTAAGTGATTTGCCCCCATGGTCACATAGCTAGGGAGTATCTGAGGCTGGGTTTGGTATAAGGTCTTCCTGCCTCCAGGTCTGGCACTCTATCTACTGTGCCACCTAGCTGCCCCAATCCAATGAATGACCAACCATCATTCCAAAGGACTCCCAATGAGGTATCCCAGAGAGCCGGCTAAATTTTTTGTTTGTTTGAGGTCATTTGTTTTTCTTGACTATGGATGTTTTTGTAATTGATTTTGTTTTTCTAACTTTCTCAATGGGAGTAAGGGGAAGGTGGGAGGGAGAGAACCGCCTATAAGGTAAATGACAGAAAGATTATTATTTTCATTTTTTAGATAGAGAAACCAAAGTTACCGAAGATAAGTGACATTAAGTTGTCTTCAGCCAGAGGTTGGGCCTTTTTAGGTATGGGCTAGTGGTAAACTCCTTTTATGTATAGGTTGGATTAGATGGGTACTGAGGTGCCTTCCAGTTCTCTAATTCTGTGATTTTGCCCAAACTGTGTAACCACTAAGTGACAGATCTGGAATTTAACTCTAGATCAGAGGTTCATAAAAATATTGGGGTTTTTTAATGTCATAGATCTCTTTGGGAGTCTAATGAAGTTTATAAACCTCTTCTCAGTAGATATAGATATACATATAGAAATATAGAGATAGATAGAGATGGAGACGGAGATGGAGATAGGGATATATTTTAATGCTTGAAGGGAATGCTAAGTTCCAGTTTGAAGTCAGCAAAAATAAAGATCTAATTATTTTTCCCCATCCTCCTAAGCTCACAGATTCCTTATGATTTATGAATTTCAGGGTAAGAGCTCCTACTCCAGAACTTCCAATTTTAAGATCAGGGCTCTTTCTTCTGTACCATTCGCTTCTAGCTTTGCTACTTACTGCATATATCAACTTGAGTAAATCCGTTTATGGATTTATAGCATTATTAAAACTCTCTTGTTTTAGACATAGCCTTTCATATGAGGTTCTTCCTGCTCTAGAAGTGACTATTGCTCCTGCATGATGGACCCTGATGAAATTATTTATATCTACAACCCATGTCCCAGGCAACCTCACTAAGTGATACCATTAAATAATACCATGACAGTTGAGGTGGGAACCCAATAAAATGTACCTGGGTTTTATTCCACCCATCAGTACAAAACTTTTGGTCCTCCCTATTTCCTTCCACTGAGATGTGCTTTTGTTTGAATTATTGAAGTGAATTTAAAATAGAAAAAATTCCAAAGCATTCTCCTAAGTAGACTTTGGGATTAATCCAGTAATGCTATCATTGCTTTGACCCAGCTACACAACAGCTAGACCTTGTACTCCCCACTCAAAAGAGATCAAAGAAAGAAGAAAACACCCTATGTGTAATAATTTATTTACATGTCTATTTGTAAGTTCTTTTTGTGGTGTCAAGAAACTGGAAATTAAGGCAATGACCATCAGCTCAGAATGTTTGAACAAATTGTGGTACACATAAAATGAAATACTATTGTTTTGCAATAAATTAGAAAAAAATAGATGATTTCAAAGAGACAAAGATATGAAATGATGCAGAATGAAGCAAGTAGAACTAAAAGAAGAGTTTACAATATCATAAACACATATACATACACATATTCACATATACATAATGCATGCACACAATATATCTTTGTGTGTATGCATGCATGTGTGCATGTATGTGTGTACATATGTGTATGTGTGCATGTATGTATGTATATATGTATGTGTGTACTTTTTGGAAAGACTTTAAGAATCCTTACCAAATAATGATCAACTATGTTTTCTCCAGAGGACTGATGAAGATGAATGCTACCTACCTCAAGACAGAGAGGGAATATGAGAGTGTGTTTTACTTGACTCTGTTTGTATAATATAGAGATTTTTTGGTTTTCTGCCTTTTTCTGTCTCCATCTCTCTTTCAGTCTCTGGAGAGAGAAGGGAAAAAGAACAACAAAGAATGCTTGATAACTGGAAAATAAGCAAACAAATAAATAATGAATATACTTGAAACTTCCCTAAGGGTAATTATATATTCTTTGGAAACTTTTCATTTTGAGCAAATCAATGTCATCTGAAGACAGGTTTGACTTCTGCAAACTGCAAAATGTAATTGCAAGTCAAATTTGATGAAAGAGGAGGATTAGATGAGTTAATATGCACAAAGCGCTTTGCAAACCTTAAAGCACTATATTAATGTCAGACTATTTTTATCAGGCCAGGTAATAATATAAACTTTGCTATTAAAAAAAAAGAGTTGTGAAGAATCAGATACTGATTTTCTTGGGAGTTAAGGGAAATAGCATGAAAGAAGATTAAGTTTCTGGTTATAAAATACACAATCATTTAAAAAAATGTCAGAACTGCTATAGAAGGGAATCATGAACTGGAAGGAGGGATGGGTTAGAGACCTTCTAGTACAGAGATTTCATATACATAAATAAGAATGTATATATGCATACATATATGTATACATCAAATGCAATATATATTTATGCACATAAATGTATTTTGTAGGTTTTATTCTAACATATATGTGTTTGTGTGTACATGCATATGTTTGTATGTATATGTGTATATATCTGTGTGTGTATATCTATATCTATATCTATATCTATCTATCTATCTATCTATATACTATATATACACATACACACATATTTCTAAGCTCAAGTCCTTCAGAGTTACTGTTTTGGAAGACATTGCCTTTTTTTCACTGATCTAATGCCTTTACTCAAGAAAATTGATTTTTCTTGACCAACTGCATAGGCCATGCCATTTTATGTAACTATGAAAATCCTTTCATAGTATGAATAACAAGGATTCCACTTAACTAATTAGTAAAGGCATTCTCCAATTTCCAAATAAGTTGTGTTCTAAAACCTTTAGGTTATTCTTGATCATAGAATATTAGCACTCTAAGGCCCCATAAAAATGATCCAGTTCAAAGCTTTCATTTTACAGATGAGAAAACTGAGATCCAGAGAGGTCCATCATGTTTTTCATAAGTCCATCTTACTCCCCTATAAATTCACACGCAAACAATATTACGTATCACCAATGGCACTCTTTTAACCCAATAGAAACTCTTTGGGTTCAAGAAGCATCTGGACAGAGTCAGGAGAGACTGTAGTTCTAATCCTAATGCCTCTTAACCAAACTGAGTTTCAGTTTTTCATTTATAAAATGAAGATAACACCTCCAGCACACATCTCTTAGAATCATTGTGAGGTTCAAATAAGGTGTGCAAATGGAGTGTTTTGCAAACTTTGAAGTAGTATTATAAATTATATATAATTCCTTATTATCATTCATAAAATAACATTGTTTCTGTGGGGAAATGCACTTTGAATTCCAATTCAGGAAAGCATTGCCCTCAAGTGGAACAGTAGCGCAGTAACACAACTGTTAATTGTGGAAAGATTTGAACCAAAGTCTCTTGACCAGTATTCACACACAATAATTCTCACCCTGTCTACACACACACCCAGTCTTTCAATACATTTTAGCTGCTGATCTCCAGATTTTTTTTTGTTTCATTTCCCTTATGGTATAGTTATTAACCTTATATGTTATATTTCAGGGATAACCCCCACCATAGTCCTATTAGAAAACTCAGTAAAATGACATATTTATTCTTGTTTTAAAGCATATTTCTAATGATACTGGGCATTTTGCTGATCTTATTGAAAACAGTAATACACTAACCCTAACACATAGCGGTGTCACCAATGCGCAGCTTTGGTGTCATGGCTTATGGCTGAGGTCCCCAAAACCCAAATACTGGATTGCTATGGCACCTTATGGGAATCCCAAGCCATGGAAATATGTTTGCTCCCTGGGCAAATCTGTACATATTATGTGATCTTGAAAAGGCAGCATAACATCACTTGTGGGGAGCCAAGGAAGCCTGAACCAGGACTCAGATAGAAATCTTGACAGTATGCCCTAATCAGGACCCCTCTAGATGCAGCTTATAAAGGCTGGATTCCTAGGGATCCCCGCCCCTCCGAGGGATACATTTAAAAGAACCTTTGTTTGAGATCCTGACATCAAAGCCTCTGCCCCCAGACTTCAGGCACCTATAGAACATGTTCCTTATCAAATTATTCATTCTGTGTTGGTTCCAGGATATAACAGACTAAAAACTATTGTAAGTCCAAATACTTGATTCTTGGGGATCAGTTTCTATGCAGATGTCTTTGAGACTGCATGCTTTGGCCTCAGACTTTAAAGCCTGCTATGCATTTAAAAAGGCTAACTGACTTTCCGAAGACTTTTTGGCACCTAGAATTACAAAGCCTGATCTTACCTGAGCTGCTTCCAGGATGTGACAGAATATTATAATGATAAGACTATGACAATGACAATCATGTTCCAGGATGTGACAAACTAAACTTATTGATGAAAATACTTGAATTTTTGTCTGCTTGTTTTATAAAATCTTTGTTCAAAGAATCATTAAATGGAGTTCTTTCCTATGAACTACCCGCCTGGTTAATACGTTGTCACATCTTCACTCACACTTGGGACTGGTACCCAAGAGGCCCAGGACAATGACTATCGGAGAGAAGATTAGCCTTAGACTTAGGAAGATAACAATTACCTGTCACAGGGCTAGAATCAGGAAGACCCGAAAGCTCACCAAAGGTAACTTATCAGCTCTGTAACCCTGGACAAGTCACTTAAATTTCAGTTTGCCTTAGTTTCTTCATCTGTAAAGTGGAGATAAAAACAACAACTTCCTTCCAGAGTTGTTAGGAGAATCAAATGAGATGGTAGTGTCTGGCACATAGTAAGAACTATATTAAAGTTAGTTATTATTATCACCATTATGTGGGTTTATCTGATACCTACCAGCTTTGCAACCAAAGGCAAGTTTCTAAATCTCTCAGGGTCCCAGATAATGGTCTAGGTTAGTGATTCTTAACTTCTTATGTATGTATGTATGTATGTTTGTATATATAGTGAACCCTTTTGTCTATCAGGGGAACCTGTGGATCCCTTCTAGGACTAATGTTTTTAAATAATTGAAGGAAATGCTCAATTTCACTTAGAGATTAGTGAAAATAAAATTGTAATTTTTTTTTCCATGGAAGTTCATAGGCCCAGATTACAAGTTCCTACTCTAGGATAATAAATGTCCAGTGAGTTGTGGCTCTCTATCAGGATTTCTCTACTCATGAAATCACACCTCCAAGCCAAAAAAAACCATGTATATATATATATATACACATTTTTTTTTAAAGTCCACAGTATCTCCTAGCAAGTTTAGTGAGTACGGGTTCCTATTATTATGTTTGTCACTTCTTGGTTGTTCAGCAGAGAATATCTCCATCATAAATCTTCCCTAGGAAGAGAGCATATTCAGGGAAAATTTTATAATGACAAAGCAGATTTAGGCTTTTAAGAAATGATGGGGAAGCACGCAATGGTGGCTGTGGTCTTGGTCCCTGCTTACACTTTATTATAGTACATTAGTCAAATTGGAAGCAGGCTGTTCTCATTAAACACAAAGAAAAATGGATTTCCTGCCCAGATGGAAAACTTCTCACTGTTCCCAGGAGAAGTCTTAGCTTAAAAAAAAATAATAACAATAACAATAATACTATCCCATCTCAGGCTCCTCAGTGAAAAAAAAAAAGAGGAACAAGACCAGGATGTTTGTAGGGTGTCTGTTTAGGACCTTTACAGGTAAAATCTTAAAGGCCCGAATAATTCCTTTGTAAATAGCACATATTCAGAGGGTAATGCTTATGAAAAGTGTCTTCTCCATTTTATCTAGAAAGAAACTGATCAGGCTCATAGTAATGTAAGTGTCTTCCCAAATAGATATCATAGCCATTATTTCATTTGATTCATGGATCAGCCTTATGAACTAGGAAGGTCAGGGATCCTTATTCCCTCATTACTTCATGTCTGGATTATTCTAATTGCTTGCTGCTGGGTCTGCCTGCCTCAAGTCTCTCCCCACTTCAATCCTTCCTCTGTTCAACTACTAAAGTGATTTTTCTATAGCAAAGGTCTGACCATGTCCCCCGGTTCTCTACTCAATAAACTCTACTGACTCCCTATTGCCTCATGATCAAATACAAAAAGTTCTGTATGGCATTCAAAGCCTTTCATAATCTAGTTCTCTCCAATTTTCCAGTCTTTTAACACCTTGCTTTCTGACATATACTCCTTGATCCAGTAACACTGACCTCCTGGCTGTTCCACAATCAAGACATTCTATTTCTTGACTCTGGGCGTTCTCCCTGGCTCTCCTCCACTCCTGGAACATTTTTCCCTCCTTGGCTCTTACTATGGACCTATCTGGCATTCTTTAAGTCCGGACTAAAATTTCACCTTCTACAGGAAGTCCTCCTTAACCCCTCTTAGTTCCATTGGTTCCCTCCATTAATTATCTGCGATTTATCTTGTATATATTTGTTTGTAAGTTGTCTCCCCCATTAGAATGTAAGCTCCTTGAGGGCAGGGGCAGTCTTTCATCCCTTTTTGCATCCCCAGCACTTAGCAGAGTGACCTAGTGCATAATAGGTACTTAGTAAATGTTTATTGAATTGAATTAATTAAAATGACTTATTCAAATTCACACAGTCAATTTAATGCCTGATAAAGGACTACCACTTCAAATCCAAAAGAATGACCTAAAAAAAAATTGGAGGTCAGGTAACCTCCTTTTTGATGACTGCTTCTGTCATAGATCCATTCATTCAACAAACATTAAGTGCTTTCTAAGCATAAATGTAACGAAATATGAAGACTGGGGAAAGGTAAGCTTCACAGTCTATTTCATTGGCACAGGAGCAGCAAACCCACTTATTTTGGGGTTTATAACTCTCATACTAAATAGTAGCTCTTCAAGTCATTATTTCTTAGCTGTTAACTATGCAAGGTAGCCTTATGGATGATTTGGGGAAAATAAAATTGAATGAGAATATACTCCCTGCCTTCAGGGAGCTCCCTTGTAATGAAAGTCAGCAGTGACTGAGTATTCAAAGGAATAGAACCACTCTTTTCATTCAAAACCCAGTTCTGGGGACTTGAGGGTTTCCTGATTAACCCCCCCCCCTTCCATCTATCTTCTCTCCTATACTCCCTCCCAAAACTATGTAGTAAGAATGGAGCTCAGTGGAATAAATTGATCACCCCACTTGACTTGAACAAGTTACTCTGGCCCTGGTACATTTATCAGGTGCAAACACTTTCATAGAATTGATTAACCCATTCAATAAATCTTATTGACCTAATGTGTGTAAGTGTTCAATGCTGTCTGCATCTTTTTTATGTCATTTGGGTTTTTCTTGGCAAAGATACTGATGTGGTTTTTCATTTCCTTCCCTAGCTTATTTTACAGATGATGAAACTGAGGCAAACAAGGTTAAGTGACTTGCCAGAATGTATGTGAGGAAGATGAATCTTCCACACTCCAGGCTTAGCATTCTATCCACTTCAACACCTAGCTGCCCTATTTTAGACATAGGTGCTATGTAACCTGTGCAGAGACAGGGAGGTGTAATGTTGTGGATAGACAATAGCAAGATAGGCCAGTTTGCCTGTAATAAAAAGGGCTTGAGAGGATATGGTATAGTTGGGATTCATGAGTAGATAGTTAAATTGGTCTCTAAGGCTCCCTGCAAGTCTTAAATTCTGTCATTATTTTGAATAATGTGAGATCATTATGGAAATATCTTGGGAAGACTAGAAGGTTACACCAAGCAGAATGACACACCAACCAATAAAAATTTATGCATCTACATTTTAATCAAACTCTCTTTTAAAGTCACACTAGGCCATTGTGATGTCATTCATCCAATCACCTGATATTTGTTGAGTCTTCCTTGTCTGAAATTTTTTCTACAAAGCTCAGCCCAAGTTCTTTAATTCTGTATTACAGACTCATTGTGTGTGCAATGAACAGCAAAGAGGCCAGTGTCACTGTGTGTGAGATGAAAGAATCTGGAGTCTGAATCTGAGGTCAAAAAAGGTTTTTGTTCTTTCTCATGAGAAAGGACTCTGCCCCCATTGCTCAAATGGCGTCTGCCAGGGAGAGAACAACAGGCAGAAGGAAGCCCATGGTTATATAACCTTCTTCTTTTTTTTAAAATTTATTTTATTGACTTGTTTGTTTACTTTTAGTTTACAAGATTCAGTTCCAGAGTCACTTGAGTTTCAGATTTTTCTCCCCTTCCTCCCCATCCCGTACCCCCACCATGGTGGCATACAATCATGTATAGGATCTGCAAACTCACATTGTACAATAATCTGGTTGTATAGATGTTATAGCCAATGGAGTGAACAGTGAGAAAAGAAAAAAAAAGGCCAAACATAGAAAAGAATGATAGCATGCATTGCTTCAGTCTCTTTTTAAACTCTGATCTTTCTGGATCTTTCTCTGAATGTAGACATCTCCTTCCATCCTGAGACTTGTAGAGTTGTCTTTTAACTGTGCGATGCTGAGAAGAGTCCAATTTTTTCAAAATTGGTCGTAACACATATGATGTATCTGTGACTATGTACAAATTTTTCCTGGTT
>CM053594.1:76146243-76187097 GCA_028646575.1 Pseudocheirus occidentalis
TTGCTTCAGTCTCTTTTTAAACTCTGATCTTTCTGGATCTTTCTCTGAATGTAGACATCTCCTTCCATCCTGAGACTTGTAGAGTTGTCTTTTAACTGTGCGATGCTGAGAAGAGTCCAATTTTTTCAAAATTGGTCGTAACACATATGATGTATCTGTGACTATGTACAAATTTTTCCTGGTTCTGCTCTTCTCACTTAGCATCAATTTGTATAAGCCTCTCCAGGTAATTATGAAGTCAATCTCCTTCCCATTTCTTATAGCACAGTTATATTCCATCATGTTCATATTCCATAACTTGTTTAGCCATTCCCCAATTGATGGGCATCCCTTAAATTTCCAGTTTTTTGCCACCACAAAGAGAGCTGCAATAAATACTTTTGTACATATGGGACCCTTTCCCACTTCTATGATCTCTTTGGGATACAGTCCCCAAAATGGTATTACTGGGTCAAGTTATATAACCTTCTAATGCAGAAACTCAATTACGCAACTGGCCTTCACTCATATTGGTTGGGAGGCTGGCCCACAACCTAAGCACGGGAATCTATCTCTGAGACAAAGGCCCTGGAAACATGTGGGTGTTCAATGAAAGGCCAGGAAAGCAGTTTTTTTTTCCCCTTATTTGGCATATCTTGTGCTGAGGTGGCACTGGGGAGGGTCTCCATTGCTCTAAGTCCCAAATTCCTGTAAGGTCAGGTGACCTCTAAACTTGGGCCTCGTAGATACTAAAGTCACTCTAGATTTGATTTTTCAGAATGGGGAAACTTCACGGCAAATTATCCCTCAAAACTGGATTATAGAGTATGTGGAGGGGGAGAAGGTGTAGGAAGCCTGTAACTAAATACAAATGGTGCTTCTAATCAAATTGGGGAGGTACTAGTAAATTGTTCAAACCAGTGGATGAAATAAAGTGATACTATAGGAAGCATGTGGGTCTAGGATTAAATAGCAAGATAATTCATTACCAGAATTTCAATGACTGGTCAGCCCAATCATAGAAACAGTTCCTGTCAAGCCACTGAGATGGAACCACTTGTAGGAGGAAGACAGAGACTGTCTCATCTCCCCATCTGTGCCTAATATAATTCTTGGCACATAATAGATGATTATTCAAATGCTTTTAAATTGATTGACTGCATAATCTGAGTTTTAGTGGTTCTTGACCAAAGGATGTCCTTGGGAAGTTCTAAAGCTTAGGAGGTCTTGGACATCCCACAGGCATCCCAACTATCCCTAGAATCCCAGCAAAAAAGTTACACTATACCTTCATGTGAACCCTATTAAGAGGAGAAAAAAAAATTTTCCAGTGGCCAGGAGTGTAAGTTATCTCTTTGCTGCATGGGATCTCTGAACTTGAACCTTTTTCCCCTAAACCCTGTATGTATTTGGGGAAGAGTGCCTCCCTGGGGTTAGGGGAATGTTTGTATCAATTATTCCTACTGGGTCAACTTTATAAATAAGTACTTCTAAACCTAATTAAGTAGCAGATGCCTTGATATCGTCTGGCAGTTAATGAGAGAAGCACACCATTAAAAGCTCATAATCTAAAGTATTAAAAAACCACACCCTAACCCCTGAGGACTGTGCCCTAGAACCTGCAGGGGAACTATAGTAGCCAGTTTGGGGGGACCACGAATGCTAGTCTGAGTGTGGGAAAAGCACTATATTTGCATTCATTTTGTATATTCTTTATATATTTTCATATGTACATTTTGTCTTTCCCTATTAGAATATTGTCTGTTTGAAGTCAGGAACAATTGGATTCTTGTCTTTTTATCTCCATAAATTCTCAAAGTACCTGGAACATATTAGGTACTTAATAAATACTCCAACTAGGTGGTAAAGTAGATAGAGTGCCTTTTCTAGAGTCAGGAAGACTCATCTTCCTGAGTTCCAATCTGACCTCAGACTTCTAGCTGTGTGACTCTGGGCAAGTCACTTAACCCTGTTTGCCTCAGTTTCCTCATCTATAAAATGAGCTGGAGAAGAAAATGGAAAACCACTCCAGCATCTTTGCCAAGAAAACTCCAAATGGGGTCATAAATAGTGGGACATGACTGAACAGAATACCAACAATAAATACTTGATAATTAGATGCTTAATAAATAATTGATAATGAATTAAGCCATCCTGGGAATATAAGGGAGCTATGGAGTCTTGTGTTTTTAATCTTTTACTCTTCCCCATAAACACTGAAATTTAAGTAAACATGATGATGTGTTTGGACATAGAACTAAGAGTAATAGGTGGATGTTAGAGAGAAGTAGATACTAGCTTATATTGAAAAAATTCATAGCAATTAAATTAGTCCAAAAATGAAATGGAGAGCACTGAATATATTCCCCCTTAGTGAAGGTCTTCAAATAGAGTTTGAACCACTACTTTTAAAGTATATTGAAGAAGGAATTTTTATACACATAAAGCTTAAAATAGATAACCTCTGAGGTTGCTCCCAACTCTGAGATTCTGTGATACTGTGATCATTGACTTATATCCTCTATACTGAATGAGATTTTTGTCTTTAATATTTTAAATTACTTAATGGATATTTTATGCCTCACCCAAATGCAACTCTATAATATGCTTAGAATCAGTTATAAACTCTTAGTAACTTTATAGACACAATTAGATTCCTTTCTTTAGTCTCAACATTTCCATAATAGTACTTCACCACTTCTCCCCAGTCCTTGCTCCAGCTTCTAAATGTTTCAACAATTTCTGCACCTACCAGTTCGCTTTGCCAATTTGCTTTGCCAATCAAAATGTTCTACTTACTCATCTTGTCTGACCAACTATTTTCTCTTTGCCCTTTTCTTCAATTTCCTATGCCTTACTCTTCTTTGGTCTTTCCTGATTTTTATACCTTTTCTTTCATCCTTCTTTCATCAAACCCTGAAGTAGAATCTGGATTAGGAGACTATATTCCCAAATTTCTCCTAATCAAATCCAGTCTCTGACTTTTTCACAAGTTCAAACCCTTCAACATCACCTAAAAGATTTCTTTCTTTTCCCAACAACCTTTTGTGGAGTCTAGGAGTGAACTCCAATTAACTTCTGACCCTGAGACCTATTCTCTTTTGACTATACCATATTGCCTATCATTATTATAATTGCTGAGGAAGACTCAACAGGGCTTGAAGATTAATCAGATATGAGACATGAGTAAAAAGGAAGAAGCAAATATGGGTTGAAGTAACAGTAGCAAATTTGGTTGCGTGTAAGTAGCCTATCCAAGAATGGAACATGTTGAAGAACACACAAAGAGATATACTCTCTATTGTTGAAGAGCTTCATGAAGCAGCTGTAAGAGCCCAGAGGGTATGGTAAAGGGGACTGGTGAACAGAGCTGAGTAGTCATAACTTCATGGTCAAGCATATGCCTATGATTGCCTATTTATCTTAAGCCCATTGAAGAAGTGTTTAGGCATACTTTAGAACGATTTTGAAATTTATGTTTAGGTGCTGGTCAGTGCTCATATCTAGGGGAATGGAGTTTTAAGAAGCTAAATATGTTAATGTGTTTGGGAGAAGAAAATGAAGCTGAGGAATTCATCTCTGTAAAAAAATTAAAAGAGGAGGGGGCTGAGATAAGAATGTCATTTGTAAGTGAATGTCTGTGAGTTTGGAGGTTTTTGTCACAAGAACTTTTTTCTTCTCTACTGGCTCCACAAATTTTCCAATTACTCCAAAGTCACACTGTCCTTATCCTTAACCTCTTCATACATTCTTTCTCCCCCCAAATCCTCTCTCCTACCAGTAGAATGTAAGTTCCTTGAAGGCAGGGATGACCTTATTTTTATATTTGTATTGCCTGAGCCTAGCACAGGGCTTAATACATAATAGGTGACCCCTAAATAGGTATATAATAGCTGAAACCCTCATTGGTTGACTGGATATCTGAACTCATCCATTCATAAAAACAAAACGAAACAAACAAACCACCTTCCAAGTTTTGACCAATCTAATGTTTTGCACAATAAGTCTCACTATAGAAATTTAGTAAATGTTTGTTGAAATCAATTGAATGCTTGACTGAGATTTGTTAAGACTCAGTTTCCATCTATATATGAATGTGCCACATGAGAACTAGTGAAATGAATTAGCATGCATCTTATCTCTTGGCAAAGGCATGATCCAGGTTCAACTTTCTAGATAAAGAAATTCCATGACCCTTAATTCTTAGACATCCCCTTCGCCTAAACCATGTCCCATCTCCCCACCATTCTACACACACATTTGCAAAGATATTATGTCCTATTTATGGCCAAGGACATACACACAAACATACACATCAACAATTTTCAACAAAACTTGAATGTAAATGGAACTAAAGACAAGCAGAGAGTTGGAAATAATGGAGTGATAGCTAGAAGATGATTGGAGAGAATAAGAGAGATGGGAAATAGAATATTCTCCAGGTTTGCTGAGCCACAGATTCTGGTATCTGAATGCAATGATGACCTATCAAGACAATAACTGTTCCATTCAGGTGACAGTTCCTAATATGCATTTATATGCATAGCTAAAAATACCCACCATCTGATAGAAGAAAGTTGAATAACTAACAGACAATAATACCATAAAAAATTGACTTAACAATCAACTCATACAATGAAAGGGTCCTTCACATAGTTGGTAATTAATAGACTCATAAAGTGCTGCATCCAAAAAGGATACCAGAACATAGAATGTTAGAACACAGAGTACAGACTATCAAAGATAGGAAGAACTTTGGCAATTGAGTAATCCAGTCCCTTCATTTGACTGATGAAGAAAGTGAACTCCAAAGAAAGGATACATGATATATAGAGAATATACCAGTATTAAGAACATTGAGAAGAATTGGATTTGGAATCAGAATAACTGAGTTTGAATTCAACCTTCTTTGAAAGGCAACTCTCTAGGCAACGGTTTCCTAATTTGCAAATAAGGGGGGAGGGGGTTGGCTTACACAATATTTAAAGTCAATTCTAGTTAAATTTCATGATCCTAAGTGACTTGCTCCAAGTCACTTACTCAAAGTCAACTATAGTTTCTAGTATACTTTTCAATGTCAATACTTTAGATTTGGTAACTTTCTGTATTGTTTGAAACATGAAAAATTCCAAAATCAGGCAGAATTTGGGTCCCTCCCCTGGATTGGCTTTAGCCCTGTTCTTTGAGGAGAAGAAGAGAGGGAAGGAAAAAAAAATACATTTATTGGGCACCCACTCTGTAGTAGGCATTGTGCTAAATGTAGAAGTGCAATTAACCAGATATGAACCTTGGGTAAGTTACCAAAAGCTCTTTGAGCCTCATTTTCTTCATCTGAAAAGGAAGAAGTTGATCTTAAAGTTCTTTAAGCCCCTTTCCAATTTTCACATTCTCCATTCTTATATTCTATCTACCAATGACCCTACCAGCTCAAAAAGCATGATAAAGTGACTAGAGCTCTAGACTTGGTGTCAGGAAGATATGTCAAACATTACAGTCAACACTTACCAAGTGAGTGAGCAAATCACTTAACCTCCTCTGGGTTGAAGTTTCCTCATCTATAAAATGGGATTAATAATATCTATAGTATTGATTTTAGAGAAGGTTTGTGAAATTTATATAGGATGATGTCTGCTAAATGTTCTGCAAACTTTAAAGCAACAGGTAGAAGTCAGGTGTTATTATACCTCTCAGCTCTCATATTCTTCGTTTTAATATTCTGTATCCCAAGGTCTCTAGCTTTCTAGAATTTAATATTTTAATATTCTATGTTTGATGGCCTTTTCTTGTTCTATAATTCTATGATGCTGTGTTAGTTCATTATATGCTTTGCTCAGGGACAAGCAGGTGGAAAATGAATAGATTTATAACTAGGCACTTCTGAGGACAAATGTCCTAGGATTGGGGGAAGGGGACCTCTAGAAAACTAGAGCTGACAGCATGAGAATGTTAGTTTCCTAAGGCTACATCTGACCTTAAAGTCAAGGGATAGAAGGGGTCAAAATATATAGAAAGAAGTGGGAACAGCTGCTAAGTGAAACTTCCTTCTGCTTTACAGATTTGCTTTAAGTTGCTCCTACTGTTACTCCCCAGTGTGAGTAAGGACTCAGAGAGCCAATAGATAAAAGGTGTCATGTTAAGTACAAAGCCCTGTTTTAAAATAGAACTGAGAGGTAGATCAAATTGTCAGAGTCCTTCTGGAGAGCAAGATTGATGTGTATCAGATCTGATATGGATAAAGTGAAGGAAGATTCCCTCCTCTCCAAACCTACATTATTATAAACAAAGAAGATGGAAAATGAGGAGATTGAGGGTTGAAGTGAGAGATGATGACACAATAAACAAAGAGTATAAAGGGAAGAATTGACAATTCCATAAAATCACAGAAGCCACATATGGGACCTTAATTTGGCCTATGATGAAGCAGAATAAGAGAAGTAAGTAATTCATGTAAAACCACAATTAGTAAACAGAGGAGTATTTTATAAGACCAGAACCCAAAATTTTTGGTTCTTTTCTAATTTCTGGGGAGACTAGTCCTGGCCTGGGAGATTCTCAAGAAAGTTCTGGGGCACAGAGTGAGGGCCTTGAACCCCTTGTCAAGGGCTCTTCTCACTAAAAAAAAAAAGACTGAAGAGGATTTTGGGAATGGAAAGAAGAGCAAATGTGGAAGAGCAGGGAGAATGGTGAAGGGATGGGAAAAGAACAGGAAGAGAATAGGAAGAGAGTGAAAGGTCATACAATAAATTTATTTCCTTTTCTTTTTTAGCTGGAATGAATTTTTGAAGTTATTCAACCAAACATTTTAGTTTTACAGAGAGCTAAGAAAGAAAGGGATGCCCAAGGTTACATAGCTAATTAATGGAAGAAATGAGGGAAAAGAAAGGAAAACTCAGTCAACAAATTCTGTGGCCAGCACAGTTGTATGGCCTAGCTACCAGCTGAACAAAGGAAAGAGAGAGAAAGAGAGAGAGAGAGAGAGAGAGACAGAGAAAGAGAGAGAGAGAGAGAGAGAGAGAGAGAGAGAGAGAGAGAGAGAGAGAGAGGAGAGAGAATGAAGAGGGGCATGGAAGGAAGATGGGGTTCTATATACAGAAAGGTTGTGGGAGGAATCTGGTCCAGAGGAGGAGATTGGAGAGGGTCTTTAGGAGGAGTCAGATGAGGTCAGACTCTAGTAGGGAGGGTCTTCAGGAGTCAAGATGAGGTCAGACTCCAGTAATGAGTGATTAAGGGTGGGAAGTTGCTGGAGGCTACCTGGAGACCATAGACAATGGTGGGCCAGGGCAGTTCAAGGGTGGGAACAGGAACATTAAGGATGGGAAACTATTGGAACAAAGGGGGGCTAAAGACTTGGGCAGAACCACAACTTAAGGCTCATGACCTCAGGCAAATGTCTTCCCTGGGAAGGTTTACTTTCCCAGAGCCTGTACCTCAAAGATTCAAGGAGCTCAAGGGGGGGAGTGCCAGAGCCTACACCTCATTACTACCAGCTGAATAAAGGAAAGAGGGAGAGAGATGGGGATGTATTCCATAGTTTGTTTATTACAGGACCATTTCATACAGAGCCAATGATACAAGAAAATCATAGGGCTTATATTCCCTTTAGCAGAGATTCCTAATGACCAGAATGCAAGGACTCACCCTAAGTCTCTCCATTCCCTACCCTAGCCCAAGGCTAATCATTCATTAAGATTTTATCCTAGGACCATGTCCAGAGGCACAAATAAACAGGGAGTCACAAAGACTAGGAAATTAACTACCCAGTACTTTCTTTAGATATTCATAGAACCAATGAAAGCATCCACCAAACAAGATTATACTCCTCCTGTATATCTGCCAAGTGAACTTGAAGAAGTAGGGACAGTTTTCTTAATGGGGCCAGGGCCCCTGAAAATCCAGTCCACTATAAACAAACATCTATTATATACGAAACAATGGGCTAGGGACTGTGTTAGTTGCTGGGGATATGAACACTTAAAAGAAATGGTTCCTGACCTTGAAAGCTCACATTCTACCAAGGGAGACAAAGTGTATATATCAGTTACAAGATGTGAGAGCAGAAAGAGGGCTCAGTGGTCATCTTCTCTATCTCATGTACAAAATGAATAAATGAATCACCAGTATAACATATCTGCAGGTGGCCATGCAGTCTCTCTGCCTGAAGACCTTCAAGAAGGGTGACACCACCTTCACTAGAAAAAATTCATTCTACTAGTGAAGCGCTTTGATCAATAGGAATTTTGTTTCTTAACATCAAACCTATATTTACAACTTTGAAACTTCACTTGCTCTTAATTCTGCCTTTTGGACCAACCAAAAACATTTTAATAGTTCTCCCACAATACCACTTAAAATACAAGATGAATGTTATATCTCCTGAATCCTCTCCTTTCCTCTCTTCTCTTGTTTTTCTAGATAGATGGATAGATAGATAGACAGATAGATAGATAGATAGATAGACAGATAGATAGATAGATAGATAGATAGATAGATAGATAGATAGATAGATAGATAGATAGATGATAGATGGGTTTACAGATGCATTTGTAAGTAGGGAAGGAAAAAGGGACCTAGCATTTATTTGGCACCTATAAAACAGAATTGTTCAGTGAGAGATAATGTTGGCCTGTATTAGAGTGGTGCCTCTTGGAGTAAAGAGAAGAGGATAGATGTAAGAAATATCATGGTAGACAGGGAAAGACAAAACAAGTGATTGGATTTGTATAGTAAATGAAAGTGAAGAGTAGAGGATAATACTAAGTTTGGAAATCTGAGTGTCTGAAAGGATGGAGGCTCCTTCAACAGAAACAGAGCAAATTGAAAGAAGTATGTTTGATGAGGAAAAGACAATGAAGTCTCTTTGATATATTGATGTGAGGATACATATGGGGCAAATGTTAACAGAGGCCTGGCACCCTGTTGGGCAATCATCCACATGCTAGCCAAACCCACAGGACATGTTGAAGTAACCAAAAGCCTGAGTGGAAGGGGAGAGAGGATGAGAAGGAGTAGGCAATGAGTAGTGTTGGTATTGAGCCAAAGGACTTGGAAAATTAGAAAAATAATAATAATATCTAGTATTTACATAGAGCTTTAAGGGTGACAAAGCACTTTATGCATGATTTGACCCTCACAGAAACCTTATAAATTAGGTAGTAAAATTATCTTTGGTTTTCACAGGGGTAAAGGAAAGGTTCAGTGAGGTTAAATGATTTACCTAAGATCACACAGGTAATAAATACCTGAGGCAGAATCTGAACCCACCCCTTCTTGGCTCCAACTCTAGCCCCCTATTCAGTATACAATTTTGACTGAGAATGACGGAAAAAATAACTTTGTTCAGGAAGAAGAAGCATAGGTGGTAAAAAAAAAAATTATTCTCAATAAGGGGATTTGTACACGTTAGCCATGGACAGAAGTTCACCATGTGTAGATATGGACCGTGAGTTCAGGGAAATTGATGGATGCCAGGGAAGAGTAAAAGGACACATTCTTCTTTTCTTTCCCTCGGGGTATCTGGACCAAAATGACTCTTTTCAATTCTGGCATACCATAAACAATGCCATTGTTGATTTTTTTTTCCCCCATAGGTCCCTACTGAGCTGTGACTTTTTCAAAGCCAATACCTATGATGATCTTTAATTCAAAGCTAAAAATATCACTGCCTGCTGTTTTCTAACACACACTCCAAACACAGCCCTTGCAGCCTTGCTGACCATTTCCTTCTGCTCTTTGTAGGACCCAGTGTAAAATATCTTCTTTCCATCAGGGCATTGTGAAAGTGTGTTTTTAATGTAATTTGGATTTGTTCTGAACCAAGATTCAGAAGACCCTAAGTTTTAGACTTTAAACAAACTATTTCCTAGCTCCATGAATTTGTGAAGAGGGTGCCCAAAGAGGGTTAGGGCTGCCTGAGACCCCAAAATACCAACATGCTGCGTCCTGCTGAAAGAATTCCACTCAAGTCTTCTCAGCCAAAGAAAAAGTAAAGTTTATTGAAAGTTCAAGTTCGCCACGTGGAGTGCTAGGCCATTTCAGGGTGCTCTCACAGAGCAAGTCTGTGTGCTAGGGCATTCTAAGGCGCTCTCACAGAGCAAGTCTGTGCCAAGTTATCCCATGGCGTTCTCACACCACATGGAGGGAAGATGGGATTCTATATATAGAAAGGTTGTGGGAGGAATCTAGGGGTGGTCCAGACGAGGAGATTGGGGAGGGTCTTTAGGAGGAGTCAGATGAGGTCAGACTCCAGTAATGAGTGATTAAGAGTAGGAAGTTGCTGGAGGCTACCTGGAGACCATAGACAATGGTGGGCCAGAGCAGTTCAAGGGTGGGAACAGGAACATTAAGGATGGGAAACTATTGGAACAAAGGGGGCTAAAGACTTGGGCAGAGCCACAACTTAAGGCTCATGACCTCAGGCAAATGTCTTCCCTGGGAAGGTTTACTTTCCCAGAACCTGTACCTCAAAGATTCAAGGAGCTCAAGGGCGGGGAGTGGTCCCAGAGTCTACACCTCATCATTTGGAAAAGGCATCCCGTCCATCTAGCTGAGCCTCAGATTGCTCATACATAAGATGAGAGGGTTAATAATAATTGCTAACATTTCTCTGCACTTTAAGGTTTACAAAGTGCTTTACATTTGATCCTCACAACCACACTGGGGAGAGGAAGAGGAGGAGTATTATCTCTGGATTTGATCTCATGTCTTCCTGTCTCCAGGTCTGTATAACACTTAGTTGCCTGGGTGTCATCTTCTGCTCCTCACTCTCATTCACCTTCCACATCCAAGCTGTGGTCAGAGCTCATCATTTTTGTCTCCGAAATATCTCTTGGATATTTCTTCTTTCCACTTATCAGCTTCAAGTCCTTTACAATTTGTCCCCGTCCTAACTTTCTAGTCTTTTTCTCTATGTACTGCTTTCCCTCCACTCTAGATTCGTTGATCTTTTTGTGCTAATTCCTTGTACAGGACAGATCTCTCTGCTCTGTGGGGAGCAATCATGTCTAGAATGTTCTCCTTCTTCCTGTCTTTTGCACAAGACGTTTCCTCTTTCCCACCCCCAGTTTGTTCCTTCTGAGATTATCTCTTATTTTCACTGTATATGTTTTGCATGTACATAGTTATTTGGATGTTACTTCCCCCATAAGAAAGTGAGCTCCTTGAAGGTAGGGAAAGTGTTTTTGTCTGTCTTTGTATCCCCACTTCTTATCTCAGTGCGAGGCCTGTAGTAAGCCCTTAATAAAGGTCCCCATCTTAGCTATCAGTCAGAAGAAATGCCCAGACTTGGAGCATAAGGAAATGGCATAGTTAAACGGGGTATCTTATAGCTTTCTTTTATTTTTTTAATCACTGATGCTGATTGGATAGGCTGGTCTCCCCAAGAAAAGAAGTGAATTTGTAGCAAGGAAGAGCCAGTTAGACATAGTCCCTGATTCCAAAGGCTGACAGAATTATCAAGTTAGGTTTACTTGGCCTAATTTTTACTGATACATTCTAAGACACATTGGTTCTGCTTACTCTGTGACTTGAAAATTTGCAAGTGGCTGCAGCCCCCTTTGTCTATTTCTGCATGAAAAAACTAAAAAACCCAAAAAACCTATAGACTCAGTGCTCCTAGGGTTTAACTATAACAAGCATTTTTTTTTTCTAAATGCTTCCAATTATCTTTCTCAGGAGGAAAACTAAACAAATTGGATTCCAGGGAGGCAGGGCATAGTTGAGCATATGCATTCTCAATACTTTTTCCCATTAAATTAATTTGTTCGCCATCAATAAACCCTATAGCTAAATGAACCACATGTACCTCAAAGTTACATCAGGTAAGAACCCAGAGGTTAACTCTAAACTTTATCCAAAAAACTTATGCTTTTCTTTCAAGGTAAGAATAGCAAATAATTATAGCAAAAACAATTCACGTTTCTATTGTGTTTTAAGTTTAATAAGCTGGTGACCTAGGTGATCCATTTTTAAAATTTTCAGTGTGAGCATGTACACCTAGGGAAACTAGCAAATGGTAGATATCAGTCTGATTTGTTTTGTTTTGTTTTGTTGATTGTCTAGACCTTAGAAAGTCGTGTAGAAAATATTAATAATGCATATTAAACTTAAAAGCATATGTGAAAGCAAATTCTACTATGCTTTGGAAATAGTTTATTTCTTAAGTTCAGAATAAAATTGTTTTTATAAAAGTGTATATGAGAGCATTTCTAGAGAGCTGGTTTTTAAACATTTACCAGCATAACACTCTTTATAAGGAAATTTCCTTACAACTCTGTGGATTAAGTAGTACAGGTGTTATGCCCATTTCATAGATAAGAAATCTGAGAATCAAACAGGTTAAGTGGCTTGTTAAATTTCACCAAGCTAGTAAATCTCAAACTTGACATTCATTCAGTCAGTCCACTAGCTTCTATTAAATGACTACTATAATCCAGGCTTGTGTAAAGTGTTGGGCGCACAAAAAAAAAAAAAAAGCAAAGACAAACCCTCTTTTCAAGGACCTCACAGTCTAAGGGGGGAGACCACATCAAACAGCTATATACAAAGAGGAGATACACAGACATATATTCAAATTGCAGTAAGAGGATTTTTTTGGATTGATTTTATGACCACCATTTCCTTAAGACATCTCATCACTGCACTAGCTGAAACTTGCAGAATTTAGCTAGCACCAAATTTTAGCTCCAGTGATTAACTAGTTAGCGATAGGAGAATTTTTGGTTCAGCGTTTTTACTTACAGTAAGCATATCAAGTAACAGAGTATAGGTGTGGTGTTAAAGCACATCAAGTCACAAAGTACAGGGGTGGTGTTAATGGTTAGTCTACAAATTCCAGTGATATCCTCTGTATTTACTAACCAGTCTATGTAGATCTCCCTCTTCTGCTGTCTTGTCTTTGATGTCTCCTGTTCTGTTCTCTGTAAAATTCCACTGTATCCATCCTGCCTGATGTAACTGAGATGTATATAAGGTTGCTGTGAAGACTGCTCAAAGCCCACTGGTTTTTGTATACCATGGATCTTTGCTCAGTATACACACACAAATATACATACGTTCATGTATACATAGAAATATATATACATATACAAAAATCCCTGATTAACATGCAATCTTTGATATAATATATGGCATATTACTTCTAATAATATATATGATCTATGATATATATTAATCTGATTATGATAAATTAATATTATAAATGTCTCTCTGTGTTAATAAGTATTATTGGCAGCATCACCTATCAATGAGTACTTGGACAATTTTTATGTGAAAACCAAGTATCCTGACCAAAGCTCCTAGCTACAAACTTTCTGATTTTTTTCCTTCTCTATGTGCCTTTTTCTCTTTATGGGTCATAGGGTTTAGAGCTAAATGGAACTGTAAAGAACATTTAATCCAAACCTCTTCCTTTTATAGACGAAGGAACTGAGACCAACAAAGTTGTGTCTTTCCCAAGGTCATACAGATAGTATGTAAGGTAACATATATAAAGTGCTTTGCAAATTTTAAAATGCTAACAATGCTAGCCCTTATTAATATTAATGGTAGTAGTAAATACCAGAGACTTGTTTGTAATCAAGTCACCTAATTCCTGCAGATTTCAATTTTCAATTGAAATGCTCTAAGAAAACATGAGGACCTCATTCCTAGCATTAATTGTATGCCTGTCATCCCCTGTGGCTGCTTTGTGTCACTGTGCTCTGTTCTAGTTCAGAGCCTGGGTGAGTTATTTTGCATTCAACAATAAAGATTACAAGTTAATTTGTATTTTTTAAGCCTCGGGCCTTTTTACAACTAAATGTGTAGCAACAGAAATTGTTTCTTAAAAGACCAAACCTTGTAAAGTCCTACACTTGGAGTCAATAAATCAATTGCACAGTTATGAGTCAGGAAAAGGACAGGCTAGATCATAGTGAAAAGGAACTTGGGAACTGCATTTGACCATGAGCTCGCTATGAGTCATAAGTACAACTTGGGAGACCAAAAAGCTGCCTCAATCTTACACTATTCTTGCAGAGAGACAGAACATCTAGGAGGGAAGTGATAGTTCCATTTTCCTCTTCATTGATCAGGCCCCAACTAAAGCGATTTGTTCTGTTCTAGCTGTCACACTTTAGGAACAATTGTCAGCTTAATATATAGTTTTATATGGATAAGTTGTATACTTCTGTAAACTCCTTGAGGGCAGGGGTTATTTCACTTTTATCTTTCTATCATCAACGCCTTGAATAGTGCTCAATAAAAGTTTATTGATTGACTATAATAAAAAACTTCCTAATACTGAGTAATTAAATAATTAAAGGAACTGACCATACATATAACTCTGTCTGTCTCTATCTCTCTGTCTCTGTCTCTGTCTCACTGTCTCGTTCTCTGTCTCTCTCCCTTTTTCTCACTCTCTCCCTCCCTCCCTCCCTCTCTGTTCTTCTCTGTCTCTGTCTCTCTTCTAGCAGACTTTGGATAAACTCTTACTAAGGATGCTAAATTACTGCCCAGACTCAGCAAGAGCCACATACCTAATAACCATAACGTACTTTTCTCTAGTATTTTCAAGTTTTCAGTGATTTTCCTCACACATGTGTGCATGCACACACACACACACACACACACACACACACACACACACACACTTCTATACTGCCAGTATAGTACCCCCATTTTAGAGATGAAAATATTGCAGATTCAGAAACAATGAATTTAGTATCATGTGACAAGTTTGGGAAGTGGATTCTCAAGTCCAGAAATTCTGACTCCATGACTTGTGTGTGATATTCTTACCCCTACATGATTCTTACCCCTCATGATATGGTAACTCTGACTATCTCAACTGGGTTGTGTAGGGAAAGCAAAGCACTGTGAGCTTGGGGAAGAAAGCATTCTTATAGGCCCCTGAGATGAGCCCACACTATTTTGTAACCAACAAATGTACCTCCACTTATGGGTCTTTATTTGTAACCTCCAACCATGGCTCTCCATTCTTTCTACAAGTCAAGTGAATAAATATTTATTAAACACCTACTATGTCCAGGCATTATGCTAAGTACAAAAGATACAAAAAAAAGAAAGTGGAAAAAACAGTTTCTTTTCTCAAGAGCTCACAGTCAAATGGAGAAGACAGAATATAAACTTGTGCAAATACAATATATGCAGGTTAATTTGTAGGCAACAATAGAAGGGAGATAGTAACAATAAGAAGGAAAGGAAAAAATTTTCAAGAAGTAGGTAGGATTTTAGCTGATATCTGAAGGAAACTGGGGAAGCCAGGAGATAGAGATGAGGAGGAGAGCATTCCAGGCATGGGGGAAGCCAGAGAAAATTCTTGGAGCCAAGATAGCTTTTGTTAATGAATGGAACAGCAAGTCAGTGTGGTGGGGAGACTGGAAAGGTAGGTGGGTCTTGCTTTAAGACCCTATGCAGACTTTCATACCTTTAGGACCAACCCCCAAATGATAATATCTCTCTTCTATCATGACCTCTCAAATCCTTGAAGACAGCTATCATACACCTGCTGGTTCTTTTTTTCTCTAGTCTAAACACACTTAATTCTTTTCAAGTGATTCAGATATGGCTTAGACTCAAAACCAGTCATCACACTGATTACTCTGCTTTGGATACCTCTAAAGGTTTTCACTGATGTGTGGTGTCCTAAAATTATCATGATAGTCTTGGTTTGTTATGATCAGAATTTAGTATAGCAGAACAATAGCCTCTTTCATTCTGGACACTCAGAAAGTACACGCAATAGGTTATTTTTTTAATGTTTAATTTTTGTATTATTTTGTTTTCAGTACTCTGAGATTTAGTTCATACAGCTACATGGGGACATGAATTCATCAAGGCATGCAAAGTGATAAGTTCCATCCCCTCTGATGTATGTATTGGGTTAGTATCGATACATCCCTTCAAGCTTTCAACTTCCCAGTTTGAATCTTAGACTTATTGATTAAAAAAAAAGAAGTAAAATAGTTGAATAATTTGACCTTCTCTCCAACATCAAACTTCATTATCCCCAAAATTTCAAGTTCCTGTTCTATCATTTTTAGTCTTTTACCCCCAAATTAGCTTTAAAATATATGTGCATGCATATATGTGTATGTATGTGTATGAGTATATGTGCATACATGTGTGCAAACATACATATGTGTATATGTATGCATATATACATATACACAAAAATACATGTTTTTGCTATCCTTTTCATTTCTTGCAAAGTTCAGATTGTTCTGGGTTCTAATATTACTGAGTCATTTATCACAAATCTTGGGAAAACTTTTTTAATACTCTCCCTTACATATCTGCCCATACTTACATGGCTACATGGCTTAAAAATTCTGAGTGGTTCAGAGAATTTCCTCAGCATCTGCACTGGTATTTTCTGATGTCTCCCTCATTTCTTTTTCCTTGTGTTCATGCTGTCAGGATTTCATACTAGAAAGCCTTCCATTCCTCTCAAGGTGAGTTCTTATAGAAATTTATGCTGTAAGATTAAACTTAGCCTCACTCCCAACACATTGTAATACATTGTAATCCATAACAAATACCTCAGATTATGCAAAACATAGGAAAGGGGGAAAGAAGGATTTCAGAGAGAGGAATGTGCAGGCGCTAGAAAGGAGAAAAAACAGAAGCAATGAAAAGAAAGAAAACTGAGAAGATGTAACCTTGATAGACACTGATAACAAGAGACCGGCAACAATGGTGTCCCATGATGCTCCTGGCCCAAGGTCTCACAGAATCCCAAAGTCCCAGAATCATTGATTGTTAAAGAAGAAGCTTCCTTTCATTCTGAGATTCTGTTATCACAGGGACCTCATAATCAGTTTGACTCATCCAGCTTCTAGTCTGCTAAAGCCAGATTCCCCCTTCCAACATCCCTGACAAGGAATTATCTGATATCTGCTTAAAAACCTCTGGTGATGGGCAGACCTTTCCACTGCTGAAAGGGATTTTAGAGTTCATGTAGTCCAACCTTCTCATTTTACAGTTCAGTCAACTGAGGCTCAGAGAGATTACATGAATTGCCTATGGTCACATAGCTAGCAAGTGTAAGAGGCAAGATATGAATTCAGAGCTTTCTGCCTCTAGATCTAGCCTACTAATCCAAATGTCTTCATTAGGAAGTGTTCTCTTTGATGAAAACACAGCTTGCTGTGCTGCAACTTCTACGCATGGCTCCTGTTATGAATGCTAAGCAAAATATTCTCCCATATGCTCTTCTCTTTTTCAGTTTAAACATATCCTGTCCCTACAATTGATTCTCATATGGAATAGTCTGAATCTTTCACAGTCTTGTTTGCCTTCCACCTACCTTGTCCCTCCTAAAATATAGCACTAAGAATTGGACGTGACATTCCAGACTAGGTCTCAGGGCGCACACATTCCCTCCAGGGATGTCTACGGTGCACACCTATGCCCTATGCTATTAGCCTTTCCCCGGCTTTGAATATACTCTTTGATCATTATTCTGTCTCTTTAACTCACTTTCTCACTCTTTCTTTTTCTCTTTTCCATTTTGCCTTTTTTCTCTTTCTCTAGGGGTGTACTGTACCCTAGGAGAACCAAGTGTAAAATGTTCTGTCTGGTTATTTGGAACTCAGAAACGTGCAGACTCTACAAATCAGGGCTTGCTTTGTTGTTCAGTGGATTGTCTAGATCTAAGTAAGTGGAGAAACATTAACAATCAACATTGAACTTAAATGTGTCAGAGAGCCAAACATTTACCAGCACACCCCTACAACTCCCTCTCTTTTTTCTCCCTTCATGGCTCTCCTTCATCTCTCTCCCTTTTTTCATCTCTTTCCTTTTCTACATCTCTCACACTCTTTTCTAATTCACCTTCTGTCTTCTGCTAGTCCTCATTTTCCCCATCCCTCTTTGGTTCTTTCTTTGATCCTCTTTCTCTATCTTCTTTCTCCCATCTCTGCTTCCCCCTTCCTTTCTCATCCTTCCTTTGTCTCCCACATTGTGCCTCTCACCTTCCTTTCTTTCACATCCCTCCAAGTCTCCCTCTTACCCTCCATCTTTTCCCCATCTTTTCCCTTACCCCACTGTCTATCTCTCATTTCTACCCCCCTTCCATGTCTACTTCTTTCCATTCCTCTTCTCCCACTTTACCCATCCCTCTCAATACTTTGATATCACTCCTCCTTCCATCTTCTCTTGATATCTCTCATCCTATTATGAATCTCTCCCAAGTTTCTCTCTCCGTTTTCTCTCTCTCTCTCCTTTTTTCTCTTCCTAGTCCAACTCCAAGTTTCCATTGTCTTCCTCTCTTCTCTCTCCTATCTTTTTCTATCTCTCTCATTTCTCTCCCTTTTACTCCTTTTCAAGTTCTTCATCTTTCCTCTCTTCCTCTCTCTCTTCCTTTTTCCTCACTCCGATTAGATTGAAGCAGAGTAGGAATGGGCATATTGAAGCTGCCTCCTACTAAAACTTCCTATTGGCACAAATGTTTCAAACCCTTTCAAGCTTCACCTGAAAATATTCCTTTATCACTGAGAGAATTTCCCTCCAGCCCCATCGTCTCTGAATTCTCTGTGGCTACCAATTGTTGCAACTGGGCTGGGATGTCTAAAGGTGTCTATGGAAAGCACAGAACAGAAAGAACTTTGTTCCAGGCTTAGCCACTCCTAGACAAGTCATCAGACACTAGGAATTTGGGAACTTCTGTGAAGAGGGCCTTCCTTGTTTGGCAAGAAGAACCTTGTTCCAAAAATACCCATAGAGGAGGTGTGCATGTTGTCCTCCCCAAGCTGCAGGCCCTTTCTCTCTCATGCACAAAAAGCTGAATTCTAAGTTTTACAATGGAGACCAAACCCTTCTTTGCCCAGTCTGCTGCCCAACTTACTACCTTTAATCTCCTCTAGACCTTTTTTTTTCTCATCTCAGAGTTCTGAGCTTTACTCATAGGCTGTAGGAGGTCACCTGCAGGGAATATTTGAAAAGACTCTGGAGATGATCCAGGGCAACAGTGTCTCCACTAAACAATTTGGGCTGATGCTTTAAATGCCAATCAAAAGCATATTAATGAGGGATGATAATGTAGAGCTTTTCTGCAAAGCACATTACCCATTTGAACTTCCCAGCATTCCTTCTTTTCAATCCCAGCTTTCAGTTTTAGAACAATATTAGATAAACTGGAGAATGTATAGGGGAGAGCAGCTAGCATGGGGAAAGGCTTTGAATCCCTGTGATTTTAGGATTAAATAAAGGGAAAAAGAGATAGTTAGCATAGAGAAAATAAGCCTCATTAAGGATATATTAACTTCTTCAAGTAATTTGGGGGTGCTGTTATAGGGAAAAGAAAGCATTAGTTTTTTTTTCTACTTGGACCCATTAATGGACTAAAGTTACAAAAAAACAATTTTACGCTTTCTGTCAGGAAAAAATTTCCAATAATGACAGCAACTTCAAAATAGAATTCACTGACTCAGTAAGTGGTGGGTTCCCCTTCCTTGGAGGTCTTCAAGCATGACAACTTTCTGAGTATGTTTTCTTTCAAGTCCAGAACGGAACAGATGGTCCTTCCAATTCTCATCTAGTGGATCTATGATTCTCTCTAATGATACATATCAAACCCTTCCATATTCTTTCATCCTGTGTGGCTTTTATCTGTATCCTCTTATAAATCTAGTAGATACTTCACTCAACATACTGGAGACATTCCTCTAGTTCTCTTGACATTGAATGGATGCCAGGGGATACACATATTTGAGGATTATCCCTTACTTTCTCTAATTAACAGATCCATTATTTTGTTTTTCCTTGATGCCTTTAATGGTATTTTTTATGTATCTCTTCCAGCATAATTCTTTGTGTATTATATGTTACTGACTTTTCAAGTATATTACATGTCTCTCTATTTTCATTTTGGCAATTAATTCTCTATTTGGTAATTAAAGCTCTATACTTTATAACATTACTGGGAAAACACAAGTATAAAAGAGATGGGCCTTTATTTCAGTGAGAAGTTTGAGGATTATTGAAAGGAATGCGAACTTCCCCAAATGTAATCCAGGCTACTCTTCTCCTACTCAATTCTGGATCCGCCTCCTTGTCCATCCATAGTATTTCATCCTTCTGTTGTTGGGTTTATTTCCACAAGACTTTCTCTACTATGCCATAGAAACTTCCTCATCCAGTAAGCTCATTTCATCCATTCTTGGACTACTTCTGCACCATCATTTTCCCACATCCCCACCTCAGGTCTCACTTTCAGATTCACTGATTCCTCTTTAATTCTCCAATTTCAGGAGGATGTATCTTCATCCCTCTCCAAACTTCCCTGTTGATTCTTCTTCAGAAGAATCTATCACATCCCTGTGCTGGGTACCTTTTCCCTCCTTCCCCTCCACTCTTTTCAGTTCTCTTTTATAAGTTGTTTTCTTCTATTTCATAAGCTCCTTAAGGGCAGGGACTGTTTTCTTTCTGCTTCAATGTATATTCCCAATGCTTGGCATAATGCCTGGCACATAGTAAACTCTGAGTAAATACTTGTTGACTGACTGATTTTTATAGGTGTTATTATACCTATTTTAGAAATGAAAAAAATCTAAGATTCAAAGAAATGATTTCACTTGTTTATGAGCAAATGGTGGCAGGCAGGATTTAAACTCATGTCTTCTATACTCCAAACACAGTTCTCTATCAATAGATGACATTACCTGTTGGGTTCCATTGATCTGAGGTTGCAATCAAGTTGAATGACTATCTCTGTGACATAATCAGTTGGCATGTTCAGCTGTTGACTATAAGGTTCAAGGTCGAACATGTCTAGCAACATTTTCCTCTCTAGAAGTTTTTAAATAAAAGTTGGGAGACCATTTATTCATCAAGACAGAGTGAAGAAAGTGAGAAGGACTTCCTATACTTCATTATCAACAGATAAAATTCTTTTCCCTCTTTAATTAGTCCCACCTTACTCCCAGGGCTTTATACAGTCCTCCAGAGTCATAGTACCACTGTCACCATATGGTCTGAACTCTCCTTGGAAAGGAAATATTTGAGGTTGCTAGAAAGTCTACCATTCCCATTACTTCTCAACAACACATACATACATACATGCATACATGCATACATACACTTAGTGAAGCCTCATCTCTACTTCCAGAACCCACATAGATGTTCAGGCTTATAGTACTAGACTAAATGCTTAGTCTCCTCCAAAAGCAAAATGAATATTGGTAGGCAATCCCCTTTCCCATTATACATACATTAGCCAATTAACATAGCAATTTGCGAAGTTCAAGTTTTCTGCACCTTCCAATCATAGCTCAGGACCTTGCTGGTTCTCTGGCTCTGATGTCATGATGTTATTCAATCTTTAGTCCAAGAACTCACAACATTCCTCTAGGATGCTGGGGTTTAGATTACTCTCAGATTGCAGTATCACGGTTTCCTTCTCCACAGTTTTCTTCTCTGGAACAGATAGGCTCTATCACTTCTTCCTCATAACTTGGGTCAAAAACTCAAGGTCCAAAACTACGTCTATGTTTTTATGTGTAAGAGCATTCACAATGTCAGTGTACTTTTCTCTGCCCCAAAATGTCCATTAGCAATTGGGTTGAATGACTGCTTAGACCTCTCTCCATCCAGAAACCCAGGTCTACTCAGTTTGGTCTATTCTTAGCTATTTCAGCATTTTTCTCTTCAGTGTGTTGATTCTGTAACTTTAACTACCTCTTACTTTTCCACTGACCAAAAACAAAGGAGTACTCCTATTCCCCAATAACCTAACGCAAATTTTTCATCCTCAGTCAATGAGATTTATGAAAATGTCCTTATCCTCTCTAGGAAGTTAAGAAACATTTCCTAGCAGATGCTCTCCTCCCATACTCTTAAGGTTAAAAATGATCATGTCCAAACCTTCCACACATAGAAATAAAGTACCAATCAAATGCTGGCCATCCCAAAAGCTCATTCAGTTGATTAGGGAACTCTCTTGGATCAATTTCCCATGTAAATGTGTTATTATTTTGCTTAAATTTTTTTTCAGATCTTAACCCCTGACATTTACTAGCAAATAGGAACATAATCTCTTAACCTCTCAGGGTCTTGGTGTTCTGTACTGTAAGACGGGAGCAGTGTTATTTGAACTATTTACCTCATTTGTTGGTTGGTTGTTGTGCGTCATTCTCCAAGAGGACAAAAATGACAACACTATGTTAGAGTCAAGTTACAATGGGTCCAACTGTGGCTGATCAGACCAATATGAGTTTGGAATGCTCATATCAGGTCAGGCACAAACAGTTAACATTTGGGGTGGATTCTCTAAATTTGCACATCTCCTTTTTTTTGAGCTGTTTCAATTCTGCTTTGCTCACAGAGCACAGCAACTCCTCTGATGAGGGCAAGCCTTGCTGGGCAATCCTGTGCCTACGTATCCTATGTCACACAATCAATTGCAAAGTTCTTAAGAGAGACCTTGTATCATTTTTTCTGACCACCACGTGAACACTTGCCTTGTGTAAGTTCTCCATTTGAATAACATGGCCAGCCCATCACGGTTGTACTCTCTGTAGTAGAATTTGAATGCTTGGAAGTTTAGTTGAAGAAACAAACTCAGTGTCTAGTATCTTACCCTGCCAGGTGATCTTGAAAATCTTCCTAAGACAATTCATATTGAAGCAATTCAGTTTCCTGGCATGGTGCTATGTGGTCTGGGTCTCACAAGCATACAACCATGATGTCAGCACAACAGCTCCATAGACCTTCATTTTGGTAGTCAGTCTAATACCTTTTCTCTTTCACACTTTTTGTAAAGTCTCCCAAACACTGAGCTAATTCTGACAATGTGTTTGTCAATCTCATTATCAGCGTGTACATCCCTGGAATGTGTACTGCCAAGGTAAGTGAACATATACACAGTATTCAAAACTTCATTTGTTGTAACCAGTGGTTCCAGAGATGGATGGTATCATGCTGGCTGAGGGAGCACCTGTGTTTTCTTGGTGCTAGTTGTTAGGCCATAATTATCACAAGCAGCAGAGATCTGACCATACTTTGTTGGATCTCAACTTCAAAGGCTGTATTCAGTACACAATCATCTGTGAACAAAAAATCTTGTACCAACACTCCTTGCACTTTGGTCTTGGCTTATAGTCTTTTTAAGTTGAAGAATTTATCAACAGTGCAGTAGCTAACCTTGCTGTGTTTGTCTTCATTGAAGGAGTTTGACAACATGACTGAAAACATCATGCTAAAAAGCACGGGAGCAAGCACACAGTTTGACTCTGTTGGCGACTTGGAAAGCATTCATTATCCAGAACCCAGGTAAGCATACCATTATGAAATTGACATACAAAACTGATGAGCTTCTCTGGACAGCCAAATTTTCAAATTTTGACATAATTTTCCATAATTCCTCACACTTGACAATATTAAAGGCCCTGGTCATATCTACAATCCTTGTGTATGGACTTCTGTTCTGCTCCTGGAATTTCTCCTGGAATTGTTGGGCAGCAAACACCATTTCAATCACTCCTTGGCCCTTTCTGAAGCCACACTGGTTCATCTTCCAGGTGAAGAATCAGCCTATTAAGGAGGAGTCTGGCAAGAATCTTGTCAGCAATTACTGAGAGAGACACCTCTGTGATTGTCACAGGACAGTCTATTTGTTTTGCCTTTATAAAGATGAACAATGGAGGCATTCTTGAACTCCTAGGGGATATCTTCCTCTTGCCATATAAACTGGAAAAACTTCAGTAAGCTTTTGTATAAGCAAATCTTGTAAATCTCAGCTGGAATAGAATCAGTGCCAGGTGCTTTACCACATGAAAGGAGCCTAATGGCATTCAAAACCTCTTCTTCAGTTGGGATTTGAGCTAGGGAGAGATTGAACGCAACCTGAGGTAAATAGTCAAGGGCCTCAGCATTGATGGATGATGATCTGTTAAGAACACTACAGAAGTGTTCAGCCCATCTCTCTAGGATCATGCCCTTATCACTAATCAATGTGGCTCCATCAGCACTTAGTAGTTGAGACGTACCATTGGTCTTTGTCTCATAAATAGCCTTTAGGGTACCATAAAAGCACTTTGGATTGTTACTATCAGCATAAAATTGAATTTCATCTGCCTTCTTACTGAGACAAGAATCCTGCATCTCTCTAAGCTTTGCTTATATCTTACTTTCGATGGAATTAAATGTTGCCTTCTTAGAGATGGATGAACTATCCTGCTGGTAAACCCTGTGAAGTTCTACTTTTTCATTTAGCAGCCTCTAAATTTCCCCAGCATTTTTGTCATAGCAGTTTTGATGATTGTGAGTGTTCTGACCCAGATGAGGAAAAGCAGTGCCATGCACCAAATCTCTGAAAGCTGTCCACTCTTTTTTTGTTCCACTGTTGCCAACTGTGTGTTGGCTCAACTTTCCCTCCATGTTAGCACCAAACTGTTACTGTTCAGAGAAGAGATTTAATTTGTCGACACTAATTCTTCTGGTAGTCATTTAGTTTGGAAAGTATAAGTCTTGATCAGTCAAGAACTCTGTGACACACATTGCCTTCATTATTCTCACATCCGGTCTGTCTCTGCTTCTTACAATCACATAGTCTATTAAAAGCCATTGTTTGGTGTGAGAGCATATCCACAAAGTTTTATTGTGTTTAGGTAAACAGAAGACAAGGTTGATTATGAGAAAGTCAGGAGATGCACAAGTCTTCAGTAATAAGTGACCATGGCTATTGGTGTTTCCAACGCCATTCCTCCCAAGGACTCCCTCTCTGTCAAGTCTTGTAGTCTGAGCCTACTCTAGCATTAAAGTCACCCAGAATTATAAGCTCATCCTCTTTCAGCACATTGATGATGAGGGTCTCCAAGTCCTCATAAAATTTTTCTTTGATTTCATCGTGGTTCATCATGGTAGGAGTACAGGCACTGATGAAAGTAGTGTGGCATTTTCCTGCAAGTGGCAATCACATTGTCTTCAGTCTGTCATTCACTTCTTTTGGTAGTAGGTATACAAGCTTGTTGACTAGATTAGTTTTGATTGCAAAACCTACACCAACTTCATGGTGCTCCCTTTCCCTGGCCACTCCAGAAAAATGTGTCTCCAGTTCTGATTTTAGTAAGCTAGCCTTCATTTACCAGCCTTGTTTTACTCAGGGTTGCTATTTGGTTGTGATACCAGCTGAATTCTCTCACAACAAAAGCTATTTGTCTTTCAGGTCTACTGGATTTTGTGTTGTCTGTAAGTGTGTGCACATTCCATGCACCAATGGTGAGCAAATCATCTTTGTACAAGTTTTCTGTACAATTATTTTGTTTTGACCACAGGGTAGGATCTCTTTCTGCCCTGGTAATCAGGCCAGGGTTGAGTAAGCAGACAATTTTTAGGGCACCTTTCCTAGGACCTTCTTCATACAAGGAGTGAGCAGTATGATCCTTAAATGGTTGCTCAGACACCCCGGGGGCTGCTGAATCCCACTGCAGCTTCCAGTGACAACCTTATGGTGTGCGCTGCCCATGTGCAGGATTGTGACTACAGCTCCTGATGCTTAAGAGAGGGAAAAATGGTAAAATGGCATGGGTGATATCTTTTGATGAACATTAAATAACATGCCCACATACTCTTAACAAGGTAGAAAATTATCATGCCCAAACCTGCCATACATAGATATAAAGTACCAAACAAATGTTCACCATCCTGAAAGCTCATGCAGATGATTAGGGAACTTTCTTGGATCAACTTCCCATGTAAATGTTCTATTATTTTTCTTTTTTTTTTATTTTTCAGATCTTGACCCTGGTATTTACCAGCAAATATGACCACAAACCCTTAACCTCTCAGAGTCTTGGTGTTCTTCACTGTAAAATGGGGGGCAATGTTATTTGAACTATTTACCTCATATAGTCGTGAAGGAAAGCATTTTATGCACCTTAAATTACAATAAAAACATGAGCTGTAATTCATTCCCTTTTACTCATGCTCCCCTCTATGCTGTTCCTCTGGTCTTGCTTACTCACAGAACGTGCTTACCCTCAGAAAGATTATAAAATGACAGGATTAAAGATTTATAGCAGGAAAGGCTCTCAGAGACCACCGAGACCTACTCTTAATTGGATAATTGGAAACAGGCATGAGAGTAAAGTGGCTTGCCCAAATTCATATATAGTATCTCTTACTCTGATCTTGGCCTATTTTTTTTTGCAACAGACCCTTGGCACTAGCTAGGCACTCTTCTCTGGCTTGATACCATCTCACTTTTCAGTCAACAAGCATTTATTAAGATCCTTCTAAGTGTCAGTCACTGTGGTAAGTATTGAGGATACAAAGAAAGGTGAAAACTGTCCCTTCTCTCAATGAGATCAGAATCTAATGGGGCAGGCAACGTGAAAACTGCTAAATATTAACAAGATATATATAGGATAGACTAAATATACTCAAGAAGGATAAGGCATTACCATTAAGGAAGATTGGGAAAGGCTCCTAGGTGAAGGTGGGGTTTTAGTTGGGACTAAGGCAGGGAAGGTAGGAGGCAGATATAAGAAGGGAGAGAATTAAAGGAATGGAGGACACCAGTGAAAAAATGCACAAACCGTGGAGTATACTGTGTGAAAAACAGCAGAGAGGCCAGTTCTCTGGATTGCAGAAGAAATGATGGAAGTAACATATAAGAAGAATGGAAAGGGGGCAGGGAGGTGATGAATGGCTTTGAATGTCAAACAGAGAATTTTATATTTTATCTTGAAGGCTATAGGGAGCCATTGGAGTTTAGAATAAGACTGTGACATGGTCAGACCAGTGCTTTAGAAAAATTATTTTGGCAAATGAGTGGAGAATGGACTAAAGTAGGGAGACACTTGAGGCAAGGATCAGGTTGGTCTCTTCTCAAGAAGAAAGGAGAGTGAATGAATGTATGAGAAATGTTATTGACTTTTAAGTCAACAGTACTTGGGAATGGAATGGCTAGGGATGGGAGGAGAGGGAGAAATGGAAGATGATACCTTGCAAGCCTGGGTACCTGGGAGGTTGGTGGTAATCCCTACAGTAACAGAGAAGTTGGGGGAAGCACAAGGTTTAGGAGAGGAAATATAGTGAGTTCAATTTTGGATATGTTGAGTTCAAGATGTCTATTGGATATCTGGTTCAAATTGTTCAAAAGGCAATTGGAGAAGCAAGTCTGGAAGTTAGGTTCAAATAAGTAGTTTTGAAAATCTTCAATACATAAATAATCATTGAATTCATGGGATTTACAAGATCACAAAGTGAATAACAGAGGGATGAAAGAAGAAGTACCAGGTCAGAGGCCTAGGGGACAGCCAACCTCTCTTTTCTAGAATGTCTTATTCCTGGAAATTCCATGTTAGAAACTCCTCTATGCCATTTTCAGTTCTGGTACCTTCCTGTCTGTGATGTCAGATATGGAGAGTAGATCCTATTGCCTGAATAAGAATCTATTACCCTTTCCTATAAATCCCCACACCTGATCTCTGAGCTATCCTAATTCACAGAGTGACAATAGTCCTTTCAATAAATCCCAGAGGAAAAGTAAGAATTTAGTTTCACTATGTACTAAGTCTGAGATACAATCTCATGCAGTGGCAATGAAAACTTTCTGCTCACCTTGCCATGGCTTCAGCATGGTCATGGTCCAGGTTATGGTAACTTCTGTAGTTACTGTTCTTCCCTGTCCTTCCCTCTTCCATTTTGAGGTGTCATCTGTTGCCCCAGTTTCTTTACTGGAGGAACATACTGACCTGGTGCCTCTCCCTTGTCCCCACCTACCTTTGCTCTAACTATGGTCTTTATTCTGAGTCTGAGTCACATATAGCCTCACTAAAACATGGAAAATCAAGACTTCTTGATTTCTGCATTGATTGACAGGTCTAATTCTGCTGACGATCCTCCTTTAGCTGCCCAAATTATGGTTACAACAGAAGAGAACATTACCTCAGAAACAAAAATGGCCTTCGAATTTATGATAATGCTCCATTTCCTTATACCCTCAATAAAACTCTTGTTCATGGTCCAGAGCCAAACCCAGAAAATGCCACAAAGCTTGTTAACTTGTTATTGGGCCAAATTCATCAGAGGCATAATGGGAGGAGGGGATATTTTTCATTTTCCAAGTGAATGAGCAAATAGATTTTCTATTCATTATTCATCCATGTCTGGGGCTTAATGAATAGCTCAAGGGACAATCATTAAATTGGGGTATTTGTAGCGAGCCAGTCCAAGACCAGTTCAATAGACAAGTTTTCAAGTATCAATTTATTCAAATAATGAATTTTGTTTATTAGTATAATTATCTGGCATTTATTGACTTTTAAATTTTAATGTAGGCAAAGTGATTACAAATACATTAAAATGTACCCAGATTGAATATGTTTTACTTGGGTCAATTTGTGAAAACAGGTTGAAGCCACCCAACAGACCAATGTTAAAACTTTTTTAAAAATTGTTAATAATTTCTTTCTACATGAATCAGTCTTTGTCTTTAATATGTTTTATCCCTTCTGCTGTTCCATTTTTCTTCTTAGAAATCAAGTCTCTATTCCCTTTCTCTCTCAGAAGATAAACCCTTATCCTTAATTTTTTTTGGAGGGCAATTGGGGTTAAGTGACTTGCTCAAGGTCACACAGCTAGAAAGTAGTAAGTATCTGAGGCCGGATTCAAATTCTGGTCCTCCTGACTCCAGGGCTAATGCTCTATTCACTGTGCCACCTAGCCACCCCCTATCCTTAATTTTTAAAGGAACTTTAAAAAGGATCATTAATTTAAAAGAGTTCATCTATGGATCCAGAAGAAGTTAAGGAAGTTTAGAAACCTTTTGCAACTACAAGTCAAGGAATCACTTGAAGGAATAAGGAATGTCTAGCCTGAAGGGAAAAAAAAAAGGTTTGGGGTGACATGATAGCCATCTTCAAGTAAATTTGATGGACTATCCATAGTTGTTGCATATTGTCACTCTCATTAGAATGTAAGTTCTTTGAGGGGACTGAGATTGTTTTGTTGTGTTTTTTGTTTGTTTTTCTTGACTTTTGTATTTCAACTTTTGCACAGTGTTTGGCACATAGTAGGCATGTAATAAATGCCTGTTGATTTGACTTAACTTTTTGGAAGAAAGATTAGTTCTGCTTATTTACAGAAGAACCAGGAACAATGGGTGGAAGTTGAAAAAAAGGAAATTAATACTTGATGTAATAAAAACTTCCTATCAATTAGAGCTATCCAAAAGCAATATAACCCAAGTCCCAAAGTTCATCAGCATTAGACTGTCTCCCACAGTGGTAATCAATCACCAAACATATATTAAGCTCTTACTTTATGTCAGGCACAGTGCTAAGGGCAGGGTCAATGTTGTACATCTACATGAGGGGCAGGGTGGAGTTGGTGAGGGCTGGAGAAGGGAGAGGTTTGGTTTTCTGGAGCTCTTGAGTCTCTTTAGAACTTCTCAAATTGTTTCAGTTTATTTCAAGACTATCTTCAAATTGCCACCAATGAGGAGAGAGTCCCCTATCAATGGGCTTTGGGACCCAGGGTACAGCAGAATGGTCTGCCTCTGGAGGTAAAGGGTCTCCTCTCAATGGAGGTCTTTAAGCAAAGTCTGGGTAACCACCTATCAGATATACTGTAGAAGGGACTTTGATGATTGTAGCCTTTCTTCTATCTGTTGTTCCACGCCTCCATCTTCTGCTGCCAGGTTCTAGCTCCAAGTTTCCTTTAAAATGACAGAGATAAGGTCCCTGTAGACATCCTCAGGTGCTTACGATCTCTGAGTATGGCACTAAAAGAATTGGAGTGAGGTGCTGTGCTATGCCTCAACACCAAAAAGCATCAAATGTTCCCATCATACTTTAGTATCTTGGAGAAAGCTTACATCTGTGTTTAAGCTAATCCAGGTTGAAACCTGTTACAGTTTTTGGGGGTCAGGCTATATAGGTTTTACCTATACCCTTCCTCAACAGGCTTCAGGTGTCCCCGGCTCCCGGCTTCCGCTTTCTCCGGGAGAAACAGCTGCACAGAAAACTTAAGACACAGGGCTTGCTTCTTGCTACTTTCTCTTAGGCTTGGCGTGGCTGGAACTCCCTCTCATTCTCTAAGCTTGGTGTGGCTGGACCTTCTCTTCTTTAGAATTCTCTAAGCTTGGCGCTGGACTTTCTCTTCTTTAGAACTCTCTAAGCTTGGTGTGGCTGGACTTTCTCTTCTTTAGAACTCTCTAAACTTGGCGTGGCTGGACTTCCTTCCACCTCCGGGTAGCCTGTATTTAAGTCCTTTCTCCAGAGCCCCTTAGGGCCCCTCCTCTGTCCTTGCCCTTGCCACAGCGAGCCAATCCTGCATCACCCCAAAGGCAGAGAGATAATCCTGCTTATCGCAAACAGGTGCAACCTTCGCATGGTCATGGGTCTCCTTTTAGCTGAGGACCAATTCAACCCATTACCAGCAAGAGCCCCAACAGAAACCTATAATACTGACACTGTAAATATAGAAGCTGAACTACCCTGACTTGAGCTGCCCCATCCATAGGTCCCAGCGGCAACTAATGCAAAAAATAAGAGCCTGTCACCCCAACTAGTTGTGAGTATGCCTTCCCTACTCCACTCCCACAGAAAGCTTGATTGTTTGTATTGCTTTGAACTAAAGTGTTAATCCTGATATCCATCAAACCCCTTTTTAGGAGGGATGCTGGGTTCAGTAGGGCACCAGATACAATTATTTAAGGCCATTAGTGTCCTACCAGAAGGTCAAAGACCCTATCCCTAGGACAAAGTATCAATCCAGAAAGAAAGCCTGGACAAATAATTTAAGGGTAACGACAGATAAAAGAGCTATTATGAAGCCAGGGATGCTGAAGACACAAACTAAGAAGAGAATATCTAAGAATCACTGATATATATGAAAGTATTTCTGGCAGGATAGTGCTGATAGCGATGGAAAAAGTGCTAAAGCAGGTGGGAATACTGAATGGCAAAAGAGTCCCTTTTTCCATGCTGGATGGAGCTTGTATTTCCTGATTGGAAAAAAAAAACTGGGGGAAAGAAAAATGAATGGGAACTTCAATTGTTGCTAGGCAGCCTGAAGCCTTTGCAAAGTAAGTTCATTAGCACCTGACAGGTGATCTTTCTTGAAGGTACACACCGTCCTTGCCTGGCCACACACTTTCCAGGATGCAAAACTTGAGCTATAACTTTCCCTAGAAAATCAACACATAGTAGATCGTGTTCCTATTTCAATTCCTGCCCCCTCCGTGGAAGATCTGAGTTCAAATCCATCTTCCAACACTTCCCAGCTATGTGGCCTTCCTCAAACTGTGAAATGGGGATAATTATAGCACCTATCTCTCAGCGTTGTTGGGAAGATAAAATGAGATGGTGTTTTTAAAGCAAAGTATCAGGCAAAGAGTAAATGCTATTTAAAGGTTGGCTATTATGATTAGTTTCGAGGCAATATGATACTCAAATCAGAACACTTGGGTTCAAATGCTTTCTGTGAGTATTCCTGTGTGACCTTGAACATGGATAGCCTTGGAGGCATCAGTTTTCTCAATGATAAACTATGGGGGTTAGATCATATCATTCTGCTAGAGTGTAAGATCTTCCAGAAGAGAGACTACTTCACTTGTATCTTTGTACTCCTGTCTCCTAGTATGGCACTGTAGTACATGTAGTACACTAGGGTCTTTGACCTTCTGGTAGGACACTCATGGCCTTAGATCATTGTATCTGGCGCCTTACTTAACCCAGAAACCCTCTAAAAAGGGGTTTGATGGAAATCAGGATTAACACATTAGTTCAAAGCACTACAAACCAGCAAGGTTTGTGTGGGAGTGGAGTCAGGAGAGCATATGCACAACTAGTTGGGGTGACAGGCTCTTATTTTTTCGTTAGTTGCTGCTGGGATGTGGATGGAGCGGTTCAAGTGCATTCCAGTGTACATTCCTGTACATTCTAGTACATTTAATAAATGCTTGTTGAAGGAAGGATTCATCATAGAAACTTTGGATTTAGAGTTGTAAACAATTGTAGAGATGATCTGGGCTGTTTAGACGGGTTTGGAGAATAAGAGGTTTCCAGACATAGGGAAGATACAGAGCAAAGACACAAAAGAGGAAAACAGAATGCTGTGTTTGAGGAATATCAAAGAGACCAGCAGGCAAGATCTTAGAGTGAGTGGGGGAGGGGAGAAGTAGAATATAAGAAATAAAAAAAGGAAAGGTACTCAGTTAATCAACAGACATGCATTTAGCACCAACTGTGCTTTAGCCACTGTGCTGAGCATTGGGAATACTGTGGAAGACAAGAGACAGTCCCAGCCCTCAAATCTAATGAAGGAGACAACATGTAAACAACCATGTAGAAACCACCTCTTTCCAACTGGAAATGATAAACAGAAGAAAAGCAATAGAATTAAGGGGGATCAGGAAAAGTTGTTTTGTTTTGTTTTTTGAAGGAGGAAAGAAACCGGAGAATCAAGGAAGCAAAGACCAGGAGTGAACATTCTAGACACAGAAGACAAACAGTGAAAATGCCTCAGGTGTGGAGGTGGAGTGTGGTGTGTATGGAGTGACAAAGAGGCCAGAGTTACTGGATTGCAGAGTGTGGTCAAGGCTGAAAGGTGTCAGACTGTTTTATCCTAGAGGCGAAAGGAAACCACTAGGGTTTATTGAGTAAGGGATCAGAGTAATGCTTTAGGAAGATCACTTTTGGCAATTGAGACTGGTGAATGAAATGGAGTAGGGAGAGATTTTAGCAAAAAAAGAGATCCAGTTAGGGTATTACAATAGTCTTGGTGAGATGTGAGAAGGATCTGAACTAGGTTGGCAACTGTGAGTGGAGAAAAGGGAACATATGTGACAGATGTTGTAGAGAAAGAAATTGTAAGAATTACAACTGATGAGAGAAACAGAGACAGAGAGAGAGAGAGAGAGAAACACAGAGAGAGACAGAGAGGAGTTGAGGGTTAAATGGAGTGTGTAGAATCTTCATGAATAGAATGACAGTGGTACCCTTGATAGTAATAGGGAAGTTCAGAAGAGGAGAGGCCTTGGAGAAAATATGAGTTCTGTCTTGGCTATGTTGGGTTCAATATGCTTACAGGATATCTAGTATGTGATGTTTACCTAGCAATTGGGGCTGGAGCTCCGTGGACAGCCTAGAACCAAATAAGTAGATCTAGTAATTATCTGCATAGAAAAAAAATCAAATCCTTGAGAGCTGGCTAGGTGGTATAGTAGAGTGGTGGCCTTGGAATAAAGAAGACATAAGTCTGAATCCTGCCTGAGACACTTGCTGTGCAACCTTGGGCAAATCATTTAATCTCTCTCACTATTAGTTTCCTCATCTATATAAAATAAAGATAATAACAGTACCTACTTCACAGGGTTGTTGTGAGGATCTAATAACATAACATATAAAGTGCTTTGCAAATGTTAAAGTACTATGTAAATGCTGGTTATTATTTTTGTTATTATTAGAGTGAAAAGAGAAGAGCCTTAGAAAACCCTTAGAATTAGTATTACATGGATGAAGACCCAGCGAAAGAAAATGAGGAGTCATCAGATAGGTAGCACCAGAATTGGAAGAAGCGGTGTCACAAAAATCCAAAAAGGAGAGAGTAACTAGGAGAAGGACCAAACAATGTCAAGCACTTTACACGTAAGTGCTTAATGGTAGATATGGTGTATAACTACTAGACTACACCTACTACTACTACTGCTACTACTGTTACTACCACCATCACCACATGCTTCAGAGAGGCCAAGAGGGTCTGGGTGGAGCAGAAGCCATTAGACTGGGCAATTAAGAGATAACTTTGAGCAGGTTGCCTCCCTGATAGTCTGGAACAATAAGAATTATTAAGAGTGAGTCCTCACTTCATCATAAGTGAGTCCAACCCATGATAATAATAATTAGTGCTAAGGATCTCACATAATTCTCTTTCTAAGCACAGATCACTTAAGAGGCTATGACAGTAGTCAAGGTAAGAGGTCTTAATATCAACTTAATTTTCTATCCCAAATCATTTTCCTTAAAGCAACCTTGAGAGGTATATTACACAGTACAAGTATTGTGATATTACAGGTGCAAGTTTGAGGCTTCCAAAACAGAAGTAAATTTCCCAAGGGCGTCCGGGGAGGAAGTATCAGGGCTGACTAGAATCCAAGTTTCCAATTCTAACTTTAGTATATTTTCCACTCTACTGTAAGATCTGACCTTAATCAATGTTAATAGAAATAAAAAGAAGGATGAGAATAAAGAGAGATGAAATAAAACTTGGCAACTGATTAGGTGTTGGGTGTGAGGGAAACAGAAAGGGAAAAGATGATTCTGAGATTACATATCAGCAAAAATTAAGTAAGTAGGGAGGGAGGAGGCAGTTGTTTACAGGAAGTGGGAAAAATGCAATCTGTTGTGGGTATTTGAATTGTATTTTGGACATTTAAGTTGAAGATGGAAGGGACTCCAGAGGCCATCTAGTCCAATCCCCTTCATTTTATGACTAAGGTAACTGAGACCTAGGGAGATTAAGTAACAGACTAAATGTATGTAGGTGGTAAGCATCAAAACCAGTATTTGAATCCAGATCCTTTGATTCTAGAATGAATTCTCTTTCTACTGTTTGATGTTCAACAAATTCTAGGAACTATAGTCTTGGAGTTCTGGAGAGAAGTTGGGGATAGAAATGTATACCTCTGGAATTATCTACTAGGAGAGAAAAAGAGATCTTTGTTGGAGAGAGGAAAGGAAGGGGGAGGGGAGAGAAGGGCCAGTGTCAGAGATGATACTGCCAATAGCATTGTATAGTAGAACCAGCTTGAGGCTCAAAGGACCAGGGTTCAAATCTTCCCCCATCTTTGCTACCAGTATGTCCTAGACTAAATCCCTTAATCTCTCAGCCTCAGATTTTTCATCTGTAAAATGTGAGTGTTGGACTTGATGACTTCTATGACTCTACAAAAAACATACTGAATAGGCAAGAAGAAGAGTCATTGAAAGAGAAAGACTTATCAGAGAAGGAAGAAGAAAACTGCAATGGAATGAAATGAGAAAATGCAAGAGAAAGGAGGCTCAGGAGCAAGGAGGAGCTTGGTTGGGTCAAATATTGCGGGGTGGTCAAAGAAGATGAGGACAGAGGAAACATTAGATGTGGCCAGTGGGGAGCCATTAGTGACCTTTGTAAGGGCAGCATTAATAAGGTGAGGAGGGGGAGAAGCCGAATTGCAAGATATTAAAGAACAAGTGATTGAAGGCAGTAAATATAGCTTAATCTCTCCATAGAAAGCCGCTTTTTTGTGTGGTTGTTTTTTGTGGGTTTTTTTCTTTTCACTAAAGATGAAAGCTTAGAAGGTTTTCAGAGAGAGAGAGAGAGAGAGAGGGTGCCAATACAACCACATGTGAAAAAATAAAACGAAAGGGAGAGGAACCTCACATGAACTTGAGGAGGACACAGAATAAACATATTTTGATCGATGACATATTTTTAGGATTGCTCTAGTTGTTAAATTATAAGGGTTTGTGTAAAGTCTTATTTTTTATTGTATAGATTTATCTGATTATTTAAGAGGAAGAAGGGAGTGATGAATTGAGAGGACAGGGCTTAGAGTAAAAACCGCTGTCCTAAACTTGCCATATATTGGCTATGTGACCCTGGGCAAGTCACTTAACCTCTAATTTCCACCTGGCTAACGTCTAAGTCTATTACTTAAGCGTAATTTGCTGATCTTTGTCTGTGGAGGAAATTTATCTGATTGATAAAAACTCAGGTCAGGAACTATCCACACCAAAATTTTTGAAAAAAAAAATATTTTGACGTCAGTGGTTATTTATTTTTTAAAAACTTGAATAAAGGACCTGGTTATTGGTACAAGGTCATGGAGGGTGCCAATGGATGGGTTAGGCTTGGACAGGAAAACATAATACCTCTTTTTCTTAGGAAGAAAGCATCAGTTAAGATAAAGGGATTTTGAAGTAGGGAGGATGCAAGTTGAGGGAGCACCCCTTAATATTTTGAAATTTTCACCAAGTAGAAAGAAAGGGAAAGGGAATGAGGAAGGGAAATGGGAAAGGGAAAGGGAAAAGGAAGGAGAAGAGAAATGGAAAGGGAAAAGGGAAGGGGAAGGGGAAGGAAAGGGAAAAGATAGGGAAAGGGGAAGGAGAAGGAAGTCCTTGACCTTAAGGAGAGTTTGCATTCTAATAGGAGAAGACAAGAGACAAAAAGAATTGAAAAGCAGGTTGGATGGAGGAGTTCTGGCAGGAAGCATAATGGAGAATGAAGTCCATAGAGTCAAAATTGGAGTGGGAAAAGGAGTAAAGTAATGAACATGACTGATCTGGGCACCTCCTTAAAATGGAGGCTCTGGGAACAGCTGCTCAATCAGAGGAAGAAAGGAAGAAAATAGACATATATTAAGTGTCTACCATGTGCTAAGGCTCATTTAAGCCTCACAATAACCCTGGGATATAGAGGCTGCTATTATTCTCATTATGCAGTTGACAAAACTGAGACAGACAAATATTAAGTGACTTGCCCAAAGTCAAATAGCTAGTGAGTGTCTGAAGGCCGATTTGAACATAGGTCTTCCTGACTTGAGGTCTAGAGCTTTATCCCATGAACAACCTTGCTGAAGGGGTGGAGGGGTCTTACATGGAAAACATAGAAAAACTTAGCCCCTACAAGAAAAATAATACCACCTCCCATTTCTAGAGAATTTTAGAGTTTCTAGTTATTAAGGAGCCAGCATTGAATGAGGCGCAAGAGAGATGCCAGGCTATTTGCTCTCCAGAGCCAACAATCCACTTGAGATATAATAACAATTACTCACATTTATATAGCACTGGAAAATTTACAAAGCAATCATTCCACAACTCTGTGATGTAGGTTAGTCAAAGTATTAATGTCCTTATACAGCTGAGAAAACTGAGGTTCACAGGAATAAAATGACTTGTCCCAGTGTCAAATCCAGGTGTTCGGATTCCACAGGCAGACTCCCTGCATTGCAATCAACCCAACACACACACACACACACACACACACACACACACACACACACACACACACACAAATGAACAACCAAGAAATAGGAAAATAAATCACTGAGAATGTGATGAAGAGCTGAGTTTTCTGCTGCCTGTTTAGGAGTTCAGAGAAAGGGCCTGGAGGATTTGGGGAAGCCCAAATCCAAACTCCAACCTGCTTTTATAGTCAGTAGTAAAACAATTTACATATAAGGGTAAGACTATCTCAACTGGTAGATGTTTTAATGAGGAGGCAGGATAAGGGTCATCTCTGCTCCTCCTTATTACAACATCATTGGGAGATTGGGAGTAGTCCTGAGGCCATGACAAGCAATGGGAGGAGCCCAAAGGAATCCAGCCCACACATACAGTCTGGCTAAGCCCAGTAATTAAAAGTTGAGCTAGGTTAAAATATGAGGGCAGCTAGATCCATGGGTGGGTAGAGTGCTCCAGCCTGGAGTCACAATGGCCTGAATTCTAATCCAGCCCCAGATATTTACTAGCTGTGTGACCCTGGGCAAGTCACTTCACCCTGTTTGCCTCAGTTTCCTAATTTGTAAAATGAACTGAAGAAGGAGATGTCAGTTCCAATATCTTTGGCAGGAAGACCCCAAATGGGGTCACAAAGAATCAGACACAACCGAACGACAAAAATATGGAGTCACTTAGACTGCATTTTGTCCAGTGGCTTGACTTTGCACACTTCGGATTTCAGAAAATAAGTTTTAAACTTTTATAGATACATACAAAATAGATACAGAATAGAGACAAGACAACTTCAGAGGGAGGGTTTTGGTGTCTAGGACTGGGGAACAGTTCATGAACGACTTCATATAGAAAATAGAGCTTCAATTGAAATTTGAAAGTCACAAGGGATTCTCAGAGGTAGAGGTGAGGGAGAACATTTCAAGCATGGGGGACAGCCAGAGCAAATATAGAGAGGCTGGGGGTGTAATTTTATGACTAACAAATAATAAGAAATCTAGTTTGACTGAACTGTGGTATGTGTGCTGAGCCCTTTTCAGAACTGCTCAAACACCTTGATGTTTGGCACTCAACTCTTACCTGTGGCTCTAAGAACCTGTAGCATCCACAGTGACCACATCCTGGTAAAACCATTTTGGCAGATGGGATAAATAAGGTTGAGGGTAACCCAGAGGCCTCAAATTCTTTGCTGAATTAGGGGGATGTCTACACCTGTAATGTTAATGGGAGTTGAAGATTTTCCCTGCCTATTAATAGGCCTCACATGGAGCCCAACAAAGGAAGCTTGATTAGCAGAGGCTTGTTTTTCAGGTTTACACTTTTTGTTACTTTGTAAATAGGTAGTGGATCATGAAGGTTGTGATGCCCTCTGACCCTAAAGAAGAGTATATATATTCTAAGGTTAGCACTTTGCTTTAGGGCTCACTCATTAGAAGAGTGTTCCTATGATTGGAACAGCTGAGACTCTGGATAGCTATTAAGGAGTCCCTTGGCTTTGAAAACCCAGATGTTGGTGTTTCTCTCTCTGGTAACTATGTATATATGTAAGGGTCACACACTTGAATCTGTCTGTTGATCTGTGATGTATGTATTATTTGGTCATATGGTTAGGAGCCCTGTCTGTTGGTTTTTATACTATTATTTCTGCTTATAATTTCTGTTTTTATTTTCTCTGAAATTCAGGGTACTGACTTTTTTCCCTGAACTAAGTAAATCATATATATGTTTGATTAAAGTAAGATTGTTGACCCCTTTTGAATTCCTTTCCTTTAGAAAAGCAGACCAAAGAATCTATGTTAGCAGCCCTCCTGTGTGCTGGTGTTGTTATTGGTCTTACACCACCACAGAAGTTGCAAGTAGCATTGCTGTTACAACCACAAACATGCAAAGATTTTCCCCCAGCAGAATAGGTAGATAAGAACAATTTGTTCTAATGGCCACTGAGGAGGCTGAAGCAGATGCTATGGAGAGCTTAGAGCTTGGTCAGCTGTTGAAGACACCAAAATAATCTACTGTTTTCCATGCCATTGTCAGTCTTCCTGACATATCCTGCCACTGAACTTGGATGACTCTGGAAGATGGAATGGGGCTGACTACATTGTGCAACTCTGCCTCAGAAATCCAATTCATATGCAAGTCAAGTCTTCACCCAGTGGTACCATTTGTCCTCTTCAAAACAAAAGACATATAACAACATAGGTTGAATCAAGTCAATAAGGTCTTCAAATGCTAAATAGGAGTTTATATTTGATCCTACCTAATGGAGTTACCAATACTCTTAAAAGATATTTTGGAAACTGTGTAGAGCAGTGGTTTTCAAACTTCCTAATGCCAAGACCTTTTAATACTTGTATGTGGGTGTATCTGCATGTGGGCGAACCTGCCTGGAGACAGATAGAGGAGCTGTGTCTCTGTTCCTAAGACCATAGAAAATATGTGTTTTCCAATGGTCTTAGGAGACCCCTGTGAAAGTGTCTTTCAACCCCCAACAGGGTCGTGACCCACAGGTGGAGAATCACTGGTTTAGAGGATAGCAAGGATGGGGAACCTGCACCCTGGAGGCCATATGTAGCCATCTAGATCCTCGAGTGCGGCCCTTTGAGGGAATCCATTTTGGACGGAGGAAATCCATAATTCCATATTGAATTCCCTCAAATCCATGTACTTTATTTTTTCCCCAATTATATATCAAGACAATTTTTAGAACTCATTTTTACAAGATTTTGAATTCCAAATTTTTCTTTTTAAAAATTTACTTATTTTTAGTTTTCAGCATTCACTTCCATAAGATTTTGAGTTCTAATTTTTTCACTCTTCCTCTCCCCCCTCAAAGACAGTATTAAATCTGATATAGGGCTATACATGTACAATCATTTCTACATTAATCACATTATGAAAAAAGAATCAACAAAAAAGAAAAAAAACCCACAAGAAAGAAAAAGAGAGAGAAAACAGTCTGTTTGATTTGCATTCAGACTCCAAAGTTCTTTCTCTGGATGTGGATGCTATTTTCCACCATGAGTCTTTTGGAGTTCTCTTAGATCATGGTATTGCCAAGAAGAGTTAAATCCTGGGTGGAGCCAAGATGGCAGCATAGAAGCAGCAAGGTCCCGCAGCTCCCACACCGCCACCCTAAACACCCATAAAATATGAGCCCAGATAAAGCCTAGGACTCTCAGACTCACACAAAAATACAGAGAACACATCTCTCGCTGAAGGCAGCTCTGCAGCAGGGGCTCAACACGGCCGATGGAGCGAAGGCTGGAACAGCCTGAAGCCGAGACCACGGCCAGGCCCAGGCAGTGGGAAGTAGCCTGGCCAAGCTGAGTCCAGCGGGCACCGGAGCCAGTCTGCAGGAGAGATCTACAGCCTCCAGCACCTCCACATCTGCCAAAACGTGAGGAATGGGAGGGGAGAGGGGCAGCTCCCACCGCGGAACAGAGACCTGGCCAGCCCAAAACCACAGCCCCAGCCACGGTAGGCCCCAGGGTGGCCTGGAGGAGTGAGCCTCCCAAGTCTCTACTTCAAAGAAAATCTAAAGCACCTGCCTAAGGGAATCTTCAAATCCTCAGAGACCGATTAGTGAAAGTGAAAATTTGAAAATTAATTTGCGGTTGGTAAAGCAGTTCAGCCAATCTGCCCCTGGGGCAAGGAAGCAGTGGGGAAAGGGAACTGCTGGAACCAGCGCTGGCCCCCACCAGACTGCTTCAGAGCCCCCCTGGTCTGTGGACTCTGCAGTGGGGCTGAATCAATTGATCAGGGCCAAGTGCTCTTGTGTTGAGTGGCCTGGATCCGGATCATGGTCTTGGGTGGTGGTCCTGGGGTGCACTTTCAGCAAGCCAAAGCAGGGGGGGGTCTTGCAACACCCCACTAATAGCTCCAGCAGCTGGGAAAACCCCAGCGATTTGGAACAGAGCTTCCCCCCTTGGGAGCAGAG
>CM053594.1:76187597-76213240 GCA_028646575.1 Pseudocheirus occidentalis
TCCAGTGGGGATTTTTCTTATTTCTTTTCTGTCCAACAAAAAGTCCTCTAAACAATGTAAATCATATCCTGCTGAACCAGGTGTTCCTGGATATGGTGCTGGGACATCTGGCCTCAAAGTCCAGTACTCAATATTTGGGATCTTATGCTTATGTTTTATTCCCCTTCCCTTAAAGAGCGTGCAATCTAAATAGGTTTCATGTATACCATCATCCCGTTAGAATGTAAACACTTTAAGGACAAGGTTGTTTTTTTTTTCTTTTCATATCCCCAAGTTTAGCATGGGGTCTTGATCAACAAATTGTTTTAATAAATCTTTGTTGAATTGATATTAATCTGTAAAGTTAAGGGGTGAAATGAGATGATCTTTAAATTAGCTTCTAATTTTAAAACTCTATATATGAGGAAGAAGGATAATTCATTATTATGTCATAGCAGTGTGCCTTGATCAAGTTGAATTGGTCAAACTGTTGCTGTTCATCCATCATTCTCAAAGAGGGCCAATGACATGACTAAGGTGATGTCTTTACTTGTGAGTGAGTTGGATTTAAGTGAGGTAGGATTGTACAAAGTCATCAACTTCATTCTCTCTTCCAGAGTCATCAGAATCCAAGGGCAAGATATAAGTCAAGATGATTGGTGATAACCCCATTGGTTGAACTGGATTTCCCTGGAGGTAAAAGAGCTTTCTGTTATCTTTAAATACTGACTCCATCATGCTCCAAGTACTGTCTCTGGCCTTGGACAACTCCACAGAAGTTACCATACCCCATCTGTTTACCAGTTACACAGAGCAGCAAACGCTGGGACGAGGGTGCTTTTCTTACTCCCTCCCTCTTAATAACACAGCTTCCCTCATCACTCTTTCCAGCACCTCTTATTTTTACTGCTAGCACTTATTTTCATTCATACCCTTTGATGTACTGATTGTACTGGGAAAGTGGAATCCTGCTCACTCCCCATTTCTCTTTTCAGTCTCTCATTTAGCTAATAATTTTCCTTCCTTGTTTCAAGTTCACTCAATCCATATTTATCACACAATCAAGTTTTGGTGGTTGTCTTCCAAACTCCAGGACCCTCTCCTTTCTTCCTTAATGAGTTCATCCCTGTCACAGTTTTTCTCTTCCCCAACTCCTACCCCAGACTAGGAGACTTCAACATATACATTAATACTCCTTCAAACTCTTTAATCTTTCAATTCCTCACCTTTTAAATAAAATTTCCCAGGATCCCATTCCACATCAGGGGCACACAGAGGTGGTCATACATGTAATCTTGCCATCTCCTCAAATGTTGTGCTTCCATGTTCATAAACTCTACAATTCTTTTATCTGATCCTAATGTATTTATTCCACCTCTCCTTATGTCTTGAATTCCTTATCACTGTTTTTCATCCTCGCAGTGACCTACAATCCTTTCACTTCCAGGCTAGCATTCTTGCACTGGCTAGACTTTTTCCTTTCACAAATCTACTTATCAGTGAACCAGTGCAACTCTACACTGTCATTCTTTTCTCTCAACTCCCTTGTCTCCTTGTCCTAATGATAAGGTACAGGCCTCCTGATTGTGCTTCAAACAAAGTATTTCATCTTAGACTCTGGTCATTTTCACTGGATATTCCCTATGCCTGGAATTCTCTTCTCATCTCTGCCTTCTGGCTGTCCTGGCATTTTCAAGTGCCAGCTAAAGTCCACCTTCTGGATGAAGCCCTACAAGTCTTCCTTAGTGTTTTCCCAATGAGATTATCTCCAATTTATTCTCTCTATATTTATACTTATACCTTTGTCTGTATCTATCCTTATCCCTATCCCTCTGTCCATTTTTATCTGTCTATCTATCTATCTATCTATCTATCTATCTATCTATCTATCTATCTGTCTGTCTGTCTGTCTGTCTGTCTGTCTGTCTCTCTGTCTCTCTGTCTCTCTGTCTCTCTGTCTGTCCATCCGTCTGTCCATTCCTATCTCCCTCCGTCCCTCCATCCATCTACCCACCCACCCATTCACCTATCTATCTATCTATCTATCTATCTATCTATCTATCTATCTATCTATCTATCCATTCCTCTATCATCGTATCTATACCTATATCTATATCATCTTTATCAGTCTGTCTCTGTTTCTACCTATATTATCTATATCATTTACATCTATTTATCTCTATCTCTAGCCATATTCACATATACCTCAAATATCCATGTCTAATATATATCTATCAAAATCTGTATCTGTATTTATCTTTCTTGTACATTGTTGTTTGCTTTTTGTCTGTCATTAGAATGTGAGGTCCTTGAAAGCAAGGATTTTGTTGGGGATTGGGAGCGGTTCTTTGATCCCTAGTGTTAAGCACAATGGCTGTCACATAGCAGGTCCTTAATAAATTCCTGTTGACTTAACTTTATGGATTAGATAAGGGATCTATGCAAACAGGAAGACAGAGTTAGTAAGAAGGAGTCAATGATTTCCTTCAAGCAGGACAGACTTGGAGTAGCCAGGCCCTGTGGGACTGGTTGTCAAGGGAGAGTTAAGTGGTGCAGTGGATTGAGCACTATAGCTAAAGTCAGGAAGACCTGAGTCCAATTTCAGCCTCAGACATTTACTAGCAGGGTGACCCTAAATCTCTTTTTGCCTCAGTTTCCTCATTTGTAAAGTAGGAATAACAAGAGTACCTACTTTTCAGCATTGTTTTGAGGCTCAAATAAGATAAGACTTGTTAAGCTCTTCCTACATTGCCTGGCACATAGTAAGCATTACATAGTAGGTACTACATAAATGTTAGCTATTATTATTAACTATCTGTAGGTCAAAGTGATGAGGTGCAGGCTCTGGGAGCCCCTTGAGCTCTCCTTGAATCTTTGAGGTGCAGGCTCTGGGAGCCCCTTGAGCTCTCCTTGAATCTTTGAGGTGCAGACTCTGGGAGCCCCTTGAGCTTTCCTTGAATCTTTGAGGTACAGGTTCTGGGAGCCCCTTGAGCTCTCCTTGAATCTTTGAGGTGCAGGCTCTGGGAGCCCCCTTGAGCTCTCCTTGAATCTTCCCAAGGAAGGCATTTGCCTGAGGCCATAGGCCTTTGATTGTGACTCTGCCCAAGTCTTTAGCTAGCCCTCTCTTCCACCAATTTCCCATATTTGATCCTCCTGTTCCCGCCCTTGAACTGGCCTTGTCTGTGGTCTCCAGGTAGCCTTCAGCAACTTCCCACCCTTAATCACTCATTCCCGGAGGCTGACCTCATCTGACTCCTCCTGAAGACCCTCCCCAAACTTCTCCTCTAGACCACCCCCTAGATTCCTCCCACAACCTTTCTGTATATAGCAGCGGTTCTCAACCTGTGGGTTATGTTCAATTTAAATACATCCTGCATATCAGATATTTACATTACGATTCATAATAGTAGAAAAAATTACAGTTATGAAGTAGCAACGAAAATAATTTTATGGTTGGGGGTCACCACAACATGAGGAAATGTATTAAAGGGTTGCAGCATTAGGTTGAGAACCACTGGTATATAGGATCCCATCTTCCCTTCATTTGCTGTGAGAGCACCATAGAATGACCTAGCATAGACTTACTCTGTCCTCCTTGCCCAATGCAAGCATCACAGATACCTAGGCTCCTTAAGAGTCTACCCCATATAGCAAACTTTCAATAAACTTTACTCTTTTTTTGGCTGAGAGAAGACTCGAGTTGAATTCTTTCAGCAGGACCTGTTGTGCTAGTATTTGGGGGTCTTGAGCACCCCTACCCCTTTTTATAGGTAACCTCATCAAAATTTGGAGCATTCTAAGATGAAAGGAAAGCCGACACCTTCAGGTCAAGATAATACAGGACTCCTTCCTAAAGGACAGGGGTAAGGGAACTGATGTAGCCAGGCTATTGAGCTGGCTTACATTCAGAGTTTTGAATAAGTCAGAAAATCCTAGAAATTGGGACAGTATTGATAAGGAGTCTCTTGGAAATCTAGTTATTCATATAGGTATGGATTTATATCCCTCTTTCCCCCTGTGAATACATCTTGGACATAGCAAATATGTGCCAAAAATAATGGCATATAGGAAAGGGTGAGGGTCACAGCATCATAGAATCCTATAACTGGAAATAATCTCAAAGGACACCTAGTTTATACTGGACCCAAACAAGAATCATATTATTTAAGCAGTTTTAAAGATCTCTCCTCATGATAATTCTGTGAGGTAGGCAGGACAGATTCCACAGATGAGAAAAAAAGCTTCAGAGAGGTAGGCTTCCTCAAGGTCATATAGCTAATTGGGGACTTGTTCTCTAGACTCTTCCCAAACCTCCCCTCCAGTCTTCAGTCTCAATCTGTTTATTGATTCCTTTTCTTTTTACTGCAAACATGTTCAGATTTCCTCATCTTAATAACAAAGTAAAACAAATCAAAACAAAACAATCTTCACTCAACCTTGCTGCCTCCTCAAGCTATTAATATACATCTGCCCTCCCATTCACAAACTCCTAGAAAAAGTTGTCTATGTTCCTTGCCTCCATTATTTATACAATTAAGTTTTGACTTTGACTTGACTGTAGGACCCATTTTTTTTTTCTTGCTGAAAACACTTCCTTATTTGAGAGAGCCCACTGCTTTATCTCTTAAGGGTAAGCACAGAATGTCTGTCCCCTCCCCAAAAGGTGCATAGCAAGGATTCAAAATGTTCCTGAGAGGAGCAAAAGAGAATAACATGCAATAACGGAATGGAAGTCTTTTTTATGTTTTAAAAAAAGAAAAGAAAATAGCTAGGACTTGGAAAAATCATTTCAGGATCCCCAAATGAGAAATGCCTTGGAGCTGAGTTTGAGAGAGGGATTATTATAGCCTCAATATTGGCTGAGGTATGAATTGTAAATCCCTTGAGTTGGCAAGAGACAAATAAAATATATGTAGAAAAAGATCTGGAGAAACCAGGAAATCTTGCTTCTCATTCTGTGTGCATCTGGTCACATAATTTAACCTTTTGGGATGCCAAGTGTATTAGAACCCAGGAGTTCTCTCTATCAGTGAAATCACAGATGCATCTATCACTAACCCTGTACCCAAACACACACACACATACACACACACACACACACACATACATGTGTATACAAAATGCATATATTCCTAAGAGAGAAAGAGTAGAAAGGTGAATCTTTTTCAAATATATCGATAAAATATTAGACCCTTTTTTATTCCAGGGTAATGTCCCAAATGTTTAATATAATGATCTGCACATAGGATGTAATTAATCTAAGTAAACCAGGAGTAATGGATGGAAATTAAATCTAGTCAATTTTCTGGATTTTTACAAGGAAAATCTTTGTAACAAAGTTGTTTAGGAAAGGAATGGGCAGCTTGAGGGAAGAAGTCTATGAAACTAGAGGGTTTCATGTAGATGTTGGTTATTCCCTTGCTGGACTATTATAGACAGAATTTATATTCTCCTTGTGGATTGGATGAACACTGAGGTATCTTCTGACTCTATTATTCAACTGAATGTTGATTCTCAGACAAACTGCAGTCAAGATTTCTGCTGATGATATCTGAAAAATCATGAAGAATGTAGAAATACCCAAAGACAGGAGAAAGGCAAATGCCCCAATTTCAATAAAGGGAAGAGAGTGGTTTCTTCACATAAACTGTGGACTAGTGAGCTTAGCACAGTGTTGATTATATAGCAAATGCTTAAAAATGGTTGACTGACTTACTGACTGAGCATATTATTGAAGGATGGTTAATGAACATCTATAAAGGGAAGTAGTGATCACAGATTCAAGATAACTTTACCTCAATTAGGTCATGCTAGACTAAGCTCATTTCCTCTTTGTTTTCAAGATAACTAGATTGGCCAATAAATAACAAGAAACCTGTGGTGTCAGTTGGAACCACTACTCCTAGTGCTGAGTAAGTCAAAGTCCCTCCAAATCTCCCACTCCTAGGTTTTTATACTCCTCAGGAGCTAGACAGAAAAATAGACATAACTTTCTCAGCACCTCCCCACCCACTTCGTTAACTCATACAAGTAGATAAATATACCCAGGCCTGTAACTATGAACGTGAGGATTTGTCACAATTTCAAGAAAATTTCTTTCCAAAAAAAAAAAGTCTTTCCTAACTGACCTTGAATAGAATATCTGCAAAGTAAGGAAGCAGTTGGCTGGGAAAAACTCTATATGCCTACATTTTATCTTACAGGAACATCAGGAACTGAGAGAATGAGAGAAGATGATTGTTGAGAAACCGTAATGTAAACAGAAAGACTGAATTCAAGACACAAATATGTGATACAGACACACATACATACATACATACATATGTGTATATATGCATGCATTCATGCAAACAGATAGTTATAGATAATTATTGCAACCTGCTCATCAGATTTAATTCTCTTGCTTACTGATTGTCTAGACCAGTGGTTCTCAACCTTCCTAATGCTGCAATCCTTTAATACTCGTGTGTGGGTGTATCTACATGTTGGCAGACCCACCTGGAGATGGATAGAAGAGCCATGTCTCAGTTTGTAAGACCATCAGAAATATGTGTTTTCTGATGGTCTTAGGCAACCCCTGTGATCCCTGTGAAAGGGTCGTTTGACCCCCAAAGGGGTCACAACCTACAGGTTGAGAACTGCTGGTCTAGATCTTCTTGACCTGAGAGTGATCATCTGTATTTCCCTCTTTCTTTCCTTTCCTCCTACCCATGGCTCTTCTTCTGTGTCCTCTCCTCACCATTCCTGTCTTCCTTTAAGACCCATCCTGCTTCTGTATTTTCCATCATAACTTCAAATTAGTCCAGTCTGGACTGTGCTGGTACCAAAGTCAGACTAAGCAATCTAATACTGGCAATCTCTGTGGAAACACCATCTCTAAACAGACTCATTCCTTTAAGTCTATTTATTGGGGGGGGGGGTTTCATCACTTCTGTTGATTGTTGATAGTAGCTTCAAAAGAGAAAGAGAGATTAGGGAAGTTTGTACCTCACTAGAATATTGTATCTGAGACCAGGATATGGATTTCTGTCCTTTTGATTAAGATATTAGCCTTGTTAGAATAGACTCTTGGCCAAAGACAGAGCACATCTAATAAATGTTGTTAAGAACTTATTTGCTTGGAGACTTACAAATTTCACTAATAGGAAATTAAATTTAAAAATGGAGGGGAAAGGAGAGAACACCAACATTTATCTGTCAAGATGGATACCACAGAGAGTAGCAGGTATAACAGAGGGAGAACAGAAGACAAATGGTAGCAACTAAATGGTAAAATGAATATAGTGCTAGAGCTAGAGCCAGGAAGACCAGAGTTCAAACCTGGCCCCAGACTTAAACCAGCTATGTTATTCTGGACAAAACACTTGAAGGCCTCCTGCCTCAGTTTCCTCATCTGTAACATGGAGATGATAATAGCACCTATGTCATGGCAATTGATGTGAGGATAGAATGAGAACAAATTTGCAAAGTGCTTTTCAAATTTTAAAGTGTTATTTTAATGCTAAATGTTAAATGGTGAAGAAGATACGTATCAAACCAACTCATATAGAAAGGATATACTTGCATTCATGAAGTATGAGTGATAAACAAAGTGAACTGAAAATGTTAACACAAGGAGATATATCAGATCTTGCAGATTTCTGTAATATTGACTTAATTCATTGCTGGAATATGGTCATGAAGACTATACCTTATTATGAGGGGAAAATTGATTAAGGGCATGGTGGAATATCATTGTACAGGAAGTATAGTAGAATTATATGATATGTGAGGAATCCATAAACTTGAAGGGAGTAAAACATGATGAAAATTAAGAAGCTGTAGTATGGGGTATTCAAGGAGGGCTAGCGCCTCTGGTGTGAGATCTTGCTGAGCCCTTTTAAAGGACTGCTCCTCTACTGTTGATGTCTACCTGGCTCGCACTCAACTTGGGGCTCCAGGAAGTTGTAGCATTCACAAAAGCCATACCCTGATGAACTGTCTCAGCACATAGGCTAAATCAGGTTGAAGTTAATGAAGGGGTCTCTGACCCATTGGTGAGTTAGGGAGATGTCTACTCCAAGTGTGTGAAGACTTCCCCATGGTGGTATGGGCAGAGAACAATTTGTTCCAATGGCCATGAAAGCAGTAAAACAAGCACACTAGAGTGTTTAGAGATGGGTGAGACATTGAAGATGCCAAGGTCATCCACTGTATCCCCAGCCATTGTCAGTCATCCAGACTTTTGTCTTGCCACCAAACTTGAATGACTCTGGAAGACAGAGTGAAACTAAGTGCTCTATGCAACTGGCTTCACTTAAATCCAATTCATACACAAATCAAAACAAGACCCCATGATGTCATTGGCACTCTTCAAAAAGGAAGTAAAAACAACAACAGACTGCTCAGCCAGAGGAGGAAATGGATAATGAACTCAGACAACAGATTACAAATCTTTCATGGAGATATGATATAATAGGAGTTAGGGACTTTAATCATGTATCTGGTAGAGCTCTTTCAGCTAAAAGCAAATATTTTACCTTAATGATTGTTTTAACTATTTAAAAGGTGGATAAAAACAATGAATGGCACTGCTAGTCTGGATTTATTCTGACAAGACAGAATTGGTTGCTGAAATAGAAACAAGGGAAACCTTGTTAGAAATGGGAAGAAAAGCATGATCTGTTATGATACGTATCCTAGATTTGGAGAGAACAGATTTCAAGAGTTCAAAGAAAAAGACAAATAGGAATATATGGCTTAAAATTCTTTGGGGGAAGCTGAGCCAAGACTCTCTAAAGAATAAAATTTTAAATATACACAAATCCACAGAGATTCAGTGGGAAAGAAAAACAGGAAGTCTAAAGAGACAGATATGTATATCGTGTACCTAAAGTAGAATGTAAACCCTTTGAGGGTTTTTGCTTTTAATTTTTAAACAGCCAGGATTTATGCAGTGCTTTCAAACTTGCAAAGCACTTTATAAACATTTTATTTACTGTTTACTGTTAATTTAATTTAATATTTAATCAAATAAAACTCATGAGAGGTAAGTGCTATTATTATCTCCATTTTACAGATGAGGAAACTGAGCCACAGAGAAATTAAGTGACTTGCCCAAGGTCACACATCTAATAAGGTCTAAGGCTAGATCTGGACTTGAATCCTCTTGACTCTAGGTCTCTATCCACTGTGTCACCTAGTTACCCCTAGTTATAATTTAATAAATAATTTAGTGTTTAGTAAATATTTGTTCAACAGAACTGAATTGAATATATAAGGGATTAACCAACTTTGATTAAAAAACATGTATGGGAAATGGAAAGAAGGGAAGGTGACTAAGAATGAAGATAAAAGTTTGGCAACATTCTGAAATCAATCAATAAGTATTAATTAAGTGTCTACCATATATCAATCTGCTAGAGAAAATGGGAGGGATCAAGGGTTCATTCAGAGTTTTGTTTTGGCAAGGAAAAGGATCATTTTCATTGGAATTTGGAGCAAAGGGAAGAGAACTGGGGGATAATGTCTGGAGTGAGATTAGGAGAGGTGGAGAAGGGGCTTACTGAAATGGTCTTGATTTTCTTGGCAAAGTATGAAAGGAGTGCTTCACTTGAGAAAGCAGGGAGGGGGGAACAGCAGGGAACTTTGGGTTGATTCAAGGATATCTACTGTTTGTAGACAGATTGCCTTGTTGCAGTAAGAGGCCAACCGAAATTAGATAATTTAAATTTATAGTAGACTCATACAACACATTTAAATGATATTCTCCAATTCTGCTCAACAAGTGAGTAGGAATGAAAGGGGCAGATGATAGGAATAATTCAAGCTTGGAGTTTTGCAAGGGTTATGAATAAAAGAGTAAAGTATTTGAGAATAAAGGGGATAGTGCAGAGTTTAAGGGTCAGGTTCTCTAAGGATCAAGATTGTGAAGAAAGTCAGAGCAGGATTCATGATCTGTGGAAGTAAGGAGGAGTCAGGGGACTAGAACTCGTAGTGAGGACAAAAAGTAGACTGAAGAGACAGAATGATAAAATATCAAAATCAGATAAAGGAATTCTTAGAGTTTCTAGACATGGAAGTAAAACAATTGTGGGTGATAGTAAGATAAGGGGTATAAACAACCCAGTGTGCAGCATGGGTAAGTAGAGGAGGTCATAGCAGTTGATGAATGATTGGTTCATTATACCATGCTAAACTTTTGCTCTAGGGAGTTAGGTGGTGCAGTGGATAAAGCTCCAGGCCTTGAGTCAGGAGGACCTGAGTTCCAATCTGGTCTCAGACACTTACTAGCTATGTGACCCTGGGCAAGTCACTTAACCCAGTTTGTCTCCATTTCCTTGTCCGTAAAATGAGCTGGAGAAGAAAATGGCAAACCAGCATCTTTGCTAAGAAAACCCTAACTGGGGCCACAAAGAGTTGGATACAATTGTAAACTCCTGAACAGCAACAGCAACAAACCCTCTGTTCACCACACATAGGGTGGCCAGTGCAGGCTTCATGGAGGATGATTTGAGTCAGCTGTTGGTGGGACAGGATTATGGAAAGAATGAGACTGCTGAAGGTGAGAGATCATAATGTCATAGATTCGGAGCTGGAAAGGACCTAGACATAACTTAATCCAAAGCCCTCATGCAACAGATGAGCAAATTGAGACAACAGATGTTTTATAAAGCAGCATTTAAACCCAGATCCAGTCTTCTTTCCATTAGGTGATACTGAAATTAATATTAATAGTAACAACAACAATAGCTAACATTTATACAGAGCTTATTATTTGTTAGGCACTATGCTAAGTACTTTCCAATTATTATCTTATTTGTTCCTCACAATAACCCTGGAAGGTGCTATTAGTCTCCCCATTTTACAGATGAGAAAACTGAGGCAGATGCATTAAGTGACTCGTCCAGGTTAATAAGCATCTGAGGCTGAATTTGAACTCAGGTCTTCCTGATTCTAGGCTTATTGTCCTATCCATTGCACTACCTAGCTACCAAGTATTGAAACAGGTAACAGAATCTCAGAATTCGAGAGCTTGAAGAGACATCAGAAGGCAGCTAGTCTAACCCACATCTGAAGCAATCCCCTCTCTATCATAACCAAGAAGTAGCCATAGAGACTTTGGGAAAACCTTCAAGGTGAGAAACTCACTCCCTCTAGATAAAGAACCTTTCACTGTTGGGAATCTCTAATTAGGAAATTAGGAAACATTATCCCCCAACTCTCTTCCCTTTGCTCCAAATTCCAGTGAAAATGGTCCTTTTCCTTGCCAACACAAAAACTTCAAATGAACCCTTGATCCCTCCCATTTTCTCTAGCAGAATGGCATATGGTTTTTGTCTAAATTTGTCTAAATTTGCCTCTTCATCACCTCCATCTATTACTCTATATTCTGCTTCTGGGATCAAACAGAATAAATCTAATCTTTCTTCCATATGACACATCACCTGGCCACTGTAGATAACCCTGCTGAACTCAGCTTTCATGCCTCTTTCCCCTGGACTTAAGGGTTAGAGGGCAAACCAAAAATCTCCTCTGAAAGCCTCCCTTTAAAAAGGGCCCAGAATCTCAGTCAGTTCTTCATTTCCCACCAACTGCATGCATTATTTTCACCTCCACCACCATCACTGTCCATGTTTTTGGTCCTCTGCCCTCCCCACCACCTTTTTGTGTATTGTCTTACCCCATTAGATTGTAACGTATTTGAGGGAAGGGATGTCCTTTTTTTTTTTATTTGTATCTCCAATGCTTAGAGCCAACTCTGGCAAATAGTAGGTGCTTAATAAATATGTATTATATTTGTTGCATTGCATTGTATAATATGTCCCACTTTAAGTTTTCTCTTTTCCAGGCTTAAAACTAGTTTAAATAGAGTTTCATATAATACGGATTCTAGGTCATTTTGAGGACAAGTGAAATGATATTCCCTCTTAGCCCCTGGGGCACAGAAGCACTTTGACCTTGAGCTCCAGATTGAGGGGACTCTGGCATCTGGAGGTTTACAATCTCTTATCTTGGAGCCCCTGCAGTCTCTCAATGCCTGGCTAAGCTCCTGGAAGCTCTTGGAAGACATGTCAGCATGTTGGCACTGTGGTGGGATGTTGTCATGCTCCTAAGAATTGAAAATACTGTCATTTTTTATAGAGCGTTGCCTGAGATCATGTGTTAGTTTATTTGTATAAATGTCTATATATTGTTCATTGGGATAAATAAGGTATACACTGAGTGGGTGTGTGAGTCATTAGATGCTCCAGACACCAAAGAATAATGTGTTGCCATGACACAGTCTGAGAATATAATAAATAGCTTCTTTTACTTCCTTATTCATTCATTCATTCAACATTTATTGAGTACCAACTATGTACATGATCTTGTTTTTGTTGTTGAGTTGTTTTAGCCGTATCCAATTCTTTATGACCCCATTTGGGGTTTTCTTGGCAGAGGTACTGGAGTAGTTTGCCATTTCCTTCTCCAGCTCATTTTATAGATGAGGAAATTGAGGCAAACAGGGACAAGTGACTTGTCCAGGGCCACTGTAATGCCATGCACAAGCAGCTTCCCAAAAGAATGCTACTGTGAACAGCTTTTAAGGTTCTGATTACACAGTATAGTGAACACTCCATTTATTCCATAACAAATCAAGGCAAACATTCACAACAAATTACAATATAATATTCAAAACATTACATCTTATCACAGAAAATCACAATATAGTGTTCATAACAGCTTAACATTAGAATGGCCACACAGTTTTTCACCACAATGTCCACAATATTTAGAACAAAGAACAAAAGAATAATCATCTGGTTTCCCTAAGGGGGGAAACCTTTCTTACTTAAACATTCAGTCATTTCACAAAACAATAATCAATCTTCCACTCATGGGGCAATCACAGATTAACTTAATCAGTAACTTATCTAACAATCAGTCACTAAGTATTGTTAATCACTAAATACAATCATTAGAAAATTACACAAACTCTCTACGCCTTGGTGTCTTCAATTTCATCATGAGTCCAAGAAGAGGCCTTTTCTTCATCTTGACTTAGGGGTGGTCTTTCAGATTCCCTGAATCCCCTTCCATGGTCCCAGCTCCTACCTGAATCCACCAGTCACCTGGATTCAGAGGCAGACAGCTCCCAGGTTCTCGTTCAGTCCTCTGGGCAGTTCTTGTTACACATTGAAGTTCACAGGGTCCAGCACATCTCAAAACCTTCACAACTTCTGTTGCCAGGAACTCAAGGATCAACCAAGCCACAAACCAAGTTTTAGCATTCCAATCATGTTTCTTCAGTCCTCCAGCAGTTCAGCTGGCCCTAGGACTCATAAGGAATCTCAGCCATCTAAGCAGTCTTCCAGGTGGCAGCAACTTCAGCCTTCACCAGATTCTGGTCTCACAGAAAACTCCAACTCAGTTCTCAGTTCGGCAGGCCTAGCTCCTAGATGCTGGGACAATCCTGCTTCTCCAACTCAGTTCTCAGTTCAGCAGACCCAGCTCCTAGGTGCTGGAACAATCCTGCTTCCTCCACCAGGAGTAAAAATTCTTGATTCTGTTTCTCCTCTCTGGAACTCTTTACACACACACACACACACACACACACACACACACACACACACACACACACACATTGGCTTCCTGTCTCAGCCAACCCCCTCCTGCCATGTCAGCAACAGGAGACAGAGTTCACACCCTCTGCCTCTTTCACAGAAGTACTTAGTCTTTAGTTACTGAGGACCAAGTACCTGTTAAATTAATTACTGTTACAGTCACACAACTAGAAAGTGTCTGAAGCCAGATTTGAACTCAGGAAGACGAGTTTTTCCTGATTCCAAGCTCAGTGCTCCATTCACTGCCCACCTAGCTGCCCTGCATGATCCGGTACTAAGGAACAAACAGAAAACTAAGACATAGCCCCGGAATTTAAGTGAGGATTCGATATGCACAGGAATTCCCATTCAGTTTTACAAAAAGAACCCCAGAATCATTCAACATGTTTGTTATATGAAGTCTTCTTACAGGTGTTGGAGATGCAAGGATAAAAGCAATTTAATCTCTTCTATCCAGGACCATGAGAGCAAAGACTTAGACTTAGGAACCTGAGAAGTTACCTAATGACTAATCCATTCCTCTGATTTTGTAGGTAAGGAAGGAGCTAAAAATCTAACACAATGGTTCTCAAACAGTTTTAGTCTCAGCACTCCAAATTTAAGGTATAAGTGAATTTAAAACTTAATGTGTAAACAAATTTGTTTATAGGGTTGTATCTACAATAGTAACCATATTAGGAATTAAAACTGAATATTTAAAACATGTTTATTAATTCATTTGAAATAACAATAATGAACCCATTATAAGTTAACATAAGTAACATTTTTATAAAAAACACTATATTTTCCAAAACAGAAAATTTAGTTAAATGAATATGACATTGTTTTACTTATTTGGTTTTTTTTTTCTGGTTTTTTTGTTTGTTTGGGTTTTTGTTTTTGTTGTTGTTTTTTTTTTGCAAATTTAATGTCTGGCTTAATAGATAATTTGCTTTGGTATTCAATCTGGTTCAAGTACATGAAGAAAATCCAATAGTATGTAGGATTGCAGTTGGAAAAGGGAGGAACATTATAACAGGTAAATAATGTCTTAGTATAATTATGAGAATAGTTTTGACCTTGAGGACTTACTAAAAGTGTCTTGGGTACCAGAAGTGGTTCACAGATCATACTTAGAGGATCACTAATCTAAAAAGAAGGTGGAGTGAAGTGTGTACAAAACTACAATATGGGAGTGCAAAAGAATTTTGATGAGAGAGAGATTACTTTCAGGTGAAGCATCAAAGAAGATTTCATGATGGGCATGGCATCTGAGCTAGGCCTTGAAGGACAAAAGGAAATTTAATAGGTGAAGATATGGAGCAGGCAAAGTCTGGGAAGAAGAAACTGATTAAAGGCATGGAGCCAGAAGAGGGAGGATGAGGACAGGGAGCAGTAAATATTGAATGAAAGGAAATAGCATGAAATAAGGCTCAAACTGTAGTCAGTTTGGAGAGATCCTTGAATGCCGGTACAGAAAGTTTAGATTTTATCCAGAGAGAAGAAAACTATGATAAATTCTGGAAGCATATTTGAAAGCAGGAAAAGAGGCAGTTTATAATAGAGATGGGGTGTTTAAATATTTAGCCATCTGCTGAAGCAATTGCTGTTTAAAAGCCAGCCATCTGAGAAATGTCTGATGTACCTTGGGAAAGGTAGAGCAAATGATGAGGGGCATTTCTGGTCCTGATTCTAAGTGATAAAGAAAGGCTTCTTTCCCAAGTAGAAATGTAGGCATCTTTGAAAGGAAAGGACCATGTCCTCTTCAAGTAGCTACTCTTTAAGAGTTCAGGATTAGATAAGGAATATCATACTGGGTTCAAAGAACCAGAAGATGTGATTATTGAGCAACCACCAGTGATCTTTAGAAGATAATGGAGAGACAGGTGTTGATGGGGATGAATCTGAAACCCCAAAAGGAAAAGTCCATGTCTTTAGGTCAGCCTGGAGGGTCATTTCCAGCACTGAGCAGAAAACTGACACCTCTGACAAAAAGATGCAGCTGGTTAAGGACTACCGGGAGAAAGTGGAGTGTGAACTAAGATCCATTTGCACCACGGTCCTGGAATTGTTGGATAAGTTTTTAATAGCCAATGAGACTAGTCCAGAGAGCAAGGTCTTCTATCTGAAAATGAAGGGAGACTACTTCGGGTACCCCAAGGAGCTTATCAAGAAGCATTTGACATCAGCAAGAAAGAGATGCACCCTATACATCCAGTTTGCCAGGGGCTAGCTCTTAACTTTTCTGTATTTTACTATGAGATCCTTAATAACCCAGAGCTTGCCTGCACATTGGCTAAAACGGCTTTTGATGAGGCTGTTGCAGAACTTGATACACTGAATGAAGACTCCTACAAAAACAGTACTCTTATCATGCAGTTGCTTAGAGATAACCTAACATTATGGACATCAGACAGTGCAGGAGAAGAATGTGATGCTGCAGAAGGTGCAGAAAATTAAGTCATACTAGGTGTCATCTTTCTTTCAAGAAACGTTTTTACACGTCTCCATTCCTTATAGCTCCACTTGGATTTCCTATACCAAAAAGAACCCATCTGTGTGTATGGAAATCAATCGTTTATAGTCTTTTCACAAGGCTTTTTTGGAACTACAATCAACACACAATAGTTGTTGTGTGTCTGCACCCCAGAAAGGAAAAACCTCTGAAATTTCCCATGTGTCCCAGGCCCCTAGTTTTCACCTGGGGCAATAGATCCATAACTCCTCTTTCATTTTTTGCACTTGGCCCCACTCTAGACCTCCATCCCCTTAATTCTATCTAGACTCCCTTCTCAATTGCTCAGTCTTCTATATAAAAGATACATCTTGCATCCATTAAATTACTCAGATTCTTTAAGAGTCTGGCCAATATGGCAGGTTTTTAGAATCTTGCCCACCCTGACGAGTGTTCTAATAAGTCTTGTCTTTAGCTTAAAGAAGGCTGGGGTTAAATTCACAGGGGCAAGATCAGTGTGTTTCTGTTTCAGGGTCCCAGCATCCCTACACTTCAGCAGTGTGGTAGCACTTACCTGTAATCCCAGCTACCAGGGAGCCTGAAGATGATGGATCTCGTGCTCAGGAGTTCTGAGCTGCAGTGAGCCCTTGAAAGTAGAGGAATGCCAGGAGTGAGTGGAATCTCTTGAGCTGATCCAGCAGGTGCTAAATTTCTCTAAGTTTTCCTTAGAAGACACCTCTATCCCTCTAGCAAGGGGGTGCAGGGGACAGAGTATTAGACCTGGAGTCAGGAAGGCTTGAGTTCAACTTTTATCTCATATATTTGCTAGCTACGTAATCCTGGGCATGTCATTTCACCTCTGACTTAGTTTCCCCATTGTGAGGATCAAATGAGAATATTTTTGGAAAGCATTTAGCCTAGTGCCTGGCACACAGGAAAAGCTTAATAAATGCTTCTTCCCAAACCTTCCCCAGTAAGGGACATCAGTCTGAGAGGTCTAAAAGGCCTAGGGCTCAGAAGAGAGAATAGGGCTGGGCATAAAGGTCTGAGCATCCTTTGAATAGAGAGAATACATTGAACCCATGAGAACCGATAAGATCCCCAGGTTAGAGCCTTGGGAGTCACTTGTGTTTAGCTCAGCTTTATAATTTGTTAAATCCAGCTTGCAGGGAGCTGAAATGAATCTCTTAGGATCATACAGTTAGTTGGTGAATAGGCTGGGACTCTTACATTTATCTGCTGACTTCCAGTCTAGTGCTATCTATTTCCACTGTCCTCTACTATTTCTAATCCTCAGAAGTATGCCTCAGGGTTGCGCAAAATGCCACGGTAGCAACAACTCTGTACAAAACTCACTACAGTCACAGGCTAGCATAACGTAGCAGCAAGAATTTCAGATGTGGAATCAGGTGCCTGGGGTCTGCTGTGAGATTTTTAAAAATTTCCTTTTATTCCCCCTGAAAATTTTGGTTAACTAAAAGTCTATCTTAGTATTAGTCTTATCTGACCAAAACCTGTCCCATGGTATGTGAAAATTCACTTTAGAGCCTTCAACATTCCATACTTAAGCACAGCGAATAGATCACCAGACCTGGACGCAGGAGGACCCGAGTTCAATCTGGCCTCTGACACTTTGATGCACTGGCTGTGTGATCTTGGGCAAGTCACTTAAGCCCAAGTGTCTTGCCTTCCCCCCTCCAAAAAAATTCCCATGGTTAAGAAGGAAGAGGAAGAATCTTAACTATTCCTGACTCTTTGGTGATGTGAGAAATGCTAGCAGTTTGGTTTCTACAGATTCAACAGGAACAATGAATGTTCCAAAAACAGATGTTGCACGGGATGTGCAGGAAGGTGTAAATCAGTATGAGGGGACAAAGGGCAGAGCGACCCTTTTCAATCATATAGCTGGAAGAAATCTTTTTTTTTTTTTTTTTTTTTGGCTTTTTGGAGGGCAGTTGGGGTTAAGTGACTTGCCCAAGGTCACACGGCTAGTTTTTGTGTTAAGTGTCTGAGGCCGGATTTGAACTCAGGTACTCCTGACTCTAGGGCCGGTGCTCTACTCACTGCGCCACCTAGCCGCCCCGCTGGAAGAAATCTTTAAGTTTCCTCCTGGAAGAGAGGCCTGAGCAAAACTGGCCTAAAGCGGTCAGGGTCAAAGGATGGTCACCAACTTTTCATTAACATGCATGCTTAACTAGCCTCATATATATTAGCTGACACACCCTGCATTGAATTAGAGCCTCATTATCTGATCATGGGACACATGTAAGCCCATGTTTGAGAGGAGGGAACACATGAAGGAGCAGACATGTAGTGGGCAGGCCAGAAAGATTGTAACCAAGAAGAGCTAGAACTAATCCCAGTTCTGAAGGGAGGAACAAGGCAGGAAATTCAAATGGAAGCAGCATAAAAGAGCTTGCGTTTGGTTCTCTGTAATCTTTTGAAGAGGCTACCCATTTATTCAGGAAAAAAATAAATGCAACATAAAGGTAATAAAAACTTGCCTGGCTTTCCAACAAGAATTGTTGATTCATAGACTAAGTATGTTTCTCATAGTGACATGTAAATCTTCCTTCTCAATTATCCTATCTGCAAATCCTATAATTGTAATATAATCTATAACTTGACTTAGTTTACTTATAAAGTTGTTTCCTTGGGGTACGTATGAGATTATAACTTTCAAGACATTGTAGGATCCATGGGACTATGGAGCTACCTTTTCCTTAACTTATATTGCCTAAGAGGAATGTACAAAATTTGCAATATGTAAAAGAAGTATTTTTTCTGTCATTCTTATACAGTTTTCACTATAAGGAACTTTGTCAGAAATCTCATGATCAGGTTTTCCTTGGAGTCTAAAACTATGCTTGGATATAATAAAAAAAAATGTAGTTTTGTACCTCTATAATTTCTGTGTTTTGTTAAACATTTACTTGGCAGGAATTAACCACAACATAACTGCTGTTGTTCAGTTATGTTTACTCTTTGTGACCCCACGAAACATAGTGCACCAATGCTTTACATAGAATTTTCTTGGCAAAGATACTGGAGTAGGAGAGGAGACATTTCTCCTATAACAGACCCATACTCTAGCTCTCAGAATTCATCCAGTCCAATCGCCTCATTTTTAATGAAACTGGAACTAAGGACCAGAAAAGTAGTCTGTTCAGGGTATTTCCAACAGTAACATGGCCAAATAAACTTTCCAGTCAGAGTGCAAGTTTTATATAGTTTTAATAATCCAATTTCACAACAGAATCAGTGGGAAACACAGCTTCATAAAATAGCACCATGATTGGAGATTGAAAACAATCTCTCATTCTAAGGAAGGGAAGGGAAAGGGGAGGGAGAGAAAAGGGAAAGGGGAGGGGAAGAAAATAATTTGGAAGCAGCCCTGAAAGTTTGAAAGAAGGATCAAAAAAATTTTCAAATAACAAATAATACTAACTTCAGCAATTTAACAAATACACTCTCCTTCCCATGAGTGATTTTTTTTAACTCAAGAAAAAATGAGAGAGACACATTTGGTATTCCATCCTATGCTTAGTCAGAAAGATTCATATACTAGATATAAAGCATTAAAGCATCCTTTGCAGAAATACATTCCCAACTCCACCTCCCCCCCCTTTCTAAATAGAAAACTCCAGATCTTAGAAGCTTTGCACTTCACCAGTAAAGCCTGTACATCTGTGTCCTGGAACTCTGAGTTAGAAGAAAGCTGCACAGTGTTATAGACAAAGCATTGGAATCAGGAAACTTGGTTGAGTCCTCCCACTCACTGGCTGTGTAACCTTGGGTGAGTTTCTTGACCTCCATAAATGTCAGCTCTCTCATCTTAAAAAAAGGAATACACACACACACACACACACACACACACACACACACACACACACAGAAAACCCATACACCAAAAAACCAGGGGCTTTCAGGAGGGAGGGAAGTGCTTTGTAAACACTGGGGGTAGTGGGCTCCTATGATTATCATTCTAGCATTGTTTGTAATGCTGAGCATCCTCCTGTAGCTTAAAAGGTGAAAAATAACAAGACTGGCCCAGGATCAGTCTGCTAATCTCCAGAGATCTGGGGTGCCAAGATGAGCCATTAGGAGGAATCTTTGAGGCAGGCAAGGGGCTATGCTAGTGAGGTTATTGAGAAAGAAGAGAAACTCTCTGTCTCTGTCTCTTGTTTCCCTTGTTTAGAGTTCTTATACCCTTCCACTGTATAATTTCGCATCTAAGTAAGCCAGATGTTCAGGGCCAGTGGCCTAGGATAATTCTGGCCTAGCTGAATCTTCTACATTGCAATTAGTGCAATGCTTGAATGGGTTTCCCACCAATCCCTCAAAAAAAAAAAAGGCCCTGAATCTGTTCCAATTCTGATAGATTGAGTTTATTCCCTAGTGGCAAGCCAAGTCAGCTTAATCCTATTGACTTCTAAGGGGGGCATAGAACAGCAAAAATTGAGAGGACATAGAGGTTAAGTGATAAGACCTCAGGGCCTAATTGAAAGTCAGCCTCAGGGGACCAAAATATCATCTTTACACACATTCAGATATTCATAGCAAAGGTCCCTCCTGATTCAAAACACAGCTGAGAAGCAGATATGGAACAATGGAAAGGGCACTTGCCCTGGCAGTCACAAGATCTGGATTCTATCCTTGCCTTTGACATTAGCCCCCAACCTCTCTGTGCCACAGTTTCCCCTTCTGTAGAATGATGGAGCCAGACTCAACTCTTTTCCAGTTCTAGCATTCTATATTCTAAAGTCTTTTCCAGTTTTTTAAGGTCCTCTTTTGGAGAGAACCCTTCCAGTTCTGGCATTCTTGGTTCTAAGGTCCCTTCCATCTCTAACCTTATGTATGCTAGGGTTCCTTTGGATTTTAACATAATATATTTCAAGGTATCTTTCATCTTTAACACTTTATCCATGCTTTCACACTTATTAAATATGGGCCTTCTTATTGAATATGAGACTTCTTCCGAGTCTCAATTTCTTCAGCTGAAAAATGAGGGTAAAGATAGAGTCTAAGACTGTTTTGAGGAAAATGCTGTGAATTACAGAAATGTGAATTTGTCTACACTGCTACTAGTTAGCAAAAGGCAATGTAAGGACTTTAATGCAGGGCATCAGAGTCCAAGTCCAAGGCACACTGCAGTACTCAAACATTTAATAGGAAAAAAACAAAATACGACACAGCTCAAACAAGACCTCTTCCAGCCAGCCAGTCCATCAATAAGCATTTGTTAAGGGCCTACTATGTGCTAGGCACTGTGCTAAGCACTCCATGAAATCTTCCTGGCTTTCTATCAGCCAGAAATGATCACCCAAAGGAATTCAATAACATTTAGTAAGCACCTACTATATTCAAGTTTCCCTGCCAAGCACTGGTGATCTATGTTCTTCAAATGACCAAAGCACTAGCTTTACACCTCTCACAAATTCAGATGCTCTGTTATGTGGCAGAAATATCCTTGGATATTTTTCTGCTAGACAGTAAGCTCCCTGAGGGCAGGCAATGACATCATTAAATCGATCTGGGTAGCCTTAGTTTTAAAGTTGGGGCTTGCCCAGAACAGGAGCAAAGGGAAAGTTTGTGGACTTGAACTACTGAAGATATAAACCTGCAGGACCATTCTTTTGCATAATGATATGTTTTGTTCAGAATTCTTGGTAAGCTGATGGCAGGGCACTTGGGTATCTGAAATGACATTGGACAGCAACTCACCACAACTGTAATTTAACAACTCACAATAATAACAGCACCAACAGCAACAAAACACATTCATGTAGCACTCTTCCAATAACTCAGTGAAGTAAGGAGTGCAAATATGATCGCACCCATTTTACAAACAAAGGAACTGAGATCTCTGTTCCAGTCACAATATGAGAGGTAGGCTGTTGGAAAGGATAGCAACATAATGAATATGAAAAAAACCTTGGAAAACCTAAAACATTGTGTACTAGGAAGGTGGTGTTACTACTATTGTGATTACCATTTATTATTTATTTCTCTAATAATTTCCTCCCCAGATGCCTCCCTATAGTGTTGGTAGGTGATGAGAGGGCTTCTCAAAGGTTATGTTAGTGGAGTATAAAATACTGGCAATTCCCTTGAACCTGAAAGGGCCTGATTGGCAAACACTGTGACCTCCTGGGTCCTCTCCATGCTGGTCCAGTCCAGCCAAGGGCAGAAGATTCCCAGAGAGAGCTGGCCCCCAAAGGATGAATATTCCTGGCCACAGCAATTCATTGATACCTCCTAAGGTCCAAAGGAGCTGTGATCTGCAGTGGTGAACCACCTACACTGAAGAAATCACAGATCCTTAAAAGTACATAAGAATGGTTGATATTGTTATTCTAGCCCTCAGCACCTAGCATCATTACAGGCACGTGTAACAGATCATAAGCATCATCTAACCACTATGGGAGCAAGATTATTCTTTGCAACATCTTTGACAAGTGGTCAGCCAGCCTCTCCAGGAAAGTTTCCCTTGACACACAGCTGAGAACTCTTACCATTCGAGTATTCAAAGAATGGACAACTGAGTCCTCAGCCAACTTCGAAGTTGGTTTAAAAGTCACACACCCAGAGTTAGAGCCTTTCGTTTCTGGCACTGTTATTTTTTTCCTTAAATCTTTCTAAATCTTTCTTATTTTATGTCTGTATTATAATTATGCCCTTGTCTTTTCTCTCTCCATGTTCCTTAAAAGCAGAATCTGTGTCTTATTCATCTGTGCATTCCCTACTGTGGAGCTGAGCTCAGGGCCCTGATCATAGCAGGCATTAAAAATACGTGGGCAGAAGGAATTTGCCACTCTCTCAGAAAGGCTTTGCTCCCATTGCTTAAGTCAATAACTGATGGCTGAAAGGAACAGGAATTCTTTTAGACCACAGGTAGCTCACTGGGGCTGCTGCAGCTGTCTGTGCTCCAGGGCCCAGTGTGTTAGTGAAGCGAATGATTGATTTGTCTTGCATCAGTATTAGCCCTCTGAGTCTGCACAACAATTTGCATCTGAATAGCTTTTCCATGTCTAAAAAAAGTGTATTTTTCCTCAAGGTCATAGCAAACATAGGTTCTAAAATCACAGGTTTTTAAAATCTACAAGGGGCTATGGAGATCAACCAAGTCAATCCCATTTTACAGAAGAGGAAACTGAGATCCAGAGAGGATGTGCTTAGGGTCCAGACAGGTAAATGAACAGAGATGGGATTATAACCCTGGTACACTACAGAAAGCTGGCTGGAATACTGGGCCTTGAGTCAGGAAGACCCAAGTTTAAATCTAACCTCAAACACCCACTGTGTAAACCTCTTCAAATCAAGTAACCTCTGTCTGCCTCAGAGTCCCCAGATGCAAAATGGGGATAATTACAGCACCTACCTCCCTGGGTAATTTCAGACTTAAATGAGATAATATTTGTAAAGGGCTTAGCACAGTATCTGGCAAACAGTAAACACTTTCTCAATACTTCCTTCCTTCCTTCCTTCCTTCTTCCCTTCCTTCTTTTCTTCTTTCCTTCCTTACACTACTCTCCAAACTAAGGGTTCTTTACATTTCAGCCTCCATGGACTGAAAAATAAATATATTTTGTATGTATACAGAAATTTTCAGTCAAAGATACGATATTCAACCATATTAAAAACATGGGCTGGAAATCAGATTAACCTTATGTAGTTTGGAGGTGTAGATACTGAGCCACTGAGAGGTTAAGGATATGAATTATTATAGTCTTTGCAAATTTTAAAGCACTATGTCATTATTTATTATCATCATCATAATTGTTATTCCCTGGCCCCATTTACATATCTACATCCTCCATCCCCACCCAAAACCTGTCCCAGAATTGCAGAAATTGTAGAGGCAGAGATTGGCATATAAACTCAGCTTGTAAATAACAGCCCATAGATTTACAAAGAAAGCCTATAGGAAGCAAAGGGGAATTATGGGCAGTAATCAAATCTCTTGTCCTTTGTCCCCAGTTCCTTCCACATATTCTTCATTGACCTGGTCACTCCATGTTCTTTCTGATCATTACAAACAGCAATAACAAGTGTCTCTTCTTTGTGGCATGAAAGTGTAAGATGTACTATATTTTGTGTGTACTAGAGAGCTATTTCATCCTCTGAATACCAGAAATTCATTAGAAAAGGACAGTGTTTTCCATCAGTGTGCCCATTTCTTTTCCTAGTAAAATATCTGTTTGACACTGGGGTCTATGTACACCATCTGCTGACTGGACAACTTCCTTTGAACTACTCCCTCTGGACTGTGGTAACATAAAGGGAAGACCCCAAAATTCCTAGCACCAAGAAAAGAATCAGAAATCTGAGAGGTCAACTAGTTGAACTCCTACCTGAGTAGGAGGATCCATGTATGTCATAGGATTTGAAGCTAGAAGGCATTTTAGAGATTATCTAGTCAAAAGCTTTGATTTTATAGATGAGTCAGCTCAGGGTCCAAGGTAAAATGACTTTGTACAACCAAGGTCACAGGGTAGTAAGTTGTTAATAGAGCAGCGATTTGAAGCCATGCTCTCTGATTCTAAATCCAATGCCCTTTCCATTATACCACACAGCCTCTCCTGGACACATGACCATCCAGCCTCAGTCTGAAGTTTTTCAATGATAGGAATCCATTATCTCCCAAGACAGCCCGTTTCACTTGCAGTTAGCTCTAACTCTTGGGAAATTTTCCCTGACATAGAATTTCAGTCTACTTTTCTGTAACTTTCTCCTATTGCTCCTAATTCTGTCCCCTGGGAATGAGATAATTGAAAGAACATTTCCTTAAGAATGGCAAGTAGATATCAGATTGGTGATGCCAATCTGAATGAAACAAAAACACAAATTAGGGGGAAGAAAAGATACCATGTGCTCTGACATTAGAGATGAGAAAATAAAACCCTCCCATCTCACATAAAGGATATAAAATAATCATCATAATAATTAAGAATAATAATATTAATCATCACAATAATAATAAGCATCTGACCGACCGGCAGCATCTGTTGGTTTTAATCATTTATATAGCCTCCCACAACAAAGAAAAAGTGACATCATGGCCCAGGAGATAGGTGAACCCCTGGTTTCCTCTCCAGTTCAAAGTTCAAGTTTCAGAAAAACTTCCTCAAGTATCCTTGGCCTCCTAGGTATTCTCTAGTGTCCCTTCACATTGCCAGGCCGGGCTGCCAGACTTGCAAAGTAAGCGCACTGAGAGGGGTCACATTGTCCACTTGGGCCCGGGGGTCCTGGAGGGCCAGGGAGGCCGGCTTGTCCTGCTTCTCCCTGAGGACCAGGGCTCCCAGGAATGCCATCTTTCCCATAGCCAGGCTCCCCAGGCTGACCTAGTCCACCAAACAAAAGAAATATAGATTGGTTAAGGCTTCTTCCAAGAGGAAAGGAAAAACAATCCCTGTGCTTATAGTCAGATCTCATATTTACTTAACCAACCAGAAAGATAGAAGTTAGTGAAACAATATTTAAAACAAGAGTTTTTATTGCTTGGTATTTTATTCTCTGCCAGACTCATCTGATCTTAAGCAACTTATAAGAAAACTTTAATTAGAACCCAGTAAGAGTAAATCACAGGTACCTGAAATATTTTAAACATTCTGTTTTCCGGGGAAAGAAGAATATATATATAT
>CM053594.1:76213740-76236705 GCA_028646575.1 Pseudocheirus occidentalis
TTTTGACTCTGGGTGGTCTCTCTGATTCCCTGGATCCTCTTCCCTGGTCCCAGCTCCCTCCTGAATCTGCCAGACAATCACCTAGATTCAGGAGCTGAAAGCTGCCAGGCTCTCGTCCAGTCCTCAGAGATGAACAGTTCCCGGGTCCTTGTCCAGTCCTCAAGGCAATCCCCAGCACACACTGAAGTTCACCGGGTTCAGCACACCTCAAACCCTTCAGGACTTCTCTTGCCTGGAACTCAAGGATCAGCCAGGCCACCAGCAAACAAAGTTCCATCCTGTTCATGTCTTCAGTCAGCTTTCAGATACTGGGAGAGGAACATTCTCTCTCTCTACCTCTCAGCTGACTTCAGTCTCCATGAATCCTCCTTCACTGAGGAGCCGACTCCAAAATCTGTCTGTCTCTCTAAAATTCTCCTGCTTATAAGCACTGGCCATCTCCCAAGTCAACAGGGGAGTTCACACCGTTTCACCAATGGACAGAGTTCTATACTTAGCCCTAAATATCTGATCTACTTAGCCCTAAGTATCTGATCTACTTAGCCCTAAATATCAAACAAATTGATTACCATTACACTCTCCTGGCCTTCAGTTTCCTTACCTATACAATGAAGGGGATTGTACTAGATCACCATTTTTTAAACCTTTTAGTTTCAGAACCCCTTTATACTCCTGAAAATGATTGAGGGCCCCTGAAGAGCTTTGGTTTATATAGGCTACATTTATTAATATTTGCTATATTAAAACTTAAAATTAATCATTTTAATGATATGTCTATTAATCAGTTTCAAATAATAAAAAACAAACCTATTGCATGTTAACATAATAACGTTTTATGAAAATAATTTTATTTTCCAGAACAAAAGAATAATGTGAAGAGTGGCAATATTTAACATATTTTTTGTCATTTTTCTCTAATGCATGGTTTAATGGAAGACAGTTGTATTCTGATCTCTGTTGTTGTGATAAATTGTCTTGGTTGAAATGCATTAAGAGAATCGGGCCTCGTACAGATATTTAATTAGAATAGGCAAGTAACATCTTGGTATTATTATGAAAATAGTTTTGACCTCACAGAACTCTTAAATGGATCTCAGAGACCACCCTCCAACCCCTGGTTCTTCAGATCACATTTGAAGAATTACTAGATGATACTTTTGAAACTTGAAATTTTATGACACCAGACACTTTTAACAGCATTCAATAGTGGAAAGAACATCAGACTTGGAGTCAGCAGAGTACTAGGTTTGAATCACATATTCAACATTTGCTAGGTGTGTGACCTTGGATGAATACCTCTCTCGAACTTCAGATTTCTTTTTTGTAAAATGGGAATTGTAATATTAATTATACCTGCTTCAGGGAGTCATTGTGAGCAGAGCTGACAAATGTCTATTATTACCTATAAAGAGGATAAAACTTGCCTAGCTCACAGGGTTGTTGTGAAGATCAAGCGAGGTCATATTTATAAAAAGACTTTCTAAACTGTGGAGCACCTCTGTACAAATGTAAGGAATTACTTTTTCTGGATTCTTGCTCCCTCCCTTCCTCAATCCCCTTAAACTTGCAATAGTTTGCAAGTGGGAATATAGACTGCATTACCTTAGAATGTAAGCACCTAGTGGGGAGGGACTACCTCTTTAGTACTTATATCCCCAGCTCCCAGAAGGGGTCCTGACACAAAGTAGGTGATTAATAAATATTTGTTGGGGACAGGTAGCACAGTGAATAGAGCACCATCCCTGGAGTCAGGAGGACCTGAGTTCAAGTTCAACCTCAGGCATTTGACACACTTACTACCTGTTTGACCTTAGACAAGTCACTTAACCCCAATTACCCTGCATCCTTCCCTCAAAAATAAAAGGCCAATGAATAAATATTTGTTGATTGTTTGGGAGAGCCAAAAATGCTTGACATGTACTTGCCATGTGGTGGATTGGCTAGTTGGTTAATATTTGGGTACCATGTATTACTTGACATAATCGTTAATGTTTCACAGGGAGAACAAGGAGAAAAAGGGATCCCAGGAAAAGAGGCAAGTACTCAGCATGGTTTAATCCTTTATTGATCCAAATGATAACGTGGATTTGAAAGGACTTTGTATACTATAAAATGCTTTGTTAACTGTATAGCCAGACAAGTTTTAAGGCTAACCATCCTCCATGCAATACCTCACTCTTCTAGAGCAGAGCTGAGAGTTCTAGGAAAGCACCTAAGGTAATGGCATCCCATCCACCAATTGTGGCAAAACATTATTATTGTTGAAATTCGTCTTATAAATTTACATCTTTCTTGTTATCAATTAGTTGTCCTTAAAAATGAATCAGGAATTACATTTTGAGATATGAGATTTTTTTATAGGTAATATGCAACATCTTTTTCAACAATAGTTTGGTTTTTAATTGCCTTTCTAATTATAATGGCTTCACAGTATTATCTCAAAGCTTTCTCTCAGGGTGAGTTTCATAATTAACATTGGTGGATGGAGGGCCATATTTCAAGTAATCTTAATTTTTTTTTCAACACAACTGGCAAAGAAGTGCTCTGCCATTTTCCTGTTGTTCCTTCATGCTCTTATTCTTAATATTCTTGTTAATCCCCAATTGGCTGTTGTGGTGGTGGTTGTTTTGTAGAAAGCTGTTTAAACCACTTGTCCATTTTGTGAGGATTAGTTTAATGAAAAATAGGTCAAATAATTAATAAAGTCAAAGTACATCTCAATACACTGAAATTGAACAAATCAGTGAAGGTGCCACTGTGAACTGGGGAATTCCTGCTCTTCCTTCAGGATACTGCAAATATACCATACATGGCCATCTACCATATGGCCTAAAATAATGAAACCAGTGCCAATATATAGATTAAATATTTATAAAGCTTAATATATTCTTTTTAGTTAAAAAATACATGAAATTACTTCTTACTTTTACTTTGCACACCCCAATGGATTGCTTTGGACATAAATAGCCCACTTTGGGGACTGTTATCTTAAATCATCTTTCCTGAATCTATTGATCCTTAGTCCTCTCATTCATTTGCTATTTGACCTTGGTTCATTCACATCCATAATCGGGATATAATGTCCTTTATATGTAAAATAAGGAGACTTAAGCCTTTTCACGTTGAAAATTCTGTGTTTTGAGATATCTTGCAGTTCTAATATCCAATATCTTAATATCACTTCCATTTCAAATGTTCTCATCCAAATTTGTCTATTTTAATGTGAAAAATTTCACACATGAAACCATGCATGGCATGGCATTTGCCAGTGCTGGGTTTGTTACCCTTAGTCTATCAATAAATGGAAATAACAGTGCCTGCTTTAACTGTCTCTTGGGATACTGGGAACATTGAATGGGTCACTCTATGTAAAGTGCTTTCTTATTCTAAAAAATATAATTAGGTGCTCTTATTATTGATGCTAGTTGAAGCTTTTCAGGTAAATATTATCCATTCTTTCAAAAGAAAACAAATACTTCAATACATCTTCTTACTGCTTCTCCTGAGCGACTGGATCCAGAACCTCTTCCCTAGTTTTCATATTTCATGATCTTATTGCTCCTGGCTCCCTGGTTATATGTGGGAAACTTCACATTCCAGGTTCATGTTTCTGTGCTCACCATTGTTCTCTTCCACAGGGTGCCTCAGGGAAACCCGGAGAACAAGGTGCAAAAGGAGAAAGGGTATGTAGGAGAAATCCAGTCTCTCCTAAGTTGAAATCAGAAGATCTAAGTTTCAGAACTAGATCTGCTACACAGTAGCTTTGCAACCCTGGGCAGGTGACTTAATATCTCTAAACCTCAATTTCTCATCTGTAAAATGGGCATAATACTTCTCCTTCACAAGGTTGCTGTGAAAAAAAGCATTTTGCAAACCACAAAGACCTTCAGAAATGTGAAACATGCATAGATCACACATGTCCTTGTAACTTATCCCAGTCTAGAAAATAACTGATCAGCAATATATATATTTTCTTTTCTTAATGGATCCATAAATCTTCATAGAGTTTTTCTCTTGGTTAGTTATTTTAAAAAAAGGAATCATGTGAAGTTGAATGAATGCTGGACTGATATAGCTAGAAGTCTCAGTGGATTGAGAGCAGAGTCAAGAAGATTGGAGTTCACATCCAGGCTCAGAAATTCACTAGCTCTGTTACCCTGGGCAAGTCACTTAACCTCTGCCTCAGTTTCCTCAACTGTAAAATGGGGATAATAATAGCACCTATGTCCCAGGGTTGTTATGAGGACCAAATGAGATAATGTTTGTAAAGTACTTAGTACCTCATACATAGTAGGCACTTTATAAATACTGTGTCTTTTCTTCCTTCTTTCCTTTGTCCTCCCCCTCTCTCTTTCCCTCACTTACTTCATCTCTCTCCCTCCTTTATCTAAATCTGAATGTTATTTTTACTTAAAAAAAATAAAAAGACTTTTGTCTTTTCTTCCCCTCCCTTCCTTTCTCTTCCTTTCTTCTTCCCTTTTCCCTCCATTCCTATCTCCCTTCCCTCCTTTGCTCCCTCACTCTTTCACTTTTTTCCTTCCTCTCTCCCTTCCTTCTTTCCATCTTTCCTCCTTTCTTTCCATTCTTTTTTCCTTCTTTCCTGTCATTCAGGATATCTTGGTTCTAATACTATTCCTCCCATTCATTTGCTACTTGACCTTTGTTGATTCACATCTCTAATCTGGGTATCATTTCCCTCATATGTAAACTAAGGAGACTGAAGCCTTTCCAAGTTGAAAATTCTGTGTTTTAAGATACCTTCCAGTTTTAATATCCAATATCTTAACATCCCTTCCATCTCAAATGTTCTCATCTAAATTTGTCTATTTTCATTTGAAAAGTTTCAGACATGAAAACATGCATGGCATGGCGTTTGCCCAGTGCTGGGTTTGTCATCGGATGTGAAAAAGGAACAGATTTTTCCATAATGAATGTTGGCAGCACCAGGATTTAATAAGATTTTCTTTACATTTGCCTGAAAGGGAGTTGGGGGGGGTGGTATTTTTGCAGTAAAGTTGGTTGTGTGTGTGTGTGTGTGTGTGTTTTAACACCCATGAAAGCTGCTTCTCCTCACAGTGAAAATATATATCCAGTCTGCCTTGACACCCCCGCATGTGTTGCTTGTTACACAACCACTCAGAAAGGCAGCCTCCAGTTCCCCTTGTTGTCATGGCCCCCGCAAGGGGATGTATCTCAGCTTCCTTTGCAAGTTCTAAGAGTGACGTGGCAGCTTCTTCCACTGTGTCAAGAAGAAGCCGAGATTGGGTCTCCATATGGAAATTCCTGTGTAACCCGTTATCCCCAGCCAAAGGAGGGCAACCAGGATTGGTGAGAGGGCCTGAAGATCTTTTAGTGTGAAGGTCATTGAAAGGATCTAGGGAAAAGAGAACATGTTCCGATGAAGAGAGCCTTGGATTTGGAATCAAAGTACCTCAATTCACAAACTTTCTCTATTATCATCTGTGTGACCTTGGGCAAGTCAATTAATCTCTCTGAAACTCAGTTTACTCATTTTTAAAATGAGGGAATTGGATGACTTCTAAGTTTCCTTTCAACTCTAATCTATAATCCTGTATTTGAAAAGGTGCATAACCATTGTTTTCAAATGTCTAAAAGTCTGGCGTGTGGAACAGGGATTGGAATTATTCTGTGTGGCTCTAAATAGTAAGAACTGAAAAGTTAGAGGGATAGAGATTTCTGTTCAATATAAGAAAGAAGTTCCTTATAATTAAGGCCACCCAGTAATAGAATTGATCGCATCTAAAGGTGATGAGCCCCCTGTGATGAGAAGTGTTCTAAGAATTTGTGCTTCCTGGTGAGTCAGAGGGATTCTCATATTCTAGAACTGGACTAGAAGACTTCTGAGTTCCCTTCAGACTCAAATTTTCTTATTCTAGGAGCCTTTTGCTAAGAGAACAATGTGATATTGTAGAAAAATCAGTAGCTAGGGAGCCAAAGAATCAGTCAGAGTCAGAAGAAGGGAGAGGGGGTGGGGGTGGGAAAAGGGTGGGAACCTAATCCCAGCTCCACAACTAATTGGTATGCGCTTTTAGGAAAATCAGTGTCTCCAAACTTCATTTTCTAAATCTGTATAATGGGCGTGATGACCCCTGCCCAACCAATGTAACAGAGATATTGTGGGGATTCATTGGAATAAGTACTTTTTAAAATGTCTTGCCCATCACTGATCATTAGAATATGTTCCTTGATATTGGAAAGCTATATCTGCCATTTGTCCAGCTTTGAGGCCTACAATGCAAAGAGTTACCCCTTCTGGTTACATGATGAAGATAATGCTTTTTTGGTTTGTCTTGGGGGTTTGGGGAAGTACTTGAGGTTAAGTGACTTGCCTAGGGTCACACAGCTTGTCTGAAATCAAATTTGAATCCAGTACCTCCTGACTCTATAACAGGTGCTCTATCCATTGTGCCACCTAGCTGACCCATAGTAAAGGCACTATTAAGGACTAGAAGTAAGAGGAAAATTCTTCATCAAATCTGATTTAAGAATATGAGACATACGCACATGTATGGAGGCAATGTGTTGTAGAAGCTTGATCACTGAATTCATAGTCAGAAGACATAAGTTTTAATACTGATCATTCTATTCAGTACTTTTATGACTTCGGGCAAATTACTTTCTTCACTTCAGTATCCTCATCTGTAAAATAAACGGATTAAACTGGATGACACCTAACATTCACTCCAGTCTTAAATAACATTAGCATTCTTGGTTCATAGGTTTTCTGAAGAATACAACCGTCTAGCTTGCTAAGCCACGGGTGAGACGTCAGACAGTGGTCACACTTCAGAAGAAAGGAGAGAAGAAGCAAGGTTTTAGTCCCTGCATGACTTTAGGAGCTGTGCTTCCTTGGTCCTGAAGTCACAGGCTGCCTAATGATCAAAGATTACTTTTAAAGTAGGGACGGGCCAGAAAAGCATGATGGGACACTCACTTGTTATATAGTCTTTGACAGGTTTTCCTCTGGGTTCATTTTCTTCATTTGTCAAAAGAAAAACTCAAACTATGATTCCTTTTGTCTTTAACGTTCTGTGTTCCAAGCTCCTTTCTGTCTCCAACATTCTGTATTTCAATATTCTGTGGTCTAAAAGCCTTCCTAATTCCAATATTTATATTTTAAGGGTCCTAGTGATAATGGCACTTATCTTCCAGTGTTGTGGTAAAGATAAAATGTTCTTTGCCAACTTTAAAGCATTTTATAAATGCTAGTTATCATTATTATTGTTGTTATGTAAAGAAAGAACAGTGGGCCCCATGCTTTATAGTGAGGCTACAGGTGTTGTGAGGCCTGTTGCTGTGTGTGACTTAAAGGGAAGCCAAACAGACATCTCTAAACATCCTCTTCTGCCATCCCTCTCCATGGGAAACCTTCATTCCTGTCAGGAGGGGGAGCAGAAGATTGGGGCCTCCTCAGAAAGGCTAAAGTATAGCTAGCTATCTGCTCTCTTAAATGTTCCCATTCTACTGGATAGGTATGAGCTTCATCTTCGTTCTGATCATTTTGTCATTGGGGGTGAAGGAAAGACCCCAAGTTCTATACAGCGAACACACAGGGAATAGTAAAGAAGTCCATTTATTCAAATTGTGGCAAAACAGAAATCAGAGAAGGAGATTATGTATCACAATATAGAATGAAGGAGCTCTCCCATTGGGAAAGAAATAATTGAGTTCAACTAAGAGAGAGAATCCTTGACTTTCCCCTAGAGGAAACTCCCCAAAATGTCTTTAGTAGCAAGTTGGCCATATGAACGTGTGGAGACTGCTAGCTCCCCTCATGTCTTCCCAGAGTTCTTTCCTTCAGCAACCTGAAATGGGGTTGACCTCTTCTATCTTCTTTCTTGAAGCTGGAAGCCAGGAGAACCCAAAACAACTTTACTCTCAAAGAAGACATGAAGTTTGATGAGTCCCCAAAGGGGGAACTCCTTGAAGAATCCCCAAAGAGGACTGGCTGAGACTCTCCTCTTACCAACTCCACCCTGCCCCTCATTTAGGGCAGAGCCTTCATCTCTACCAATAAGGAGATATATCAATCTCCATATCAACAGATTTTTAAGATGGGTTACAATTGTTATTCTTCATGTTCTTGTTTTTGTTCAATCATTTCAGTAATGTTTGACTCTTTGTGACCCTATTTGGAGGTTTTTTGGCAAAGATACCAGAGTGGTTTGTCATTTCCTTCTTCAGCTCATTTTACAGATGCAGAGGCAAAGGCATTTACAGATACTGAGGCAAACAGTGTAAAATGACTTGTCCAGGGTCACACAGCAAGTGCCTGAGGCGAGATTTGAATTCAGGAATTGAGTCTTCCTGACTCCAGGCCCTACACTCTATCTACTTTACCACCTAGTTGGCTATTATTCTCCATATTAACAGCCTATAGTCTAATGGTTTTTCCAGGTCTAACATTTTCTGCTTTACATCCTAGATTCCATTCTATCTTTTCCATTTTCTGTTTTTAGCATTCTATGATCTAAGACCCTTTCTAGGTCTAACATTTTTTATTCTTTGAGGCTTCCATCTCTTTTTCACATTCTCTTTTTCAACATCCTGTATTCTAAGGGTCCTTTTAGTTCCAGTATTCTGGAAGCTTTTGTGAACATTACAGTCATATCTAGCACTAAGAAGAAAACTCATTTTGATTAAGAAACTCCTCTGCTAATTCTAGAAGTCGGCCACAACTGGTTCTAGCTGGTGGGATCTGTTAATGTAAATATTTCACTTTCTATGGCCTCTCAAGCTGTGAGGAGTCTTGGAACAGAGGGAGCCACATCCTCTAGGCTTTGGACATAAGCAATAGATCATGGCTCTGGCTGAGTGTACTATATACTCATGTTTATATTTATGTGGTATCTTCTTCCTCTAGGGAGATCCTGGAGTCAAAGGGGAGAAGGGGACTCAAGGACAGAAGGGTCAGCCTGGAGAGCCAGGATTACCAGGTCATAAAGGCCACACAGGATTGATGGGCCCTCATGGACCTCCAGGAGAAAGTGGACCTGCTGGGCCTCCTGGACCACCAGGACAGCCAGGATTTCCTGGAGCAAGGGTAAGAGTAGTAGGAAATCAACACTGGATGAAGTGCCCTACTCAGTCTCAGATTTTATTCTTTTTTGACAGCCTTCTCTCCTGCTTAGCAAAACTCTCACATTCTTAGTTACCTTTGTTGTTAGCAGCAGGAGTAGGGTAATCAAGAGGGTAGAGCTCTAGAATCAGAATCAAGAAAACTGGCTTTGAATCCCAGTTCTGTTACTGCAAACCTGAATCACCTTGGTCAAGTGGATTTACCTCCTCAGAGTTCAGTTTCCTCATCTGACAAAAGATGGGAATGGGAAAAGAAGATTTTAAGATCTCTTCTTGCTATTAAATCTGGGATCATCACTGTGTTAAAGAGACCTATAATTGTAGTCATTTACTCAGTCAGGCAGCTGGTACCCAGTAGTGCGCTACGCACTGGGGATACAGAAATCAAAGAATCCTCATCCTCAGTGAACTTCTGTTTTATTTGGTGGGAGGAGACAATATGTGTTTATATAAATTTAAAGGAAGTAAGGTAATTTTTCGGGGGGGGGAAGCACCAACTGTTGGAAAGGTCAGGAAAACTCCTATAGAAGAGGGTGCTTGAGCTAAATGACGGTGGAAATTAGGAATCTTAAGTTGTGGGAGTAAGAGAAAAATGCATTCTAGCCATGGAGACAGGGTGTGACATGTAAGGACCGACCAATAAGAAGTCCAGTTTGAATGTACTGAAGAGTGTAAGAAAAGGAGAAATATGGGATAACATGGGATAAAGTTGGAAAGGCAGGTTGGAGCCAGGTAGTAAGGACTTTAAATGTCAAATAGAATAGGGGTTTATAGTAGCAGTGGTGATAATAATTAGTAATAATGAAGGTAGCATTTGAATACCACTTAAGGTTTACAAAGTGCTTCACACAAACCATTTCATGTGGCTTTTTGTTTCTGTAACTCAGTAGTACCTTCTGAACATCTCAGCTGTAAGAGGCACTGGTGCTTAGCTATGGTATATAATGTTTGATTTGAAAGACCCAACTACAGTCTGCTAGATTCAGCATTCTGTCATCTTATAAGCCATTTGACAAGAGTACTTTGGGATCAAAGTCAGTTGTATAAACTGCATAGTCAGTCTATCCAGTTCCTTGGTAGATTGCTGGACTTGGAATCCAAAAGAACTGAGTTTAAATCCTGCCTCAGATTTTTACTAGCTGTGTGACTCTGGATAAGTCATTTGACCTTTATTTGCCACAGTTCCTCATCTGTAAAATGGGAACACACTGGAAAAGGAAATGACAAAGTACTCCAGTATCTTTTCCAAGAAAACCCTCTGGACCCAACTGAACAACAAAATGAGATAACATTTGTAAGGTGCTTTTGCAAACCTTAAAAATAAAAACTATGTAACTGGTAACTATTGTTATCACCAAATATAATCTGTCTGGATCGCTAGTCCTAATGCTGGCTTGGCTCTTTTCTTCCTTTCTTTAGCTGTTTTCCCACTTCAGCTCTGTGCATCTCACTTCACTCATTTATCAAATGAAGATGGATCAGAGCATCTCCAAGGTTCCGCCTGCTAGCTTTAATGTTCTGGGAGGCCCAGCAACAATGAGTGTCAGGGCATGGGATGCCAGGCTCCAGGAACAATCCTGAGGTGAAGGCAGTGAAATCAATGCCTTTCCTAAGCCCCTTTTAATATGTGCCCAGCAATCCCTTATCTTGCCTTATATTCCATAAGTGATCACAATGTACCTGCTGAGAAGGCAAAGAACTGGCCTCTTGATTGACAAACAAAATCTCAGCAGTCAGATTTTAGAGGCAGGGAGCAGGCCTCAGCAGGGACTTTCTGTTCAGAGAACTGGGCTGGGAGACCAGAGGATGGTTATTTTATAGAAGGTGGCGACACACTCTCTTTTCCCCTCCAAAAAGAAATAAATAAATAACCTCCCAGAGAAACATCCTGCAAATAATTGGACTTTCAAAGCTTATCATTGTGTTACAGACAACACAGACAGGGCAAAATGGGTCATCTAGTTGAGAAAGCATATAATATTGGGAAGAAAGACAGGCAGGCTGACTGAATGTCTTCCTGAACTCTAGCCTGGTTTTTTGGTTTATTTTGGGGAGAAAGGTTGAAATTAAGTAAGTAGGTGACCAGCAAGTTCAGTGTGGGAGGGATTGGAGTAGTAACCAAAATCAGAAGAGTGAGACCTGGAAGGAGCTCCACTTACCTTCACATCCAGCCAAGGGCCACAGTATTTAAGAGTTCTTTGTTTACTGACTGATAAATCTCTCTTTATGCATTAATATTTCTTAGGAAAAAAGACACAGCAGTTCTAAAATCTAATCCCTCCTTCTTCCATTTACTCATTGGGAGACCTTGGACTAGTCATTTACCCTTACTAGACCTCAGTTTATTTATCTGTGATTTAGGACCATTTCCTCCCCTGACTACCTCACAGGGTTATTGAAATAATCAAATGAGAGAGTGAGGATGTACATGAGGGTGCAAAATCCCTTTGCAAAATGGTAAAGTGCTGGATTCATGCAATCATCAGTAGCAGCAGCAGCAGCAGCAGTGGCATTGGCAGGAGTAGCAGTAAGGAGTATATGGCTGTATATTCTAGACTAAGAGTTGCATAAGGACAGGGATCCTGCCTCAGGAAGACCTGCATTCAGTTCTGGCCACAGATGTTTACTAGTTGCATGACTCTGGGCAAATCATTTGATCTTTGTGTGCCTGGTTTCCTCCTCTGTAAAATGGGAATGATCACAGCATCTGCCTCCTAAGATTATTGTGAGGATCAAAGAAGAGATGTGTTAAGTGCTTTGCAAACCTTAACACCTTCTATAAATGCTACTTATCATCAGTACCATCTCTCTTGATCCTACAGAGTGCTCTACAAATAATAAGCTCTTAAGAAATCTATGTTGAATGAAGAATTATTCAAGTTGTCTCCCATATCCACCGCCTTAGAATTCTGTATTCATTCTATGAAATGCAGCAAAGCTTTTCCAAACCCCAGCTGTATTCCCAGCATGATTTTGTGAGTTATAATGTAAAAAGGAATTTTGGCCCTATCCTGGCTCTGTCCCTTCCTACCTTAGTGACCTAGGCAACTCATTTAGACTCTCCAGGCCTTCTTATTCATCTGTAAGAAGAGGGGTGTGGGACTAGGTGACCTTTGAGTTGCCTCTCAGCTCTAAGCAGGTGAGACTGTAAGCCTCTGTGTGTCCTCCTCTTCTCATGTGAACGTATATGCATCACAGGGATTTAGCAATGATGGAATGACATAATAGATACCAAAATGCTATTGAAGTACAAGGTTTAGTAGTGATTGGTTTTTTCACATTGACCAGTGTATGATACTCATTTGTTAATCTTTTTTTTAGTAATAACTCCAAGTTCCTTCTCTTCTAGGGAGATTCCCCATCAGTGGACACTCTTCGAAGGCTTATCCAAGAAGAGTTAGGGAAACAACTTGAAAGTAAGTGCATATGGTCACGTTTTAGAGAGGAGGGAAAATGGTGGAAGGAAAAGATTGCTAGACTGGCTATCAGTAGACCAGAGTTTGAGTGTGAGTACTTGCTCTGCCATTTACTGGAGCAAGGCATTTCCCTTTCTAGGTCTCAGTCTCCTTATATAAAAAATAGCATTGTTATATTAGTTCATTCAGCAAATATTTATAAAGCATCTACTGTGTGTGTTAGACATTATGTTAGGTACTAGGAGCACAAAGACAAAAACATCTCCCTACACCCAAGGAACTTGCATTCTAAGGGAGATAAGGGATAATATGTTCCCTGTAAATAAATCTTTTAAAAAGATGGGGAGTAAATTGTGGCTGGACTAGCAATTTAAGAAATCAGGATAGGTTTCCTTTAGCTAGATATTCAGGGTGACTGAGGCAGAGGTAAAGATAGCTGAACAGAAGGCAAAATGAAGGGATATGAGGCAGAAGTGAAGCTAGAATGCATGCCATACCTAGGGGACAGCTATGCAGAGGCATGAGATAGAAGAGCTAAGTAGCTGTTTGCTTAGGACGTAGAGTTGTAGCATCAAAAGGAAAAAGAAACAGACCCCTGTGGGCCACATGTGGACTAAGAAAAGCCACAAATGAATGTTATCTATGTTTTATTGTATTTTGATTTATTTTGTTAAACATTTCCCAATTACATTATAATCTGATGAGGAACTTACTCAGGAGGAATGATGACAATGTGCAATAGAATGGAAGAATAAAGTCAGACAGTGAAAAGCTTTGAAAGCCCAACAGAGAAATTTGCATTTTATTCCAGAAATGAGAAGGAGCCGTTGGAACTTCTTGAACATGAGAATAACGTGGTCTGCTCTGTGTTTTAGGAATATCACATTGGCACCTATATAAAGAACAGATTGAAGGAGGAATAGACTAGAGGCGAGGAGCCTGATTAGAGGCTCTTGTAATATACAGGAGAAATAACGAGGGTCTATAATAGGAGGTGCCCTGTAGGTGAAAGAAGGAAATAGATGCCAATGATAGTGTGGAGTTTGAATCCACATCACTGGGCAATTCATTGGTTATGAAAGATGAGTGAGTGGGATGAGTGGAGAAAGACTCTCAGGTTGTGAACCCAGTTGACTCAAAGGATAGCAGTGGATTCAACAGAAAGAGGGACATTAAGAAGAGGGAAAATTTTGTGGGGAAAATTAATTCCATTTTGTACATTTTGAGTATGAGATGCCTACAAGACATCCAGATGGAGGTATCCAATAGGAAGGTGGTAATGAAAGACTGAATCTCCTCAGAGAGAGAAATAGACCTGATGATGATTGATTGAACCCATGGGAGTTAGGCGGGACTCTGATAGAAACTGGTAGTCTATAAAAGGAAAAGAAGTATGGTTATAGAGAAACACATCTAAATTTTATTGTAGCCTTCTGGGGGGGATGTTGGAGGGAGGGGGGGAAAAGAACAAAGTAAAAAAGTACACAGCAGAGAACAAAAGAAAACTCACAAGGAAGCAAAGAAAAGATGGACAATTCTTAACAAGAGTACTATTTATCATATAGCTTTTTTTGAAATGAAAATCTATTGTTCTATATTTTTAATCCTCTCATATGTTTTGCAATGTACACAATATGCTTTTCTTCTAATTTTATATTTAAGTTCCAATATTTAAGTTTATGTTATGTTTTTGTTTCTTTTCTCTGTTCTATATTTGTGTTCTGGCTTTGGAGTCTAAAACAAAATTTTTTTAAAAAGAGGAAAAGAAGATAATCCAGGACAGGGCATTGGGTTCATTTGGAGTTAGCAGATGGGATATGGGTGATGATGCAGCAAAAAAAAAACTGAGAAGGACTGGTCAGGCAGGTAGGAGGGAGAACCAAAAATGTTAATGAAAAAATCAGGAGAGAGTATTGATGAGAAGATGACCAAAAGTATCAAATGCTGCAGAGAAATAAAGGTGTGTTAAGTTCCCTTAGAGTTCTAAATTCTTTGTTCTCTCTTTTAATCTTCCAAGCCTACACTTAGCAGGTGAGTAACAAAAAAATGAAGAAAGAAATTTGGGTGTGCGGCTGAATGGAGTCAGACTTCTTCTAGAGAATGGTAGCCTATTGATAAGTTATTGGAGAAGGGCCAAAAGGAGATAGCAGTTCATATTCCTGGTCAGGAACCAAGAAGTTTTAGTTATTTCAAAAGGCCGTGTTAGCAGACTATAAGAGCAGAATAATAGACATTGTCATGAATCAAAACCTAGGAATACTTGGGTTCTCTGAGCCCTGGAGACTATCTGTCTCCTTGGTATAACAGCATTAGCTAATCACTGGGCTTCGTTTTTCAGATCAGGTGTTGGGGCGGGGGGAACTATGTCCATACCAATTCTAAACAAGAAATAAGGAGTTATGAACAAGAGACCAGAAAAGCCCAGTTGTAAAAATAATTGCAAGAGAGAAAGCCACAGCCTCTGTGTTAGAACAACTAAATTTCATCACTAGCCAGCCTTGGGCATGTCATTTGCTTTCTCTAGGCCTCAACACCATGGTCTGTAAAATGAGGAGTTTAAACTACATAAGCCCCAAATTCCTTTCTAAGTTCCAATATCCTATTTTCTGAGGTCCCTTCAATTTCTAATGGTCTATGTCATAAGATTTCTTCTGGCTCTGACATTATATGATCTGTCTTGTAACATTCTGTATTCTAAGGCCCTTTCTAATTCTAGAATTCTATATGTTTCTGTTCCAAAGTTCCTGTTAACTCTAATGTTTTACGTTCTGACATTCTAACTTCCAAGGTCCCTTTTAGATTTAACATTCAGTAATTCTGATGGAACCAATGAATTTACTCAAGAGCACTTGAACACTTCAGTGGCTGAAATCATGTGGGTCAGCCAGAAAAGGTCCTCGAGGAGCTTTCTCAGTCCGTAGCTTCCTGGAAAAGTACAGAGAGTTATGTCCAAAGGATTCTGCCATTCAGCTCATGCACCTGCCCTCCCTCTGTGGCCAAAAGCACTCTTAAGTAATAGTCCGTAACTCTTCCTTTGGCAGGGCAGGAAGAAAAGTCTATAAATACCTTCAAGGTACAGATATAGATAAAAGAGGGGATTTATTCAGGATCCAAACACAGGGGGTACAAAGAGCAATGTATTTGGACTAAAAAGGAGATTGGCCTAGATAACAGCCTGGTTAGAATGAGGCACTGGGGGTACAATGGGAAGATTCCTACCTTGAGGCAGAAGACCTGAATTTAAGTCCAGTCTTTAACCTTAAGGGTTGTGTGAACTTAAACAAGGCAGTTCTCCCTTTAGTAAATGAAGGGATTGATGAGTTCTGAAGGCCTTTCTTGCTGGAACAATTCCTGAGTCTAAAGTACATAAATATTGGATCAGTCCCAGTGTTAGAGAGGTTAAGAGTGAGACTTTCCCTTTTAAATCTTGCTTTGCTGCTTGATTGCTGGTAAAGAAAGAAGGAGATGATTATATAATTGCTGACACCATAATGTTTAGGAAAAAGACAGCTAAGTGGGACAGTAAATAGAGCTCTAAACTTGGAATCAAGAAGATCCAAGTTCAAATTCTGATTTAGATCTTTATTGGCTGTGTGGTGCTGGGAAAGTCAGTTGACCTCTGTAAGCCTCAGTTTTCTTATCTGTAAAATGGGGATAAACATGGGGCTAATATTGTCATCTACCTCACAGGATAAAATCAGATAATGTATGTAGAGTGTTTTGCAAACCTTTAAGAATGTATAGATTATATATATATATATATATATATATATATATATATAATCTGTTGTTATGAGGCAGCTCAGTTATGTAGTGGAGGGAGACCTTGGCCTTGGAGTCAATTCCAGTTTTCCCTCATGTGCTAGCTATATGACCCTGCCTCAGTTTCCACATATGCAAAAAGGAGACAATGCCACCACCTATTTTGAAAAGTTTTTTTTTTTTTATGAGGGTCTTAGGAGCTTAACAACTCGGGGCCTAACATGGGGGAAAGGGCAGCAGATTTGGAGTGTGAATGTATCTAGGCTTATGTGAAGTAGGTATGCTAAGGTTGGGCACCCTGAAAAGAATGGCTGTCCTCAGAGGGTCTGAAAGGCCAGACTTTCTTGGGGTAGTAGATACTGGAGCATTAAACCTGCCCTTGACATAATGTTCATACTGTATTAAGATCTTTCACTTCAGCCTGGGACCAGGCAATCCCTAGAGTTTAAGATTCTTACTTGGACAGTGCCCAGGTCAGAAGGGAAATCAGTTCTATTGAATTCAGTCCAACAACAAACACAATTAAATACTATCTATGAGCAATGCAAGAAAGCCCATAGAGGACCTGAGAGCCTTGGAGTAAAGAAGGTCTTGGCTCAAGCATTGCCTCTGAGGCTTACTAGCAGTGTAATGATGGGTAAATCACTTAACCTGTCAGTGACCCCCAGGCCATTCTCCAAGACTTTAAAATGCAGAAGAGTTAAGTTACTAGTCTGCATCAATGAAGAGAGTTTCTTTCTACCTTGAGGACTTCCAACAAAAATAACAATATGCAAGGCCCTGTGTTCTCTCTGAGCCATTTCTGTCTTCAGCATAATTTTAATAACACTTTTTTTCTACCAAACTCACAGAATGGTTGTGCAGATCAGTTTAAAGGGCCTCCTATGTTCAGGGCCTCATGGTAATCATTAGGTATGCAAAGATTTTAAAAAGTTACATTTCCTATCCTTAAGAAACCTATACTCCAATAGATACAATGAAATATATACACATACAAAACTATGTAATAAAAGGTATGGCAAACAAATCATAATAGCATAAGTCCCACATCTATCATGTTCATCTCGAAGTATCAGACTAGCCTTACTGGAGGAGGTGGTGCCTAAGCTGGTTCTTCAGGGAAGGAAAGGAGGGGTGGTAGCAAGAAATGCCTATGTATTGGGGAGCTGGGGGGTCAGAGGGACAGAGCTAGTTCTTGTCAAGGTACAATGAGTCCAGAAAGGGCAGGATGAAATTATAGTTAGCCGTTCAGTTTGGTTGGAGTGTGGAGTTCATGAAAAGAAGAGTAGCATGAGATCATGTTATAAAAGTAGGTTGGAATCAAACAGTGGAAAGCCTTGAATTCTAGGTGAAGGAATTCAGAAGAAATAAGAAATGAGTGAAAGATTTTAAGAAAGACTGGGTATAGTAGAAAGAGCACTAGACTTAGAGTTAGAAACCCAACTTTGAATCTTGGATGTAACTCCCAAGTGTTCTGACTTTGTGTAAGTCATGTAACCTTTGTGGTGATCAGCTTCCGCATCTGTAGCATAGAGATAATAGCATATGTTTGGAAGAAAGTACATCCTAAGAGGCTAATGCATTGTAAGGTATTAACTTCGAGCAAAGGGAATGTCCATGATGCAAGTATTTATGTCACATTTCTTCATTTTCTGCAACTGCCATCCACATTTGTGTGTTGTTGTTTTTTCTCCAATTAGAGATGACTCAACAGTTCAACTTTGAGAACACGTTTTGGGAAAGACATGTTTTGTGTTAAAGAAGAATCCATGTGAGGGAAAGAAAGGAGATTGGGTTTTAGTGGATGACAAATTGCATATGAGTCAACAAAAAAAACCCCTACAATACTCAAACTGCATAGTCACAGAATCATAGAATTTCAGAAATGGAAGTGAAATTAGCAGCCATGTAATGTAAATGATACACAGAAAGAATCCCTCCTTAATAACATGCCGAATAAAGCATCATCCAGTCTCATCTTGACGCTCTCTAATTAGAAGGAACCCATCATCTCCATAGACAGACCATTCCATTTGGGGAGAGGCACAGAATCCAGAAACAGAGAGTTGAGAGTCCCCTGGTCAGACCATATCTGGAGTGTTGCATTTGGTTCTTGGTACCACATTTTATAAATGATGTTAACAAAATGAAAAAGCAATGCATACATAACAAGTCAGCTAGAATGATGAGGACACTAGAAATTATGACTTTTCGAAATTCTTTGAAGGATGTAGGAGATCTAGCCTAGAGAAAAGAAGGCTGTGAGGCAAATGATTCTCTCTCTCTTATATTAATAGCCATTTACTATGGGGAGATCCAGGATTTTTTCCCTTCCTATTTCCTCATTCCCTAAGATTCTCCTCAATCTTGTTCAGACCTAACCAAACTTGGAAAGTTTAGATCTAATCAAAAAGTAAAGAAATTCTAGTTTAGGTGAACTGGTGAATTCCTAGTGGTTGTATTTATTTGGTTCTGAATATAAGTGGATTACCCCTTTTGTCTAGCTAACCTTGGCAGGGTACTTGGAGTGGTAATGTAGTGATCTGACATAGGTAAGTCTCTTTGTTCAAGAGTGAGTGATCACCTGGAGGTCACCCAGACCCTCATAAGAAGCAGCCCACCTTTCATTTTAACATTCATTCTCATTCCTTGTCAGCCAATCTGCATTAATTTCCACCCTCAAGAGCGCTCATTCTTCTAAGAGCATATAAGCATGAAGTGGGTTCCATGAGGGGTCTTTGGCATTTGAGGGTTCCATTTTTATTAATTATCCACTAGCAATAATTAATAAAATGACTGATTACCCAGAAACTACGTCTCTCTAACCTTTTTTATACGTCACAGCTAAGAGCAAACATGATACTGGTCTTCAAAGATTTAAAAGTCTGTCGTACAAAAGAGAGATTAAGTCTATTCTGCCTGGTTTCAGAGGGCTGAAATAAGAATGACAGAAGTTTCATAACAGCAGAGTGAGGCTGCTTCTGAGGAAAGCTCCCTAACAATTACAGCTATTCAGAAGGGAAATGTCTTACTTCTCAAGGAAGTGAGTCTTCCCTCAGTGAAGATCTTCCTTCCCAGTTAGACAGTCACCTACCAAAGATCTTGTAGAAGGGATTCCTAGCCAGATGTGGCTCAGACCAGATGCCTCTGAGCTCCTTCCTAATTAATTGATGATATGGGATGATGGTATTATAACCAATATATGCTAGAACAAGGTTTCTTAATTTTGTGCATGTCTTAGTCTTTGAAAGTCTGAAGAAGCTTAATGCTATTACTTTTTGTCACCTGAATTCATAATTGAAGGAAATGCTAAATTTCAGTAAGAAGTGAGTGAAAATCAATGTATATGTAACCTTTTATCCTACCCAAGTTCGCACACTCCCTGAAATGAATTCACAAACCTCCAAGGGTCCTGTGGACTACTACACTACTGATTCATGGATACTTTTCAGGCTGTCTTTTCTCTTTCTTGCCAAATATATTCATAGCACCATATAAATGTCAGTGATGACGGGCATCAGATTCTGAGCATCTCAATAATGCATCTTTTCTGCTCTTATGCAGCTTGGGTCCCTAAAGTCCTAATGGTACCTCTTGCCTCAAATATTTTTATTTTTTTTTTCTTCTCCACAGCCAAACTAGCATACCTCCTGGCCCAAATGCCACCAACACATGTCAGAGCAACTCAGGGTCGGCCAGGGCCCCCTGGACCTCCTGGAAAAGATGGCCTTCCTGGAAGAGTAGGTCCTATGGGGGAACCAGGCCGGCCTGGTCAAGTGGGTTTAGAAGGGCCATCAGGCCCCATGGGGCCCAAAGGTGAGTGAATCTGCAATGTCCAGGACAGTTCCAGAAGAAGCTAATTTGTTTAGTCTGTAACTGTGAGGAGGAGGGAAACGAGAATAAGAAAGGTATCCCAGTAATAGCAGATTCTATTCAGTGAGCCCCACCACAGCATATTATATAATTTAGGAGAAGGCACTTGTACTCTGTAGACTTGGGTACAAGTTCCAGTTCCAACAGTAACTCACTATGCCAAACTAATAGGTCAGTTGTTTGACCTTTCTGAACTCCAGGTGCCACATCTGCAAAGTGGTAATGATGATAATGTGTCCTACCTAGTTTTTCAGCATTGTTATAAGGAAAACACTTTGTAAACTCTTAAATACTCTACAGATATGAGTTGTCATTCAGATCATTTTGGTTTTGGTAACTTTTGTCTTCCCAGGAGGGATATAATCGTAAAACAGGGGAAAATAACTTGGTGCCATTCCATCTCTTATTTTTCATTGACTGCTATTTCCTTTTCACTGCCTCTGTTCATCCATTTGTTCAGTTATTAGACAGGGGATGGAAATTTAGAACACCTCAATTCTAGCCCTAGCCACTAACTGTATATGACTGTTTAAGTTGCTTCATTATTCTGGACCTGTTTCCTGTTAAATGAAAGAGTTGGACTAGGGTAGGGATTTTATGGTGTTATGGAGCCTTTTTTCAGTCTAGTGAAGCCTATGGACCCTTTCTCAGAATAATGTTTTTAAATGTATAAAAATAAAAGTAGGATTACAAATGAAACCAATTATATTGAAATGTTGTTATCAGAATGTTTTTAAAACAAGTTCATGTACCTGGACTAGGTAATTTTATTCAATTCTTAATATTTCATGTTCCATATTCTAATATTCTGTGTTCTATGATCTCTTCTAGTTCAAAACATTGTATATTATACATCTTAGAACTCTGTGTTCTAAGGCAGGGGTGGGGAACTGCAGCCTCAAGGCCACAGGAGATCCTCTAGGTCCTCATGTACAGGTCTTTGACTGACTCTCAACTTCACAAAAAAAATCCCCTTTATTAAAGAATCTGTTCTGTAAAACTTGGACTCTGTCAAAAGGCCACACCCAAAGACCTAGAAGGCCACAGGTTCCCCACCCATGTGCTGAGATCGCTTGCATCTCTCCACTTTATGGTTTTCGCTCCAATATTCTATGTTCTAAAGTTCCTGCCAGTTCTAACATTCCGTACTGTACGTTTTAAAATTCTTCATTCTAAGATCTTATCTAGCGCTAACATTCCAGTTTCCAAGGTCTCTGCCAGCTCTAACGTTTTGTGATTCTAAATTGGTTTTATTCATTTGTGTCACTAAATGTTTTGTCCATTTTGTTTTTGTTTTTGTTTTTATGAAAACTGGTTATTGGCAGGGATTTGTTATTCACAGTATGATACAAAGGACTTTAGAATCATATGGAATCATAGCTACAACAACAGTTAAACTCATGAAATATGTGAACAACAATTTCTCTACCTTATATATCTTTCTTCCTAGGTGAACGAGGTGCAAAGGGTGATCAAGGAGAGCCTGGAGTTGGCCAACGAGGAGAAATAGGACCTCCTGGAATACCAGGTAGGTCTGCTAGCCAGATTCTTGTAGATGAAGATGTATAGCCACCATGGAGAAAGGTGCTAAAATAAAGGTTGTAGACATCAGATACTCACAGTACTTTTGCAGTAGCATAAGCAATATAGGATGGTATACTGAGGATCAATTCTGGTGAATTCAGATTTCTACTTAAAGATAAGCCTAAAGCTTTTATCCTTTTTTCTTCTTAAATGTTTGAGTCTGTTGCCCTGTAATAAAAGAATAGGGTGCACCAGAGTAAGTATGAGTTAGGTATAATGATACTCGGGTTCTTCTATTATTTGCATGACCCTGAGACCCCATTTTCTCCTTTGTCAATCAAGAGTGTTGGCCTAGCTGATGCCAAGGGGCCCTTCCAACCTCAGAATTCTATTTTCCCTCTTCATCGTTCTACACTTTTATATATTCTAAATTCCATTCTACCAGTAACTTTCTATGATCTCTGTTCTAAAGTTTTCTGTTCTACGAATTGTTGCTGCTAATATTATAAATTCCATATTGTGGTGTTATATGTTTAAAGGCTCCCCCCAGTTCTGATATTGAACACTATTTGCTAAGAAGTCCAGTTCCAGTTCTACAAGTAAAATTCATTAGTAAGAATCATTTTTCCTTATTGAGGATGTGGTATGTTTATTGCGCATATAAGTATACTTTGGTCAGGACTAGAGATGAAAAAAGATGAATGAAGCTAAATGTGGTTGGTCTAGTCATGGTATCTTTTCTTCCCCCTAATTTATGTTTTTGTTTTATTCAGATTGGCATCACCAATCTGATATCTACTTGCCCTTCTTAAGAAAATATTCTTCCAATTATCATCCCCAGGGGACAGAATCAGGAGCAATAGGAGAAAGTTACAGAGAAGTTGATTGAAGTTCTATGTCAGGGAAAATTTCCCAAGAGTTAGAGCTAACCGCAAGTGAAATGGGCTATCTTGGGTGATAATGGATTCCTATGTGGTTGGTCATTTCATGTGTTTATGCATACATGTGTATATGTTTGTGTGTGTGTGTGTGTTAATCAAATCCCTGTCTTGAGCCTTTTTAAAAAATATATTTTTAAAAATATATTCGGGGGGGTGGAGCCAAGATGGCGGCATAGAAGCAGCAAAGCACCGCAGCTCCCACACAGACATGCTAAAAAACTCATAAAATGGGACTCTAAACAGATTTTCAAGCTCCAAAACTCTCCAAAAGACAGCACATCTGTTGCTACAGGCAGCTCAGCAGGTGGGGCTCTTCGTAGCAGTCTGGGAGCTGTGGCTGAAAACCCGGC
>CM053594.1:76237205-76346091 GCA_028646575.1 Pseudocheirus occidentalis
TGAATCTAGATTTGTAATGGAATAAACAGAGTATTCACTAATACTGTGTAATCCGAATCTTAAAAGCTGTTCACAGTAGCATTCTTTTAGGAATCTACTGCTGATTGGATTTACAGAGAGCAAGCCATTTTCTTAGAATCACAGAGATGGTTCATATATCAAAGCAGTGACTGATGCCAAACCAAAAGCCTGAATTTCTCTATGTCCTAAGTTTGGGGCTCTATTTACTATATCAGGCTTTGGAAGATCAACTCTGCCTTCAAGGAGCATCTCTTTAACCATCTACTTAAAGGGATGAGAAATATACCAACCAATTTGGGCACCAAACAACTAAAACTGTATAATAAAGAGTTAAATTGTGTGATATGACTATTAGTGCTGTGGTATTCAGAAGATGGGAGGTAAGTGTTTGGGAAGCAATTTATTCATTCAGGCAGATGTTTATTTCTTACTATGGGAACTCCCTCTGCACGCCCAGATTATGCAAACACTGAGCTTGTAGCCTTTAAATAGAAGTTATCAGAACTGATCTTCCTTATTGATTACCAATGGGCACTCTCCACCCCCATCTTCTCTTCTTATTTCCATCTTACTCCTATGTTGACATCTCAGAATAAGAGACAGCTGATGGAATCCCTGAATGCTTAATTCAAGAAACATTTATAAGACTAAAGAAGAAATGATCTTGGAGACTGTCTAGTCCTGTTCCTGCATTTTACAGACCTTAAAAACAAGGTCCAGATTTTTGGTTTGGTTTTGGTTTTGGTTTTAAACCCAGGATCCCAAAGCTAGATAGTCAAGAAAACACAGACTTTGAGACCTCTTCTGATTCTGCCCAGAGCAGACTGGGCTTTTTTTGTTTACTTATACTCTACTGTACTGCCTCTCCAATGATACAGAGCAAATAATATGGTGGGATGTAGAAATTATTATTCCACTCAGCCATAGACAGAGTACCTTTGCTTCCCATGTGACTATCAGTAACTGAGGTGACAACTGGTTAGTGATTTCCCAAAATGCCAACTTCTGAATACAGAAATATGCTTTTGATACTTAACAGCAGAAGAGAACATAGACATATTAAAACTGATGGGGACCTTAGAACACAGGTGGTTAGAACAAAGAAGATAGAAAGTTCAAACAAAAAAGACAGAATATTAGAACTAGAAGATGCTTTAGAATACAAAATGTCAGAATGCAGAACATAACATTAGAACAGAGAACATAAGATATTAGAGCTGAGAAACATCTTAGAAGACAATGTTAAAATATAGAATATACAAAAATTAGAACAAAGAACAGAATATATTCAAGCAAAGAACACAGAATGTCAGAACTGGAAAATACTTCAGAATACAAAATTTTAGAATAGAGAAAATAAAAAATTAGAACAAAGAACATAGTATGTTAAAACTGGAAGGTATCTTATAATGTAGATTAGTAGATCAAGGAACACAGAATTATCAAACAAACAACCCAGAATGTTAGAACTGGAAAATGACAGAACACAGAATACTATGACATAAACACAAAATATTTCATAGTAAAAGCAGAGTACATAGAATGTTAGAGCTAGAAGGAGTAGCAGAAGTTCAAAACTTTGACTAGACAGATTAAGAAAACATAAGCTCTGAAAGTTAAAGTGACTTACCCAGGAACTTGCTAGTGACAACACTGAGGTTCCCCAAGTCATAGAGTTAGTAATAATACTAATAGATAACATTTATATTGGGCAGGTAGGTGGCACAGTGGATAGACTGCTGGGCCTGAAGTCAAAACAGACCCATTTTCCTGAGTTCAAACTTGGTTTCAGACACTTTCTAGCTGTATGACCCTGGGCAAGTCACTTAACTCTGCTTAACTCAGTTTCCTCACTGGTAAAATAGGCTGGAGAAGCAAATGTCAAGTCACTTCAGTATCTTTGCCTAGAAAACCCCACATGGGGTCACAAAGAGCTGGACAAGACTGAACAACAGCTTACTATGAGCCAGGTTCTGCACAAAGGTCTTTACAATTTTTATTTCATTTGACCCTCACAACTCTGAGAAGCAGCTGTTGTTGTTTATTCTCATCGAAGAGTAGATCTTACTAACAGTATTATGTGTGGGGGCACGCATACAAATTAAGAGGATGCTCTAGTGCACTGTGCTCAAAGATTCAGAACATGTCCTGCTTTGTAAATTGAAGGTGAGATTCAATCACATAATACAGTCCTCTCCTCCTTCTGGTTAATGATAATGACAATAATATTGGCTCACATTTATTTAACCTTTTAAAGGTTTAAAAGTGCTTCCCCCTACAACAACTTGTGAGGTAGGTTGTTGCTGACTCTCCTTTGTTTTCAAAGAGGACCAATGGCATCAAGAGTTAAGGTCTTGACTTGCTTGTGAACTGGATTTAAGTGAGGCAGAATTACCTAAAATCTCAGTCTCATTCTCTTTCTGAGTCATCAAAGTTCAATGACAAGACAAAAGTCAGAATGACTGGCAAAGATCAGAGAAGCAGAGGATGACCTTGGTGACTTCCATGTCTAACTAAACTTTAAGTGATCCATATCAGCTGTTTCAATGGCCTTCATGGCCACTGGAACAAAAGTTCTCATCAACACATTCTGCCAAGAGAAGTCTTCACATGCTTGGGGTAGACCAAGAAGATGCTTTAGAATACAAAATGTCAGAATGCAGAACATAACATTAGAACAGAGAACATAAGATATTAGAGCTGAGAAACATCTTAGAAGACAATGTTAAAATATAGAATATACAAAAATTAGAACAAAGAATAGAATATATTCAAGCAAAGAACACAGAATGTCAGAACTGGAAAATACTTCAGAATACAAAAAAAACCTTACCAATGGGTTTGAGACCCTTTGGTTACCCTCAGCCTGACTTAGCTGAGATGGTTTACTGGGGTGGTCCACTGTGCACACTATAACTGTGACAGGTGAGAGTTGGGTGACAGATGGACATGAAAGGTAAATGAGCAGCCCTGAAAGGGCTCGGCAGCCCTCATACCAGAGGTGCTAGTCCTGCCTTAACATGAGGTAGGTAATGCCAATTTTGTTACCTCCATTTTACAGATGAAGAGGCTGTTACCAGAAAAGTTAAATGACTTGTCCAAGGTCACAAAGCCATGAAGTAAAAAAGTGGGACTCAAATTTTTCTTTTTTGTTCTTAGAGTGTTCTTCACTCAAATACAAATGGGCTGCTAAATCATGCATATGGATCCCTCTAGGCTTCATATTGACATAGGAAACTACAAATTGGCATTGTGTTTTATTGTATTTTTATTTAAATTTGATAAATATTTCCCAATTATCTTTTAATTTGGCTTGGGCTGCCCTTGGGAGTGTTGTTGGTCTCACATGACATGTTTGACATCTCTGCTTTACCCTACACTTCAGTGTTTCTCTTCTGTCCTGTCTCTTTCCCTCTCCTGCTATCCCATCTGTCCCAGAATTAATTGTGAATAATGCTCTCCTCATATTAGCTCATTTTTCTATATCACTTTGTAGTTTATTTTTTCTCATAAAAACTCTATGAGGTGAAAAGTACAAGCATTATTCCCATTTTACAGGTAATGAACCATAAACTGGCCCTATGGATGTGTTCCAAGGACATGGCAGAGCCAAGACATGTGACTCCAGGTCTAATATTGTCTCAAGCTTTAAATACGTCTTCCCTTTGGGGACCCAAAGTGCTGAGAAACCACTTCTGACTCAGTTTGTGTGTGTCAAAGACAGGGATAGGAGTGTGATGAATTATTGAATTTCCTAGCAGCAAAGTCTACAGTTATGGATTCATTTTAGAATATCTGGCTTTTTGTCTTCTTAATCTACCCCTCAAATGACCAATAGTTACTTTCATTTTCTGAGTCTTGGGCAAAATGCTTAACCTTCTACCTTTTAGTTGCTTCATCTATAAAATGAGGGGGTTGGCCTGGATGATCTGTAAGGTCACCTTCAATCCTAAAGACCTAGTGACCTCTGAGCAAACACCTGCTCCTTTTCACCTGAAGACATGGCACTGTGTGATTCCTCGAGCTAGGAAATGAGAAATGGAGCCTGGGCAGAAAAGGAAACCTTTAGACTAGATCAGGGCACCTTCCTGGCCAAGGCTGAAAAATTATGATTCCCACTAGGGAGCTCTCTGCTTACCTGAGGTCCCCGTGGTCCCTGGAACCCTGGAAGTCCTGGGCTGCCATTATCCCCTTTGTTTCCTTTCTGCCCCTACAAATACAAACAAACAACAACAACAACAAAAAGCTCAATCAGTTCTAGTCATTAATCTCTTCCTTCATATTTGTTCTGCTGGGAGTGCCAAGAAAACCCAAAGGTACTTAGTATACAGTAAGACAGAGACAGAGAATATTGAATTTAACAGATATTAAATCCTTATTGTATGTAGAGTATTCCGTTGAGTGCCAGGGACATATGTACTTTACCCAATATATAATCCCTGCCCTTACGTAACCTATAGTCTAGTAGGGCTGTACTAAAGCTTACCTGGGCACACAGATCATTATAATACATAATAATACAGGGTAAGTTCATTAGAAAAATGCAGAACAGAAAAGTGTATCCTTTTGAATCACGGGATCATAGATATAGATGTGGAAAGGATGTGGGAAGCCATCTTGTCCAACATCCTCATTTCAAAGATGAGGAATCTGAGTCCCACACTTTAGAGACAAAGTCACATGAGCAGTAAGCAACAGAGGTACGTTTTGAATTTAGGGTGTCTGTCTCCAAAGCAAGTGTTTGTTATAACCCTGCATCCTTTCAGGACAGATCTTTTAAAAAATTTAGAATGCAAGTTTATTCCTAAAATATTATGAAGTAGATAAGTACATTATTATAGGAACCATCGCATCACAAAACGGTGGGAAGCAGTAAAGGGAAAAAACAATTCAAAGAAAAAAAACCAATTAAAATTGTTTTAATTAAAAACAATTTAAAGCTTAGTAAGAAACTCAACTATTCAAATATCTTGAGGACAGTGAAGGTGAAAATGGAAATAGAACATCAAACTGTTGAAAAGTGGGACAAATCTACAAATTGTTTTAAATAACAAATTCTTTCTAACAGGATAGATTTAACTTCGAGAAAAAGCCAAAAGTAATCTAAAGACAACCCTGATGGATGTATGGGGCAGAGAGAAGGGTGGGGTGGTGGTGAGAGATAATAACATTTTGGATGAAAATGGTGTATGACTATAAACAAATGAGGCAGACTTTCCTCAGTGGTCCCTGACTGGTTCTGAAGACCTTTTTATAGAGGTCCAGAAATACTTTAAAGAGCAGCAGAATTATTGGAACATACTCATTTGCATAGCTATCTTTTACCTGATAACTTGTTGGAGATCATCAAATCACAGGATATACTAATTCTGAAAGAGGATTCTTGCTCAGGTAGACCATAGACTAAATGGCCTCTGAGGTAGATTCTAAGAGAGTTTTTGAATCTGATTCAATGATGTTTTTATTTAAAAAAAAAAAAAGAAAATGTGTGTGTGTGTGTGTGTGTGTGTGCATGTTCACATTCACCCATCCATCTACCAACAGTATTGATACTTCTAATCCAATAAGGAAATCTAATGTTTGAAGGTGGGAGTGGACTGTGTTCTGCAGTCAGAGATACATTAGCAATTTTATCCACAAGAATAGTTGGATTCTTACTTCTGAAGCCTCCTTGGAAAGCTCTCTTTGGAAGGCTATTTAGGCTGTGTTTTATCCTGACCATTCCCAGAAGCCCTCAGTACACTTCTTTTCCTGGTATTTCTCTCCACTGCCAGTGGCTTAACACCAAGTCTTTCTACTCTTTCCTCTGCTCATCTGAAGATTCCCATTTGTTCTGCTCCCCACTGGGAGGCTGTTTGTTTACAGTGCCCATAAATACATCCTGAGATGATAGACAGACTCATTACTCCCTCTGCCTGAGGTAATGTGCAATCAGTACAATTACCCCCTTCTGGTTTCCTTAGCTATGGAACAATGTGCCCTTTTCTTGGGACCAACTGAGATAAAGCTGATGCTCTGGTGGAAAGAGGAACTGAGTTTTCCCCTTCTTTCAGTGGCAACCTATGGAGTTACTGGGGAGGTACATACAGGTGAATGGGACCTAGCCTATTCCTTGTGAAGCAAAGGCTGTGGGTTGCAGGGAACCAAAAGCTATGGATTGCAGCTGGCTTGGATTTGGCAAGTTACTTAATTCTTCCTTTATTTGGCATTTGACAGGTACTTACTGGGTTACCTGGTTGGCCAGGGTCTCCAGGAGAGCCAGGAGATCCATTTTTACCCTGTAGGGAGAAAAATACAGGTAAGAATGGCACCACTCTATTCTACCACAATGACCCCAATCCCTTCCATTCAGTTTTCTTCCTTTTTCTTATGCAAAATAAGGGGTAGGGAGAATATTTAATAGATCACTATTTCCTCCTATTGAAAGGAAAGTTTATTTTTATTTTATTTCTTACACATGCAGATCCTTTAGACTATAAATCACTATATTATCCTATTAAAATTAATGAATGTGCTGTATTTCTTCAGCGCAATATCCTTTGTGCTTCTCAAGAGCTGGCATTGTCTTTTACCTTTCTTTGAATCACAAGCACTGAACACAGTGTCTAGCACATGCTGTTGTAATAGCTTTTTAGTTGAGTGTGACTCTTTGTAACCCCATCTGAGGTTTTTTTTGCAGAGATACTAGGGTGGTTTGCCATTTCCTTCTCCAGGTCATTTTACAGATGAGAAAACTGAGGCAAACAGGGTTAAGGGACTTGCCCCGGGGTCACACAGCTAGGAAATGTCAGACGTGGGATATGAACTCAGGACAATGAGTCTTCTTGACTCCAGGACTGGCAATCTCTCCACTGAACCACTTAGCTTCCCCATATATGCTGTCTGGTACACAGTGAGAGCTTAATAAATGTTTATTGACTGCCTGGTAAACTCTAGAACTTATTTCCTTCCATATTAAATGGGGGTTTAAGAAGGTTTACTAGAAGCCGAGAGACATAAGGACCTGAAACCACTGGGAACCTCTGGTGTAGAGGAAAAAGAACTCTTAGAATCAAGATGACCTAGGTTCCAGTCCTAGTCCTGACATATAATACTTAGCTACATGACCCTGAGCAAGTCCATTACCCTCTTAGTGCCTCAGGTAACATTTACAAGATGATGTAGAACAATTACTGATTTGCACTGGTAGGAAGTTTCTTCCTTGAACTCCCAACATCAATGAAATCACAGGTCTGGATCTTCCTTTACCCCCCAAATAAAATAAAACCAACCCAAACCCATTTTTTCTGAATCTTCCAGAGTTTTTAGAATGTGACTTAGATCATGTGCTCTCAGAACACTGTTGCCACTCCAGAACCTTGTAAGTAGGACCATCCCTAGGCTCTGGTCACTTTTTGCCTACACTTTGGACAGTTCAAATCTGCTAAGATCTGGGTCAGGGTAGGGAACCTGTAGCCTCAAGGTCATATGTGGCCCTTTAGGTCCTTAAGTTGGCCCACTGATTCAATTCAAACTTCATAGAACAAATCCCCTTAATAAAAGGATTTGTTCTATAAAATTTGGACTAAGGCAAAGGCTGCTCCCAAGGACCTAGAAGGACACACATGGCCTCTGGGCTGCAGGATCCCCACCCCTGATTAGGGGTGCTGACGCACGGAGGAAGGTAATGAGAGGAAGAGAAGGGGCTCCTTCAGCTAACAGCCAGGGGAGCTAACATTTATAAACATACATACACATTAGTTCCTAAGCCTTCCCAACAACAAAGTGTGCTTCTAGGGCTACCTCCTGGCATATGCCTCTCTCAGGCTACCCTCCCATAGTTCTCCTTTCCAAGCTGTTGCTGATATCCCTCTTAACTTGATTTCCTACGAATGAAGGTAATGATGGAAAAGAGAAGGGAGAACACACTGCGTATGGAGAGAATGTGTGACGTCACAGCAAAAAGAGACAGACACGGACTCACGGGACTTGGACGTAAGCCCAGCCTTAGCTTGTGTGACCTCGGTTAAGTTACTTTCATTTGGGAGGGAGGAGTCTCAGTTTCTCCATCTGTAAAATGGAGATAATTATACTCTCTAGATCAACAAAACCCTTTTACAGGCCAGGCTCTCACATCTGCCCCCAGATGATCCTGCTGACAAACTGAAATAGGGGCCAAAGGGACAGGACAACTCACCGGCATTCCCCTGAGTCCCCGAGCGCCTGGGGGCCCCGTGGGTCCGGCGTCACCCTAGAAAAAGAAAGTAAGTTTCCAAATGATTAATGCAAACATAATTTCAGGGAGAAACATAGAAGAGTAAGGTAGGTAAGACAGCCCAAAGTGTCCCTGAAAGGAAACACTGACATCCAGGCCCAGAGTGAAATTAAAAAAAAAAAAAAGGAGTTTCTCTAATGAGAAACAGGAAGAAGGTTTAAAGAGAAACCCAAATAATCAAACGCAAATGCTAAAGTGTTTACAAACAACAATAACAGAAATGATGACTGTGATTAATGAGTAAACAAAAAGATCATAAGATTTTAGAGAACTGTAATGGTAAAGTCAATGGGAAGATCTTTCTGATCCATTAATAGTCCCATGTGACCGCTTAAGTCACACGGAAGCCTAAGTCACATGAGTTTGAGTCACATGAGTTTGTGGTGGGAGGAGCTTGCTGAACAGGAAGGGTGGAGCAGAGCCCAGAGGAAGTTGGTCAGAGCAGTTAGAGCTGGGGGAGAGAGAGGAAGCAGCAGCCAACTGTGAGTGTTCCTTTGTGGGAAGGCCCTAGAGGGGGAAGGCTTGGGGATGGAGGTGCCCTCTGCAGTGTTACTGTATTTAGATTTCTTTGTTGCTATGATGGATTTGGCTTTCTGGTGTCTGAATAATTGTTTTGGTTCTGTCTTTCATGTGGGGAGTCTGTTATATTTTGTGATTCAGAATTACGCCAGCATATTCATAACTGCTGTAGGTGCTGTGAATAGCGTGTTGGTGTTACAAGGACCTTGGGATCACCTGACTGAGCTCTCTTCTTTTATAGATAAGGAAAATGAGATCTGGAGAAAATATAGTGACTTGCCCGTGGTCCCAAAGGTGGTAAGTAGCAGAGGCAGATTTCAAAGCCAGGTCTTCTAATGTGAAATCCAATGCTCCTTCTACTATAGCATCATCCAAAAGATACAGTTAGAGTTGGAGAACTCACTACCCTAGAAGACAGTCATGCACACTCTGGGACAGTTTGGATTGCTGGAAAGTGTTAGGTTTTCTTTTTTTGTTTGTTTTATATGGAGCTGAAACCTATTTCCCTCCTCATCAAGGTAGGATAGATGACTTCCAAGTTTCCCACCAATTTAGGACTCTACTGATCACATGTCATTGCTTTATATTTGGTTTGACTAATGCTTCAGACAGCATCAGATGTGGAATCAGAGGTTGAGCATCATTGCATGTAAGCTCTATGTTCATAAAAAATCACAACTTCTTAAGGCCTCATTTTCCCTATCTGTGAAATAGTCAGATAGTATTATATAATGTTTAAAGGTCTATTTCTACTCTAAATCTTAGAACATTCTAAAAGTATAGGAGATTTATCTTTCTGTACTGACCAAAAGATATATTCTACAGTCAAGCTGGTAAAATGGATAAGGCATTGGAGTTGGAGTCAGAAAGACCTGGGTTTGAATCGCATCTCAGAAACTCACTAACTTTCTGACTACAGGTATGTTACTGATTCTTTGTGTCTCAGTTTTCTTATCTATAAATTGAGATGGGTTAGACCCAATGACCTCTAAGGTCTTTTTTACACCTAAAGCTATAATGCCTATAAAGCTATAATGCTTAATTCTTGTTTGACTGTAACCTAATTCTTTAGTCTCAGAGAATAGTGCCCCTTTTTCTCTTCTCTGAAACAAAAGGTGTAGTGGGAAAAGAACTTAACCAGATATTTGGAAACCTGGCTGGTATTTTGAGTTACACAATCATTTAGCTCTATGACTCTGGGCCAGTCACTTAAAGTCTCTGAACCTAATTTTCCTCATCTATAAAATGGGCACATTAATATCTTTTCTCACAAGACAACTGTGAGGAAGTGTTTCCAGCTTGGCCCTGGCAACAAACAGCCTCCTTCTCAAGACTGATCATAATTAAATCTACCTACAGGATTTAACATGAAATTCTCATTTGGCTTTGATGGCTCTTCACATGCTGATTCCTTACTGATCCCTTTTTAGCCTTCTTACACTTTGCTCCTATGTACATGTTAAAAGATCCAGTGACACTAGTTTTCTTGTCTCAGAAGACACTTCATCACCCATCTCCATGCATTTGTACTGGTTATTCCTCATGCCTGGAATGTTTTCTCCCTCCTCACCTCTGCACCTTAGCTTCTCTAGTTTTCTTTGGGACTCATCCCAGATCTCACCTTTTGCAAATAGCTTTTCCTGATATCCTCCCACAAACCCAAAAGCTACCACCTTCTGTCTGTGATTACCTTTCTTTTTCACCATAAATATTTTGTATGTGTGATATTTTCTTGCATGCTGTTATTAGAGTTAAAATGTTGGCTCCTTAGGGCAGGAATCATGTTTTTGTCTTTCTTTACACCCCTGATTGCTTAGCATAGTTCCTGGGAGTCATTCAATCGAGGGCTTCTTAAACTGTTTTTCACTCGAGATCCACAGTTTCAGAGGTGCTACAGTCAACAAACATTTATTAACAGACTATAAGTATTGTACATGGGAATACAAAGGAAGGCAAAACACAGTCCCTATTCAAGAAGTTTACAGTCTAAGAGGGTTAACAATCTGTGAACAACTAGGTACAAACAAATTACATACATTATAGTTTGAGAGAAGGAACAGAGGGAAGGGATCGAGCCCAGGATTTTAGCTTGAACTTAAAGGAAACCAAAGTGCATGGTAGGTGATTAATAAATGCTTGGTGACTGCTAAATATAGAGAGGCTCCTGGACACCTGATGATTACTTAACTATGAAAAACCATAAACCAAAGAGAAAAAAATAATGATACATATGTAGTTATAATATAGGACTAGAAATTGATGGAAAGAGTGAAGTAACTCATTGGAAAGGCTAAAATCTTTCAATATTGACAATATGAAATAACGTAGGTACTCATCCTTCCATGTTGATGCCTTCCTCAATGTGAATGCTTTGGGCTTTTCTGGCCCATGCTTTATCTTCATCACAAAAGATGGAAGGAGTGACTTGGCCCATCAGCAGTTTCAAACTGTGTTGGATAGTCCCTGACATGGCATCTGAGAACCTATGATGGTCTGTGTTCAAGCACAATCTTTGTACCCTTGGTTGCTGAATCTGGAGTAATGGTGTGCAGTTCTGAAATGAAACTTCTTTCTCCCACCCTACCCTCAATATATTGTCAACACACTTACATCTTTCCCTGGTGACCCTTCTCTGCCTGCAGGGCCTGGTGTTCCTGGCTCTCCCTATAAGACGAGAAAACAAAGAGAACATCTTAATTAAAACAAGATACGGCAGAAAATACCTGTCCCTATGGAACGTGTTCCTCTGGAGTTACCTGGGAAAAGAAATTGAGGGGGATAGGTAAAGATATCTAGGGCTCTTGATAGCCCTAGATATTTCTAAGTGTGAGTGTGAGTGTGTGTGTGTGTCTACATACTATACTTTCCTCCCTTACATAATTATGACAGAAGAACCCCAAAGCAGAATGTCAAAGCCCTATCCTAGCCAATACCTGGCTGGGATTTTTGTCTATTTCTAACCCTTTACTGGATGGCATCTTTGAGTTGACAGTCACTGGGCCCTTCACTCTCTACTGCCAGAGCTTTGCTTCAGCGAATGAGATCTCCTTTATTCTCCTTACTGAAAGCAGGAAAGAAGTTGGATTTTTCAGAAAGATCACATTACCAGTTAGAGAAAAAAAAAGTTTTTCTTCTTATCATGGCCCTATTCTCCAACAATCTCCAACCCAATGGGAACTTGGATCCCACCTTTGGGTACCTTATCTTTTACAGCTCAAAAATCTATGATACTAATGATCCTATCATCAGGAACAAGGCATCAGTTTCTGTACCACAATGAATTAAAAATTGTCATCATCCCAGTAGCTATCTCACAGCTTTGCTGTGAATTTTAACTACTATAGACATGGAACAGTAGGAAAAAAATATGGTGGGAGGGAGCAGGGTTCAAATTATGGCTCGGCCATTTACTACCTTTGTGATATTGGACATGTCCCCTCACCTCTCCCAATGTAGTTTGCAAAATGAGACACTTGGACTATGTGACTTCCAGCTGGAAGTTGCCTCTCCCTTTTAACATTTCTTTCTTTTTTTTTTCCTGGACCCCTTCTCTGCATTTAGTATATTCCCTCATGCTGTAATTATTTGCAGAAATGACCTATCTTTCTAGAAGACTGCTTGCATTTTGAGGTAGGGTTCTTTGTATCCCCTGAACCAACACCAGATGTTGGAAATAGTAGGTGCTTAATTAAATGTCTGTTGCAAAAGGCCTTTCCCAGTACCCTGATGTTCACCTCTAGTTCCTTCTCTCTGAAAGTGCCTCTCCTTTATTCTGTGTCTAGTGTGTATTCATGAGGTTCTTTCTATGTTGTTTCCTTCATTAGACTGTGAGTTCCTTGAGGGTAGGATCATATAGCTTTTTCATATATGTGTGTGTGTGTATACATATATATACATATATATATATATATATATGTATATATACTTGAAGGAGGGAAGGCAAGGCAATTGAGGTTAAATGACTTGCCCAAGGTCACACAGCTAGTTAAGTGTCAAGTGTCTGAGGAAGGATTTAAACTCAGGTCCTCCTGAATCCAGGGCCATATATTTGGAATATATTGCTATATTCACTGTGCCACCTAGCTGCCTCAAATGAAATCATATTTGTAAAGTGCTTTGCACAAGCTATGGTGTGTGATTGTGATGGAATATTATTTTTATTTAGAAATGACACGAAGGATGATTGCAGAAAACCTGGAAAGCCCTGTATGTATGATTTGATGCAAAATGAAGTAAATAGAACCAGGAGTACACTGCACACAGTAACAGCAATATTATACAATGCAGAACTGTGCATAACTTGTATTCTCAAGCAATACAATGATCCAAAATAATCACAAAGGACTCAGGATGAAGCATAGTATCTGCTTCCAGAGAAAGAACTGATACTGTCTGAATACTGATTAGAGCATGCTATTTGTCTTTCCATCCTTCCTTCCTTCCTTCCTTCCTTCCTTCCTTCCTTCCTTCCTTCCTTCCTTCCTTCCTTCCTTCCCTCCTTCCTTCCTTCCTTCCTTCCTCCCTCCCCTTTCTTTTTCTTTCTTTCTTTCTTTCTTTCTTTCTTTCTTTCTTTCTTTCTTTCTTTCTTTCTTTCTTTCTTTCTTTCCTTCTTTCTTTCTTTCCTTCTTTCTTTCTCTGTTTCTTCCTTTCTTTCTCTTATTTCGAGTCCTCTTGTAAAAATGACTAATATGGAAATGTTTTATAGGACTGCATATGTATAAACTATATCAGACTGCTTACTATCTCAGAGAAGGGGGGAGGGAGTGACAGAATTTGTAACTCAAAACTTTTTCAAAATGTTAAAAACTGTTTTGACCTATAATTGGGAAAGAATAAAATATTTTAAAAAATTTAAGTGCTGAGCACATGACTGGAACTTAGTGAGCGTTATTTAAATACTTAATCATGTCCTTCCCTCCATCTGTTTTCACATATTCTACCCATTGCTCCCAGCTCTGCCCTTTGAGATAAAGCTGAATGAACTGAATCCTTGCACTACCTGAACTAGGCTTATTTTTGAAGGTAGCCATTAGGCCTTTTTCAGTCTTTTCTTGTCTAGGCTAAACTTCCCTAGTTCCTTTGGTTGATCTTCATGTGATTCTCTGGATGCAAAAGACCTTTCCCTTTTAAAATATTTTGTAGCAATTTCTTTTCTTTTGAAGTTTTATTAATATGATTTGGTTTTACATTATAAACATTTGTACATTATTAAGGCAGTTGGGTGGTACACTGTGCTGTACCTGCGGTTAGGAAGACCTGAATTTAAATCTAGCCTCAGACACTTATTAGCTATGAGACCCTGGGAAAGTCACTTACTTCTATTTGCTTTAGTTTCCTCAACCATAAAATGGGGATAATAATAGCACCTATCATCCCAGTGTTGTTATGAGGATCAAATGGGATAATATGTGCCCAGTGCTTAATAGTGCTTAGCACATAGCAGGTACTATATACATGTTCTTCTTCTTCTTATTATTATAGTTAATTTGTTATTATTCTGAAGTAATACAATATGGCATATATATTTATATCTATCTATCAAGGTAGCACCTCCAAGCCTCTCTATTTTACAATTAATTTTTAATTAATAGAAATATATTTTCTTATCTTCTACCCTAATGGGCAAAAAAAATTCCTTTAACAAATATACATAGTCAAGCAAAACAAATTCCCTCATTGACTATATAAAAACATATATGTCTCATCCTGCATGCTAAATCCTTTACTTTTGTCAAGAAGTGGGTAATATGCTTCATTATTGATCTTTTGGAATCTTGGATGGTCATTGTATGGATCATAATTATTGCAGCTTTCAAAATTGTTTGTCTTTATAGAGGTGTTATTGTATTTATCATTCTCCTGGTTCTGCCCATTCTATTCCTCATTTTTAAAAAAAAAAGTGTTTGAAATTGTTCCTTTTTATAATATTGATGCTGTAGCACTAATTATCCTTCTAGTTCTGCTCATTTTAGTTTGTCTAAATTTTATATAACTCTTTGAAATCATTTATTTCCTCATTTCTCATAGCACAATAGTATTCCATCATATTTAAATAACGACTTATTCAGCCATTTAATTGATGGGCATTTCTTTAGTTTCCAGTATTTCTGTTACCACAAAAACATCTGCAATTGTTTTTGTACATGTAGGACTTTTTTCTACTTCTTTTTATCTCTTTTGGGTATTGCCGGGACAAAGGGCACACACTGTTTAGTATGTATGTCTGGGTATGTGTATAATTACAAATTGCTTTCTAGAATATGTGTCCATCCACAGGTCCACTAGTAATTCATCAATATACCTTTTTTTTTCATAGCACCTCCAACATTTATCATTTCCTTTCAATGAGATCATTGCCAAGTTGACAAATGGCAGGTGGAATTGCCCCAAATTGCTTTAATTTGCCTTTTTAACAAATAGTAATTTGGAACAAGGTGTTTTCTTTTTTGTTTTTTATTGTGTTTATTTATTTTTTCCATATGATTATAGATAGCCTGTTTTTTTTTTTCTTAAGAACTGTCAGTTCAAAGCCTTAGACCATTTGTCAATTGGGAAATAGTTCTCATTCTTTTAAACTTAAATCAGTTCCTTATATATCTTGGAAATAAAACCTTTATTAGAAAAACCTGTTGCAAAGATTTCCCACCCCCCCCCCAGTTTTTTTTCTTTTACTTTTTAATCTTAATTTTTTTTGTTTGTGCAAAGACTTTTTAATTTTATTTAATCAATTATGAAATGATCAAAATTATTCATTTTCTTTTCTGTGCAACCTCTCTATGTCTTATTTGGTCATGTGCTTTCTCCTATCCAATAGATCTGATAGATATTTTTTTTCTGTGCTTCTCTGATCTCTTTATGATGTGACCTTTTTCATCAGTTGTCTGTTTGGAGCTTATCATGATCACAGGTGTGGAATGCTCCTTTAAATCTAATTTTTATCCATGATGGTGTTAAATTTTGCCCGCAGTTTTTGTTGACCAGTGAATCTTTATCCCAATAGGTAGGGTTTAGGAATTTATCAAATATCAAAACAAGTATTAATTTCTGTGAATCTCTCTTTTGCATTTATCATTTCTTTTATGTTTATATGTGTGAGTGTCTGATGTGGTAGGTTCTTGAGGACAAGGATTATGCTACTTCTCATTGTTTTATCCTAGCCCTGGGCCAATCTATCTTCTCTTAGAGCTGCCAAAATAAATATCCTAAAGCTTTAGTTTCATTGTGTGACTCCTCTACTCAGTGAATTATTGTAATCTCCCTATTACTTGTAAAATCATATACTAACTTTTCTTTTTGTTATTTAAATCTTTTTGTAAACTAGATTTTCATCCCTTTCCAGACTTCTTCCACTTACTCTCTTCCAAGCATTCTGTGAGCTGACCAGAAAGGCCTACTTACTGCTTAATATTCACGATACTCCTTCCATTTCTTGCCTTTTGACATTTGCACCAACTTGGCTCCATTCCTCCCTTCAAGTCTTAGAATCCCATGGTACCCTTCAAGATTAAGCTCATGGACCAGTTTCTCCATGAAGGCTTTCTTTATCCTTCCCCACAACACAGCTATGAGTGCCAAGCTACCTTATATTCATTATATTTCTGTTCTACATACAGGGTATTCCAAGTTTAATTTAAAAGGTTAAAAGCTAATCTTTGGGACAGCCTATATACTCATAGAGGCATGTTACCATATGAATGTATATTCCTTGATGACCAGAACTGTTTTGGTTTGGTTGTGGCATTCCCCTAATGCCTGGTTTACAGTAAGTACTTAATAAATTCTTGTTGAATATATATAGTTGGTGTTTAATGTCTACTTATTCAATCTACTTGAAATGAATGGTGATGGTAGTGTTGCTGACAAAAATAATGTGGTATTTCTCAATGAGTGGTTTTCCAGTTAATCAATAAATCTGTATCCGTTGAACACAATTATATGCACGTTTCTGTGCCAGGCTTGTGTGGTAGTTACTTGATGTCACTGATAAAGACCATAGTCGACAAAGTCTCTATTTGTTTGAATGTATTCTTATATCAAACTCTGTCTTCTAAAACAAGACATCTAAAAGAACCAGGTCAAGAAGACATGGTATATTATGGAAGCAATTATATGGAAAGTCCACTGTCACTCTCTTGGATGACAAGATACTTAAGCACAAGAGGAATTTGGATTAATTTTAAGCAGTCTGAGGTGACTGGGTTTACTTCTACACAAAGTCAAAAAGACTGAGCTTGAGAACTTTACAAGAGCCTACATATTTCCTAATTTTAATATCAAGTGATTGACTTACCCTAGGGCCAGGTGGACCTGAATCTCCTGTATGTCCCTTGAATCCCTAGAAGAAAAAGAATTAAATTTTTCAGGAAAAATTTTCTTGAGAGTGAGAAATTCTTATAGTATATATGTGGGCAACATGGTATTACATGACCATTTACACATTCTTATTCTTATCGTTGGCCCAAATTTGGTAGTCATTCCAAACCAATCCACCATACTATCTTTTTCTGTACTAGCCTGGTCTGTTTCCCTTCTCTTAGTAGTAAGTAATAGAACCTCTGAAAAGAAAGGATCAGCCTCTTAGAACAAAGGCATCATGGGGCAATACACAACCATACCCTATCTTTTTATAATCATAGTGGAGGTCAGTTACCTCTACAAGAGCAAGCACATATGTGTACGCATATATACACACACACACACACACCTCATAAAACCTTTCTGGACTAGAAGAATGTAGTATAAGCATCTGGACAGGTGCAGTAGGCCAATCATTGTCTAGTTTGTTCTTAGATGACTCTTCTACTAGATCTAAGAGGAGAATGTGAAAGATTTCTCTATAAAGCATGGTGACTTGAAAAGGGATGAGCAACAATGGTTAGATCTCATCTTATTTGCTTATCTGGATGTAAAATAAAATAAGGATTTCAAAGGAAGTGGCTGGAAAGCACGACCCCTAAGATGCCTTCCAACTCTAGGTCTATCTGAGGACTTCTCTCCTTTCATTCTTTCATTAGCTTCTTGGCCACTACATAATAACCAACAATAAAAATAGCTAACATTTATATATGGGCAACTATGTGGTGCAGTAGATAGAGTGTCAGCCCTAAAGTCAGGAAGATTCATCTTCCTGAGTTCAAATCTGGCCTCAGGCACTTACTAGCTGTGTGACCCTGGGTGAGTCATTTAACTTAGTTTGCCTCAGTTTCCTCATATGCAAAATGAGCTAGAGAAGGAAATAGCTAACTATTTCAGTATAATTGCCAAGAAAACCCCAAATGGGGTCATGAAGAATGGGACACAACTGAACAACAAGGAGAAATATTTATATAGCTAGGTGGTATAATGGATAGTGTACCAGACTTGGAGTTAGGAAGTCCTGAATTCAAATCTGGCCTCAGACACTTACTAGCTATGTGACCCTGGGCAAGTCACTTAACCTCAATTTACCTCAGTTTCCTCAACTGTATAATGGTACCTAACTCATCAGGTTGTTGTAAGGATCAAATGGAATAATAATTAAACTACTTAGCACAATGCTTGACATACAGTAGGTGCTTTATAAATGTCAGATGTCATCATCATCATCACCATCTCACCTTATTTATCTGGGTCTCTTCTGGTCCTTACCATAATCCTGTGATATAGTCACAACTACTATCTCTGTTTCACAAATGAAGGCTCATAGGAGTTAAAATGATTTGCCCATGGTCACATAGCTAGCAAGTGCTAAGACAGGATTTGAACTCAGGTGTTTCTGACTCAAAGTTCAATGCTCTATTCATTGTACCACCTAGCTCTTTAATCAGTAGTATGACCTTGGGCAAAATCATTTACTGCTTTGGATTGAAGTTTTCTTACCCGACAAATAAAGAAATTGGATTAAATATCTTCGAGATCTATTCCACACCTGAATTTCAAAGATTGTATGACCTTGACTCTATGATGCCATGATCTCTGGTCCTGACAAATTACTTATTACAAAAATCTTGTGTCTCTGAGGCCCCATTCTTATTCCTGAAATCTTGGCTATCACCCTGAAACTATAGAATTACAAGTACCAATGAAAACCATTCATTCTATTATACATAAACAGACATAGCTATTACTAAGATAAATGTGATGCCACGTTATACATGTGCTTAGGATGAGGGATAGAATTCTCCACATCCTTCCCTCTGCTCATGTAAACTCATGGTGTTCCTCAAAATATTTATCTACATCTAATTTCCAACCTGCCATTCAGAGAATAAGGTTTATTTTGTCAAAAAGTGCCAGAGTCTACTAATAATACTCAACTTGTCAAATAAGATTTACCATAGAAAAAATATTTTGGTACTTACAGGTGGTCCTCTGGCACCATCTTGTCCTGGAAGACCTGGTTCTCCTGAAGGACCCTAAACGCACAGAGGAAAGAAAGAGGACAGAAAAGCATTCATTCCACAGCATTTATGAAGTCTTTTGCTCCTTTGGCAACTGGTATAAACTATGCTTATCAATAATATCATCACCATATATCCTGCCTACTGAAATTCTTCTCTTCTTTGTAGGTTCAGTTCAGGTTCCACCTCCATCTGGAAACCTCTTATCACTCAAGTCAGAGATGATCTTGCCTTCTATTAATCTATTAATACGATATGTCTGACCTTCCAATAGCGGTTCAACATAGTCTAACTTAAATGAATTGTCAATAGTCTGTTTAATGTTCCATCTCATTAGGGTCTTGAGGGTCTGAATTGACTTTCATTTTTACATTTTGGCTGCCTGGTACAACATTCTCTACATAATGGGTACTTGACACATGGTTTTTGATCAAAATGAAGCTCTTTCCTCTATTATTGTCTCATATTTACTAAATACAAACCCCAAATAATAGCCAACTCCAGTCCCTTATACACATTCCATGCTTTCCTTCCTTCATTCCTTTGCTCACTTTGTTCTTTGATCTACAATGTTCTCCACTCCTATTACCCATCTGTAAATTTCTGACTCAAAATCTACTCAGTAACCTTCCCTGATCCCCTTCATCAGAATCCATTTTTTCTCTTCAAGGTCCTGATTAGTGTGAATAATGAATCACATGAAGTGACTGAATGCATTTGAATTCGCACTATTACAAGTTATAGTTATGAAAAGTATGGTAACTGGTTCCAGCCCAATGGAAATATGCAGCTTGAATTCCAATAATGCTACCACCTAACAGATTCATTATGCATACTTTTGGTCATAGTTATTCAGTGATTTCGGTTGTGTCTGACTTAATGTGGCCCCATTTGGGGTTTTCTTTGCAAAGACACTGGAGTGGTTTGCCATTTCCTTCTCCAGCTTATTTTACAGATGAGAAAATTGAGGCAAATGGTTAAGTGACTTGCCCAGGGTCACACAGCTAGCAAATGTCTGAGGCCAGACTTGAACTCATAAAGATGAGTCTTCCTGATTCCAGGCTTGGTGCTTTATCCACTGTACCGACTAGCTGCCATTATGTGCACTAATCAGGATCTAGATGACTTCCATGCTCTCTTCTAGCTCTATAGTAATATAGCGATTTGTTTTCACATCTCATGCTATTTCTAATTTAAAATATTCCTATAAGCTCTTTGAATTCAGAAGACATAATGGACTTACTTTATATCCCTCCCTACCATATAGCACAAAACTCTGCACATAATGGGTACTTAATAAAATGTTTTAAACAACATTTGGCAGTCACAAATAGGTACGGGTAATATTTGATCTTCAAACACCATTTTCTTCAATTATTTCTTCTATACAAGGATATTTTTAATAATTACTGTGAAAAGCATGTATTTAGAAAAAAACAAAAGGTATTTGGGGGGCCTTATTTTCTTGATCTGTAGAATGAGCCAGGTGGATTAGATGATCCCTGAGGTCCCTTTTATCTTGGACACAAAGATCCTATGATTCCAGTCCTGGCTTGGCCACAGGCACAATGGTCCACCTTTCTGGACCCCGGGTTCTCCCTAAAACTGGTACACTTGATAGAGTACTGGACCCATAATTAGAAAGACCAGCCTCAGACACTTGCTACCTGAAAACTGGCTCCATTGTTTCTCTCCTTGAACAACTCCTGCCCTCATACAACTTATATATTGATTGTCCCTCAAACAGTCTAACCACTACTTTTGCATCCCAACTCAGACTAATACAAAGATTGTCATACCCTTAATCTTGCCATCACCCACAAATGTTAACACCCATCTCTATGCTTGGGAATTCTGAAATCCCCCTAACCAACCATAATCTATTGACTTCTCACCTCTTTCTCTACTTTTCCTTACAAAACCCGCTATTTGTCCAACGCATGACCTCCAATCTCTTGCCCTCAATTCCCTCCCAGGCCATCTTCCCTATGCTAACGGCTCTCTCCTCTTTTCCCCGTCTTGACCTCTTGGTGAATCAACTGAATTCTACACTGTCTTCCTCTCTTAAACCTCTAGCCCCCTTATTATATCAAGGATAGCACACAGCTGGATTATACTCAGCTAAGCCTCAGCCTTGGACCTCTGCCCCTTCATTCACCATCTGTTACTTACCCTATGCTAAAAGACACAGTGGTGAAGCACAAAAATCACTAGGCCACAGGCCATGAGACCAAGATTCCAGGCCTACGTCTACCACTAACTGAGTAGATCTACCAAGATCATGGTTTGACCTTGAATAAGGAAGGAAACGCACATTTGTGAAGCACCTACTTTGTGATGGTCCCTGTGGTAAAAGCTTTACAATTATGATCTCATTTGATCCTTATAATAGCTCTAACAGTGTTGTTAACATACCCATTTTATAGATGTGGGCACTAAGGCAGATAGAGGTTAAGTGGTTTTCCTAGGGCCACAAAGTTTATTACTCTATTTATTTTGTAAATACTTTTTAATTAAATTTTAATCTGGTTTGGGTCACATTCAAGAGTTTAGTTTGACACCTCTAACCTAGCAAAATTATTTAAAATTTGAGGTCAGATTTGAATGCTAAATTCAGATTTGAATGCTAAATTCAGATTTGAACTCAGGTCTTCCTGACCCCTAGATCCAGTGCTTTATCCACCAAATCACCTCACTGTTTCTAATAAGGCATTTAACATTTGTCATCCTCAGTTTCTTCCATCTTAAAATGGGTAGGAAAAGCTTAGGGTTGGATTATATGATTTCAAAAATATCTTCCAACTTTTAACTTTTATGAGTCTCTTTTCTGTTTGTTCATTTTTCTTTTTTTCTTTTTTTTATTGAGGGTAACTGGGGTTAAGTGACTTGGCCAAGGTCACACAGATGGTAAGGATTAAGTATCTGAGGCCAGATTTGAACTAAGGTCCTCCTGACTCCAGGGCTGGTACTCTATTCACGGCGTCACCCGGCTACCCCTGCATTTTTCATTTAGCAGTCTCACAGAGAGAATGAGGTATATGCCAGTGCAGCAAATATGACCTGTTCAGAGGATCATGGAGTATCAGAGGTCAACCGACCCTCTAGCCTAAGCTGTTCCTGAGCAGAAATCCCCTCCACAAAATTCCCAACAACCAAGCATACTTTGTCTACTTAACTCCAGTGATGGGTGCTCCCAAATAATTCAGTTACTTACTGGTTCTCCAGGGGGGCCTGGCTTTCCATCTTTCCCTTCCTTTCCTTCTTCACCCTGGAAATGAAACAAAGAGGTTAGCATCTCAATGAAAAGGAGAAGGGGGGAGGCACGGCATAGTGGGTAGAGAGTTAAGACTTGAGAAGAGGTTCAAATGATATCTCAGTCACTTAAAGGCTGTGGATGAATCCTAACCCTAGGTGAATCAAAACACTTCTCTGAACCTCAGTTTCCCCATCTATAATGGGAATAATAATAGCACCCAACTCACAGGGTTGTTCTGAGAATCAGATGAGATAATGCATGTAAAGTACTTCTCAAACCTTAATACTTTATGCATTATTACTAATTGCTTAATACTCTGAGCTTTTATGAAAAATAAAAGAAAAAAGGAGAAGGGGAAGGGAGAGGTAGAATGTGGAAAAATTTTTTTTCACATAAAGGAGGCATGCAAGGAAGAACTTTCATAATGGAAGGGAAAATGGGTAGTTGGCACACAATGCTTGAACCTTGCTCTCACTGAAATTGGTTCAAAACGGGAAAAGTATATGTATATATATATATATATATACATATATATATATACACACTCAGTTGTGTACAGAAATATATCTTATCCCATAAGGACATAGGAGGGAAAGGGGATAAAGATATGGGAAGAGGGAATAAAGGGGAGGACAAATTGGGGGAGGAAGTAGTATGAAGCAAGATAGACTTTTGAGGAGGGCCAGGATAGAAAGAGAGAGAAAGATAAAGAGAGGAAAATGGGTTAGAGGGAAATGTAGAGTTAAGTGATCATAACTGCAAATATACTCGGGATGAGCTAACCAATAGAATGGAAGCAGAGAGGAAAATGGATTGGAAAGCAAAATCCAACAATTATGTTGCATGCAAGAGACACACTTGGGACAGAAAGACACACAAAGCATTGATATGAAGGGCTGGAGCAGGGTCTGTTATGCTTCAGCAGAAGCGGAGAGGGCAGGGGTGCCCATCATGATGTCAGACAAAGACAAAGCAAAAACAGACCTAATTGAAAGAGATAATCAGAGAAATTACATTTGGCTAAAGGTACTACAGACAAGGAAATTTACCAAAAACTTTTATACAAGTTTCTCTGATAAAAGGCCTTGTTTCAGAAATATATAGGTAACTGAATCAAATTTGGGGGGACTTGGATGGCACAGTGGATAGAGCACTGGGCTTAGCATCAGGAAGATTCATCTTCCTGGGTTAAAATCTGGCCTCAGACACTTACTAGCTGTGTGATCCTGGGCAAGTCACCTAAACCCATTTGCCTCAGTTTCCACATCTGTAAAATGATCTTGAGAAGAAAATAACAAACTATTCCAGTGTCTTTGTGAGGAAAACCCCAAATGGGTCTTCCCAAATATGGAAATGAGCTCATGATGAGTCAGACATGACTGAAACAACTGAACAACAGAATAAAATTTATAAAAATAAATAAATAAAAGCCATTCCCGAATTGATAAATCATCAAAGGACATGAACAAGCAATTTTCAGAAGAAATCATAGCTATCTATAGTCATCTGAAAATATGTACTACATCACTACTGATTACAGAAAAGCAAATTAAAAAGAACTTTGTGGCACCACTTCATACTTATCAGAAATGACAATGCTGGAGGGAATGAGGGAAGATAGATACATGAATAAATGGTTGGTGGAGTAGTGAGCCAATCCAATCATTCAAAAGAATAATCTGGAACTGTGCCCAAAGGGTTATAAAACTGAACATACCCTTTGACCCAGAAATACCATTACTAGATATGTACCCATAGGGGCCAAAGGAAAAGGACTTATTTGTATAGAATATTTATAGCAGCTCTTATTGTGGTGGCAGAGTATTGGAAATTGAGGAGTTGCTCATCAGTTAGGGAATAACTTAATAAGTTATGGCAGAGGTTTGTGATAAAGTATTATTGTGCTATAAGAAATGACAAAGGTGCTGCTTTCAGGAACACAAAACAAAACAAACAAAACATGGCAAGACCTATATGAACTGATGTGATGCAAAGTCAAGTGACAAGAACTGGGAGTTCATTGTGCACAGTAACAGAAATGTAATGATGATCAATTGTGAAAGACTTCCCTACTTTGATCAATACAGTGATCCAACACCGAAAGGACACATAATAAAAAAATTTCTATCTACCTCCAGAGGGAGAAAACTGATAAATTCTGAATACAAACTTAAAAATGATTTTTCTTGCTTTATTCTTTTTTTTTTGCTTCTTTTTTGGCGATATAGATAAATATATTTTGCGTGATTTCACATGTATAATTAATATCTTGTTGTTTGCCTTTTTGCTGGGTGGGGAGGAGTGGGAGGGAGGGAGAGAATCTGTAACTCAAATGAAAAAAAAAGAATGTTAAAAATAAATTCAAACAAATTTTTGAAACAGAATAAAACCCAATGAAGTGGAGGTTGAAAAGATGTTTGTTTGTCTGTTTCTTTGCTTTCTACCCTTAACCTCTAACCCTTTTCCAGATCCATGTGTCTGGTTCTATTTATTCATCTCAATACTAGAATTTCAGCTGTGATTCCATGATTTACCTGACATTTGAATAATGTTCCCAAGGATGAAGGTACAGTCTGGCTTCATTTCTGAATGAGTTGGGATGGAACATGATATGGTTACATCATGACTATAAATCAAAGCTTAGGGAAAGTCAGGAGACACAGGAAATGAATTAAAAGGATGCCTGATTAGGATTGATCTTCAACTTTCACATATAATCACTTTTGTGCTTTGTTTAATTTGTGATTTGTTTAATCCATGGTTCGCTTTTGTTTTTAAATAGTAGCCATCACCACCCACTAAGAACTAATAAGCTTGTATTTTACAGGTATATTTAAAAATGATCAGGCCTTATTATAATAATAGTGATATATACAAATATTATACTTTTAAGGGATACAAAGTATTTTTAGTATGTATTATTAAGTTGTTTCTTACAATATGGGAAAGGGTATATAGGTCGTTCAGTTATTATTGTTATCTCTATTACTCAGATTTGGGGTGACTTATCCAAGGTCACAAAGAATGCTAGTGGTCAAGCCAGGACTCAATTCAAGTCTTCTGAATCCAAAATCAGTGTCTTTTGGTGCATCAGCCCAATACCTCCAAGGCCTGGACTCATTCAATATTTTCAAGGAATGAATATTCAGTAAAGACAAGAACTAACAAAGTTAAAAAAAATGATTATCCTCTATAACAGGATGACCACCAGAACACTAATTAATATATAGATAGCACTTATATATAGCATATTAAGTTGTGCAAAGCATTACTCATTTGACCCTCAACATAACCCCATGATATAGGTGGAAATTATCCTCATTTTACAGATGAGGAAACTGAGGCCCAGAAAGGTTATGTGATTTGCCCCTTACAGGTCTAGTAAGTTTCTGAGGCAGGATTTGAATTAAAGTCTTCCTAACTCCATCCTCTGTGCCACCTAGCTTCTCCTAAATAATTCCAATTAATAACTTTAATTAATTACAGTTAATGACACTGAATTGGACTTAAAGATTTGCAAAATGCTTTGTTAAGGTCATTTAACAGGATTTTCCTTAAGATAGTATTTTGAGATAGTTACTGTACTTAACTTTTAGCCCCATTTTACAGATGAGGAAACAGAGACATAAGGTTAGCTGACTTGCCTGTGGTCATACAACTAGAAGACCCAGAGGCGGATGACTTAGGAAATCTTCTAATAGCTATTTCTTCCTGCCCTGCCCACCTTCTGTGTCTGGGGTGAGGCACTGGCATGTACTCACCACCTTCTTCTGCCTTATAGAATCCTTAAGATGCAAAATCTTCCTTAGCCCACTCTACTGTTAAAATATTTCATTTGGTTTTTTTATTTATTTTTAGTTTTCAACATTGAGTTCCATAGGATTTTGAGTTCCAACTTTTCTTCCCATCTTTCTCCTTTCCCCCAAGATGGCATGTAATTTTATATCGGCTCTACATATACATTCATATTGAACTTATTTTCACATTAGTCATGTTATAAAAAAGATTTAGAACCAATGGGGGAAGAAGAAACAAACAAACAAAAAAAAGAGAGAACAAATAATATGCTTCAATTTGCATTCAGACTCCATAGTTCTTTTTCTGGATGTGGACAGCATTTTCTATCATGAGTCCTTTGGAGTTGTTTTAGATCTTTACATTGCTAAGAAGAGCTAAGTCTGATTATCAAAGTTAGTCATAGCAAATTGTAACTGTTGCTCTGAATAACGTTCTCCGGGTTTTGCCTCATTTCACTCAGCATCAGTTCATTCAAGCCTTTCCAGGTTTTTCTGAAATCTGCCTGCTAATCATTTCTTATCAAACAATAGTATTCCATTACATTCATATACCACAACTTGTTCAGTCATTTCCCAACTGAAGGACATCTCCTCAATTTCCAGTTCTTTGCCATCAAATCGTTCATTAAAATACCTTGCATTTATTCTCTTTTTTTTCTTTTTTGGCATAGGTTAATATGCATAACTGTTGCTACCTTGTTAGAAAGTCAGCTCCTTGAAATCAAGGCTTGTTTTACACTGTCTTTGTATTTTCAGGATGTAGCATTGTGTTGGGTTCATAGGTGGAGTATCAGTACAGTTTGTTGGTTGATGCACTGACTTTAGTCCAACTCAAATCTTTGGACATTTTACACAATTTATGAAAGTAGATCCAAACATATGGCATCTTGTTTTAAGTATATGACAGTCACCTACTCACAGGACTACCACAGGAAACTTGGTGGCCACAGTGGCTGGAGTACTAAACCCCAGGACCTGGAGTTAGTCTATTATAAAACATATGCTGCCATATTAAACAGTGATTTGCATTGGGGAAAAGAGTCTGCAGCATGAAAAGTGTCTGTTAAGTCATCTGTTCTTATTCTGATACATTTAAACAACCCCCTTTTTACATATCAGACTTGGATAACTTTAGTTGGTGATTTTCCCCTAATGTTTTTTTTCTTGCTTAATTTTTATTCTTTATGATAATAAAAGCTCTTTGGGATGAAGTATGGGTATGGGAAAGATGTTCTGGGAAAATAGGTTATCTGAAAACAAAAGATAGCAAGAAAAACATTTTAAAAAATAACTCCCTTAGTGCTGGAAGGTCGCCAAGGAAATTCACATTAATTTGCCAATCAGACTTCTGTCAGATAGTTTTAATGTATCTCTGCAGATATCTAGGAACTAAGGGCCCCCCAGAACACTGAATAAACACAGGATGTTGTTAGCAAAACTACTATTGATTTTTTTTTCAATTAAAAGTTTGCTTTCCAAAACATTTCTGAACAAAGAGAGAGGGGCTAGAAAAGTGATACATCAAGGAGAGCAGGAACAATGGTGCAATTGACAAAAACATTTCTCCAGCAGGGGTGAGCACAGATTTCCCATCAAAGCCAGCATAAAGCACTTAGAGAAACGGTCACATTGCAATCTATAGATGCCTTTGAGCCCAGAACATGACACAGAGGCTATCAGCTGAATGAGTTATAAGGAAGGCAGAGTTTTGTTGTGTTTAATAAGGTTCTCACAGATTGCACCTATACATCCACATTTATCATATAATAAAGTCATCCATTCATCAAAGATTTATTTAGTGGGCAAAATACTGTGTTATGTGATGGATCAGTTATAAATATTAATAAGAGTGTCCTTAAGTATTAGGAAACTTAAAATTGAGCAGATAAGAGAATTTCAAGGTTAAGTTGAAGGACAGAAGTTAATTTTTTTTAGGGGGGATACTATTAAGAAAGTCATTTGGAGAATCTATGAAACTGTGTACATGAATATGCAAAGGCTATGATTTAATCTGCTTACAGAATTCCAATATTTTTTCTCTCTCTTTATCCACTACCTCTTTCCATGAGATCTACAGGCATACTCCTTGATCTTCTCCTTCCTTGGAGAACTTTAACATGTTTGTGAAAAACAAATATTGCTCTTATATTTAATAACTATTTATTGTATTGGGACCAGGAATTTTCCCTTTTCTTCCTTATCAAGAAATCAATCAGCTTGGGAAAACTCTTAGAGATTTACCCAGGCCAAGATCTACTCAGACAGTAAAAGAAATTCTAAGTTTAGGGTAATGGGTATATTCCTGCATATTGTGTCTGCCAGACTGGTCAAGGGGAATGCTGATTCTCCTAATTATCAAGACTCAAAATATGGAAATTGATGTCTCTTTGACCAAGATTTGAGTGACCTAAGTCATTTACTTCAATATATAACCAATCATAGTTGAGCAGTCATGTCTCCAGAACACCTTCTTTTCCAAGGCCATATAAACCATAACTCCACCACCATTAGGGGACTTTGGTCTAAGAGAGATGGCCAAATGACCATTCTTTGATTAACAAATGAATAAATTACCCAGAAACTATGTCTCTCAAACATTTTAAACATCATAGCATATTATGTGCCAGGCACTTTACAATTATTATCTCATTTGAACCTCATAACAACCTTGGGAGATAGTACTAGTGTTACTTCAATTTTATAAATGAGGAAAGGAAGGCAAACAGAAATTAAGTGACTTGCCCAGGTTCTCACAACTAGTAGGTGTCTAAGGGTTATTTTGAACTCGAGTCTTCTTGACTCCAGGCTTGGGGCTCTATCCACTGCATCACCTAGCTGATATCCTATCTGATTGCACAGATAAACCCAGGGTTCTGTTCTAGTCACTTTTCCTCCCTCTCCTCCCTTCATCTCCTTTCCCCACTTTTTCTTTTTTTCTTTTTTAAATTTATAGAATAAAAAAGCTTTCCCATAACACAGTACAACAAAAAGATGATTGCACATTAAACTGACAATTTTTTTACGTACAACTTGCTATTCTTTTAAAATATATAGTAAAGTTATCATGTAAATGTGTTTTTGCCTTCCCACCATAGCTATCATTAGACACAATTAGTTATAAATATGTTAAATTATTCTATATATTACCAGTTCTTTCTCTGAATGGAGATAGTGTCTTTCTTCATGTCCCTTATAGTTAATTTGGGTATTTATAACAGTCAAAATGACTTATTCACTCAAAGTCATTCTTAAAACAGTATTGCTATTACTGTATACAATGTTCTCTTGGTTCTGTACATTTCACTCTTCATTACTTCATGCAAGTTGTTCCATGTTTTTCTAAGATCATCCAGTTCATTGTTTCTAATAGCACAATAGTATTCCATTACAGTCATATACAACAATGTGTTCAGCCATTCTCCAATTTATGGGCATCCCTGCAATTTCCAGTTCTTTGCTACCACAAAGAGAGCTGCTATAAATATTTTAGAATACATAGGTTCTTTTCCTTGTTCCATAGTCATCTTTGGAAATTTATCTAGTGGTGGTATTTCTGGATCAAAGGGCATAGGGAATTTAATAACTCTATAGTAATAATTCCAAACTGCTCTCCAAAATGGTTAGGTCAGTTCACAATTCCACCAACAATGAATCAGTGTCCCAATTTTTCCAAATTCCCTCCAACATTTGTTGCTTTTCCCTTTCAGTCATTTTAGACAATCTGATAGGTGCACCATTAGATTCATGTTCCACATTATTATTATTATTTCTCCTCCTCCTTCTTCTTTCTTCTCCTGCTCCCTCTACTTTTCTCTTTCCTCCTTCCTCTTCTTTCTCCTTCTGTTATTTGTAATGATGCTAAGAAAGTGACTAAAATGCCACTTTTTGATCCCAAAATCTCACTGTTAGGCATATAATATAAGAAACTTAAAGATGTAAATATATGTTTCATTTTTTTTATAATAGCAGCAAATAATTGGGGAAAGAAGTAGATGCTTAAAGCCACAAACGTGTTACATGAACGTAATGGTACATTACTGGGCCATAAGAAACAACGAACACATGATAAATACAGAGAGACAGACATATATGAATTGATACAAATGGGAGTAAGAATAACCAGGAATAAAATATGCACAATGACTTGAGCAATTTAATGGGAAGAATAATAGCAACAAGTTGTAATTCAAATTTGTATTTTAATGATCCAAGCTTGATCCCAAAGAAGAAATATGAGGGTATACCTCTCTTTTCTCTTTTTTTAAAAATTGATTTGTTTGTTTACTTTTAGTTTACAAGACAGTTCCACAATCTCTTGAGTTTCAAATTTTCTCTCTTCCCTCTCCCCCTGACCCCCATGGTGACATGCAATCAAGTATAGGATCTCTCTTTTCTCTTGAGAGATCAGAGACTGTGCATATGGAATAACTGTCTATACTTAAGGTTTAACTGACACAATTGTTAGTTTGGATGAAGTGCTTTTCTCCCTCTCTTTCAAAAATATTTGGTTTAAGAGAATTGTCTGGGTGAGGCATGTCGAGGCATTTCATGGAAAATAAATTTCTTGGAAGATGAAATAGAAAAACAAAAGATATCAACAAGAATTTTAAAAAATGCTTACATCTTTGTACATAAATGTCAGTTATTAATATCTAAAAATCAAAGAGCCAGCATTAACAAATCAACCCTTCCCATATACATACTCAATTGCTTTTGGAATAAAATCTTTTCTCCTTAGTCTAGTATTGGAGGACCACCAGCATTCTGCTTCCTTTCTAGCCTTCTGTCCATAGTATATTAGGTCTGGAAGGGAGCTTAGATATTATCTAGTGAAATGCTCTTAGTAAGGCTAAGAAAGGGTAAGTGATTTGTCCAGGGTGACATAGATTATTAATGGCAGAGCTGCTCATCAGAAATAATTCCATCATCTATCCTGGTTTCTCAATGTCTCTCCCTCCCCACTGGACAGACAATGCACATTCCACTCTTATCCATTTTCATTACCTAGACTTCTCTTTCCACTCTTTTCTACTCATCTAAATCTTCTTCACAGTCCAGGGAAAGAAATCCCTCCCCTCCTATGAGGCTTTCTAAGTCCATACGGATTTCTCCTGTTCCTGATGTGTTACTTAAAGCTTATATTATCTATGTGGACTTTATATACTGACCAGAGACATTTTTCAACTATTAATCATTTAAATCTTAATTTTAATGTGTTTAAATCCTCACTTTATAGATGCCTTCTAAACAGCTCGAGGGTAGGGACTGCATTTTTATTCTGTGTGTACTTCACAGATCTAAACACTACTTCAAATGAATTTAAAGAGTCTTGATTACACACCTATTATGTGCTGGATACTCTTGTCAGTGCTGGGGATACGAAACTGAAAAATAACCCTGTTTCTGTTCTCATAGAGCTGAAGGTATAACCCAAGAGGATTAGTTAAAATAAATATGATAGCAAGGGGAAAAGAATAAAATGTGCTCAAAATATTTTCCACTAGTCAATAAATCTTTACCAAGCACCCACTAGGAGCAGTGCACTCTAGAATGATGCATCATGATGGACACTCAGAAGTGGATGGAATAAGGACTTTTGCCCTCAAAGAATTTTTGTTTAGTGTAGGAAATAAAGTATGCCCACAAGAAGCCTTTCCCAACCCCTCAGTTCTACTTCTTCTCCTCTGAGATCATCTCTTACTTTTTCCTGTGTAGAACTTATACATAGCTGTTAGCATATTGTCTGTTAGTATATGGGATTGTATTTATATTCCCAGTGCTTAGCTTAGTTCATGACATACAATAAGGACTTAAAAATGTTGACTGACAAAAGGGAGCACATTATAGCCAAAAGATCTATAAGAAAAAGTCCCTAATAGAATTATAGCACCTCTGAAATGGAGTTGGGAGGTGGAGGGGAGAGGGACTATAAAACCAGGACAAATCACATTTGGTTAAGAATTTCCAATAAAGATCCTTAAAAAAGATCTATGTATTCATTAAAATAAAAATGAAATTTAAGGTTTACTAAGCATCAGACTTAATGGCAGAAGTCCTGTGTTCTGGTCCCATGTCCAACACTGATTATCTGTGTGATGTTAGACAAGTCACTTCACATTCTCTAGACCTCAGTTTCCTCACCCAGAAAGTGGGAAATTGGCACTCTCCAGGTCATAGGGTTGTTGTGAAGAAGTCTTTTTGTAAACCTTGAAGAGCCTTAGACATGTGACATATAGTCTCCAAAAATAATGGGTGAGTATAATGTAGGTCCTCATGGTAAATTCCTCCATTTTCCTCCCCCTGACATTTTGAACATTTTTTTGATCCAGTGGCCCATTTTTAGTGCTAAAGTCTGAATGATTTATAAGGAATAAATAACCACATGCTACTTACAGGAATTCCAGGCAATCCAGGTGGACCTTGGGGACCAGGAGGACCATCTTTACCCTGTAAAAGACCCAAGATACAGCTGCATTATTTTCACATTGCTATGCACTTCCTAGAAAAGACCATTCAGCACATCAAGGCTAAAGTCTGCTGTGGCATAAGTCTCTTTGGGAACAAATGTTTGGAAATGCATTTGGTCCAGATCTTATATAACTCCTGAAATCCTCACTGTCAGAGTGGACTAGTGTAACAGCCTGCTGGTTGGCTTCCATGCCTCAAGTCTCTCCCTACTGCAGTCCATCCTCCACTCGGTTTTCAAATTAATCTTCCTAAAGTGCAGATCTAACCATGTAAGCATCATATTCAATAAACTCTAGGATCAAATATAAAATCTACTGACATTCAAAGCCTTTTATAACCCAACCTCCTCCTACCTTCCAATATTCTACTCCTCATCATGTAATCTGTGATCAATGCCACTGACCTTCTTGGTGTTCCTTGAATAAAACTAAATATGTTCACTGGCTGTCTCTTCTGCATGGAATGTTCTCCCTCCTCATCTCCACCTCCTGGCTTCCCTAGCTTCCTTTAAGGCTCAGCCAAAATGCCACCTTCTACAAGAAGCCTTTCCCAACCCCTCAGTTTTACTTCTTTTCCTCTGAGATCATCTCCACTTTTTCCTGTGTAGAACTTATACATAGCTGTTAGTATATTGTCTGTTAGTATATGGGATTGTATTTATATTCCCAGTGCTTAGCTTAGTTCATGACATATAATAAGGACTTAAAAATGTTGATTGACAGTGACAAAAGGGAGCACATTATAGCCAAAAGATCTATAAGAAAAAGTCCCTAATAGAATTATAGCACCTCTGAAATGGAGTTGGGAGGTGGGGGGAGAGGGACTATAAAACCAGGACAAATCACATTTGGTTAAGAATTTCCAATAAAGATAAGATCCTTTAAAAAAAAAGTCATCTAGATATACTTGAAGGCTACCAGTTTTGAGGAACCCCTTTACTTCTAGGCAATCCATTGCATTCTTGGACAGCATTGATTCTTGGACAATTTTTTTTTTCTTTCTCAAGTCTTGATCTGCCTCACTGGAACTCCAACCCACTGCTCCTTCATTGTGCCTGATTGAGATATGAAAAACAAGTCTAATTCATCTTCTACCTGACAATCCTTCAGGTGGGTTTATGTGAGTATAATGTCAATGCTAAGCTCTCTCCTCCACAGTAAATATCTCTATTCTTTCAACCAATCTCCATAAGGCATAGGATCCAGTTTCCTCACCATCTTGGTTGTCCTCAATTTGGCACTCTCTAGCTTATCAGTGTCTTTCCTAAACTATGTCCTCCAGAGGTAAACATTATACTATCAATGTGGTCCAACCAAGACAGATGGCAATAATACTATCATCTCTACTACTTATACTTTTTTAAGGTCCAGACCTGTGATTTCATCAGCTTAGAAAGTTCCCAGTGAGGAAGTTCTTACTTGTTCTTGATTTGCACTTAGGCATTTGCATAACTCATTTGCAGCTTATAAACTTAAAGAGTTTCCTGGGGGAATTAGAACTACTCACTCCCTTTACAGATAAAGGAACTGGGGACCAGAGAGATTAAAGGAATTGTTATAGATAACCCAAGTTTTAAGCAGAAGAGCTTGGTTTCATGATCTTCAACCACATCCTCCAAATTGAAATCCATCTTGTTTTCCATTGTGCTGCACTAAACTGAATTAAACAGAGTTCTTCCTTGACCCGAGTAAGAAGGATAAATCAGAGCTGGATTGTGGCGGGCTTTGAAGGCTAGGATCAGTATATATACACGTTTAATTTGGCAAGAAAAGTGGTGCTTCTCAAAGTTTTGAAGTAAAGAAGGGATATCAATCAGAATTCTGTATTAGGAAGATTGCATGGGCTATGAATTGTGATATGTAGAAGAAATTAGAAAAGGGAGAGGCCAGAGGCAAGAGAGATCATTTTCATGGGTGTTTCATTAGATCTAAATAGAGGGGGTGAGGAATTGAACTAGGGTGATGGCAGCAGTAGTAGATGGAGGTGATGAAAGGGAGAGATGTTATTAAGGAAGAATAGATGGAATTTAATGATTTATTCAATATGATTGTTCTTCAGACTAGGGAAGGCTCTTCAGTGAAAGGCTTACTGTCACTCCTGGGCTTCCTGGTGGGCCGGCAGGACCTGAGGCACCAACTGTCCCCTAAAGAAACAAAAAAAAACCAGAGAACATAAGAGAGTCCCCCCCCACCATGTTTGATCACAGCAGCAACAGGAGTGACCAAGTCTTCTGTTTGTTCATGACACCAGCCAAACATGGCAGAGTAAGTAATCCAGCCTTCAGGTCCTTGCTGGAGAACAGGCTACTGGAGTAGGAAGTTGAAACACATCTATTCCAATTAAAAACAATCAGTATGCAATCAATACAAAAGCAATTATACCAGCTTCTGCACAAATCCTCCTCTATTGTCACTCATGGTGGCGACGAGATGCGTGTTCAGTCAGCTGAACAACAAGCTCAGGCAGTGCTGTGAAGGCTTTGAATAGCGCTTGACAGTATGTCCATCACATGATGACCAGCCCAGCTAACTGAGAAGAATTTCAGGACCAGGGGCTTGGCAACCAGGTGATGGATTTCTTGGCCTCGGTGGCTGATTAAATCACTGGGAATGCAGAGATCAGGACACACATAGGTAGAGAAAAATGCCTACGTAGATAAAATTACACATTCTTAAAGCTTTAAATTAATAGAAAGATAGGTTCATAGGAGCATAAGGGAATTTAGAAACCTTCTGGTATAATGCCCCCCCTTTCCCTCTGAGGAGAAAATTGTGTCTCAGAGGTGCTAAATGACTTACCTCTGGTCATTCATATAGTAACTTGTCAAAGGTGGAAGTTTAACCCACGTCCTCTGATTGTGCTCAGTGTCCCCCCCCCCTTCCTGTAGGGAAGGCTCTTCAGTGAAAGGCTTACTGTCACTCCTGGGCCCCCCCACTGTACCACACACTAGACAATTTACAATGCATCTTGATATATATTATCTCATGGAATCCTCACAATTCTATGAGTTCAATAGTGCTAGTGATTCTGCACCCATTTTATGGATGAAGAAATTAGGGTATATCTATGTTAAATAATATGTCATTCATAAAAATGAGCAATTACTCAAGACTATGCAGGTAGTCAACCTCCCAACAGCTCTCTTTAAAATGAATAATGACAAAGTTCTAGCTCTTGAATATTCAACAGAAGAACCTGGATTTCATTCTCAGAGAACAAATAGCAAAGAAGAAAATGTCTATCTATCAGGCCAGGCCCACAAGAACAAAGGGGGTGAGTGGCCAGGGCATCATAGGGTGAGAGACAAAGAAAAATCATCCAGCCGTGAGTCAGGCTTGCTCAAGGACACATGGTCTTTAACTGAAAGAGGGAGGCAAGGGAGGCAGCGACCTGAGGATTCAGGCACATTTATTGGTCTGTAGAATTCAGAGCTGCCAGAAACCTTTATCAGAGCCCCTTTGTCAGAGCCTATTGCCAGATGGAACCCCCTCCCCCAAACCTATTTTATATGAGGCTTCATGATGGGTGGAGGGAGGGACATTAAGAAATAAGAAACAAGGGAGCTAAGGGGAACTAGTCATTTAGACATGTCACTCAGATAGCTGCATGGCTGGCTGACTTGTAGTCTGCGTTTTAGGAGATGGAGGGGTGATGAACGAAATCATGTCATGTTTAGGGCATGACTAAAGTGTAGACTCCTTGAGGGCAGGGCAGGGATGGTCTTTGTACCCTCAGTACCCAGCATAGTCCTTTGAGGATAAGTAAGTGCTTAATAGATGTCCTCTGCATTTATGGTCCTGATTCATTTACCTGGAAGGAACCTTAAAAAGCAAGCACCCAATTCAACCTCTTTACTTTGAATATGGGGAAACTGAGGCTCAGAAAAGAACACACTACTTATGTAAGGTGATGTGGCTAGTAAGTACAGAAACCTGGGCTTTCCCCCTAGCCCAAGTCCAATTTGAACTTCAAAAAAGGTCTTTCTGCCTTAAGTAATTTTCCAGTCTTGTGTAATGCAGAGACTGCATGGTATCTATAGTCATAGAATGAACTATGCATATGGAGTCAGAATATGTCCAGTTGTATCCCAGCTAAAGGGTGACTTATGAGAAGAGCCCAGGCATTTTTTTTTTAACTACAACTCTGCCTGGTATATAGTTAAGTGCTTAAAAAACAGCAACACTACTGTGTGCAAATTGTAGTCAAAAGAGCTTTGCAGAGAGTAAAAATAAATGGATTTGTCATGACTTACTAGCTGACACTAAGTAAAACACCTACTTATAGTAATTGATACAATCTCTTCAAAGCTCAGTTTCCCAGTTTATAAAATGGACATCATATTCTGTGGTCTGACCTGTCTACCTGACAGGACTGTGAGGAACAAACTAAAAGATTATTATATATAAATATAATGTGAGATATATTTTTCTTTTTATAATTAGAATTACAGTGCTAATTCTAATAATAATGTTACATCGGCGATTCTAATAATAACAACAATGATAATAGCTAACATTTATATAATGCTCTAAGGTTTGCAAAGTATTTTACAGATATAATCCTCACAACAACCATGGGACTTGAGCACTATTATTATCTTCATTTTAAAGATGAGCAAACTGAGGCACCGGCTGTCACACAGCTAAGAAGCATCTGAGACTGCATTTGAACACAGGTCTTACCCATCCCAGGTCTGGCACTCTCTCTATGGCACCACCTAGCTGCCATGTGATGGGGGCAACTATTTACATAATTTAGGCCTCAGTTTTCTCTTCCATAAAATGAGGGATCAGGATCAATATTCTCTAAAGTATTTCCTGCTCTAAATCTATGAGCTATTAAGTGACAGACAATAAACTTTTATTAAGCACCTACCATGTTCTGGGAATTGTGCTAAGTGCCTACACGCTAATAGGAGAAGACAACACACAAAAGGAAGCTGGAAAGGAGTGGTGGTGGGAGAAGGACCCTGTGTGGGGGCGTGCTGGAGAGTTCCAGAGAAGTCCAAAAGCAGTACAACTAGTGGAAACTGGAGAGAAAATCTGTGCTAAGCCCCCTCCTTAAATAGATAGGTTGCAATCTGACTACTTCAAAACTTGATGACATCACAGATTCTCTGCATATTCCCAGTGCCTAGCACTGGATCTTATGCTTTGTAGGTTCTTAATACGATTTTGATAAATTGAAGTGAATGAAGTTAATCCAGGCTCTTCCTGTCACCATGTGACACTAAACAAGTCCTTTGACTTTTCTGGCCCTCATACACCTCATCCTTACAAGGAGGGGATTAGACTAAATGACTTCTGAGATCCCCTCTTGTTCTAAAACATAATGAGTGACTGACCAATGTCCAACTAGAAGCACTAAATTTCTCTTCTGGATCTGGTGCTGATTCTCCCACTGTATGACTGAGCACTGACCTTGTGGCTTTTTCTGGCTAAGGCTTTGGTTCCAACCTAATTAATAAAGGATAATAATATAGATATAAATAAGGCTAGCTCATATTCAGCAATTTTGAATTTACAAAGTCTTATGCTCACACCTACATGAGGTAGGCATCAAAAGGAAACAAAGGATTGGAGTAGATTTTGGAATTTATAAGGGCCAGTGAATTAGCCAGGGCTTGAACTGAATGAAGTCTATTGTTCCCTTTCTGAAAGAAGATAGGGGAATGTGGCTCCAACGCGCAGAAGATCTGTGAAGTCTGACTGAGTGGTGTCCACATCGAGAAATGAGCATGCTGGGACCTCTACAGTTTCTTAGAACTTCGGGACCCATAAAAAACCTGAGGGAAATGTAAACTGGAAATGAATGGAGAGGGCCCGGAGGTGCTGATGCTGTGCTATGTTCTCTGTTGCTATGGCTACAATTGATAAATACCATGAATCACTTGAAATAAATGAGATGTAATTCACAGAGGAAGAGCACAAGTGATCTATAGAAGACAAGAGGGTAGAAGAAGCAAACTAGAATGTGGCCAAAAGCTGGAGCAGTTTAGTGTTTATTTCAAGGTCAAAATGTTAACACAAAGAAGGTAATCATTCAGAAGCTTCTTACAGAAATAGACAGTCATCATTCCTTACATTTGCATAATGTTTCATGGAGTATAAGGTTCTTTCCTAGGGATAATCTTATTTCATCTCTACCACAATCTGATTAGCAAATTATAAGTAGAGCTCACGTTTCTAGAGCGTTTTACAGTTTACAGAGCACTTCCCTCACAAGAATTCTGTGAGGCAGGTGGTGTAAGTATTAATACCCTCATTTTTCGTATAAAAAAAAAATAAAACAAGACTCAGAAAAAGGTAAAAGTCTGTAGGTCAGTAGGTATTTATTAATCATTCCCTAAACAGGAACTGTACTAATAAAAGATTTCAAGGTGAAAATGATTAAAGGTGATCTTATCTCATCTTAACCTCAGGTTACAGATAAGGAAAATTAATTCTCAACAGGGGAAGTGTCTGGGCCAGGATTAAAGGGGTAGATGTGAGCCACTCTGCTATTGTAGAAAAAGTCATGAACTTGGAAGTCAACTAGTTTTGAACCTCAGTCCCAAGTTTGCCACTTACTAGATGTGTGATTTAGGACAAACCTCTTCTAGCCTTCAATTTCCTTGTCTGTAGAATGAGACTTTGTTGAAATGATAGCTAAGTTCTCTCCTAGCTCTGATGGTATATAATTCTATCAGATGGGTCTAGTGAGTTGGTGGTAAAATTGGAATTAAGACCCAGGTCTTCTGACTCTGAATACTCTCATTAACACTGTATCTCATTTTTTAGAAATGAGACTACAGAATTCTGAACATGAAAAGATCTGTGAGGGTCACATGAGATGACCTCTGAGGAGGCCCTTCCAGTACTTAGATTTGATAAGCTGAGGATGCCTGGTAGTGATTTGTCACCACAGACTTTCAAAGGCCAGAGAGGATATTATTCTATGTTCTATAGTCAAGTAATATATAGTAAAGGTATTAATTGACACTGTTTCTGAAACATTGGGACTGGAAGGATGTAGAATGGGATGATATGGACAGACAAGCAATAAACAGAAATGTTATAGAAGAAATTCAGGCTGAAGAATGAAGAAGGGAATGACCCTTAGATAGGTCGGGGATAGAGACTTTATGAAGTATTTCACTGGAGTTAGAAGAAGACAAAAGAACAGAACAGAGGTTCTTTTTTTGGGGGGGGTATCATAGACCCCTGTAACAGTTTGGTGAAGTCTATGGACCCCTTCTTAAAACAACATTTTTAAATAATTGAAGGAAATACATTTTAATGACAAATAAGGAGAAATAAAGAAGCTCCCCACCCAAGTCCATAAATGTCTTAAAAACCATGGACCGCAGGTTAAGAATCTCTTGTGGTAATGGGGTAGGGGTGGGAGGAATTGGAGGGGGAAGAGAAAGAAGAGAAAGAGAAATAGGAGGGAGAGAAGGGAGAGCCCCATCTCATTCTAATTCTTACTGAAATAAAAATTGTTGATTTAGTTCATAGTTTACCAGTGTTAGAATCCTCTTGTACATATATGTACACGTAATATTCATTATAATTCCTTAAAGATTTAAAGCTTGTTAAAATCACTGGACTTAGAAATTCTAAGTCCCAACACTGTCAGTAATTACCTGTCTGTGACCTTGGTCAAGGCACTTCTTTCTATGCATCAGCTTCCTTATTTTAAAAATCAAGACACTGGACTAACAGTGACCTTGGAGTGAGAGGATCTCATTCATACTCTAGGTCTGACACAATCAGTGTCACCTCAGATAAGTCATTTAACCTTCCAACCACAACCTTATTGTGGAAAATAAGTTGGAAAAGGCCACCTCTGAAGTCCTTATAGTCTAGATTTATGATCTTCTGACCAGAAGACTACTCCACAGTAGTTTCCAATTCAAAAGCCTATGAAATGCCCAGTGAAGTATCTATTTCTTAACTCTTCAAATGTGGCTCGCACTTTCATTTTTCACTTCCAGCTTCCTCCATAATTTTCTTTGCATTTCTTTTCAGCCCATTCCCCTCAATCTGCCTCCAAACAATGCATATTGTCCAGAGCAGCACTGAGAGACAAGACCAATTAGTCATCCTAAACATCACACCAGAGATTGGGAAGGGAAAGGCAGGGGAGGGGGTGTGGTGGAGTGAAGATTTAAGATGACCTTATAAAGCAATGAGGTAAAAATCCACCAAATAAAAAAAAAAACCCATTACTTACAGGTGGCCCTGGGTCCCCAGCTGGTCCCGTGAAACCAGGAACTCCAGGATGACCCTGGGGGTGGGGTGAGGGAGAGGGAGAAATAGTAGAAATCTTAGAGTTTTTCTGAATTGCTTCATTCAATCATTCATTTTTAATGTTTTATAAACTCATATAATCATAGTGCTAGAAGATATTTTAAAAGTCATGGAACCCAATCTATACAAGATGTGAGACTTATCCACTGTGACTGAGGAAAGATTTGCAACCAAAAGTTTAGCAAACAGGTGATACATTTCCCTGCCTATCACAGTCCATTAAACCATCTGAGGAGATTGGGATTTGTATGGGTAGAAAATAGATCACATGAATGAAACCACAAATCTTTAAAAAAAATTAGTGTTTCTAGTAATAAGGTTGGAGGTTGGATTAGTTGTCTTCTAAGGCTGGTTCCAACTTTTTTGTATCTATGATTCTATGAATGAGAATTACTTCAATGTTTCACAAAATCTATGATTTCACTGGCATGGAGAACAACACCTACGTACTTTATTGATTGGTAAGAGTACAGATTTCATTACCTGTTCAATAAGTTCTGATGATAAGCCTCCAAATTTAGCTTGCCTGATCCTTGGGTAACAGACCTGGGGATATACTGAAACTTCCATTTTGGAAAGACTTGCCAAAACTTTTACCTTTTATTTTAGACTTAGGGAGCATAGGTTCACCTCCATGCTATGATGGATCAGGATAATAAAATATTATTGTGGGCAAATAAAAAATAAGATATATATATATGTGTAAAATATGTACATATAAATATGTGTATATATGTATCTATATAAATATAAAAATAGATATACATGTATGTAAATATAAATAAACATATGCATATGCCAATATGTACTTATGTATACATAGATACATATATCTATGTGTATATGGGTATCAGTAAACGAGAGGAGATTTGCAACATGAATTAGATGAATTATGGATAGGTCAATAATATGAGTGACTCATAGTCTGACCTCACCAGCCCATAACTCAAAAGGAAGTATTTCATTTGTGACAAAGATAACTGTCTGATGAGTCATGTTTATAGTTTGTGGGATTGAACTAAAGTGAGAACTGGATCAAGTAACTGGGGATCTTTTATGTCTTTAATATATATCATTTTGAGAGACAATGGGCAGTTTAAGCCAGGAAGCTCAACAGAATTGGAGAGGACATTTCTTGGAGGCAAAGATGCTTTCTTGGAGTATCATTGCAGATAATTAGGCAAATAGAATAGGTATGGAAGATTTTTAATTTGGAAGAGAGAATACATATGGAAGATTTTTAAGTTGGGAGGTGATTAAATAGTTATTTTTTATTCCTAACTTAGTCAAATGAAGTTATTCTTTAAGGAGGGAATTGGGAAAGAAGTTTTGTGGGTAAGTACAGTAATACTGATGATTCCTGGGAATGAATGGGAAATTTAAAAGGAAATAAATAAGTTATTACCTGTTCACCTTTTTGTCCAATCTCACCATCTGCTCCTGGCTCTCCTTTATTTCCCTAAGGAGAAAGAGAAAATCATCATTTAAAAAAAAAGGTTTTACTAGAAACACTAGGTGTTTCACAGGTTATTGACCTGTCAAAATGTTTCCTTCTCCTCACCAAAGGAATACACCAACCAAAACTAAAATTGAAACCAAAACAAAAAAACTCTGAAAAAAAGTAACACTCTTGATAGAAGCACCATTTGTGGGGGATCCAAGAATCAAATCAAATCATTTCAGGAAATATTTGTAAATACATACAAGGCGCTAGGCACTAAGAATATAAAAGACAAAACAAAACAAATGAAACAGCTCATAACTTTTAGGAACTTACATTTTGCAAATTTATGAAAAATTTAGAAATGCAATACAATTTGCAAAGGGGTAGCTATAGACAAGATGACAGAGTGAAGGCAGGGACTCCCCTGAGCTCTCCTCCAATCTCCTCCAAATACCTTTAAATAATGACTCTAAATGGAAAACAGGAAAAAGATGGGATGAAAAAATTTTCCAGCCCAAGAAAACTTAGAAGGTCAATAGGAAATATCTGCTATATCAGAGTGAGAAAGAAATGTTGTGGTAAGGGGGTTGAACAACTAGTCAGAAAGAGATTTAAAGGGGTCCCACTGATGGCTTTTGCATTGCCTTCTACTCGAATCTGGCTCTCAGTCTTGGTGGCAGTCCCAGGGTAAGGAGGAGCACTAGGACACTAGAGCTTGTGGCTCCAGTGGATTGAGGACCCTCCTCGCAGATCCAGGGCAAAAAAGAGTGCTTGTGGTTGCTCACAGACCAGAGCACTGGCCAGGAGAGTAGTAAACATACTTCTTCTTTGATCATACCACATTAGAAGAACTAAAATCACACAGGTCCCTAGAAGTATCACTGAAAATAACTACACAAAACCTATAAAGCTTGGGACAGTGTACCCTCCACCATGGAAGCAGAGCCTTACTTTACAAAGAGTTAAAAGTCAAGAAAGAGGCTGGAAAAAATGAGCAAAAAAATGAGAAAAAGATCCTGACTATATAAAGGTATTTCTTCCTGTGGTTTGTCCTTCATTCTCAAAGAGGATTATGATGTCATGGAGGAGATGCAAAGACATGCAAGTGAACTAGATTTAAGTGGGGGTGGGCTGTGCAAAGTCACCAGTCTTACTTTCTCCTCTAGAGCCATCTGGGTCCAGTGGCAAGATAAAGATCAGGATCACTGAAGGTGGCCCTGGATGCAGTGGGTAACTTTTTAAAGCTAAGGTCTAGAACAGGTCTCAGTTTGACTGAGGAAATATCCATTCAGTGATTGAGGATATGTAATAAATGAGGCAAAGAATACCCTCTTTTATCTATTCCAAATCAAAAAAAGGAAGAAAGGAAAGAAAAGAAAAGAAATCAGTCTTGGTGCAGAAGATCCTCAGGGTTTCTGGCCAAAACAGGAAAAACAAAATTCTATTAACACTCACTCTGAGCTAAACAGGGCCCAAACTATGACAATGAGAGGCTTGACCTGGGACCCATTGTTGGCCAGTCAACGAGAGCCAGAAAAACTTTGGATCAAGGCATGGTCCATAAGAAAAAACTAGCCCATAAACCCCAAGATATCTTGCAAGGTTTCAGTGATCAAAATTTATATTCCTTTAGGCAGAGTACCCCACAGAGGGAAGGGAAGAGAAGGGAACAGAAGAAAATAAAGGGAAGGAAAGGAGGAAAGAAGAAAGAGAAAGAAAGAAAGAAAGGAAGGAAGGAAGGAAGGAAGGAAGGAAGGAAGGAAAGTAGGAAGGAAGGAAGAAAGAAAAAAAGAAAGAGAAAGAAAAAAGAAAAAAAAACTGGTCAGTTCCAGTTGGGCCCCTCAGTGGAGCAGCTCCTACTACTACTCACAATCTCACACTAATTTATCCTTCATTTTCAAAAAGGACCATAGAAAGTTACTATGGTAATAGGGAAGATAAAAATGCAAACTCAGAAGACAACAACAAAGTCAAAATTCCTACATTCAGATCCTCAAAGAAAAATACGAATTGGTCCCAGGCCATGAAGATCTTGAAAAAAGATTTCAAAATCAAGCAAGAGAGGTAGAGGAATAATTGGGAATAGAAATGAGAGTGATAAAAGAAAATGATGAAAAAAGAATCAGCTTTGTAGAATAGAATATTATTGCATAATAAGATATTACAGAAGAAATTATTTCAGAGAATTCTTCATGCTATGAACTGATATAAAGTGAAATGAGCAGAATCGAGAAAACAATGTATGTGGACAGCAACACTGTAAAGAAAAAAACTACAAAAGACTTAAGAATTTTTTGATTAATATAATAACCAATCATCTCTGGAGGACTTTTAATGAAATACTTTACTCACTTTCAGACAAAGAGATGATAGAAAGTCAATAATTAAGTAATTAATAATGAATTAGGTACCTATTACATGCTGGGCATTGTGCTAAATGCCGGGGGCAAAAGAGGTGAAAGATAGTTTCTCCCCTCAAGGAACTCACAATCTAATGGACAACAACAAACAAACAAATATGTACAAACAAGATAATACAAGAGTAATAATTAAGAGTCAGTGCCATAGAATTAAGCACATTTGGCAAAGGCTTCCTGTATGCAAGGTGCAGAAAGAGACATACATTTTAATATGGCTACTGTCTGTATTAATTTTTCTTGATTTGACTTATTGGTTACATTTTTTTTCTTTTTTGTCTGTTTCTGGCTCTCCTGACCCTCCCCACCCCCTTTTAATGAGAGGTAGCAATAGAGGTTAAAAAAAAAAAGAGGCCCATTATAGCATGTTTTAAAATGCAGAGAACAGAAGACATTTCAGGAGGAACCACAGACAAGGACAAGTTTTGAAATTATTATGTGGAATTTTGTGAATATTTTTGTTTTATATTGTAAAAATGCACTAAAATGGAGAGCCTTGGATTCATATAGAATTATCTTTATATGCTCTGGTATAAATAAGGAAATGCTCTTTATTTTATTAAGTTCAGCATAATAAATAAAAAGTTTTTTTTAAAAAATCGGCATGATCCTTTCTATGAACAGGAGCATTTAGGGAATTGTGCCATTAGCAGGGAATCATACTGACTTGGACTCTGGACATTGTTTGGCCAAAGTGTCTATCAGCATTACAAAGGCTGCCCCATGCAGAGGCTATATATCACAACAAAAAGGATTGGAATTATAGCAAAACAAAACATATACAGTGGGAAGAACACAGGGCCATGGGTAAGAAGACCTAGACTTGCCCTTAACTTGCTGTGTGACCTTGATAAGTCTCTTGATTTTGCCGACCCTCCATTTTCTCATTTGTAAGATGAATAGATTTATAAGATTTTTTTTTTCAGATCACATTTTAAAGGGGATAATGATAAGCTAGGATACACCTGGGAAATGTTGATTTTTAAAAGGTTAAAGGAAATGGCTACATATTAACCTAGAGAAAAAAATGGCAGTGTTGGATGATTCTTTTTAGTATCTGAAAATCTGTCATGTGAAAAAGCTATTGGATTTATTCTGTGTAGCTTCTGAGAAAAGAACCAGAATAACCAATTATTTACCTACTTCATGGTGTCACTGTGAATCAAGTGTTATAAACCTTCAAGTACTATATAAATGTAAGTTATTATTTATATTGCTGTCATTGTGGTTCTGGTCATTATTAAGAAGCCAGATTTTCCCTGAATATAAAGAACTCTGTTCTGAATCCTTAATACCTGGCAAATGGTTAGCACTTTAAAACATTCATTAATAAAGAAAAGGTTTTCTACAATTTGCATAGGTTGTCTTCTAAGGCAGGAGCTCCTTATCATTAGAGGTATTTGAACAGATGTTATAGTAAAGGATGATAAAATCATCCCAGACCATCATGACCTTCTCCTTTACAGATAAGGAAATGGGGCCCAAGAGAGATAAAATAATTTGCCCAATGTCACATGGGTCATAAGTCAGAGGGGAGACAGACACTGAAAAAAGATGGAATGTGGTATGAAGATAGGAGAGCCCTGGGCTCAAATCCCATTCCTGCTATTTGTTACCTGGGTGACTGTGGGCTTAATCTATCTAGGTCTCAGCTTCCTATTCTGTAAAATGAGAGTCAGATAAGATGTTTTCTAAGCTCCTCTACAGCACTAAATAGTAAAAACCACATTACATGAGGCATTAGTCTGGCCACTGGGGTAGATGAGCTCTGAGATTTTGTGATTCTAAGTCATAACCCCAGCACTCTGTACAGCTTACAAAATGGCTTCCTAATGGGATTGGAATGGAAAAGCTTTTTCTTGAGATGAAAAGAGAAGCAAGTTGGCTACAAGAAAAGAAAAAAAAATTACAATTAGTAAAAATCCCCATTCCCTCCACCTCTTTCTTCCTGTAATCATTTCTATTGTTTAGAAATACACAAGTACTGGTCCCAGTCTATGTGCACCTCCTGAAATATCAGTGAAATGAAATGATCTTACAGCAACCTAAGCTATTTAAGACAATTTCCTCAAAGGGGAAATTGGTTGTTGTTGTTGTTGTTGTTGCTGTTCCCTAAATTGCTTTTTGTACTCAACTTAATTAGAGAAGGAGAAGAGTAGGTTTCAACCTTAATTTTAAGCCAATGGAAATCTTCCTTGCTCCATGACCACCATAAAAGGCAGAGAAAGATCCATATCCAGGCTATACTTGGTGTTCATGGGAAGCAAATCATCCCCCAGATAGAACTCACTCTCATTGCCAGGCTTCCTATATATGCTACTCTACTTACCCAGAAAAGCTTCACCTCCCTTTACCTGTAAGTCTTTAAGTAGGTAGTGCAGTGGATAGAGCACTAGGTCCAGAGTCAGGAAGACTCATATCTTTCTATGTTCAAATCTGGCCTCAAACACTTACTACCTGTGTGATCTTGGGAAAGTCCCTTAACTCTATTTGCCTCAGATTCCTCATCTGAAAAAAATGAGCTGGAGAAAGAAATGACAAATCACTCCAATATCTTTGCCAAGAAAACCCCAAATGAGGTCATGAAGAGAAGAATGTAAGATGACTAAACAACAATAAGGATTATCTTCCATTCAAAAATCATCCTCTCTGACCTTCTCCAGAGCTTCAGATTTGCATCTCCAAGTACTACTGTATATTTTTAATAGGGATGTGGGTGGAGCCAGAGTCTTAAGCCAAACATACTCACTCTTGGAGTCAGATAACCTGGGTTCAGGTTCTAGTTCTAAATTTAGCTGCTAGTGTTTGAGTCAATTAAATTCTCTGGGTCTTAGTTTATTCAATTATATAATGAAGATAATGCTGGCATTACTCATTTCACAGGCCTGCTGTGGGTGAAGGTCCTTTGTAACCATTAAAATTAAATAAATTTCAGTGGTTGCTACTATTTTACTTTTGATTTTCCTGACCCTTTAAATGACATCATTTTTCTTGCCTCCAATGGGAAACCTTAGAGTCATCACTTATCTATCACAAATAGTCTATCTATATAGTTACAGCCTGCACTCGGTGGATAGAGAGTTGGACCCAGAATGAAGACCTGAGTTATTAGCTTTCTGACTGGGCAAATCACTTAACTGCTCTTGGCCTCAATTTCCTCATCTGTAAAATGGAGATAATTGCACCTATATCTTCTAGATTAAAACACGGAATGTTAGAATTGGAAAGGACTTTATGGTATAGATTAAAAAGATATAATTACTCTTGCACATGACAGTCTTTCAAATACATAAAAGAATGGTTATATTGCCTTGTCTTTTCTTCTCCAGGTAAGATAACCTGTGATTATGTGTTATGAGGATAAAAGGAGATATTTGTAAAATGCTTAGCAGAGTGCCCGGTGCACAGTAGGTGCTTAATAAATCCTTGTTCTTTTTCCCCTTTCCTTCCCCCCTCTCCAGTTCTTTTTTCCTATTTTATATTTACTGCCTGATGTGGGTAGCCTTGGCACTGATGAGATAGCGTTGAGCACTGAAAGGGGGAGGAAAAAAAAAAGAGTCTCATCCCTGGGTAGATCACACCTGGAATTCTACGTCCATTTCTGGGAAAGACATTTTGGGAAGGGAAGTGACAAACTGGAGCTTATAAAGAGGAATTCAAAGACTAGCTGGGGAAGAAACCTTAAGAAACCCTATTATATGAAGCAAGGTTGCAGGAGTTGAGGAGGTTTTATCTGTGGAAGAGATTTATTGCCACATAGCAGCCTTCTTTGTATATTTGGAGGACTGTCCAATGCAAGAATAATTATATCTTTTTTAAAATTTATTTTTTATATTTTTAAAAATTTATTGACTTGTTTATTTACTTTCAGTTTACAAGATTCAGTTACAGAATCACTTGAGTTTCAAATTTTCTCCCCTCCTTTCTCCTTCCCCCCCATGGTGGCATACAATCATGTATGGGATCTGCAAACACTTTCACATTGTACAATAGTCTGGTTGTATGGAAGCATTGTAACCAATAGAGCAAATAATGGGAAGAAAAAAAAAAAGAAAAGAAACAAAACCAAACATGGAAAAGAACAATAGCATGTGTTGCATCAGTGTCCATTTAAACTATGGTCTTGCTAGATCTTTCTCTGAGTGTTGATATCTCCTTCCATTCTGAGACTTGTAGAGTTGTCTTTTAACTGTGCGTTGCTGAGAAGAGTCCAGTTTCTCAAGGCTGGTCGTCACACATATGATGTATCTGTGATTGTGGACAATTTTTTCCCGGTTCTGCTCTTCTCACTTAGCATCAATTTGTATACACCTCTCCAGGTAATTATGAAGTCCATCTCTTTCCCATTTCTTATAGCACAATAGTATTTCATTATATTCATATATCATAACTTGTTCAGCCATTCCCCAATTCATGGGCATCCCCTAAGTTTCCAGTTTTTTGCCACCACAAAGAGAGCTGCAATAAATATTTTTGTACATATGGGTCCTTTTCCCACTTCTATGATAAGAGTAATTATATCTTGTTCTATACTCTAAAGTCCTTTTTAGTTCTAATATTCTATGTTCAAAAGTTCTTTTCCTATTTGAACATTCGGTATTATTTTTTCCTATGATTCTCTCCTCTGTGGTCCCTTCCAGATCTGATATTCTACACGACATGTTCCAAAGTCCTTTTCCTGTTCTAAAATTCTCTTTTCTCTCATCTTACCTTCTATGCTCTAAAGTATTTTTAATCTCTGACATTCTCTAACATATTGTTTAAGAATAAAACTCCTTCATCCTAATTGTCTGACTTTCTGAGGGGCAGTACGCCAGGGCAGTGAGAAATATGATGCTTGAACTTCTTTAAAAAAAGGGAATTGATATGTTCAATCTGGAAAAGAGCTTCATTTCCAATTCTGGAAAGTTACAAGCCCTCTGGTCATCATTTTGATTAGGATCTTGCTTCTTCTTCCCACTTGACATGGACCATAATTACCACAATGGCAGCTATCTCCAAACCTTTTAAATCTTAAAGCCAGTGTTTTATACTTCTTGAAAGCTCTGGGAAGTAGTTATCTAATGGGCAGCAACATTAACCTCCAAAGGGCTCAGAGATATGAGATATGAGCTGCTAAGTTGGGGAGATAGATTGTGGCAAAGATATTCCCAGCTGGATGAATCACCAGCATAAACACCCATGTGGTCATCAGGATTTCACAAGAATTGGACAGCTGATAAATTACATATACTCCAAAGATGACACAGAAATTTGTCCACACAATCATGCTTCTGGAGGGAAGCTTTCTTTGAATATTTAAACATTCATTAATTCATTTGAAAATACTTAATAATAATACTATGCTTCAAGACAATTTTCAGATCTAACAATTTAAGATTTTATCACATTCTCTTATTATACTGTTCTGAGCACTGGTGAAGATTAAAAATTAAATAAGACATAGACTGATCTTCATGCCAACTCCTGTCAATTCTATCTTCCCAACAACTCTTAGATACATCACTTTCTCTGCTCTGGCACTTTCCTCATCACCTCACAAGCGGATTAGTACAATAGCCTGATAGTTGATCTCCTTGTCCCAAGTGTTTCCTCATTCCAGTCCATCCTCCATTCGGCTACCAGTTATCTTCCTAGAGTACAAGTCATCCTCCTACTCAATTAACTCCAGTGGTTCCTCATTGCCTCCTGATTAGAATATAAAATCCTATTTGGCTTTTGAAGCCTTGTATAACCTCCCCCTCTTTCCAGTTTTCTTAAATGTTACTACCCTCCATGTGCTTGGTGATCCAGGGATAGTGGCTTCCTTTTTGTTCCTCACACTGTCCTGGCTCCATGCCTTTTCACTGGCTCTCCTCTATGCTAGGAATACTTTGTTTTCTTTTCTCCAACTCCTGACTTCCATGGCTCCCTTTGACACCCAGTTAAACTCTCACCTAAAAATAGCCTTTCTGGGCTATTTTAGTCTTCCCTCTGAGATTACCCCCAATGTGCCTTCTTGCACATTAATGGTTGTTTGTGTGCTGTTTCCTCCACTGCAAAATGAAATCTTTAAGGACAGGGAAGTTATGGCCTTTCGTTGAATCCCTAGCTCCTAGCATGATAGTCATTTGACTCCATTTGCCTCAGTTTCTCATCTGTAAAAGGAGCTGGAGAAGGAAACAGCAAACCACTCCAGTATCTTTGTCAAGAAAAGCCCAACTGGGGTCAAGAAGAGTTGGGTATGACTGAATTGACTCAGCAACAGCAAAACTTTAGCATGGTACCTCGCCCATAGTAAGTACTTAATAAATGCTTGCTGACTTGACTTTACTTACACAGTAGTCTAATAGGAATTCATTTGCATGTAAACAAATACAATAAATAGTGATTCAAAGACTGGGTGACTAGGAGCTGAAAACATATAATGTACATATTCAAGGCAAAAAGAGGACCAAGAAAAAGACAAGGGGGGGCAGCTAGATAGTACAGTGGACAGAGCATCAGGCCTGCAGTCAGAAAGACCTGAGGCAAATCTAGCCACAGACACTTACTGGCTCGCCCTTCCTGGGCAAGTCATTAAATGTTTTGCCTCCATTCCCTCATTGATAAAATGTGGGCAATAAAAGCACTTAGCTCCCAGGATTCTTGTGAGGATCAAATGGGATACAATTATAAAGTGCTTTGCATAGTGCCAGGCATACAATAAGCACTATATAAATGCTATTATTGCCATTATTATTGTAAGTAGTGGTAGTGATAGCGGTAGCAGCAGCAGCAGCAGCATTAGCAGGAGCAGGAGCAGTAGTAGTAGTAGTAGTAGTAGTAGTAGTAGTAGTAGTAGTAGTAACAACAGCTGCAGCAGCAGTAGTAGCAGTAGCAGCAGCAGCAGCAGCAGCAGCTTGCCTGTTTAGTTTAGGTTTTGTGCTTGGACCAGACGGTTTCACATAGGAGATGCAAAGGATTTGGGAGCCTGAGGAAAACTGGGTGCCTTCAGCTGAAGCCAGCCCTTTATGGTTTGTTGAAAGTAAACTTAAAGTAATTTGAGGAGGAGGCAGATTGTCAATCAGTCACCGATAGAAATTAAAGGGGACCTTCTAAGAAAAATAGAGGTTTGAAACAGATATTGATCCTATTAGTCGAAAGAAGGTTTAAGGATTCATTAAATGAATACTGAGGGCTCTAGTTAGCTGCCTATCTGTTCTGTCTTCCAAAAGTTTGAGACACAGAGGGCAAGATTCTGGAACCTGGCAGACTTCCCTCTCCTTAAGGAGACAAAAGCTACATAAAGTAAGGATTCTTGGAACTTCTTCTCCCAGCGTCTATAGAGGTGATCTATAGAAAGCAACTGAGGGTTTTTTCCCTAGTCCAATAACACTGTGTGTGAATGGGTTTCCTTTAATCACTAAAAGTCATGAAGCTCAAGTCCTGGTATCTAAGCTGAAAGACAGAAGACAGATATAATGCTTCACCTTATAAGGAAGAAGTAACATGAGTTGATAGATCATGAACTGGAAGGGACATCAGTGACTGCCTGCCCCAGCTCTTTTTACTTTTCTAGATGAAGAAACCGAGGCCCACAGATTTTAAGAGACTTTGCAAACATGATAAAAGCAACAGGAGAAAAAGTGAGACTAAGGGGGTGGGGGAGGAGGAGAACAAGGAAAGAGAGGGGTAAAGAGAGGGGAGGGAGACAGAAGAAGGAGAGAAGGCTCCAGAGAAATAGGTGGGGAGCAACAAGAATGTTATGGGGTATGTTGAGGCACCTACATGGTGTAATGCTTAGAGTATTGGGCCTGTCATCAAAAAGCCTGAGTTCAAGCACTGTTTCAGATACTTATTAGCTGAACGACCCTGGGCAAGACATGTAAACTCTGTCTGCTTCAGTACCCTCATCTTTAAAATAGGGATAACAGCAACTACCTCCCAGGTTTCTTGTGATGATAAAATGAGATGATATTTGCAAACCACTTTGCAAACCTTATAGTGCTATATACATGTAATGGTAGAGTTGAAACACTTTCATTTTAGCTCAGGCACCTTAACTTCTATGGAATCAAATAACCAGAACTGAGTGTGAAGAGGTTCCATATACCAACTCAAATCAATCAAAGCCACTGTGTGAGAGACTGGATCATGAGCTAGGCGATTTGTATAAAAAAAGGAAATAATCTCAGAACCTACACAGTGAATGATTCCAATGGTCCAGATTCAAGGGCTTGGAGCAGCATGGCATTTCCAGCACGTCTTTGGGGAACAAAGGAAGAACTGAGCTGTGATAAAGAAAGGAGATATCCAAGAGAACCATCACCTCTACAGACATCTTAGAGCAAAAGACCCAGGATGAGGGAAGTCACAAGAAAAGGTCAATTCTTTTCATAACATCTTCTCCCAGTGTCTATCTATCTACCGACAGGCACTAAGATATCATCTACTGTTTTATTCTGCAAACATTTCCAGTAAACTAAATTTTGCCTAAACCTCAAAGAGACCAGGTTTGAATGAGATATAGATACAGATACAAATCATAGGTCCAAGCTCTGCCTGAATGTTAAGAATTTTCCTAACTAAGGACTTGGAGCAATTGTGACCAAATTTATAACTGTCCAAAATAAACTCCTTAAAGTTGAAAATGAAAGAACTATGTGGACTCTAGGGTTAAAGTGAGATAATTATTTTAATAGGGAGTTATATAAATGTTAGCTAAAATTAGTTATTATTAAGTGACTCAATGGGCCACTGATCAGTAATGAGCAGACCCAGCAAGAGCAGCATGAGAACATCACAAGAACACCTCAATGGCTTTGTATATTCATAAATGTGAATTGCCCCTTCAAAATGTGCTCTACTGAAATATACTGCCTTGTGCCACCCCCCCCATGTCCTTTGGCCACATAGGATTTTGAAACATACTCAGTTCTCTAAATGTTTCTTATGTGGATCATCTATTCTTATAATTAATGGCATGTTTATCTGTGGAAGAGTGCATTTCAGTTTTATTTGGGACACATCCCAGCACTACTTTCTTCTCTATGCTATTTCATTAAATGGCTTGCTTGGAATCAATTATCTTCAAGAAAACTAATAAAAGTGAACACATTTCTGGTGTGTAAGAAGATCAGATGAAAAGAACATATTTAATGAAGAGAGATAAAGAAAGGCTTAAGAGAGAAGGCAGCATTTGAGGTGAACACTGAAGGATGGGTAAGACATAAAGGTAGTGATGCAGGTTGTGGGAGGACAGTATGGACAAAGACATTGTGGCAGGTGAATAAATATTTGGGGGAGGGAGTAGACAAGTTTGGCAAAATCACAGAATAAACGAAGTGCAAGATAAACCTGGAAAGGTAATATGGGACCAATTTGCAATGAGTCTTGAAAGCTAAGCTAAGGCATATGAATTTTAATGAGAAGGCAATGGAAAGTCATTACAAGTTTTTGAGCAAAGGAGTGATCTGATTAGAGATTAAGTCAAATAGGATGTGAAAGACAGATTCTTGGAGAGAGATTGAAGCCTGGGAGACATATGATGAGGATATTACAATAGTCCAAATGTGGGATAAAAAGGATCTCAGTTAACATTCTGACAGTAGACTTGACAAGATCAACACCCTAACAGAGGTCAGCAAACTATGGCCCTAGACGCCAAGACAAACTGCTACCAGTTTTTGTAAGACCCTCAGGGAACTAAGAATAAAGCTGGGTTTTTTGTTGCATATGATATATATATGTATATATATCATATATAATAAGTAATATATAATAACATTGTATGTAAAAACAATTCTTAGCTCACAGACCTATAGGAAGCCCTCAGCTGTAGTTTACCTATCCCTGTCCTAGAGTAGTAGGAAAAATTCTTCACCTGAGTAGAATCTGGAGAGACCTTGATTTGAATCCCAATTCTAATACATACCAGGTGTGTGACCTTGGGCAGGTCATTTAACCTGTGTTTTATTTAATCAGTGTTCTCTTCTGTCAGATGGCGATAACACCTCTAATATCTAATAGACTTGTTATGAACAAATATTTAAAGTGTTTTTACAAATGTTACCTATAATTATGTAAAGTATATGAATTCAAAGAATAGAAGAGGACTTCTTTTTTTTTAAGCATAGGATATAAGCTACTTAAGGGGAAAGACTTAATTTCTGTGTGAGTATTTACAGGACTTAGGATTGTACCTTGTACAGAGTAGTTGCTTAAGGCTTGTTGAATTAAATCAAATGGTGGAGAGAGATTAATCAAATTTAAAATAAACTAGATGTGAGTGATGAAGAATAGGAAGGAATCCAAAGCTAACATCTGAGACTGTGAGCCTTGAAGACTGAATGAAGAGAGGTTTTCTTAACAGACTAGAGAACCAAAACACCCAAGGTAAGCCTGAAAGAGAATTTTAAAGGGACAAAAATGGAAGAGGATCATGATAACAGGCTGATATGGAAAACAATTGACACATAGGGGTAAAACTCCTTATCTATGTAATTGATTGTTTCAACACTGGCATTTTTAGAGGATGGAAATAATAACCAAGAGTAGGAGCCTCAGTGAGATGACAGATTTCGATTAGTGCACTCAAAAAAACCCCCAAATCCTCCAGCCAGTCTAGCCTCATAATTTCTGATGACCACAGAAAGAAAGAATAACATACAATAAATTGACCATTATACTTTGGATATTCATGGGCAACTTTTGACTTCTTGATTGTCTCCCAACATAACAATTAACCAAACAAATAAATGAATGAATGAATATAGGAGGAAGGAAGGAAAGGGAAGGAAGAAAAGGAAGGAAGGAAGGAAGGAAGGAAGGAAGGAAAGAAGGAAGGAGATTTTAGATCTCAGGGAAAATTAAAACACAAAACCAAAACCAATAGGATCTTAGCTGTATTAAGAGAAGCATGGATTCAGGAGGAATGCCTCCAAGAGAGGTATATTCAGGACCAGAGAAAAGAAAGCCTAAGTATGCTCTGCCATGATCAGATTATAAGTGCATTATTTTTTTCAGTTCTCCCACTTTATTGTAAGAAGAGAACAGGTAAACTGAAGTATTGAGAGGAGAACAACCAGGATGACAAGGGAGGAAACTGTACCTCATTAGATATGAAGATGGGTGGAAGGAATTAGAATATTTGTCCTGGAGAAGAGAAAGATCGGTGGAAAAATTATCCCTGTCTTTTGAGTATTTTAAGAATTATTATCAGATCTAGGATTTTGGTCTAGGACCAAAGAATGGACTCTACAGGGACTTGTGCTCAACATAAGGAAAATTTTTTTAACAAGTATAGGTGTCCAAATGAGGAATAGGGTGCTTTAAGAAGAGGTGAGTTTTCTATTACTGGAGGTTTTTAAAGAAAGACTTGCCAAGGCTGTTGTAGAAGATATTTCTTTTTAAAGTATGAGCTGGACTACCAAAGTAGCTGCTGGGATCTCATCAAATTCTGATTCTGTGATTCTTTATTTCACTCATTACCAGAAAGCAAACTCAGATAGGTGAAGTATGACAGTTCACAGGTTCTATTTAACATCTAATCATTCAACATGAAAGAACTTGCTAAAACTCAGCTGTCTAATAGTCCAATGGGCTGACTTCAGGTAGAAAACTCCCCATTGCTAAGGATGGATAAACATTTAACTATTGTAGAAGAAGTTTCTAACCAGGTTGAACTAGCAAACCAGTGAGGCTCCTTCCAAAGTGGGGCTTCTAGAGAAACTATCAAGAAGCAGTAAATAGAATGGAAAAAGAAGATATCCTTCTTTTGAATCTAGGTAGCTTTGAATGAATCCTTTTCATTTTCCTCCTCTGTTGAGTGGAGATATAAGAGAAGAGGATTTTTTAAAGATTCCATTCCAGTTTTTAACTCATATGGGGTTTACTACACTATAATTCTAGGCCAGCAAAGGTAAATTTGCTTCATTTCATAATTTTTTTACCCCAGAAGCCTATGCCTGACAGTCACCAGTAAAATTGTGGTACCTGGAGTTTAGATAAGATGGCCTCTAAGGAATATTTAAGCTCTCAGATTCTATGATGCTATCATATTTATAAATTGCATCAAGTGTCTCCATCCACAGTAGATGCCCTGGCAGATAAAAAAGATACACAGGACAAAGTTCTCACCCTCAAGCTACAGTCTCATTGGAAAAGAAGATACAAACAAACAACTAACGATCAATAAAAGGCCATTTAAAATAACTAAAAAAGATATAATCAAGTGTAAAAATGTATGTTTTACGTAAGGAAAAGATTCTTGTTTGCTTCAGGGAAGTTTTTCTTTGGATGATAGGATGCTCCAGATAGATAGCCTGATGTAGAAGAATACACAAAGGATTTAGAAATGGGAGATGTGGATTTAGATCTTGATTATGATTATTTAGAAGGTTTATACTATGAACTAATGAGTCAGTTCCCCCCATAGGCTTCAGTTTCCTCACCTGTAGAATGGAAATAATAATGGTGTTATAATTATAGTGTGTATTTCCTCATTGGAAGATCATTATATCAATGAAATAGGCAATAATAATATTGCCTACCTTACAGGATTATTATGAGGAAGGCTCTTTGCAGTTGCAAGCTTCTATTATAAACATACACATATAATTTGAATAATTAGGATTTTCTTCTTCATGATCTAAAATAACCAAACACAGACAATTGAGTAACATTTATTGAATCTGACTAACCTTTGGTCCAATTATTCCAGGAGGTCCTGGGAGGCCTTTGAGTCCAGTGTCTCCCTGTGATACAGAAAAAGCATATAGACAAGAATGAATGAAGGGGGCTACTATCTAGAATCATTAACAAATCATAACCATATATAAGCATTCACTGAGAGTCCATTTGAATTCCTGGAAACTCGGTAAGCCAAAAAAAGTAGTTACAATGTGATGACTGAGAATATATGTCTAATCATATGGTGTCACTGGTATAGAAGGACTAGGGAAAAGGTTCATCAATATACTATTATATGGTTGGCTAGGAGGCACAGTGAATAGAGCACTGGCCCTGGAGTCAGGAGGACCTGAATTCAAATTTGACCTCAGACACTTAACACACACAATAATAAACTAGCCATGTGGCCACGGGCAAGTCATTTAACCCCAATTGCCCTACCCCCCCCCTCCAAAAAGATACACACACACACACACACACACACACTATTATAATTATTGCTAGAGAAGAAGCAGGAATTGGTTGATAGAGTCCAAGAGATGGGGACACAAGTCCAGCGTTCCAGTCTTGATTCTGTCATTTACTAGCTGTGTACCATTAGATAAGTTATTTCCTTTCTCTAAGTGTCTGTTTCCCCATATAAGACAAGGAAGGAATACTCCCATAACTTAATCCTTAGCGTTTTGGGGTGATTATATAATGCCATACATTCATCACACACACACACACAATGTGTGTAGATAGTGATAATGTGCATTCAAAACTATATAGAATAGATATATATTATGCTTTAGTTAGAAAGTACTTTAAATGTTTTATCTCACTTAATACTCATGACAGTTCTGTAGTCTGTCTCAGTCTTGTTCCCATGAGGACACTAAAACATGAGATGGAGAAAGAAATTATGTATTTAAGACTACACAATCAGTAAATGGAGAAGTCACGACCAAAACCCTGGTCTAGTGACAATAGATTGAGAGACAGGCCTGGAGAAAAGGAGTTAGGGAAGTGATAGATAAAGGAACTGATAAGTTAGAATATTGACAAGCATATGTGTGTGTGTGTTTATGTAGTTATATAACATACCTATACATATGTGTGTATTTCCTCATTGGAAAATCATTATATCAATTAAAAAAACAGGTTCTGAAATATATATCTATACTGTTTTTTTTCTATTGGTCTAGGGCAGTGGTTTGGGGTCAAATGACCCTTTCACAGGGGTCACCTCAGACCATCAGAAAACACATATTTCTGATGGTCTTAGGAACTGAGACACCACTCCTCTACCTGTCTCCAGGTAGGTCTACCCACATGCAGATACGCTCACTTACAAGTATTAAAGGGCTGCGGCTTTAAGAAGGTTGAGAACCACTGGGCTGGAGGAATCTCCCAGTGAGGAAAAACCCTCTGATAGTATAGATAGGCATACATCCTGCCACTTACAATCTTATACATTTTCTTTAGGCACTGATTACCCAGAAAGTATGTGTCAAAGGCAAGACTTTAATACTTAATACTCTTAAAATTTTAAGATCAGCTCTCTACTCCATACTGCCTGTCATATTTTATATGTGAACATGTATGTGTATATGTCCAAATGGTTATTATTGCTTATGTTATTAAAATGGAAGTATATGAATCGTTCAGAGTCAGTGCTCTGTAGTGAAACAAAAGTTGATTTCAAAGCCAAGAAAATTAGCATTCTAGTTCCACTTTGAGTTGACTGTGTACTTGAGCAAATTACTCAACTCTCTAATCACGCCAAGGAAGTCTTTAAAACTTCTAGAGGAAGTTGGAGAGGAGGTGCTGAGCTGCATGTCTTGTGATAATTTCCTCACTGGGAATTCTCTACACCAGTGAAAGCCTATATATTTTTTTCCAAATAATCTGAATCTTATGGTATTTTTAAAGAAACCTTAAAAAGTATGACTTGAATTTTGATCCAAAATAAAGATTTTCTTATAATAATAAACTATTCCAAACTGGAATGGGTTGCCCTATAAGCTAGAGAGCTCCTTATTACTAAAAATAGTTGAACAGAGGCTGGATGAACACTTGAATATAAAGCTACAAGGAAGATTCTTGTCTTTAATGGAGTTCATAGTAGGTGTCTTCTAAGGCTCCTTTCCATACTGCCTCACAACTATCAGATTGGCTAAGATTACAGAAAAGGCAAATAATATATGCTACAGGAGATGTGGGAAAATTGGGATACTAATGCACTGTTGGTAGAGTTGTGTACTGATCTAATATTTCTAGAGAATAATTTGGAATTGTGCCCAAAAAGCTGTACCTAGCTTCCAACCCAGTAATACCACTACTACATGTGTATTCCAAGAAATTTTAAAAAAAAAGGAAAAGGAATTATATGCAAAAATATTTGTAGTAGCTTTTTTGCGATGGCAAAGAATCAGACACTGAGGGGATGCACATCAACTGGGGAATGGTTGAACAAGTTGTGGTATATGATCATGATGGAATACTATTATGCTATAAGAAATGATGATGAGTAGGATGCTTTCAGAAATTCCTGCAAAGACTTACATGAATGGATGAAAAGTGAAGTGAACAGAACCAGAATATTTAGGACAGTAATAGTGATATTGTATGATAATGAATTCTAAATGCCTTAGCTATTCTCAGCAACACAAAGATCCAAGGCAATTCCAAAAGACTTATAATGAAAAATGCTATTTACCTCCAGAGAGAGAACTGATGGATTCTGAATGCAGATTGAAGGATACTAATTTCTACTTTATTTTTTCCTTGTTTTAATTTTACTCTGTGTTTTCTTTTACAACATGAATATGGAAATATGTTTTGCATGACTATACATGTATAACCTACATCAAATTGCTTGCCTTCTCAATGAGGGTTACAGGACACGAGGGAGGGAGGGAATTTGAAACTCAAAATATATAAAAATATTTAAAAATTTACATGTAATGGAAAAAAGTAAAATATTAAAAGATACTTTGGTGTCTTTATGTGTTTTCATGCATTGTGTTCCTGATTCTCCCAGAATTAAGTTTTATAACATCACAGGATCTCAAGGGTTGGAAGGGATCTTCACAGTCATCTAGTTCAATCCCTACCTGGACAAGAATCCCTCTATATTAACCCTAATATATGGCCATCTAGTATTCAGTGGCACTCCAGTGTGAGACAACTCACTATGATCAAAGACATCCCATTCCATTTTTTAGATTCTGCTAATTCTGGGGGTTGGGAGAGGTTTCTTTGCATCAAGCTTAAATCTACCTTTCTGAAACTTCCATCCACTTCTTATAGTTCTGCCTTCTGGGGCTAAGCAAAATGAATCTCACCTGTTTTTCTCTATAATGGTGACAGTCACATCTCACTTAACTAAACCTCCCCAATTCCTTTAACCACAGGATGGTTAGATTAACACTGACTCCTTCCATACCACAGTAGATTTTCATGGTCAGGTTCCTTTTTTGTTGTTTGTTTTTTCCACTTATCTCTTGACTTTGAACTTTATGTTAAAAAGGGCTCTGTTCTCTTGGGGATAGAGGTGGGGAGGCACTACTTTAGGTCTTTCATGCTGCTGTTTTCTGAGCTGGTTCTGGATGTCTGTAAGTTTTCAGTGCTTCTGGGGTGGTTATCCTCAGTGATGTGTCATCACTGTTTTTCTGGTCTGTGCTCTGATCTTTACCCATGAAGGGCCCTGCTCCCCTGCAGCTATGAGCACAAGTGTTCCTCTCTGACCTTGAATTGTGGTTGCTTCTCCTGCTCCCCTGCAGCCACAAGTGCTAGAGTTCTTCTCTGACATGGAACTGTGCCCCAGAATTGTATATGGGCAATGGAGTGCTAAACAGTGTCTGGTCCTATGTGCAGTGTCAGCTCATGGTCGTCTGGAATCTTTCTGACAAGTTAGCCAATATCTTACCATTTCTTGACTGAGAACTACTGAAGTTGCTGCTGTTGCTGCCTTTTCAGTCATGTTCAAGGTCCACTGTTGGTGTTGCCACCATATACACTCCAGGTTGGCCCTAACCTGGATGTCAAAGACCTCACCTGTTATCTCTTAAGTTGTTTTGGGTTGGAAAAATGTCTCACTGTGACCTTTTGTTGGCTATGTGACTCCAAAATTTGATTTGATGCATTTTTATAGTTGTTTGGAAGGGAACGTGTTGGGAATATTTGCCTGGATCGTTGCCTCTATTCTGTCATCTTGGTTCTGCTCTTTTCCCATTATTTTCCATATTCTTTTTACCTTTTTTCCATCTACACCATCTCTTCCTGGTTTTCCTTGGAGGCCTTTATCACCCTTCAGACCTGGAAGCCCAGGAAGTCCTGGAGGACCAGGTGGACAATCATTGCACACGTCCTAAAAAGAGGAGACATCAAAAACATTGTTAAAATTATTCAGTCCACAAATATTTTTTCTCTTCCACTTTGTGTAAGACTCTGTTCCTGAACACTGGCTGAAAAACAAAGATTAATTTAAAAAATGTCCCCCCCCATGAAGCTTACAATTAAAATTGAAATAAAAATGAATATTGTGAAAAAATTTTTTAAAAAAAGAAACATTTCCCTATTAAAATTATGTAAAATACACTACAAGCTTGGTTGAGATATGTCTTTTCCCACTTTCATCCTTTGCCAGTGATTAACAGAAAGTAATAATATATGCATAAAATGATTAAGTGCTAATTCTTTCCTTCCTCAAGAAGTATTAGAGGCAAGAAACTCTGAGTTCACAACACGACTCTCATACATATTAGATGCGTTATCTTGAACCTCTTAATATCTCCAGACAACTTTCTGTGATAGTAAGTTATAGACAAGCTGTAGATCTTGAACAGTGGAGAGATCACAGGTCCAGATTAACAATTAAACAAGCAAACAACAGTTTAAAAGTGCTAGGAACTATACTAATTGCTTGGATAAAATACGGTCCTTGCCCTCAAGAAGCATATTTTTTTTCAGTAAAGAAATAAGTTGTGAGATTTGTTTAAAAAAAAACCAAAACACAACAAATAAGTATGTGTTTATAAACATACACATATGTTTAGTGATGTTATGAAAAGGAAAACATCTTGGGTGGGCGTTTATCACAGACTAATTGATTATATTGTCATAGCAAAGCTGGGGATTATCTGGAAAGGAGGGAAGACAAGAGGACTCCATAAGATCTGTTCATGAAGAAGTTGTGTGGTTCTGGTAGGCTGGTGTCCCTGGATGGCTTTCCTTGAGTCTGTTTTTGGTTCCCTGTGTGTTCCTGGGCGGGGACAGTCTCTGACAGTCAATACATGTTGTTTAAGTTGACCAAGGTTAGTGGAGAATTTAGGCTATGGGGGTTTGTGTCAGAAAGTCACTGACAACAAGACCCTAGACAACAGCTTCTAACCCTACTCTATTATTTTGGGCCTGTCAATAACTGAGAAAATGAGACCCTGCCTTATAGGTCCATTGTCTGCCCCAATTAAATTAAATCATAAGTTTTTGTGCGTACATGCTACATCTAAGACAGCTTATTTTATCCTTAAATTATGTAACTTAATAACTATGTTTGGGTGTAAGGAAGAAGAGAGATTAGATATGTTCTATTTAACTGAAGAAATTAAACTAGGACTATGGGCTTTTGAGCTCAAGACTCAACTGCAACTGCTCTCTCCAGTTTAGCTATGAATGGAAGGAGTGAGAGAAAGAGGACAAAACTTGAGAGGACAATAGGGTCTAGGGAAACGTTAAAAATATTATTACTGGTTGTGTGACCTTGGGTAAGTCACTTAACCCAAACTGCCTAGCCTTTCTCTCTCCAAAAAAAAAAAAGTCATGCCACAGTAACTTCATTTCCTTTCTTGACAGTATTTCTTAACTGGTAGACAAGTACTAGGTACCATAGTTTAGAAAGGACATTGATAAACTGGAGGTCATCCCGAGGAGGGAAAGTAGAATTCTGAGCTGAAAGTAACTTATATTTATGCTATCTGGGGATGGGCTGAAGGATTTGTGGGATGTTTATCCTGAAGAACAGAAAATTTAGGATGGGATATGATGACTGCCTCTAAGGATTTGAAAAGCTGCCAAGTGGAAATGGCTTTTTAAGAAAGATTTTTAGACTTTTTTTAGACTTCTCAGAAATAATGTACTAGCAAAAATGGGTGCAAGTTACAAAGAAGAATATTTACATTTGATTTCAGGAAGAGGAAGAAAAACCCACTACCACATTTCCTAAGAATGAGAAAGGTATCCAATAGTGGAATGGATTGCCTTGGGGGTAGTGTATGTTTTCCAGGTGTAAAATCTTCAAATAGAGGCTCAGTGGCCACTTGTTGAGGGCATTCTTTTTGGAGACTGGATGAGATCGACTGAATAGACACTGAAGTCACTTATAATTTGAAAATTCTGTGATTCTTTGACTCTAAATCCTTCATCTTTAAATAGACCATGTGATGAGAAATGTTTAGTGGTAATAAAAAGAGCTAACAAATTAGAGATTGAATCAATTCCTAATGATTTCTTGCCATGTCTGAAAAGGTGCAAAATCTCGACCTTGCCAATAAAAATGAGTAAAGCATGTGCTGAGACATATTTCTCCACAAAATAGATAATTATCTATGAAGGCCTTGATGTCTAGGAAGACAAAAAATTAGAGTGTAGGGTTTTTAGCATTCATGAGGCATTTTCAAATGTTACCCAAGGGCTTTCTTTTAGATATCAGAAATGGTCCTCTAGGAGAGCACATGGTAAGGAACACATTTATTACGTGACTTGTCCTAAATCCCAAGAAAGATTTTGGGCAAAGTAAAAAACAAGAAAATATGTACATGGCATAAATGTATAATGGAACAATCCATGTATGATCCTACATTAAAAGAGTGAAATGTATGACATAGGTCAAAATATAAAAATTAATTACCAAGGGCAAGAGAAGTGAGATTTTTTTAGATTCTCCACCAATTAGACCCCATTTAGGGCATTATTCTCATTCTATTCATCACATTTAGTAGTAGTTGTAACATTAGTTGTAGCAGTTAGCATTTATGTAACCTTTTAAAGTGTGTAGTGATTAAATACATGCAGTGATTATATATGTATATGTAAAACAAATATATGTGTATGTATACACACATATATATATACATACATAACACATATATTATCTCATTTGATCTCATTTATATCAAGGAATATGCCTTCGACAATATTTCCTTTTGCCCTTCCTCTGTAGTTCATTTGCACCATCCCTGCTCATAATCTCATTTAAGCCTATCTCCCTGATGCCACAGTCTTCTGTTACGTCTTCCTAACTCAGTATCTTCTCTCCTGAAATACATATTTCTTACGGACATCAGATTAATCTTCTTTACATTTAGATCTTCATGCCCTTCTTCTACTCAAAATCAGTCCTTGGCCCCCTATGGCCTCCTGAATTAAATTCAAAATTCTTGAACATTAAAGACCTTCCACAATCTGGAATCACCTTGCTTTTCCAAACTTACCTCAAACTTCCCCTTTCATAGTGCTCTATCCCCTAGTCAAACTGGACTATTCTCTATGGTTTGATCAAGCAGCATTTTAAGCCCATCACCTTTGCTGCCTCCTGAATCATGCCTACATATCATCTGACATCCAACTTATATGCCATTTCCCTCAAAAAGTCTTCTGCCCAGTCTATAATAATCATTTCCTCCCATGAACATAGCATAGTACTTTGTTTGGTACTTCTTTAATATACATGTCATTTATTATTTTATATTATCTTGTTTACATATAAATATGATATCCTCTTCAAGACTGTAAGCTCCATGAGGGCAGGAACCACCTTGTCTAAATTTGGTATCTTCACTAGCACTTATTATTGTGCTCTACAGACACAAATAATAAACATAAATGTTTATTAAATTTTAATCAATTAAACTGAGGGATCTGAAAAAGGCTCTTACCTTCACTAAGAGGTTTAGATCCTCTGGAGTTAGAAGAGGAGAAGGACCCTGCCAAAAGAAAGAGCTACAATTAGGATATTTGCAAGAGGCAGATGGTTTTATTTAATAAAAAGGAGGACTCATGTAGAGACACACAAGAATTTGATTATAGTTTATGTTTGCTCAAGAGTAATAAGGATTGTCCTGACACAGGCTGAACCAAGTAAGTGAAGCCATGCTCAGAGAACACAAAACACTTGAATAACCAAGCTAGGAATGAATGATTATAGGCAAGACTGAATCTGAGCAAAAGGTGAGACCAATGGCACCTAAGTTCTTCTCTACAGACCTCTTTATCCTGTCTACTTTTATAATACTACTATCCTTTTCCCCATCGAGACCTCATAAAAATAATAGCTAATATTTTTATGGTGCTTTAAGGTTTGCAAGTTTTACATCTTATCTTCTTTCACCTTCAAACAAGTCTGTGAGATAGGTGATATCATTGGCCCCATTTTATACACGATGAAACAGTGACTTGAGTGATCTAGTGACTTGCGGACGGTTATATTGTTAGCAACAATCTAAGGCAGATTTTGAACCCAGGTCTTCCTGAGTCTAAGTTAAGCACTCCATCCACTGGCTGTCCTCATTGTCTATCTCCTTTCACAAAACGTCAAAATGACCTGTGCTCATAGGATCTAGAGCTGAAAGTGAACTTATCGGTCATGTCCAGATCTCATTTTATAGATCAGGGCCTGAGATCAGAGATAGTGAATAATTTTCCTAAAATTCAGAATGATATTAAATGGGGGTGGGTTTGTAGATGTCATCATAAAGAAGACTTGATAGAGGATGATGGTGGTGGATGGGTGAGGGAAGAGAAGTATTTTAAGAGTTTTCTTGGGGTAGAAGGATTGTTGTAATTGACTCCAATGGAGAGACGTAAGAGCAAAGAGAAAAATGAGGTTTGATGTCAGGAAAAACTTTCTAATAATTAGAGCTATATAGTAGTAGAATTGATTGCTTTGGAAGATGATGTATTCCCTTTCATTAGATGCCTCTAAGAAAATGTTTGATGACCATTTGAAAAGATATTTTATAGGGGAAATCTAGGTTGGTCTGAAATTCTGTGATCTTCAGTTCTGTGATCTTTTGAGTACACTATACTGATATCAGTTATGAACCCCTCTGAGTAAATATAAAGTCACTGTGCTCTCTCCCTGAGGGCTTAGCATTTTAAGCCTTTTATTTTTCAGGTGCTCTGTAAAAATCCTCTATAGCCAAGGATTTATGGAGAGACATGAACTAGCATTATAAAAGATGGAAGGCATGGAGTGGTTATGTACCTCTATCAGTGGAAGAAGTACTGACACTTATGATATCACAAACACATCAAAGTACCTCTTCTTCAATGGCTTTCTCTTGGTTGAAGGCATTTCAAGCAACAGTAAGCAAGCGGGAGGTAGATTTCATGTGAGTCAGAGAGAAAGAAATGGCCCAGTTTGAAAGAAAGATAATGATTGTTCAACAGCTGGTGCTGGAGATGTCAATGAAGATGGTGGGGAACAGGAGAGACGTGAAGCTAGGGTCTATGGACATGGTTATTCAAAGGGCATTTAAATATATTTGCATTCATTCATCCATCCATCCATCCATCCATCTATCCATCCATCCATCCATTCATTCACATAACCATTTAATCAGTCAAGGCATAAAGCTAATCTTTTGGGGGATGGTTTCATTCTCTCTACTAGACCTGTCCTTAATATCTACTTTGTGGGCAATTCTTTGGTCTTTACTGACACCAATCACTCCCTGGCCTCTGCGATAGCCAGATATGCCTACTTTTGGTCAAGAAATCCTTTTCATCTGACTAAACATAATTAGGTTAAAAAAATTACTATCACCATAGAGAAGTCATTTCTAACATAAATTAGGGAACTGAAAATAGTAAAATTCATAAAAGCATAGAAGTTATTGTTCCTTAGCATCTAACATCATCTCTCTTAGGTAAAGCACAAGTTGTTTTTGAAAATGTCAATCCTTTATTGTGGTAGACTACTGAGGGGAAGGACTAGTGGCCACTGATAGGGAGAAGAATTTCAAATAAAAGGAACTAAGTACCCCAGATAAAGACTGGTGGCAACTGTAGAAAAAACCCAAACAAAACAAATTTTAAAAACGCCACTGCTACCACCAACAAAAACAGTGAATCATCAACAGTTTGAAGGAGGGCAGATATGTTAAAATCCATGCTTTAATATTTCTCAAAGATCTGTGACTCTATGGATATAAGCATTCTCCAGACCACAGTCCTCTCCACACTTTAATACACAGTCTTCTGTAGTTATTTAAAAAAAATCATCTTCTAGTTATTATCCTTCTGACAGTGAACTTTTCCAAGCTTGGAGTTTAGTCTACAGAACTGTGGTTGGTCATTACTCAATGCCATGCAGCTTGGTAAGACCCACCAGAATTTGTGCTTAATTAAAATGACCTCTAAAAACCTGGTGTATACTTCATATTTCAACAAGAACAACACCAATAATAATAATGGTTGGTTGGTTGCTGTCCATTCTCAAAGAGAACAAAAATGACATCACTATGTTAAAGTCAAGTTACAGTGTGTCCAACTTTGGCTCATCTGATCAGTATTAACTTGGAACACTCAACCACAGAGCAAACACAGGTAGTCCATGTGAACATTTAGAGTTGATTGTCTAAATTTATGCATCTTGTGTTTCTTTTGAGTCCCTTCAATTTTGTTGTGCTCATAGAGGGGAGTGGAGGGGAAGGCAGGGAAGGGGAAGGAAGGGGAGACGAGGAGAGGAAGGGGAGGAGAAGAGTACAGGGCTTTTAGAGAGAACTATACTAAGAGGGCAGGAAATGGACTTTGATACAGCAAAGAGGAAAGAGGAGTGGTTGAATCAACAGTAGAACAAGCAGGAGAAAAGAGTCATAGAAGACAAGGGAGAAAAGAAAGTCCATAACGAAAAAGAAGTCAACAGTATTGAAAGTTGTAAAGAATTTAAAGACAATGAAGAACGAGGGGAAAATCTTACTTAACAATTCAGTTTATTTTTAACCTTAGAAAGAATTAGGTTTGGTGGAGAAAGGAGGTTAGATTTTGATAAATTTGTGAGATTGAGAAAGACTGGAAAGATCGAGGAGTATGTGGATGGTGAGGAGAAAGAAAAAGAGAATGCAACCCCTTTCTAGGGGTTAGGCATTGAAATTACTTAGGGATATGGGAAACAGTTGGAGGGGGTAGCAGGATCAAATGAAGTAGGTTTTTTTCTTAATAATAGGGTAGATCTAAACATGTTTTTATGAAAGAGAGAAAGAACCCATAGATAGGACAATATTAGAAATGAAAGATAGAGGGAATAATCATTGGGCCAATGTTCTATCAGAAATGCAGAATGGTATAGCAGAATGAGTTAGAAATAGGCTCTGGAGTTAGGAGACCTGAGTTTGAATCTTGATTTTATCATTTAAACTGGTATATTAGCAAACACTGCCTTTCTAAACTTTTTTTCTCACATGTAAAATGGGGGGAAATCATTCTTGCACTGCCTCTTAGAATTATTGTAAGGACAGTGGTTTGGAAACCTTAAAACCATGACGGAAATGTGAATGATGATAATGACTATGGCAACAATAATGACTGTAATGATGATGGATGGATGGTTACAGGCATTCGTAAGCAAAAGTCCTTATGTTTTGGGTCAGCCTTATTGTGATAACTAAGGTGATAATAGCATCTCATGTGAAGCAGGGTTTTTTGATGGTACTGATATAAATAAAGAAAACAAAGTCAGTTGAGACTTAACAAAAATTCAAGAGTAAGACAGCTTACTGGTTTTCCTGGCGGTCCTCTTTCTCCTGGATTTCCGGGTAGACCCTACAGAAATAAACAAAGATCTTGTTATATTAGTTACTCACCGGCTATTCTTGCATTTTGACACTTTCTTCTTCCCATGACCCTTGTGAAGGTGATCCATAGGAAGGATGGGATCTTCGTTACTGAGCAGCAGTAACAAGGGCACTCAGAAGACCTGAATGCATGCCCTACCATTAACATTTATGTAACCTGGGGTAAATTATTTCAACGCTCTGAGCTTCACTTTCCTCATCTGTAAAGTGAAGTTAATAATCCCTCTTTGCTTCACAGGTATCCTTTGAGGACCCAGTGATGTATCTATAGATGTTTGTTATAAATATAAATTAATATGTTTTTGTGTATGTGTTGGAAGTGCCTGATGCAGAATAGGTGTGCATAGATGGTTGTCCTATTAGGAACAATAATCAATATATTCGAGGAAGATAGATTTCTCCTAAATGTGAGGGCAAACTTCCACAAAATATAGTCATCTAAAAATGAAATTAATGGTCACATGGTGAGGTGAGATTCCTGCTTCACTAGAGGTTTTCAGGTATAGGCCCAATGCCTACTTGCCAAGGACCTTATTGACTTTGTAGACAGGATTCATGCTTCAGGTGGGAATTGGATTAGAAGACCTATGAGGTCCCTTATAAATATATTCAACACCCTTGACATAGACAAATGTCTGGGTTTGAGAGTTGTCAAGGGGAATATGGAGACATGTGGAATATGAGAAATAATGACCTTTTGGTCAATACACAGTAATTAATTTTTCCCCTGTTCATAACAAGGAATACATAGTTTTAGGACTAGGAAAATACAAGTCCCCAATGTCCTTATATAATTCTCTACTTTTGAATGACTTAAGAATCTTGGCAGTTAATTAATTACTTTACTGCTTGCTAGAACCTGCTGAGATTTCTGCTGCTGGTAAGGCCATCAGGAGCCCAGTTATCTTTAAGCTCAAAGGAGTCATTGGAAAAAGCAGAGGAATTTACTGAGATTTTGACAATATATTTAATAGTCTCTTTGGTGAGGTCTTTGGAAAAGACAGAAGTAGGCTGGATCAAAGTATAATTAAATGTATTTGGAAGTACTTGAATGATTGGACTTAAAGAGTACTCATTCCTGGACTCTTGTCAGATTTGATGGAAGTTTCTAATGAAATGAGAGGCATCACAGCATTATGGATAGAAAGTCTGAAAGGCTGGACTCAAAACCAGGTTCAACTACAACCCAGGATATGAACTAGCTGTCTGACCTTGAGCAAGTCATTTAATGTCTCAGTGCTCAAGGCTACACAATAAGACTAAGATACATATAGAGGAGGTTTTTACTGGTATTGATAGAAGTATCACCTGGAAATTTCCCCATATCAAAGAAATGTACAGATTTGGGCTGTATGTCTACCTTCTAGTTAAGCACCTGAGTGGTCTCTGTTTTATTCTAAGATTTTTATCAATGACCACAATAACAGTATATGGTTTGTTTACAAAATTATAGATGACACAGGAAGGAATGAATAATTCAGAGGAGGAGTAAAGATTCAAAAAGAAGTGAATGAGACAGAAACTACAATGACCGGATGAATTTTAGTAGATCTGAGTAAAGAAGAATTCTTGGATTACTAAAAAATCAATGTTGTTGCTCAAGAGTAGTTTGTTCAAAAAAAGGATTTTGTAAGTAAGCAATGTTGGAACTCTAATGCATGTGTGATTTCTTACATGTGGACATGTTCACTATGGAAATCATAGTCTATCTATCTCCATTTATCCTGTTTGACTGTTGCTCATGACCTCCCATAAATTTGCAATGAGAGTCCACCCTACATCTGGAGTACTTCCCTTAATTTCTCTTGAGAGCATGAAGTTAATCAGGTGTCCATTGGTTGTCCTTTGGTGTCTCTACATGACCAGTTTATATTTTTATACATTCATTTCTTTGAAGATACACTTTATATCCTATTCTTCATAATTCATAATGGAATTATTCTTGATAATTCATAAAAGAATAATTCTTTGTTTATAATATTTTACAGCATGATGACATCAGTCATGCAGCTAGCTCTTCATTGTCCTTTGGGTCATCTTCACATTTCATTTTTTTGAAGACTATAATATTGCATGACTTGCAAACACAATCACACAATATCATTGGAAGAATCTTGGCATTAAAAAAGTTGGACCGCTATCGCAGTGAGAAACTTGAAATCATTAAAAAAACAAACAAACCAAACAAAAAAACTCTTCAATTTCCCAAGGCCATATAGTGAATTCAGGAAGCTCACTGTCCATATTTAGCTTCTGTCACTTATTTGTGTATTTATATGTATATGCATTTTTGTGCATTTTCATCCATAATGCCATTATATAGCATATATGTACATTACATACATATATATATACACACACATTTATGTACACATACACAATGTATATATCCACATTTGTGTGTATAATGTATATGCATATAGTTGTTGAGTCATTTCAGTTGTGTTAGACTTTCTGCTATCCCTTTTTGGGGTTTTCTGGGCAAATATATTGGAGAGTTTTGCCATTTCTTTCTCCAGATAATTTTACAAATGAGGAATTAAGGTAAACAGGGTGAAGTGACTTGTCCAGGATCACACAACAAAGAAGTAACAGTTCAGATTTGTACTCATGAAGAGGAGTCTTCCTGATTCCAAGGCCAGTGTTCTACCTACAGTGCCACCTAGCTCTCTCTCTATATAGGCATACTACACAAACACACACACACACACACACACAAAGTATGTCTATGTATATATAATCAATGACCATCCATTGACCCATCCATCCATCCATCCATCCATCCATCAATCCATCCATCCATCCATCCATCATCTGTCTGTCTATCTTTATCTATCTATCTATCTATCTATCTATCTATCTATCTATCTATCTATCTATCTATCTATCTATCTATCTATCCAGAGTTTAAGAAGCCATGCATCCACCTCTATACAGTTTAGATAATAGGCATTCTTTGTCTCCTTTTTTTTTCCTGTTGCTTAGACATCTAATAAGACCAAACTCTGTTGAGGGATTGTGGATCTCATTTACAAAGCTCAGCAATGTCCTGGGCCATAATCCAATCAGAACAACGACATCTGAAAACATGGGTACCTAGAAAGCCTTACCATCTAGAGTGATTGCCTCTTATATTTGGATTCTATACTGGATCTCCGCCATGACAATGATGAACATCTTTTGAGCATGACTCTCTGTTTTACATCTTGCTTAATACTAATGATTAGAGTGTTATCAAACATAATTACCACTGTTACATCTTGAGAGAAATATTACATAATTTTTACATTATTCATGAGAGACACCTTATTGGAGGTAAAGTAGTTAAGGTGGAGTTATGCTCTATCAAAGCAAAAGCTTATACACACAAATACATATATATGTATATATACATACACACAAACATACACACATATATTTATATGTATATCTATACGTTATATATACACACACACATAGATACATAAGCAAAACTAATAAGCATAGTGGGATCTCCTATTTGCTACACATTTTATTAAATTATATGGTTGTAAATCTTTGATTTATTGTGAATAATTACTTGGGAAAGCCTTATTTATGAAGGATACTGACAAACTGGAGTGTGTCTAGAAGAGAGTGAACAAGGCAGTGAAAGGAATGGAGACTATGTCATAGAAAGATTGACAAACAGAACCAAAGATAATCTTAAAAAGAGAAGGCTAAGTTTGTGTGGCAGGGTGGAGCTATTTGAAAGGAGATTTACCTTGCTTGGCATTGAAGGGCAAAACTAGCCACCAATGAAAGGAAGTTACAGAAAAGTAGATTTTGTCACAGGATAATTTTTCTAAAATTTAGAGTCATTAAGGATTTAAGAGAAGTGGCTCAGTAGGTAGTAAGTCCTCTAATGGGCGTTCATTTATTGTACCCCTTCCTGGAGTGGCTTGACACATGTCATTAATTAGGAAATGTGCTGGGAAAAGAAAAAGACAATTTCTAATGGGAACCATGCTGAGAAGGATAGCTAGCTGATTACAGGATTGTAAAGACACACCAGGATCTCAAAAGGTTAGAATGATGAGTTAAAACTACAAATATAAAATTCAGTATGGCAGCATGTAAAGTTCTCTATTTAGACTAATAATAAAATAAAACAAAATTTTAAAAAAATGATAGAAGTTTAGGTAGATAACAGTAGTGTGAGAAGAATCTGAGCATTTTAGGGAATTAAAAGGTAAACACAATTCAATAACAATACATGATAACTTCAAAAATTTGAATATTTTGTAGGTATGATGAGTAGCAGAGCTTTCACAAAGCAGGAAGTAACAGGCCCCCTGTACACTTTCCTGGCCAGATAATATTTGATATTGTGGTCAATTCTGGGCACCACAATACTGGAAGGGTATTGAGGAATTGTAGTTTGTTAAGAGTTACCATAATAGTCAAGAACAGCAGCAGCATTTATATAATGCCTACTATCTTCTGGGCATCCAGTTAAGCACTTTAAAAGCATTAGCTCATTTTATTTTTACAATATTCCTGGAAGCCAAGTGCTACTATTATCCTAATTTTATAAATGAAGACATTGAAGCAACATGAGGCTAAGCAACTTGTCCAAGGTCACACAAACTAGTATGAATATGAGGCTGAATTTGCACTCAGGTCTTAGGTGCTCTATCCACAGAGCCACCATATATAATAAGCCTTTAGAAGAGAATATCAGGTGGGACAAGAAGAACTTTCATATGGAAGAAGGATTCCACTTTTTTTCCCACTTGACAACAAAAAGAACTAAGAACAATAAAGATAAGGTGTAAATAAAGGGATTTTGGCTTAATGTATTAAGAAGTAGAGCCATTTGAAAGGAGAATAGGCTCCCTCTGAAGATACTGTTGTATTGTAGGAAGTTTTGATTGTAGGAAGACTTTAGGAGGAAGCTGGATTATACCTCATCTGGAATATGACTGAGGGGATAGAATCCCTTGTTTCCTTGAAGATTCAACTCAGGTGCCCCCATCTACAAAGAGGTCTTTCTTGATCTTCACCTCCCACCCCTCACTTTTTAGTATAGTTTCTATAAAAAGGTTACATGATCTATTTTGTATATTTCTATGTATGTTCATGTTTGTCTTCCTGATTAGAAAATAAGCTCTTTAAGAAGAGGGATCATTTCATTTTTTACTTTGTTTTCCCAGCACCTAGAATAATAATCCATAGTAGGTACTTAATAGCTACTTACTGAATAGTTGATGGATTTAACAATGAACTTACTAGAGGTATCAATACCTTGAACTAATGGTGTGGTGAGAAAAAGCATTGAATGGGGAGTCAGGGAATCTCAGTTTGAATCTTATTTCTGTTGCTAGCTTATTATTTGGCTTTAGGAGTCACTTCTGCTCCCTTAGCCACAATTTCCATAATAAAGGATTGGATGAGATGATGTTCATGTGGTCTCTTGACCTAATAGTTTACAAATTTATGATTGTAGAACACATAATTTTTATTTACTTACATCTTGTCCAGCTGGACCTTGTGGACCTGGAAATCCGGGTAACCCTCGAGGCCCCTGAGTAAAAGAAAAAATATACCCCTCTCATATATTTGGGAATACATAGATATATGCTTACATAACATATACATAGACACATATACATGTACATAAATATTCATGGATACACATGATTATTTTATATATGAATATAAGAAAGATGCTGTCAGTCTATGGAATCTGAAACATGAGGCTTCTTTGTCCTAATCTTATTCTTCCAAACCACAACCTCCCATAATTCTATTTGTGTTTAAGCCTTTTTAAAAACCTATTATTTGTTTTCATTGTTATCTTCAATCTATTCATATTTTAGTTGTTAAAGAGAAGAGAAGACAGTGTACTGGGGGATGTATGTACCACCTGAGAAGTTCACCTCTGTGTGGTGTGTGGTCTTGTTACTGAAAGGCAGTGGTTTGGATTTCCAAGAGTGTCATCCTTTAATGCATCTCAGGGGTAGCTAGAATTTAATTAATTCTTTTCTGAAACTCAATCCTATAAACCTATCACTAATAATTCCTTTGATTGTCCTAGCAATATATATATATATGAATATAAGTATATGCAGGCATATAGACATATGTATTTGTGTATATATGGATATATATCTCTATATACACATGTGTACACAGTCTCATACATATATAGTTGTGTGTGTATATACGGTATGCACATACATACATATACATATATATGATATGCGTGTATATACATACATACATATATATGCCATATATATGGTACCCAGGAAGACATTCAAAGATGTCAACTTTCAACAGTATCTGATAAAATACTAAAAGAGTCATAACATAGTAAATGGCACATTGAAAGGCTCCTCATGGGGGATTCATGGGGAACCCTGAAAGAGGATCACATAAAATGAGGACTATATGGGTTGCAATATACACTGATGGAAGCAATACTCAACCAAGCTTGAACACATTGCCTACAGAAATCTAGCCACTATTCAAGTACATTATACTTACTGGTGGTCCTTTTTCTCCTGGTGGTCCAATGGAGCCCTGTAGATAAACAGAACAAGATATTCCTTGAAATTAGGCTCAATATTCAACTATAGACAAGAAATTCAGTTTCACTATAGATGGAGATTAGTAGGCACATGGCATAGGTAGGGGGTGAGGGAAAGAGAAGAGAAGACAATATATGGGGGATGTATGTACCACCTGAGAAGCTCTTCAACTCTGTGTAGTATATGGTCTTGTAACTGAAAGGCAATGGACTGGATTTCCAACAATTTCATGCTTTAATGCATCTCGAGGGGAGATACAAGGTACAAGCTCTAGGAAACCCCTTGAACTCTGACTTTATCTTCCCACTTGATGAGGCATTTGCAGAGGCAATAAGCTTTTCATGATGGCTGTTCCCAGACCTCTGTTAGTAGCCTAACCCTCCATTGTCCATCTACTTCCTACCCTTGAGCCTATCAAAATATCAATTCACCCTTGAATTGGCCTAGCCAGACCACTGTCTGTTGGCTCCGGGTAGCCTCCAACAACTTCCCACCCTTAATCAGCATTGACCTCATTAACTCCTCCTGAAGACCTTCCCCAGTTTCCTCCTCAAGACCACCCCTAGATTCCTCCCACAGCATTTCTGTATATAAGATCCCTTCTTGCCTCCATTTGTGTGGGAGCACCATAGAATGATTTAGCACAGACTTACTCTGTGACAGACTTATTCTGGCCCACTTGCCCAATGTAAGCGTCACAGATACCGAGCTTCCTTAAGAGTCTCCCCAATATGGTGAACTTTTAATAAACTTTACTTTTCTTTGGCTGAGAAGACTTGAGTTGAATTCATTTGGCATGTTGATATTTTTGGGTAGGGTGCCCAAAGAGGGTTAGGGCTGCCTGAGACCCCAAAATACCAACATGCCAGATCCTGCTGAAAGAATTTCACTGAAGTCTTCTCAGCCAAGGAAAAAAGTAGTTTATTTAAAGTTCAAGTTCGCCACGTGGGGTGCTAGGCCATTTCACAGGACTCTCACAGAGCAAGTCTGTGTGCTAGGCATTCTAAGGTACTCTCACAGAGCATGTCTGTGGCAAGCTATTCCATGGCGCTCAACATTTTTATGGTTACCCACATAACTATGATTCAGTGTTTGTAAGGAATTTCCAATGTAGAAACTCCCATCAATGAAAATCAGCAACTTGTTGATAACTCAAAAGATAGTTATAAATAAATTTTGTAGGGCTGTCAAGGAGGCACTGACAATTTAAGTGACTTGCCAATATTCAGACAGCTAGTATGTGTCAGAAGTAGGACTTAAAATAAGTCTTCTTGACCCAAAGATCAAAACTCTGTCCTCTAAAGCACTTTGCTTCCAATGAACTCATTTCATAATTATCAAAATGTGATTCAACCATTATTAAACATAGTATACAGAAAACTAGCCCTAAAGTTAGGAAGACATGCATTCCATTCTAGTCCCTGAAACGGTATACTGGCTATGACCCAGAGTAAGGCATTTTAAGTACAATTATCTAAGGTTAAGAATGGCAGAAAACATACCAACCTGCATTAGTAAAAGGTGTTTCCTTACCTAATAATTCCTTGTATTAATAAAAATACAGACCTAGTGCTGATCTTTTCTATGCTAAAATATTGTTATAGGTATCATGAGTACAAAGGCAAAAATGAAAGAAGTCTTCGTTATGTCAGTAAACATTCTACTGAGGGATGTGATATTGAGTAAAGTTAGTCTATCACAAAGTGATAGAAAGTAACTTCAACTAGGATTGAATGTATTTGATCCTTCACATTGAGTGGGGTACACTCTCTCTCTGAATCCTCTGTGAAGACTCTTCAGAATGAGGAAAAGGGAGAGACTATCTTGCAACCAGACATTTCTATGACTGGATGGACCTGAGTCCTGGGTTTCCTAAGAAATTACACAACCTAGGACCCTCCCCCTCCTTCCCTTGCTGTCAATCAGCATTAATCCCTTCAGGAATTTTGGAATCTCTTAGAGCCCTTCCCCCTCCTTTGCTTTAAATAAGGATAGGTACTCTTGGACTGGCTATCTCCTATTTCCTTATTCACTGTCCTTTTTTAGCCCAGATTGTAACCTACCTCCCAGCCAATGGGAGAAGGGACAGTGGTGGGAGGGGGCTTGACTGAGTTAGGCTAGAAATGCTTGCTCTGTCTTCTGTAATGTGCCTCATTCCACTGGTTTGTACTAGTGGAAGGGATGCCCCATTCTCCAGAGAACTGAATAACATTTCCTGTTCTTTCCTCAAGACACCTCTGACTTCTATTGTTTTGGGGTAGGGGATTTTTGAGGTCCCTGTACCCCACACAACAGTCTAGCCTTTGGATCTACTGTCCCAATTCTTATTCATGCTGGCAAGCCAGGTCCCCACAGGATAACTCCCACATTTGCCCTTGGTATTTTAATGGTTTATTCTAAGAGTCTGTGGGGAGGTCTTTTCTATTATTGTTTAGCTCAAAAGTCACCAGGGGTGGGAGTACCCCAGTGATTATGAGTTGATATCATTTAGCCAAATAGACTTAACTGGCTTTTAGAATCAGATTTGTAACCAGAGGGGTATATTGTAATAATAGTTTCTACCCCATTTTCCAGCCCCTCCCTCAAGCCATGGCACATTCTCAAAGTACTTACAGAATGCAGGGGAAAATGGGCTCAACCTGAGAACATATGAAGTAACAAAATGGATAATTCACAGCTCCTTGAAGGCTTTTGGCTGGAAGTACTTTATCCTCCACCTTCCCCCAGCATGGGGTCCTTATAGTGTTTTCTTTAAGTGCTGCATAGCTTTCTAGTGGGCTCCTGGTAAGACTCTGTAGTTTTCTTTCCTCAGTGTTATCTGGTTTGTCCTTGGCTTTCTATGCAGATAGACACTGCTGCCAGTCACTGTTATTTCTGGAGATACTGCTAAGACACTGATGAGAAGTCCAAATTTTTCAGATGTCTCAAAGTGTAAAAGATTTTCCTCTAGTCTGGCAGTTTGGAAAGGGAAGAGAAGGAGGATTCCAAGCCTCTTTTCTTCCCCTCAAACAAGTGAGTCCCTCTTAATGGCTTGACTAGAATGGCCTTCTCTTGACTCCTTACTCAAGTTCTAGGATCCAACCTAGTGCTCTCCCCCTCAACTCCAACTATCTCTCTTTAAGTTCCAACAAAAAGTCAACTTTTTACAGGAAGACTTCACCAATACCTCTCCTTTCCAGTGCCTTCCCTCTTTTAATGATTTACTTCTTACTTTGTATATTGCTCACTTTGTATACATTTGTTTGCATGTTGTTTCTCCCATTGAATTATAAATTCCCTGAGGACAGGGACTGTTGTTTGCCATTTTTTGGGGGGGTATTCCCAGTACATGTTTGGCATATAGAGGATGCTTAATAAATTGACTGATTGATTGACTGGCTTCTAATTTTATAAAAAGTCTCACAAGGTAGGACTAAGACTCTTCAATCAACTCTAACATTTCTTTTATAGCATCACTTCATTTCATACAGTGGGTAGGAACATTTTACTCCTCAACTTGATAAATTAGGTTATTCAGATTTAGTCCAATATCTCTGACTGATTTAATAGATATGTCCCATTTGACAAAGTTATCAGGGTGTAGCATCTGGTTAACTAACAGTTAGGATTTACATAGTGCTTTAAGTTTTAGAAGCATTTTTTAAATATTATCTCATTTTATCTATTATTGTCTCTGTTTTGCAGATTAGGAAACTGAGATAAGTAGAGATTAAGTGACTTGCCCAAGGTCACACAGCTAGTAAGTATCCAGAGCCTAGATACTTCAGTTGGGGTAAGGTGATTGATGGGTTCAATCAACCCCACCCTTAAATTCACAATAATCCTGTGAGTAAAATATATAGTTATAATTATACCATAGTTATTATATATTATAGAGATTATTACCCCCTTTTTACAGATAAAGATGTATTTTATAGAACTGAGGCTTAGAGGTGAAGTGACTTACTCATAATAATTTGATGAAACTGTCGGTATAGAATAATATAGGATAGGATAATAAGATAACAGGATTTAGAAGGAGAAAATCTTAGAGGTAATACTGACATTCCATTGTCATAGTTTTCTGCACTTGTGCCTAGTGTCCTCTATTATACTGTAAGGTCTGAGTTCAAATGCCATGCCTTCTTCATCTCTGCAGCTGCATATTCTCTCATCGTGAATACTTAGCCTTGCACACACTAGCTACTTCTAAATGTTTGTTGAATTAAATAGAAGATTATCCTGGATAGAATCCCACCGTATGAGAACGTGCTGGAGAGCTGTAGTTGCCTATGGTAAAGAGAAGACTCACACAAGTGAGATCCTTGATCCACTGTAATGTTAAAGTGAGGATCAAAAGTTGGAGAGAGCAGTGGATTTAGACTTCCGAGAGCCTGAGTTAAGAACTCTCCCTCCTGTCAGTTACCAATGGTTTGGCCTTGGGAAAATCACTTCTGAAATCTATGATCTTTTTTGTCCTGGACTTCTGATTTTATCAGTATGGGAACTCTCTATATCAATCAGATTGTAATACATCTATAGTCTACTAAATTGTATATGGAGTTGTTTGAGGTACAGAAAAATTAAATGATTTGCCAGAACATGGCCATGTAGCTACTGAACATCCCAGGAAGGGGCTAAAGAGAGCTCTTTCTCAAAGCAAGCCAGGAACTTTACCTACTATTCCATAACACCTTTAATTATGCCAATAAAATTTCATTCAATAAGAGATTTTGGGCAGTCTCTGAGGGCAGAGGCAACAATTGTACCTTTATCTATGTGTTATTCAGTGGGGAAAAAAAAGAAAATATTGGAATTAGAGTAAGAAGATGTGAGTTCAACTTCTGATGATCACATTTACTAGCTTGGGCAAACAACTGCCCTTTTCCAACTTTCAGTCTCCTGTAAAAGGAAGGGGTTGGATTGGACAATCTCTAAGAGCCCTTTTAGTTCTAAATAGTTTTAAAATGGAGATTCCATTCTTTGTTAGGAAGTTGCTTAGAATTTGATTTTTTTCTACACTCAACAGGTATTTCTTAAGTGCCTACTGTATGTCAGGTTATACAAAGAAGTATAAGACAAGGCTCTTACCTTTCAGGAACTTACAGATATGTTAAAGATACTCATGACAAGATAGATAATTATAGAGGGCCATCTAGGATAAACGATCAATTCAGAAGAAAAGTCAGGAGAAACTCCGGTCTATTGATTCTTGCTTGGTGGCCCTGATATCCTCTCAGATGCAAGTCTGGGGGAGATAATCTAGTTCAAAGAACCCAGTTCAAAGTAAAATGGTCTGGAAGGTCTTTATAAGGCAAGGAAGACTTGAGCTATTAAGAGGAACTAGGATATATAGTAGGAAGAACTCAGGTTCAGACTTCAAGGAGCCTGAGACTTTTAAATTCAATTTACTTCAATCAAGACCTATACTCTAAGTATGGCATTATGAAAGGTGCTAGTCCCCCCACCCCCACCCCAACACACACACAATTCCTGCACTCAGGGAGTTTACATTTGATTAGAAGAAATCAAGTAAATAATGGGGTGACTATGATCTCACTAGCTTCCTCCTTGAATTATTGAGAGAACTAAATGAGATTACAATTGAGAAAATATTTCTGTAAACCATCAAGCCCTGAACAAATGTGAACTACCATTAGGGATGGAAAGAATTTAGTGTGTTTTTGTGGGGTGGTGGAGTAGGACTCTAATTTTATCCATACTTTTGGCAAGATTATTCTGAAGCACTAATGGTTCATACAATGAGATTAGAGGCAGCACTAAGATTAAAGGACTTTTCTACTTGTTTGTTTTTAAGAAATGGTTTAAAAATGGAAAGCAAGAAATCAAGCAACTCTCTCATAGCTATTACCCTCTAAGGTATAACGGGGCAGAGGTTGGCAGATAGAATCAATGCAATCTGGCTTCCATCCCCACAAAAGAAACCAGTATCTGCAAAAAAAAGTCACCTGGAGAATTCTACAGTAAGGAGTTTAAAAGGAGTGCCTTCAAATCAGTGACTGGTGGGACAGAATGCACTGGTAATCCCCAAATCCTGCACTCAGGAGTTGCCTGTAAAGTGTTTCTTTCTATAATAATAATAATTCATATCCTCATAGCACTTTGTAATCTACTTTTAAATTACAATTTAAAATTTAAAAGTACCTTTGTACTTTTTCTTTAAAAAAAAGTAACTTGGAGCATTAAGTATCACAAATATCAATAATTCTTATTTTACAAATGAGGACAATGAGACTGCGGCATGATAGGATGGTAGTAGACCCATGATTTCACTGGTATAGGGAGCTCATGGTAAGCAAACTAGTTCAATAACTTCTCAGCAAACTTAGAATCTTAAGGAGCTGCCTGGGGGTACTGAGAATTTAAGTGACTTGTCTATTGAGACCAAGCCAGTATGTGTCAGAGATGCTTTTGGGTCTTCTGCCTCCAGGCCTAAAGCTTTTCCTCTTAAACCAAAGTGTCTCTTTTTCCTTTCCTTCCCTGTCTCTCTCACCTTATCTCCCCTTTGAACCTTTTTTCTGTCTTAAATTCCTGGGACATAGAGGCTCAGGCCAGCAGCCAGAGAAAGGACATGTGGAAATCTGATAACCAAAGCCCAAGTTGAAATTCTGTAAAAACAGTGGAAATATACCAAAACAAGATTGGATTTACATCCTCTGGGGTGGACCTGGCAAATTGTTTTTCAGCTGGTCTCTCTTTGAGAGGAGTGTTCTAAAAGTGATTTCCAGTAGTCTTTTTTATTATAAGGTTTGCTTATTTCCCATTAATGAGACTAAGTTTTATACTAGATGAACACAAAGATAACCCAGAGTAGGGGTGTGTGTGTGTGTGTGTGTGTGTGTGTGTGTGTAACCACAGCATTTGATTTCACAGTGCCAGTACAGAAAGACTGAATGGCACAATGGAAGGAGATGTAGTTAATTGTATGTATAGCAAGTATTTTTAACCTGGGGCCTCTAAGGGGTCCATGGATAGATTTTTAGGGAGTTCATGAACTTGGATAGAAAAAAAAATCATAACTTTATTTTTATATATCCATCAATCATTGAACTATATTATTTCTTTCAATTATGAATTTAAAAACAAAACATTATTTTGAAAAGGGACCCATGGGCTTATCAGAAGGGTCCTTACACACACACACACACACACACACACACACACACACACACACACACACACACACACACACACACCACCTGATCCATAGTCAGGAAACCCAGATTCAGGCCCTAGTTTACATGGTGTGACATTTGGAAAGACACTTACTAGCACAGTATTTAGAGTTGAAAGGGATATTAGAGGTTGTTGAGTCCAAACCCATTACTGTTTAGGCCAAGAAAACAGAGCAGAATTGTCCAAGTTCCCACATGTAGTGAATGATAGAGCTGGGACTCCAAACTACAAATTTTGACTCCAAATCTAAAGGCTTTCTACTATATGACATGCCTCCATTGCCTGGCAGCTCTAAAAACTAATAAACACTTGACCAAGTAGATCTGCTTGCTGGCATTCTATGTCTCTGAAACTCAATTGTCTCATTTGTAAAAAAGAAGATAGTAGTTATACCTATTAAGTCAAAGCATTTTATAAACTTTAAATATCTATGAAAACGTAGTTATCATCATTGCTCTTACTCCAAGAAGCCTTACTTCCTCCCACTGCTCAGTGCCATCTTCTACCTAAGTCCTTCCTGATTTTCCTGACTGCTTGTGCCTCCCCAGGCAAATTGCCTTGTGTTTACTTGTACATATACTTTTATGTGTATATTCTTTTTCTAAAGAATGTAAACTCCTTGAAGACTGTTGTCTTGTTTACTTTTGCCTCTGTACCCCCAGTGACTAGCACAGTGCCCAGTCACTAAGCAAATGCTTACTGAGCTATTGATTGCTGTGTCTGATGTGTGGTATGCTAAGGCACAAGGCCTTTAATGCACCAACTGGGAATGCATAGTCATCCCTGATAGCCAAAAGGTCCAGAGTACCCAGAGTGGTCAGTGCATAATCTGCCTGTTTCTAGCTTCTTATTGACTTTCTGACTCAGCCCTTACAGTTTCTGATATCTTTGAGTCATTTAAGGTTTGATTCACAGAAGCTTAATTAGGAAGTAACATCAGAGCTCTCCTAGTCTCATGACTACCTCAACAGGCGTCTTTACCATAACATCCCTGGACAGTGGTCATCTTCTTAGTAACCTCTAATAATAAGGAAACATTAATTCCCAAGGCAATCCTTATGGTCATAATGTAGTTGCCCCCCAGCACCCTCCCCATATTGAGCTGAAGTCAAATTCTTCAGTTTCAATCATTGTTTCTATTTCTGCCCTTAGGTACTAAGAAATAAAAGCAAAACAAAGCAAAAACTGACCTTTCTTCTCTGTGGCAGTACATCAAAACACCTTATCTTCCTTAATTTTCTTTTCCCAGGCTAAATGTCTTCAATTTCTTGAAATTTTGTTGGTCCTAAGTTGACTCACTAGTCCTAGAACCACAACACTAAGCTAACCATATGATGTTCCCTTGTAGTCCTAGCATCTATCTGTACTTCCAGACTCCCTCTGCCTGCATCCTTATCATCCATTACTCAGATCAGCTAGAGTAATGCCTGCCCAGTTGGGATGCTACTGCCCTCTGCTGGCTGCTACAAAACTTGCTGCTGATGAAAGAAGAACTTTATTCATTTGGCTTTTTTCCTCAAACCCTTCTATACACCAGACACTATTATGTCTAGATGTTATCTACTAGTTATGTTGAATAGTTCATAAATCTACAGGCTAAGGTTTAATGTCTTCACAATACTTAGTATGATTATTATCTCACCTGTTCTACAGATAAAGAAACCATGCAACTTAACACCAACTATTCAGTTCAAGACCTACCCTGATACCCCAACTGTTAGTGTGATGTCTTCTCTGGAAAACACTGTGCATACATTTTGTTTTTATTTATCTGTGAACATACTGCTTCCCCTTGATACAAAGTTAGTTCTTTGAGGAAAGGACTTTTTTAAATTTTGTTTCTATCTGCAGCAATATAGTGCTCTATGATTTAGTAGGTACCCAATAAAATGCTTGTTGAATGAATGAAAATTAAGTGAATTAATTATGGAAAATGTTTTCTATTCCATAAATTAAAAATAAAATCAATTAATTAACGATAAAATTAAGCGAATTGTTCAAGTTCACAAAGCTAAGTAAGTGTCAGGGTCATAACTTGACCCCATTGGGTCTTATGTCAAAATTTGTTCTTTTTTCACTGTACAGGCTGCATTTCAGCACAAGGTGGTCAGGATTCATCTCAATTGAAAGGAACCTAAGAATAGCTCCAATGAATCTAGAATTGGAAAGAGTTTCACAGGTCATCTATTTCAGACTCCTAGCCAATGCATTAGTCATATCTACAGCATACTAGAGGAACGAGCCTTGGGCTGCTACTTTGACAACTCCATAACAGGTGACTCACTACCTCTTTTGAGCTCCAATAGCACTTTCTTTGTAGTTCTCTCTGTCTCTGTCTCTTTCTGTCTCTCTCTCTCCTTCTTTATATATATGTGTTTGTAGTTACATATTTAAATATGAATATTATCTAATTATATTTATATAATATACATATAGGCTGTTTATTTTCTCTATATAATTATATTTATGTACACATACGTATATTATCTTTCTATATAATTTTATTAATATGCATATATGTATGCTATTATCTCTCTCTATACACATATATATGTATATATATGTGAGTATATATCTATACACACATATACACACATATGTATTTTTTAAATACATGAGTACAAGACCCATCTCAAATAACATCCACTTCGTGAAGCCTTCAGTGATTCCCCAGGTCAGAATTTATTTTCCCTACCTCAGACCTCACATAGTGCTTTGTTTGCACCTTTCTTAATGCATTACCAATATTCCATTTTGCATTTTGGTAATTTCTGTGTTATTTTTCTTTTTTTGTCAATAAACTCACTGGGGCAGTGTTGGTAACCCATTTATGCACATAATATCCACTTAATAAATGTTTTGTTGAATTGGATTGAATTTGAGCTCTCATTGCTATATTGCTCTCTGGGGACAGGTAATAAATTTCATTTATCTCTGCATCTCCCCTGTTCCAATGCTTTACATGAGGCACTCTATATAATAAATATAAGGAATAATGAATGAATGAATGATAAATCATATGAAGCAACACATATAACCAACAGGAATCATGGCACTGAGGGCACAGTTCATTTGTATTTCTTGAAACTTAAGCATGGTGACATAACTTCAATTAATCTGTTTAATTGCTATTGAATAACAATGGATTTTGGCACATCTTATTTAGCACAGTATCTGGGAACACAGCGAAGGGAAAGACTCCTGGACATGGACTCGGTAGATGAGATTTTGAGTCCCTGTTCTGCCATTTACTTATTAGCTGTGCAACACTGCCCAAGTAATTTTTCCTCTCTAATCCTCAGTGTTTTTATCTACAGAATGGAGATAGTAAGTGGTTGTTGTGTGTTTATGTGGAACAAGTAAAACAACGTATGAGAAGCTTTTGACAAATTTTGAATCACGGTATAAATGTGGAACTTAACAGGGATGGTTGATGCTCTACAAAGATGCTCAAGTGGTTTCTGAATCACTGCATGCTTTTGTTGTTGCTCAGTCTTTTTTCAGTTATGTCCAACTCTTTGTGACCCCTTTTGGGGCTTTTCTTGGCAAATATACTGGAATGGTTTGCTATTTCCTTTTCCAACTCATTTTACAGCCAAGGAAACTGAGGCAAACGATGTTAACGACTTGCCCAGGGTCACTCAACTAGTAAGTGTCTGAGACCAGATTTGAACTAAGGGAGATAGGTCTTCCTGATTTGAAGACCAATGCTCTATCTAATGTGATAGTTTTAACATTCATTTCCTATATATTCTAGTTCTGTAAAAATTGTTGATCCATGCATGCATAGTAGATATGGTAAATATATTAACCAGTATATTTGATTACCCAGAATATCCCATTCTCCCCAAATGTCAAATAATATGCTTTACTAGCCACTTATGTATGTGGAAGGGGAAAAAGGGCATAACTTACATATATCCACAAACTTGATACTATCCAGAGTAGACAGTGTGATTCAAGAAGATTGGAGAGGACTAGTCATTTTTTGGAGACAGTGTTCAGGAAAAAGGGCAAGAATAATACTCATGTTCTCAGATGTCTAATTACAAGTACATGAAGTATGAATAATAAATAAATTGAAAGAGAGAAAAAGAAGTCACAATCAGCCTCACCGAGTATTGGAATCTAGGATTTCATGATGAGAAGGAACCTTAGATGCTTTCTAGTTCAATAAAACACTACTTTTGTGTAGCCTGCCAAGAATAGAATACAGATTTCTGCATTCTACAAAGTCAAGGGGTGATAGCTCTTCCCTATAGATTTAGAAACTATGCCTTTCTTAATTCACACCAAGATCCCATTAGCTTTCTTTCTTTTTTTCCCATTTTTTTCCCATTAGCTTTCTTGGCTGGCATACTGTACTACTGTCTTAATGAGCTTTTCAAACTAATTGCTAACTAACTGTTTTTCTCTTATCTTGTGCTTGTGAAGTTGATCATTTGAACTCAAGTATAACATTTTCATTAAAATCTACTAAATTTTGTTTTATCAGTTTTGTCCAGTGTTCTATCCTATCATCAGATTTGGACACCTGAATCTGCATCCAGAATGATCTCATCCAACTTTCCAATATCTGCAGATTTGTGTGATTTTAATCAATGCCTTAATTTAAAGCACTGCTTTAAAAAATGCTACATAGAATTAGACCAAACAGAGATCCCTGAGGCACTCCACCAGAGACCTCCTCCTAAATTAATAAGAAATAATTACTAACCACTTTTTATGTCTAGTCATGCAACTAGTACTTAATCTGATTCATTTTACTAGTATCTGCCCATGCCTTATTTTCCCACAAACAATGCTAGAGATTTTGTTTAACTGATTTATTTAAACATCTCCCCTTTCCTACACATTGAATTATTTCTTTTTGTGGCTTCAAAATTTCACTTATTACATCTTTTCAGGGCTCCTGAACTAACTACCATGGGATTTTAACTATTCTTTCTCTGGATTCTTTGTATTTTTTCAGAATCCAAGGTGCATGCCAGGCAATTCATGGCTTTACTCCCGTTCTCTGGTACAAATGTGAAGATGTAGTTGCCACTTCACCTCAATGCTCCCATCATTTCTACTCCAGAATCAAATTCCTCCCTCATGGTGAAAATCCAATCTAAAACTGAATTTCCCTTTTCAGATTCTTTCACCTTTTAAATTATGATATTATCATTAAGGCGAGTTAAGAAATTAACAGATCCATGCATTTGACATAATGCTTCAACAGTCCTATTGATAACTGAAATTCTCCACAATTGTTATACAATGGCTCTGTGCTAGACTTGTGATTTCTCGCCCAGACTCCAGTTCTTTCCTTTTTTCTCTGAAAATCATCTATGATATACTTAGATGATAATACATTTTATTGCTTATCTCTGTGTCCACTGACTTTCACTAAACCTACTCCATCAAAACTGACTCCTCTGGATCATGGGTCTCCATACTTGAGTATAATGTGTCCACAGTCAATGCTATATCAACCATTTATCCATATGCTCTTCATTTTGAATATTTTCCTTTCAAAAGCTATGTTCTAGTCATAGAGCATTTGCCACCAAGTCACAGCGATACTTATGAGTTGAAATCGACCTCTTTGTATTAAAATCTTTCATTTATTTTGCTTGTTACCATATTTTATACCTTTGTGTTTAAGTACCTGAATCTATGAGGATTTTTAAAATTGGGTATATATATATATATATATATATATATATATATATATATATTTTTTTTTTTTTTTCTCCTGTAAAATTCAACTGCTATTTTTCTTTCTAAATTGTAGCACTGGAGACTTCTACTCATCTCCAAAAGCCATCAAGTAGAGCCCCCAAACAAGTCCTAGAAAAGCAGAACCAGCATAAAGACAGGATGAAAAAATCTTTTAGCCCAAGAAACTTGGAGGAATGGCAAGAAAGGTCCATCTCACTCAGGTGACAGGAGAGTACAGTTTATGAAAGCAGCAGGCCAGCAAGCCAGCAGCAAGTCCCACCTTAGCACTCCAGTGGGAGGTCCTAAGCCCCAGTGTGGAGGAGCAGGCAAATACCAACACCATGCCTTAGAATAGCCAGAGGAAAAGACAGACTCCAGCTCTGAGAACAGAAGACAGACCACCATATGCTTCAGTATAGTCCCAGGCAAATAGGTAGTTAGTTGTCAGCCCTTTGGATGCCTAAGCAAACAGGCAGCCAGGACTGGCCCTCCACACTTTGGCATAGTCCTTGCCACATAAGCAGCCTCCAGAGAGCAGACTGTCATGTGCATCAGTGTAGCCATCGGGAAATGCAGAAATACTCCACCGGGCCTCAGCCCATACCAGATACCACCAGTCAGACCCCAGCTCAGCATCAAGTAACCTTCCAGACCCCTAGGGCCTCAAGCAGCACCAGCTAATCCACAAGCCCCTCCACCCTCAGTGCAGCACCAGGCATGAGGCTCCCCTATGGGCCTCAGATAATATCAGCACAGCACGAGGCAAACAGTCAGGGCCTGCAACCACTAGCAGAAGAAGCCTGAAACAATGACCCTTTCACCCTGGGAGCAGAGCTTAAATTGAAAAGAAAAAAAGGCAAAAGGCAAAAAAAAAGATGCACAAAAAACAACAAAAATAGAATTTGACCATAGAAAGTTATTTTGGTGACAGGGAAGACGAAGACATAAACTCAAAAGAGGGCACAAATGTCAAGATACCTATGGGCAAAAACCTAAAGAAAAATGGGATGTGTTCTCAGACTCAGAAAGAACTCATGGAAGAGCGATCAAAAAGAAAATAAAAACTATCTTATGGGAAAAATAACTGTCCTGGAAAACAGATCCAGGAGAGACAATATCAAAATCAGACTAAAAAATAAAGACTACCTTAAAGCCATAATCAAAAGGAGGACCTGGACAGCATCTTTTAAGAAATTATCACATAATACTGCCCTGATATCCTGGATCCAGAGGGCAAAATAGTTATTAAAAGAATAAACCAGTTACTTCAGAAGAGGGACCACAAAATAAAAACCCCAAGGAATATCATAATCCAATTTCAAAACAATCAGGTCAATGAAAAAATACTACAAGTAGACAGAAAGAAACAATTCAATATCAGAGAGTCACAATCAGGATCACACAGGACCTGGCAGCTACAACATTAAAGGATGGGATTGTCATGGAACATGATATTCCAGAGGGCAAAGGAGCAAAGACTACAGCCAATAGGAAATATTAAGGATAACACATCCAGGGGGAAATGGTCATTCAGTGAAATAGAAAGCTTTCAAATCTTCATAAGGAGAAGACCAGAACTAAACCAAAATTTTGATCTCTAATATCAAGACCAAATAGAAGAATAAACAGATAAAAAAAGGAAAAGAACATACAAGGGATTCATTAGAACTAAACTATTTACATTCCTATATGGGAAGATGATATCTGCAATTCTTAAAAATTGTACCATTAATAGTACAGCTAGAAGGAATATACACAGACAGAGGGTATGGGTGTAAGATGAATTTGAGGGAATTACAAAAAAATAACTAAGGGATGAGAAAGAGGAGTACATGGGATGCAGAAGGGTGAGAGGCAGAATGGGGTAAAAATATTTCACAGGAAGAAGTGCCCCAAACCTATTACAATAGAGAGAAAGATGGGAGGGTGAGTAATGGCCATCACTTGAACCTTACTCTCATCAGTACTGGCTAAAAGAGGGAATAATATACACAATCTGTTAAATGTAGAAATCTATCTTACCTGACAGAGAAGTAGGAGGGGAAGGGAATAAGTACAGGGGTTGCGATAGAGGTGGGTGTGAGTGGGGGTGACTAACAGAAGGTAAAGCAGATCAGGGTAGGTGGTATATAGAAGCAAAACGCTGATGAGGGGGAGAAGGGTGAAAGGAGAAAGAAGAAAAAAAGGAGGAAGAACAGGATGGTGGGAAATATACTGGTAGTAACCATAACTGAATATGAATGGGATGAACACTCCCATAAAACAGGAGTAAGTGGATCAAAGACCAGGATCCTACAATATGATGCTTACAAGAACCACACTTGAAGGAGAGAGACACACACAGAGCAAAGGTAAGGTGCTGGAGCAGAATCTATTATACTTCAGTGAAGTTAAAACAAACAAACAGGGGTAGCCATCCTGATGTTAGACAAGTTACAAGCAAAAAAAGAGAATTAAAAGAGATAAGGAAGGAAATGATATCTTGCTAAAAGGTTATCATAGACAATGAAGCAATCAAGTTAGAAGAGCAAGGCATAGTCTACCTGTCAGATCTATGGGAAGGGGAAGAATTTATGACCAAGCAAGGGATAAGAGAATATTACAAAGTATAGAATAAATAATTTTGATCATAATTAATCAAAAAGCTTTTATGCAAAGAAAACCAATGCAACCAAGATTAGAAGAAAAGCAGAAAGCTAGGAAATAATTTTTATAGCAAATGTCTCTGACAAAGGTCTCATTTCTCAAATATATAGAGAACAGTCAAATTTATGAGAATACAAGCCATTGCCAATTGATAAGTGGTGAAAGGATGTGAACAGGCAGTTTTCAGATGAAGAGATCAAAGTTATCTATAGGCATATGAAGAAGTGGTCTAAATCACTTCTGATGAGAGAAATGCACATTAAAATAATTCTTAAATACCACCTCTCACCAATCATATTGGCTAATATGACAAAAAGGAAAATTATAAATCTTGGAGGGAATGTGAGAAAACTGGGACACTAATGCATTGCTGATGGAATTTTCAACTGATCCAACCATTCTGGAGAACAATTCAGAAGTATGCCCAAAGGACAACCAAACTTTCCATATCCTTTGATTGTGCAAAACCACTCCTAGGTCTGTATCCTAAAGAGACCATTAAAAAGGGGAAAAGACCAACATGTACAAAAGCATTTATAGCAGCCCTATTCGTGGGGGCAAAATACTGGAAACTGAGGTACATGCCCATTAATTTGGAAATGGATGAACAAGTCATTAAATACATTTTATGAATGTAATGGAATACTTTTATTCAATAAGAAATAATGAACAGGCAGATTTCAGAAAAAAATAACTGGAAAGACTTGTATACACTGATGTAAAGTGAAATGAGCAGAACCAGGCAAATAATACATAGTATCTGCAAGTATCTGCAGCATTGTATGATGATCAAATATGAATTACTCAGCTCTTCTCAGAAACACAGTGATTCAAGACAAGTAAGTGCAAAGGACTCACAAAGGCAAATGCTATCCATATCCAGATAAAGAACTGATGGATTCTGAATGCAGAATAAAGCATATTTTTTAACTGAATTTTCTCATTTTTTCTTTTGATCTGTTTTTTCTTCCACAATTGTGATGAATATGGAAATATGTTTTACATGATAGCACATGTATAAACTATATCAAACTGGCTACCATTTTCAGAAGAGGAGAGGGAAGGGAAGGAGAGAAAAAAATTTGAAACTCAAAATGTTGTAAAAATGAATGCTAAAATTTGTCTTTAAATGTTATTGGGGAAAAAATAAAATACTATTTAAAAAAGCTGTAGCATAATGGTCTTACTTGGTATATACATACATCAGTTTTCTTCTTGATAATTTCTTCTTGGTTTAAGCTCCTTTGTTTAGATTTGCAAGATTCCAGGCAAACATTTATTTGCATTACAATTGGATGCATTCCATCCCTGGCCAGGAAAAGCTATGTTGTAAACCATGGCCCAGAAAAACAAATTCTATTCTCAGACACCATCGTCTCAAGCAGGTTGTTCACTTTCCAAATCTGTCTCTTCTGAATCCTTTGCTTTTGATGGACAGCAGTGAAGTGAAAACACCATTTGTGTCACTAAAGTCTTGACCAAGAGTTCATAATCTTTAGATTCTTTCTGACAATATCATTTGTATCCATGTGGATCATCAGGAAATAAGTGGTATTCATCTGTTTTGACAAGGTTTAGGAATTTCTGTCTTGTCTCAGACATATGACCTGGGAGTCAAACAACTTTCTCTATAACTGTTGTTCAATGAACACATAGCTACCTCAGTATCTCTTCACCAACACTTCCTATCCGTCTCTTCTTCCTCTGATCTTTAATAAATGATCCTTCACCATTGAATCTTTAGTGTGATTCTTTGGAAGACAAGTAGAAACTTCCTTTTCGAAGTGCTTGAGTCCTTTCACTTGAAGAAGGGCTTCATTAAGTTTTTTTTTCTTTCTCTCTAAATGTTTGTATTAACATAGACATTGGTGTCAGTTATAATAGCCCCTGGTGGATGACCAACAACTCAGTTTCAATTTCAAATGTAATCCAGTGGTTCAAGACCTCTTGGGAGAACAAGGTAAAAGAGGAACAGAAAGAGACTACATAAATATGGGATGGGGGACATATTTCCCAGTTTTCAGTTTTCTGGTTTCTTTTGTCCTTAGAGAGACTTCCATTCAGAGATTTTTGTAAGTTTACAAAAAGAAGAAGCAGGAAGAAGCTGCTAGGGAGTCTAAACTTTTTCTTCCTGTGTGTTCAAGACACAGCATTGGCATGCTGATTGCTGACTGAGCAGCTGTAACCAGGGGAAAGCAAAGGATAAGCTGAGACCTCTTTGCAAAATTATTCATGAAGGTGAGGCAGACCTCAAGTGAATGTGATGTTCAGACCAGATAGGAACAGAATGTGGGCAGCCAGAGCAAACAGAAAATGTTCTTATCTAACAATGGGGTGCTGAACAGATAGAGTGAAACTAGTAGTCAGTCAATCAATAAACATTCATTAAATATCTACTGTTTGGGGTAGTGAGGTGATGCAGTAGATAGAGGGCTAGGCCAGCAGTCAGCAAGTCTCATCTTCCTAAGTTCAAATCTGGTCTCAGATACTTCATAGTTGTGTGAACGTGGGCATGTCACTTAACCTTATTTGTCTCAGTTTCCTCATCTCCTTCCTGGAGAAGGAAATGGCAAACCACTTCACCACTACAGTATCTGATTTGCAAAGAAAACCCCAAATGGGGTCACAGAGTAAGTCACAACTGAAAAACAACAACAATTGGTTATTCACTATTCTTACCTCTGGGAATACAAGAGGCAGAAGACAGGCTCTACCTACTCCAAGGAGATCATAATATAATGGAGTTGTTTATGGGATTAAACAGAATTCTTGTCCACAAATGTCCACAAATGATTCTTTCTCACCTGCTTCTTTAGAGCACTTGCTAAAGAGTCCATGGATACCTTTAGACCTTCCCAATCCCTTTCCTTTCAGCTCCCCTCCAGACAAATTGAGAAGAGTTAAGGAGGAAGAAGAAAAAAATTCAATTTACACTTTATCATTATTGCAAGCATTTGAAGCAATGTCTTATTGCTTAGTTGAATTTTTATGCTATCTTATTATTATATCATATGGCCATTATGGTGAATTGTTTAGTACGATGAATTTGGAGTATATGTGCTGTGTTTGAAGGTGTTAATCCATACACCATGGGAAATGGGGATTTGACAGATTGGATGGATCATAGAGAAATTTTGAAGTTTTGGTAACTTTGAGTATATTCCAGACTGTATCGTCTATATTTCCTTTGAATCTGGTGGCTACCTCAACCATGAGCAACTGGGGAGAGGGTGGAGAAGAGGCTATTCATAGAGAGTTTGGAGCACCATCTGGTGACCAAAGAATATACTACGTCCCCTTTGCTGAGTAAATAATTAACAGACCAATGTGACAGCATGTTGTTTCTGAAATCACAAAGAGTAAAGGAACAAGTCAAAGATGGTAACAGTTGTCACTAAATGTACCTCTTACATCTGTGACCAGTACTTATCACCTACATTCTTGCAAAAAAAATGTGACATTTATGAGACACAACACCAAAGTACTGGAATGGAATGATACTACACTAATTCACCTGGGAATCAAGAAATACATCACCACTTGATGCAGAGAGAAGTTGGTTTCGCCTACTTACAGGAGGGCCTGCTACTCCAATTCCTGAGTCTCCTCTATTTCCAGGTTGGCCAGGCAATCCTGGAGCACCTCGGTCCCCCTAGAATGAAGGAAGAGCAAATTTACAAGATCAGCACTTTAAATAGTAGTTAAAATAGTTATTCACCCACAGCCTTTGACACCCAAGATCATATTCATTTACTCCAATTCAGCCATCAGAAGAGAGGAGGCTGTTTTCAGTCATTTTATCACCCTATTCACCTGCCTCCCAACAAGATCTATCTGTCAAAGTTCCTTTGAAAATTCTACCAACAATGTCAAATTGACCACTCTTAGCTCCATCTCCTGTCCAGATTTTGATTCTAAGCCAGACCATGCCCATCAAACAAATCATAGGCCTGATTCTGATTACATGTTCCCAAATTCAACTACATTCTCACTTTGATAATACTTCTCTATCTAACCACATCGATCCATAGGCATGAAAAAATAAAACTTGAGTACACTACAAATTCTGATTATTACTATAAGTATGGATTCTTCCTCCCTCAATTCAGACCAGAACCATATGCACATGCAGAATCTCTCTGCATCATCAAAACTAACTCTTACCCAGTTCATGATTCCAATTCATAAAATCCTTGACAAATAATCATCTGGTAAGCCTATCTCTGAAGACCTGTTTTAACGAGGAATTCCTTATATCTGAAGACAAGTCCATTTCATCCTTGGATAGCCTTTATTTTAGTACATTTTTTTTCTTATACTAAACTCAAATTAATTTTCCCATATCTTCTAACCATTGAACCTAATTCTGCATTCTGCAGTTACATAGAACAAGTCTATTCCTTTGTCCATATGACAGTCTTTCAAAATTTGGAAGGCCACTGTTTTTCTTCCTGCCTCACACAAAGTTTCTCTTCTTCAAGTTATAAGCTCTGGTTCTTATTGATTCACATGAATGTGATTTTAGGGCCTTCACCATCTTGGTAAACATCCTCTGGGTGCATCTCCACTTATCAAAGTCCCTTCTAAAAGTAGCATCTAGGATTGAACACAATATTGTAGATTCCCATTTGATCAAAGTAGAAGACAATGGGACCATTCCCCATTCTCCTTCACCCTTTATTAATACTTAATGTGACTTCTACTTAAGACCAGATGAGTGTTTGGGGAAGCAGCATCACATTTTGAATCTCAATGGATTGTCTATATATCTTTATCATTCCAAGACTTTACAATACCTAATGAATAGTCTTGAAATTTGGTTTCAGTTACTACCTCTCTACAAAAATACTTCCCTCTAAGGTGACTATGACCTCCCAATTATCAAAACCAATGATCTTTTCTAGTCTTCATTCTTGGTCTTTGTGCAGCAACTGATACTGTTAGTAACCATCCTAAATACTTTCTCCTCCATTATCTTCTGGTGACAATGTACTCTCTCCTGAGTCACCTATGTGCACAACCACTTCTTGGTTTTGTGTTTTTGTTTTTTCTGATTCTTCTCCTTTTTTTTCATGAGTGTCACTCTGATCTGTTTTCATATTTATCCTTTCTCTCTTAGATAGAATGCCAGTCCCATGTCTTCAATTATTCTCTTCATAGAAGTGATTCCTAAATCTATGTGTGTCCTTTATTTCTCAGCTGAACAGCAGTCTTATGCTTCCAAATGCCAGACATTTCCAACTGAGCATCCCACCATTATTTCAAATTTATAATGTACCAAACTGAACTTGTTATCTACATTTCCAAACCTGTCCCTCTTACCAATTTCTCCATTTTTCCTGTTTCACAGAATTTTTATCCTCATAGAAAAGGCAGAAAAAGAGGACACAGTGGCAAGAGAAGATCCAGAGGAAAAAAATATATATAACAGAAAATTGAATTTAGGACCAGTCAGAGGTGGTAGTAGTTACTGTTTCTGGATGCTTCTTTTGCTTTTTTAATAGTACATTCTATTTATTCTCCTGCTTGTATGCATACATTTTAGAGAAAGTTTCACAGACCATTAGAAAAAAATATCATTTATACACATATAGTAAGTGACTAACCACAGGGTTCCAGAGGAGGGAGTGAGGCTGGTGAATTTGCATAGCACCCCCCTCACTTACATCCAATTCACTTGCAAATCATGGCATCATCTCCCTGATGTCCTGGTCCTCTACAAGGACAAAGGATAAATAGCAATATATGAATATACCAATTTCATAAGGTACATGGGAGGCAGTGCCATTGAAAAGTAAAGGATTTGGGCTTGGAGATGTGGGAACATTAAGTTTTAACACTAACTATGGCATAGAATGTTAGACTCAAAGTCAGGAAAATGTGGGGTCAAATCCCTGCGTCTGATACTTATCATCATTGTGATTGTAAGGCAAATCATACTTCTTGAGCCTCATCTGTAAAATGAAAATAATAAAACTTGAAGTGACTACCTCAAAAGTTGTTGTGGCACTCAAAAATGAACAAAGGTAATACACCTCACCAAACTGAAACTATTAGATTCTTTAAGTGTTGTTTCTATAGCAATAACAGAAATTAGGAATTATGTGAAAGCTACTTAGCCTCATTTTCTCACATTTTCAAAACTGAGGAGTCTTGACCTGCCTCATCCTGTATCACGGATTCTTTAAGGTCATATAATTTCCTGTTTAAAAGGCCCAAAGAGATCATGTAATGAGCTATTCCCTTCAGTTTTTACAGATAAAGAACCTGCAGTCCAAAGAAGTTTAGTGACAGTCATGGTCACCTTGGGAGTAAGAAGCAGAGGTTTAGGATAATATATTTTGGATAATAAATCCAGGGTTAGTTTCGTTATATCCTAAGTAGATTACAAGATCATATATAGGAAATCTCTCTGGGAAGTAAGAAGTATAGCATGGTATAGTGATTTAAGTGTAGAACTTGGAATGAGAAAGATATAGATTCAAATCTTCCCTCTGATACTAACTTCATGATCATAGGCAAGGCATTTAATTTTGATCTGCTTCAGTTTTCTCATATATAAAATGAGAGTGATGTACTAGATGCCCTCTAAGGTCTTTTATAGCCCCTAACTCAACCTATGAGTAGATGTTCGTATGCAGCGATGCCATTTTAGTACCACTTTTTGAGGATAATTTTTTTTACCCAAATAGGGGAGGTGGATGGACCACTGGGGATCGATACAGTCTCAGTTCAAGGTTCCTCCCAGCCCTAACATTTGGGGAGCTTTGCTTTAGTTTTATATCGTTCATAACTCCTAACATTTATGATTCTCTAATTCTAAGAGTCTATGAAATGCTGTTTGACATAACAAAGTGTAGGACAATGGATTGGGATTCAGAAAACCTTGATTCTGGCCTCACTTTGCAACTAACCAACTGTATGAGCTGGCTTAAGTCACTGGTTTTCATATTTCTAAGAGAAACAGCATTCACATATCACAAAGGGCATTAGATTATTTGAATCAGGAAGTTCTGAGTTCAGATCCTGCCTTTGAAATTTGTCATTTGTGTGACCCATGGCACGTTGCTTAACCTTTCTGTGCCTCAAATTCCCTACTTGTAAAATAAGGAGGTTTAACTCAATGCCCTCTATAGACCCTTCTAGCTCTAAATCTATGATCCTAACAATGTCTATAAAATGAGGAGTAGAGGGGTGGACTAGAAAATCTCCAAGTTACTTTCTAGCTCTACTATTCTATGATAATTCCATAACGCTGCCTAAAGGCAATTTACCCCTGAGAGGATCAGATTTTAAAGCAATTATTCCTATACTAATAGTAGATAGACAAGGGAAAGAGCTTCCAGGACATTCCCTGGAGTCCAGGCCTCAACTGCTCTCTTCAGCGTATTTGCTGGTCTTTTGTCTATTTTTATGTATTATGACTCATTGGAATTCTGACCCTGTCCTGGGGAAACAAATCCCCAGCTTAATAGCCCATATTTTCAATACCCAACAAATGGTTTAAATGCTTTTTCAGTGAAAGTTAAAATGTAAGGTTAAGAAATAAAAGGGTGAGTGCTTGTGGAATAGAGACAGTAAAGATGCCATGTGTTTACTCTCTGTTAAGACTCTGGGGAACTGGGGAGGATTTTTACTATAAGTGAAGCAGAAACAAGCCTTTCATAGGTTTTTGGGTAATCAAGCAGGGCATGCCAATGAAACAATAGGTAAAGAAAAAGTTTTGTTTAATTTTCAAATTTGATGACATTGTTTTCAGCCTTTGACCTTTGACTATACAAGATAAGAGATGTAATTTCTCCCAGTCTGCTCCTTATTCGTTAGTGACACACTTTCCACCTCACATCATCTGCCTCTCTTCCCAATACCACTGTGTGAGCAGCAATAATTAGCTCCAAACCATAATCTCACAGCATCATAAAATGTTAGAGCTGAAGGAACCTCAGTTCATGGGACATTAGAACATTTGAACAAGTAATAATAGAGAATTGGGAACATATGATGCTAGCATACTTAGTCAACAAAGATTTATTAAGTACCTAGTAAGTGTTAGCCACAACGCTAAGTGCTAGGGATACAATAAAGACAAAAGATAGTCCTTGCTCTTAATGAGTTCACTGATTACTATGTACAATCTATTATATAGAATAAATTAGAGATAATCAACAGAGGGAAGGCACTAGTATTTAGTAGGATTGGGGAAGGTTTCTTACAGAAGGTGGGATTTTAGTTGGGATGTAGAAGAAGCCAGAAGGTGGAGATAAGTAAGGAGAACAGTCCAGGCATATGGGACAGCCAGAGAAAATGCCAGAGCTGATAGATACGTGTTTGGGACACAGAGTACTGAACGTAAGAACTGGAAGAAAAGTTAGAATGCAGTGCTATAGAAAAGATCTGAGCTTACCCAGTCCCTCATTTGTACAAAGGCTACACCTGAGGCTCAGAGAGGGACAATTTGCCTGAAGTCACATATCTTGGTAGACAGAAACAGGACTGGACTCCAAGGTTTCTTGGCAGCAATTTTGTTGCTCTTTCTACTACAGCACGATGCCCCTTAAAACATTATACCAAGATTCTGGATCTGACACTTACTCTGTTTCTTCTGAATGACTTTTCAATGTACTTGTTTGCATATGAGCTTCTTGGTGTTGTGGGACTAGATTGGTAGTCAGTATTCTTAATTGATATGATCGTGGAGACTCTCCTTCCATTAAGAACTATAAGAAGCTGTCTTTAGATAGCATTTTGCACACACCAATCCCTTTGCATACCTGGATCCTCATAACACTTTTGGGAAGTGGGCAGGAAGTTCAATACCCTTTTTACAGATAAGGCAATGGAAGATAAGAGTAGTTCAATGACTTGCTCAAGGTCTGCCAGTTAGTAGGGAAGTAGTAAAACAGGGTCTAGAACTCAGATCTTCTGATTCCTAGTTCAGCTTTTCTTTCCATTAGGCTACCCAAGAGCAAAAGTAAGATTATGGCTGGGGGGAAGGAGTAATTTCAAAGGAACCTTTGCCCCTTACAAGACTTATAGATAAAAGATATTCAGATTCTGGGAAATATTGCATGCTACAGGAGATATCTGAAGGTGATTTCTCCTTAAGTACATTGTTGGAAGACAATACCTACATATGTCACTTTGCCTAAACGAGCCTGCAATGTTCTTCTTTGATGCCTCATTATTATACAGATGTAAACCTGGTCTCTACTAGGATACCAAAGGGTCTTTGATTTAGAACTGGAAGGGATCATAGAGGCCATCCAACAAAACTTTCCTGTTCTCTTCTTCTGGCTATGGAATCTAATTCCTTCAACTGATTCTCATAGGACATGAGCTTAAGGCCCTTCACCATTCTGTTTCCTCTAGATCCTCTTCAGCATAGGAGTTCAACTTAAGATGTTAAGGAAGAAACTGAGACTTGTTCTTTGAAGGCCCACAGAGATGATGAAAGGCAGTATGGCATAATGACTAGAGCCAGAAAGATCTGGATTCAAGTCCCACTTCCAGCATATAAGAGCTGTGTGACTGTGGCCTTCACCTTTCAATAGGTGTCAGAGTCACATCATCAGGCACCAGCAAAACTTGAGAGTTCAGCCCCAAATCAGGTGAAAATGCAACTGGGAAATGTTTAACAAAATAAATTAAAATGCAATACAAATTAGAAAATAATTTGTATTTTTTTAAGTCAATATGTAGCCACAGAGATCAATCTCTTTTTGAGTCTGACACTACTGATTCAGGCAATTCTCTAAGACTCTAAGTTTCAGAGAAAGGAACCTGAAATAGTGAAGGAATTTTCTTCACCTAGGAGTTCCCTATATTAAAGAACTCTCAGGTCCTATTTTTGTTCCTGTTCCTATCATCCAGGTAAGTAATTGGTAGATCTAGGATTTTAACCTAAACCTTCTTGCTCCAAATCCATTTATTTTTCTGCCATATCCTCTGTACAAGCTCTGGAGGGTCCTAACAAGATGCAATACTTCAAGCATGGAGCCAATAAGAGCCTGGGTCCATTGTAGGATGATTAGACCAAGTACATAGAGTGAGGTGGCACCTCCATCTCTTGTCTACATGTCCACTCTCATACCTTCTTCAATTCTATTTATAGAATCACTTATTTACTTAAAGACTCAGTTCAAACTTTACCTTCTACAGAATCTTTCCAGGTCCGCACTGCTGCTAATGCCTTTCCTTTTAAGGTTACTTCTACCTACTCTGTCTATGTCTTCTGTGTTTCCATTTATGTGCATGTTGTCTCCTCCATTACCAGGTAAGCTTTTTGAGGGCAGCAACTGTCTTTAGTTTTTCTTTGTATCCTCAACATTCAACACAGGGCTTAGCTACAAAGTGGGCACTAAATAAATTCTGGCTGATTGATGAAAGCATCGATCAGGTAATGCTTTCTTATTTTCTTCAGAAAACTCATGAAGACAACTTGATAAATCATGGAATGCTAGGCTTTGTTAGTGAAAGAATTACTGAGACCAGTAAAACATTTTTTTTTTAAAAGAAGTACATTGCAAGAGAAATTGTATCTGGCTTTTCCTAAAGAGGTGACCTCACATGTAAGTGCATTAGAGTGACCTGAAATGTTAAGATTTTCTCATAAGACAGACACATTCCATGCCCATTTATTGCTTTCCTGAATGACAATGACTTACCTTGTGTCCTGGAGGCCCCGGTAACCCAGGTGCACCAGGACGTCCCTGGCAAAAAGAACAAAGGAAGGAACAAAGTTATGAACAACCAACCAATGAATAAGTATTTCTTGCATGTCTGAGATGTGTCTAGTCCTGTGCTAGGTGCTGCAGGAGATAAAAAGGAAGGCATGGATCAGTTTCTTAAAAACCTCCAAATGTAGTTAGAGAATTAAGACAAAAGCATAGGAAATAATTTAGAAATATCTTCTCTAAAATTATCTCCCATTTACAGTATATAAATCTAGAATGTACATAGTTATTTGTACACTGTCTTCCTCATTAAAATGTGAGCTCCTTGAGGGAAGTGTGTGTATTCATGTGTAAATATGTAAACACACATACACATATGTGTACACACATGTATGAACGCACATAAGTGTACACATGTATATATGTTCTGTGTGTATGTGTGTATATGCATGTGTATATGTGTGTATGTATATACAGACACACACACAGTCTCCCCATGTATAGTGCTTGGAAACATCAAGTACTTAATACATGCTTGTTGACTTGACATATTGGTCTAAATCTCTCATGACCCAACATCTTTTAATTATGTAAACAGTGTAGGGAAGACAAAGAAGCATGAAAATTTGGAGAATGGAATTTAATGGGTTCAACTAATTGAGACAGACTCCCAAGAAGAGACTGGCCTTAAAAACTGAATCCTGAAGGATCAATAAGATTTAGAGATTCTGAGGGAGGCAGGGTATCCTAGGAGGTAGAAATAGTATACAAAAAGGTATAGGGGATAGTACTTGCGTCTTTGGTTGACATAGAGGTACTGGGCTGGAATTAGACTGAGCAAAAATGAAAGAGGAAGTCAGACTATTATGAGCTAGAGAGAGCCTTGAGCATAAGGACACAGAGTTATACTTAACTAAGTGTCCATGTTCTGGTCTTTTTGAAGGCAAATCCCCATTTTGTTTTTATTGATGCAGATGTTAATTTCCATATTTTAAATGAACTAATAAGAAAGAACTGTAGAAAACAGAAAAAAGGTCAAGTTCTTGGTGCCCAGACCACACTATTGGCAGATACAACACACTGTAGAGGCACAAGTGAATGGGACAATTTGCAAATAAAACACATAGCAGGAAAACTTGGTCACACCCAGTGCCAGAGCTCAAGTCCATTCCTAAGTTTGACAGACTCACCCTCCTTTCATTTCTTGACTCTGATTCCTATTTCCTATTCTTTAGATTCCCCTCATTAGATATCATGATCTGACCCCCTACCACTGCTTCCATCTCTTGATTTCCTTGTTCTAATTCCTAGCCATGATTTTTGTCCTTTGTTATGGGACACAAAGTAGTATTCCTGTCCTATAATCTACTCTCTATTTCCCCACAGAACATCCTAAGCTATCCTTCCATCAATACTTTACTCAACAAAGAAGCTCCCAGAAAGTCATTGCCACTCCCATCACTACTCACTCTCCTTCTCTGCCTTCCTCACTCCCCTGTCAACTTGACCAACCAATGAGCCATCCTGTGGGGGTACAGTTGTTTTTATGTTGCTAATGGTCCATGATATCTAGCCCTTAGGACCTTCCATTCTCCTGAAACAAGGTCAATCACCCTTCTACTCTTGTGTAATCTGACTTTTTATTGAGGTATCCTTGCAAATTATGTGTCAAAACTTGATGCTAGCTATCTGTCATTACACTGATGTGGGCTTTTTGTAGGAAATTTTTGATCACTTATTTCAATGGAAGTGTTCTTTCATCCATATCCTTACCTCCACCCACCCACAAGAAACAAAAGATAACACAACCTTATTGATAACCAACCTTGTAAAGGTTGAATGTGATTATATAACTCAGTCATGTGCACCAAACATCAAATCAGAAGACTGGGGAATTGCTTCCAGCAAATCCTTATCATGATCATTTCACATAGCTCCCTGTGACACAGAAGCCATGTGAAATTCCACTTACTGGCTCTCCTTCCTTCAGTTTCCCAGGCAGCCCAGGTTCTCCAGGAGGACCAGGGTCACCTCTGAGACCAAGTGGTCCTATTTTTCCTTCTTCACCAGGTTCCCCCTGCAGGTAGCAAAAACATAGGTTCAGGTTTGAGATAACCTTCAGAATAAGCATGTAATTACATGCCACCAAGATAATGGTTTGTAGGCTTAATATAGAAACTCAGAATCTTGGTTTTGTAAGGGACCTCAGAAATAACCAATTCAACCACTACAAAAAAAAACCCACTTTACAGCATATTGGAGGAAAGGTCAACCAATATCTGTTTGAAGACATCCTGCCACAATGACCATTTTTTAAAAGTTTGACTCTGGCTTTTATATCAAGGACATCACGTTACCTGAGAACAGTGAGTTATAGAACCAAATGGAGTGTAGGTCCAGTTATGTACATCTAACATTAACCTTATGCCTCCTCAACAAGTGGTCACCCAACCTCTGCTTGAACACTGCCAATAACAGAGCACACCTTCTCCCAAGACAATCAGTTTCAAAAAGGATCATCCCTAATTGTAACTGAATTCTTTATACAAAATTAAAATATACTTCTTAATATCTTATCTTAAACCTGATTTTTATAGCCACACAGAATGAGAATAATCCCACTACTGACACTCAAAAATGTAAAGATGACTATAGTGTATTCATTTTTTACCCTAAATAGCCTCGATTGTTCCAAATGGCATAATATGTACTTTCATATGAACTCTTTGGTTCCTGGTCACACTGTAGTTTGCTAAAATGTCCCTGTGAAAAATGGTGGCCAGAAGTCAACATGCAGGATGTGGTCTGAATAGTAAAGAGCAGGATATCGCCTCATATTTTCTTACACTTTGCTCCCTTTAATGGAGCCTAAAGTTTCACTGCTTGTTATTGTTTTTTTTTGTCCTGGACCTTTAGACTCATGTCACATCTTAGACTCATATCCAATTTTGGCCAACAGACCTTAGAGCTTTGGCACACTGACTACCATTAAGCTAGGTGAGTTCTCTCCCTTCGTCTACCTGTATCATTAATTTTTGGAACTGAAATAAAGATTTTCCATCATTTATGCTAAATTATACTGCATTGGCAAAGAGATAAGTTTTTTTATTATTCTCCTCAAAATCATTTTTTATTTAAATAAGAAACAAATATTTTTTGACAGGGGGAGCAAAAACCTTTTGAAATCAGAAAGAATTTAGAGAAACTGTCCATGGATGCAAATAGAAATCATCTCTTACAAACACAAAGGTCAAAGGGAGATAGGAAAAATAAAACTCCCAGGAACTATTCCTGCTAGTGTCTTCAGCTATGTTTATGCTCCTATATTATATGTGAAATTATTGATTTTGTATCCAAAGATCACATTAACAATTGCTTTTCATGCACTTGTATAAAACTCTGCTTAGTTCTAAAAGTGATCCTCTACTTGTGGAATTTCACAGTACTTTGTGCTAGTCATTCATCCAACAAACACAGTGCCTACTGTATGCAAGGGCCTGTGTTAGGCAGGAACTGTGGGGGAAATAACAAGATCTGGTCGCTGCCTTAAAGCGCTTACAATTGAATGCATTTCTATTCTAATTAGTATTATATTTATGCATACTTAAGTACCTAAGGTACTAGGCATAAAGTTTAGCATATAATTAGTCTCTAATAATTGTTGTACTAAATTTGGTTGAATTTGTGCACATCTTTTCTCCTGCCTGCTAGATGATAAGTTTCTTAAGGGTAAAGAAAATGAATGATTTATCTTACTAAACACTGAACAAATCACTGAACATTTTAAAAGTACGTTTACTTGGGGGAATCATGAAGGGAACATCTTCTGAGAATTTGACTTTAACCTTGAAAGACGGGTGAGATTTCAAATCTGTGATGGGACAGTTGGTAAGTTGGTTAGCTTTAATGAACTGATTTTTCTTCCTTTTTCTTTGAAAATCTTTGTTATGAGCAATGATTCACAGGGTAATGGGAAGAGGGAGGGATATATTTAGAAATCAGTATGATATAAACACAAATGCTATCAATAAAAATAGATCATTTTAAAATAAATAAATAAAAAAATATGATGGAGAGGTTAGACCAGGCTAAGAAAAGAGCACAGGAAAGATGATGTAATGCAAACTTAGAAAAGAGTGAGTCACAGAATTTGGCTACAGTCTGGAGTACATTCAAGGAAGTGATGAGAGCAAATATAGACTGGCAGTTTGTGCCATGTTATAAAGGCTACTAAACTTTGAGTTTAATAGGAATGCGTATAGAATTCTCTTTTCTCATTCTCAGATCTTTGAAATGACGTATTTGTAAAGGTATACTGTTGCCTTTGCAAAAGATCCCCCAAGTCCTTGAAGTCTATGATTGAGGGTTTAAAGCATACTCTGATGTGTTCTGTGGTGTATTGAAAATACCTGAGTGCCAATTAATGAGAGTTTCTTGGAATGTTAGCACTGGAAAAAGGTCTTAAGACTTAAAATGTTAGAACAATGAACATAGAATGTTAGAGCCAAGAGGGACATTAGACATTATGTCTTCTAATCCCCCAATTTTATAGAAAAAAACACTGAGGTTTGTTTGTAGCAAAAAAGTGACTTGCTCAAGGTCAAATAAATATCTCACTACTACTTACCTTTTCTCCCCTCTCTCCAGTTTTTCCTGGTGGACCCATGACTCCGGGTATGCCCTGAGGGAGAAAAAAAGATTGTTATAAAAATGCGTTTTAAAAATACTCAGGACTACTGCTCATACATGGCAATCAAAGACAGATTACAAAAATTCTTTCTAGCCTATCAGTATGCCCTGAAGCCTCTGTCAATCTCTCCTTATTAGAGTTGCAGAAAAATTGAAAACTTATGCCGAAGTCAGTAACCAAGTGGAGGAATTGATATTCACAAATGTCATCAACAAAGAGTATAATATCGCCTTTCAAAATGTTATCACCTAATACATTTATTGTCTTAATATTAATTCTAGTTGATTAGAGCACCCTCATCTATTCTTATATTGCAGGTCTTTCTAAAGATAACACTTTTTTTTTACTTTCAACATCAAAATAATATTTGCTTGCATTTCCCCCCTTTGTATCTTTCTCTAGAGTCACAGACTCTGAAGAGAAATATGCATATAGGTAACTCATTGTGTGATTCTTTTCAGCAGATATCACTTCTCCTAATTTTAGCATATTTACTTAGAAGCTGGGGCTTATGTTACATGAAAGTCTTGAGCATCAAATGAGTTAAGAGATAAGAAAATAGGAAAAGACAGACATGCTTTGGAAGATATAATAATTTATAGGCTGTATCAACTGTTGGTTAGCTTCACCAAAAGAAAATTACAAAACCTTATAGTAAAGGAATTCCATTATAAGAAATAAATTGTTCAGTTTTCTTCCACACAAGATCATAGTGAATTAAATAATTCAAGAAAACCAGTGGACCAGTCAAGAAGATTTGGGTACAAATATTGACTCTGATGCTGAATAGCAAAGTAAATAGATAAGTCATCTAACTATTTTGCTTACAGTTTTTCTTATCAGCAGAATAGGGATAATAATACTTGCACTAAGATATCTCATAAGAATCATACGATTTCTTCCTAAAGTTGTGATTTCATAAGTACCAGAAAATTCTAGTAAAGATATTCCAGCTACCAATGAAAATCAGTAAGTTCTCTGCAATTTATAGTCTTGAGAACTGGCTGGTTTAAGAAAGAAGGAATCATAGTATAAAATCATTAGGGGGGAAAGGTAGTTTAGGATGAGGTCAGGAGAGGAAGAAATGAATCAGAAATAAGTTTGGAGATGAATAGGCACTTTTCTGGAAAGCCTGGGTGGAATGGAATGTCACAGTAAAGATTTGGGGGACAGCTTGCCAATGCTACCTCTCCAAATGGATAAAGGACTTTGTCATTGCTTCAGCCTAGAACTTAAGAATCAGGCTTCCTCACTGATGACTCTAGTGTCTGTTTTTACTAGTTTACAACAGTCAGAGGGGAACTATCCTTGCCAGCTGGGAGCTTATGTAAAATACTAGTCATGAACTCCTAGTCAGAAAGGCAAAGGTATTCAGTCATATCCTGATTTGAAGACTGAGGGGTCTTTGCAGGCTGCGGTTGTCCTGACCAGGCATACAGAAGAGGTCCTAAGTCTCAGGTCAGCCACATGTAAAGCACCTTTTAAAACTTAAGAGGGAGGACTAGACTTTTTTTTTTTTTGAAGTCGTACTTTTTAAAATTTTCTTGTTTACATCATACATTATTCATTTCCATGAGATTTTGAGTTACAAATTTTTTCCCTGTCTTTTCCCTACCCACGACCCCAAAACAATGATCCCACTATAAAGCCCCTCCCCCAATTGGCTCTCTCCTAAGTCCTCCTCCATTGCCCCTCTAACTTTCTGGTAGGGCAGGGTGGGGTCTCCCTACCCCAGTGCCTGTTTATCTTAATTCTCAATTGCATGTAGTTAATAATAATAATAATAACAACAATAGTAATAATATATACATATATTTTTAAACATTTGATTGTAGAACTTTAAATTCTAAATTCTTTTTGTTCCTCCCTCATCACCCACCCCCACTGGAAGGACAAGCAATTCTATACAGGCGTAATTATAGAGGCTATCTCCACAGTGGACATATTGTGAGAGACTGATTATATGTCCTTCCTTCCTATTCTGCACCCCCTTTGTTCTATTCTCTACCCTGTCCCTGTCCCTTTACTGAAGTGTGTACTTCCAGCAACCCTCCCCCTGACCCTGCCCTCCCCTCTGTCATTCTGCCTCTCATCCCCATCCCCATCC
>CM053594.1:76346591-76367857 GCA_028646575.1 Pseudocheirus occidentalis
AAGGGAACAGATTGTGGGAGGGGTCTTACAGTGTGATCAATGTTCTGGGCTGGGGGGTAGGGACAGAAAGGGGAGAAAATTTGTAACTCAATCTTGGCTTGGCTAATTAATACATATGTTTGTTCTATTTCCCTCTTTTATCTCTATTTTTTCTTTTTTAAAAATGTATTTATTTTTAGTTTTCAATATTCACTTACATAATATTTTGAGTTTTAAATTTTCTCCCCCTTCTTCCCCCTTCCTCAATTTGGCATGCAGTCTGATATAGGCTCTATGTATACTTTCATATTAAACATATTTTCACAGTAGTCGTGATGTAAAGAAGAATTTTTGTAGTTATTTTTTTGAGGCAAATAAGTGAACAATCAAAAAAAATTCCAGCAGATGTCCAAATAATTATTACCCCTACCTGCTATAACCCTTATCTCTGTCAGTTTTCAGATCTTCCTCTGGATTTTGCCATGCATAGGCTTCTTAAAGCAGTATTATCTATGTTGAACTCTCACTAAAATATTACTTCCATTCTCCCTTTATTAATCCTCACCCTCATGTTTTCCCACTCTGGTTCAGAGGTGCCATTATATGGGTTTATTATCTTGAAATATAATATTTCTTCAACACTGTTTTTCTTCTTTTAATCTCTTCCTTACAAAAGATATACACTTTTTAAGACCGTATTTTCCTCACAAGTCACTTATCACCATGTGTACTTCTAAGGTTAAACTTACATCCATATGTTAAGAACTCTACTTTGCCTCATTTTTTGTCCATTCTTTGAACATTTGTGTAAAGATATCTGAAACCATGAGTTTTATTATTCTTGTTTTTCTTAGATCTTTTCTCCTATGAATTGGTGCTTATATCCTTCCCTTTTCCCTGTGATTTACTAACCCTGTTCAGCATCCCTGACAAATGATTGTGTATTCTCTACCTAAAGACTTCATCATAAGGCAGCCCATGGCATGGTGCACAAGCCCTGATTACTGGGAAGTTTCACTCTGCAATTTCTACCCATGGTGCCCTCTTCTGGACTTGGGAATCAAGCAAAAAAAAAGTCAAATGCTTTTCCTTATTGACAATCCTTCAAATACTGAAAAAGGGGAAGCAGTTTTCCCCTCCCCACCAAGAGTGTGGAATGTGTTTTGGATGTTGTGGGTACTGGTAGCCTATCCGCCTCACACCCACTCAGAACTCCTTCCCCACATATAGATATATACCCATACATTTATATATGTCCATACATACATGTGTATATGCATATATACAGATTATCTATCTGCCTATCTATCTATTCCTGTGTTATGACCTCTAATACTGCAGTGAAAGATATTCTTATTTTAGGTGACAGGGGGTGCAGAAAGTGATTATATGACTTCTGTTCTCTACAACACTGGTGTTTCTCATTCCTAGAAAAATGTCCTTTACATAGCAGATGTTATTTGAATGGTATGTGGTGATTTCCCCCAAGATATTATACGAAATTATCCTTGGATGCACCTATTTCACTCTTCACAGCAAATAACTTTGCTTAGGAGTCTCTTATAGCTAATACAAGAAAGTTGGCAAGCTTGTTTTGCTTGGCAATGAGAATGGGACAGCAGAGGTATAGAGTATTATTATCAGATAAATGTCATAGGAATCATATCATAGAACGTTACATATGGAAAGGGACCTTGGAGATCATAGGCAGATAGATGGCCTGTTAGGTGAATCATTAGACTTAGTCATGAACACCTGAGTTTGAACCCTTTCTCAGAAACTTAATACCTGTGTTATCCTGGGCAAGTTGTTTACCCTCTCTCAGCCTCAGTTTCTTTATCTGTAAAATGGGAATAATAAAGCATTGATCTCCAAGAATTTTTGTGGGGATACTGTAAGATACTACTACTAATAATAGTAAATATTAATAATAACAACAACAACAACAACAATAATAATAATTGTTATAACTAGCATTTATATAGAGTTTACTGTGTGCCAAGCCCAGTGTCAAGCATTTTACAATCATTAGCTCATTTGTTCTTCACAAAACCCCTGGGAGATAAGTGCTATTATTACTGTCACTTTAGAAGAAACTGAGACAAACAAGGTTTAAGTGATTTGCCCGGGGCCACGTGACTATGAAGAGTATCTGAGGTCACATTTGAACTCAGGTCTTCCTGATTTTGACTCCAGCAAAACTAGCTACCTTATACAGTAGAGGTAAAGTGGTTTGCACAAGTTTTAGAGCTACATAAATGGTAGGTACAATTATTATTGTCTTCATGATAATAATGTGAAAAAAGAATAAACAGAAGGGGGAAGAAGAGGAGGAGAAGAAAAAAGAAAAAAGGAGAAGGAAAAGAAGAAGAGGAAGATGATTATTATAGATGGGCCAATACAAATGGGGAAAAAAAAGTTGTATCTTACTCAAGGTCCCAAAGTCAGAAAGTGGCCACACTGACATTCAAATACAGCGTGACTAACTCCAAATCCAATATTTTTATCCCAGCAATGATAGTTCCTATTTTGATAGCAAAATGTGATTAATAAAGTTCCTTCTTCACAATAATCCAGCGTAGAAGGTGATAAAGACATTATCATCCTTCTTTTACAAATGGGTGAACTATGTCTCCAAGAGATTCAGTGACTTGTCCAACATCTCAAAGAAAGAACCAGATAGCCAGATACCATGTAGTCCCATGTTCAACATTCATCTGCTGTGCTAGAGTACTTCTATAGCAGTAAAGTAATAATGGTTTAAAAATTTTCCAGTGTAAGGCTTATAGAAGAGCAATAATGATAAAATATCACATTTATAAAAGTGCTTTTAAGAAGAAGAAAACCCAACTATTTTATGTACATTGTCTCTTTGGATCCTAGGACACCAATGTGCTGATTGGCCTACAGATATGACCACCATCATTTCATAAATAGGGAACCTGAACATCAAAGCGATAAAATGACTCTACAATATAATATATAATATACACACGTACATATATATGTATAAATTTGTATGTGCATATATACATATTTACATATATACACAAATACATGAACACCTTACCAGATTGTCCATTTGTGTGTACATTGATGTGCCCATTATATGTTCCTTTTTGTAAATGTAAGCTATGTATACATGCATGTATATGTATATGCATGTATGTTTCTAAGATGACATATACAAATATATATGAATAAATATACATTTTTCCCTTTTCCACTCTGATGAGTCAAGTTGAATGAGTTAACAAGTTTAGTCTTCAGTTGATAGCAACACTTGGAAAGTACAGATTTTCACACCTACCCTTGAAAGACTTAGGTACTTAAATGGTGGATAATGACTCTGAGTAAGTCACTGAGCTTCTGTCTGCTTCAGTTTTTTTTTTTTCATCTATAAATGATGAAAATAAGAGCACCGACCTCTCAGGGCCTTGTGAGGATAAAATCTGTAAAGCACTTTGCACAGTGCCTGACATATATAGTAGGCCCTTTATAAATGCTTATTCTCTCCCTTCCTCTCCTCTGTCTCAGTTTCTTCATTTGTAAAATGGGAAGAGTAATAGCACCTACTTCCCAGGGTTATTGGGAATGTCAAATAAGATATTTGTAAAATATTTGTAAAATTTGTAAAATAAAATTTGTAAAAAACATTTTTAATGTGTAAAAAAATATCCCAGTGGCTGGGATATATAATATGCTTAATAAAAGCATTTTCCCTCTCCTAGTCCCCCAATCTGGACCCTTGTTCTTACTCCAGCATTCTTTCCATTCTTCAAGACTATTGATCCAACTATAGTCAACCACAGGGTGATGATGGAAAGAGTGTTCATTGGATGCAGTCTGGGGGTTCAGGTTTGAATCATAACTCTTTTACAATCTTCATAAACCACTTTTAGCAAGTTTCACAATCTCTCTGGATCTCCACAAGCTCATATGTCAACTGAAGGCATTCAATGAAATGATTACTAAGTTCTGGATCTCTTAACCTAGATCTAACTCCTATAATCCAGTGATTCTGTATGTGTGTATGTGAATCTACATACACACACATGCTGTATACCATATAGAATGTAGGTATACACTGTATCTGGCACTCTCTATTTAAAATAGATTTCTGTTTCTAATAACTGGTCTCCTGGAAGTTATTGAGTTTCCTATCACAGGATTTAAGAAATATCAAGGCAATATGTTAATGTGGATTCAAGCTTCACCCAAATTGTGAAATAGATAATTCCTGAGATCCCTTGCAACCCTGCCCTATATACACAGAAGGCACTTAAAAAGATTTATGGAATCAAATAAAATTGAGATTTTGATCTGACTCTTTAGATCCTGATCAGAATATTTGATTCTTATTTCGACCAAAATTGGTTTCATAACAATCTAGAACAGCGGTTCTCAACTTGTGGGTTATGTTCAATTTGTAAACAATGAAAATACATCCTGCACATCAGATATTTACATTATGATTCATAACAGTACCAAAATTACAGTTATGAAGTAGCAATGAAAATACGTTTATGGTTTGGGGGTCACCACAACATAAGGAACTATATTAAAGGGTCATGGCATTAGGAAGGTTGAGAACCACTGATCTAGAAGGACTTCATGTAATTTTAGCCTATAATCATTATATCCACTTGCACAAACCTGAGTTAATCCATAAATTTTAGTGCAGTTCGCTGATGCTTGAAGAGTCTAAAGTACATTTTTCTCCTCTTTACTTCTCTTTTTTGTTGCTTAGCGTATTATATCAGGACAAGCTGAAAGGGTTAGTTGCTAACATTCTCTGCTATTGTGCTGAACAGAGTCCCTGAACGATTTCCATTAAACTCAAGAAATTCTCATTTGATTTTCATGGGTTCCTCTGAGCTGGAAGGAATCTTAGAGCATAGAATGTTAGAATATAGAGCATTAGAATGTAAGAGCAAGAAGAAACTTTAGAGTATAAAATTCTAGGATTACAGAGTCTAGAAGGTTGGTACAGGAAAGCACTTTAGGAAACAACATGAATGTATATTATTAGAACCATTTCATTTTTTTTACTAAGGTACTTCTCCCCTGTATATCTTTCATATAAGTATGACATTCTCTATTTATATATCTTGCTGATTTGCAGTTCTGGAATTTTTTAAATTAGAAAATCCATATACTAATGAAATCATGTATCTGTTAGGAATAATGATGATGGTTATAATGGTGAGGATGATGATGTTATTAATATTAATTAGGGAAGGAGAAGTTATCTTTTTAAAAATCTATTTCCACGTTTTCCTTTTTCTACCTCCAGTTGGTGTATCTTTTCACCCTCCCCACAAATGTATTTGATGAGCTAGTGCTTTAAAATTTCCTTGGAAAGCCACACGGTACTAGAGGCTAATATTAAAAGTCAAACTCAATAGCAGGTTTCATAGATTCTGTATCCTCTCAGTTACATCCCTAAGCATCTCCAGGGTGAACTGAAGGTGAAATGAAAATGGAATTATCCACTGGCACTAGGGGCCAGAATAAAGAAATATAAAGCCCCGTCAAATGGCATTTGAGGAAAATCGAATTGACAATAGCCCAGTAAAAGCACCTTGCTAATAGGTGATCCATTTTCGTTTTGGCTTATGTCTTACTTGATCGTGAGAAGCCTGGCATGTTGCTTCTGTTTGTCCTTCCTCAGAGGGGCCAGGGTTTGGTTAAACCTTATTTATTCTGATATGTTGAGTAGAAAGATGGGGAAACTCAGGAAAAAGGAAGAAAAAGTCACTAAAAATCCTCATTATCTTTCTAAGGACCTTTGAGACAATTAGCAACCTCTCTTTTCAGTACACGATGGTGAATACCCTGATATACACAGATCCTTGTTATCCTATGCCTGAACTACTGTAATCTAATTACTGCTCTAAACCTCCAATTAGTTTTATACATGCCTTCAGAGGAACTGCTTTTATGCAATTATTTGCTTATGTATTATTTGCTTGTGTATTATTCTTTTTTGGGGGGTTAGGGCAGTTGGGGTTAAGTGACTTGGCCAAGGTCACATAGCTTGTAAGTGTTAAGTGTCTGAGGTCAGATTTGAACTCAGGTCCTTCTGACCCCAGAGCTGATGCTCTATTCACTGCACCACCTAGCCACCAGCGTATTATTCTTAAGAAGAAAAAAAAATGCCTTTGTTCATATCAAAATTCAGTTATTGAACAAAATTAGGGGAGGGGAGAAAAAAAACAGACTATAGCAATTGTTATACAGTGCCTCACAAACATGTGCCTCATGGTTTTTGCAAGGCAGAAAGAAAGTCAGTCCTGGCCTATGTCACCCAGCCTTTAACGGATAGAAAGTCTTTGTCTATGTGTCAGTCAGTTCCCAATGTTCACAGAGTTTTAATGACTGCGCCTGCTAAGAGCATAAAGCCATAATGGTCTCCTCTGGCATTTAAAGCCCTCTTCAGTATGGCACTTCTCTATATAAAGGCCATCTCTCACTCTACTCCCCTTCAAAGTAAACTCTACATCCTCTCCTAAACACATCCCAGAGTTAACCATTTTTTCGTTTTTTCACTTGCTTTCTTCTGTGCCTGAAATGTCATTCTGTTTCTAGATGAAATGATGTTCATCTTTTAAGACCATGACTAAAAAGCCACTCCCTCACAAAGCCTGCTTTAAACCCCCAGTCAGAAATGTTCTTTCCTTCTTAGACCTTATAGAGCACCTTGTACCTCACCTATGTACTTCAAATGTTTCATATTACCTTAAAGGTCATTCTAAGTTTCCATCTAAGATCAGAGGCAGCTCATACTGAATAAAGTTTCCTGGAATCAAGAAGGCCTGATTTAAACCTGGCTACATGTACTTATTAGCTGTGTGACCCTCCCCAAGTCACTTTATCGCTCTCTGCCTCAGTGTCCCCATCTGTAAAGTGAGGATAACTACAACACCTACTTCCTATGGTTGTTGTGGGGATTAAAGGAAATAATGGTTAACAGAGCACTTTGCAAAATGCTTTGTTTTATATAAATTCTAGGTATTATTCTTTCGTGGTGACAATCATGATGATGCTGTTCCTTGAGGTCAGGTGACCTATCTTAGTGAATTTAATTTTGTGTCCACTTACTCTCCACTCCATCAGCGTACTGTAGCAGAAACTTGAGAAAAGTTTGTTTTTGATCTAAATGGAGACATAAGGGAAAGGTTAGAGAGAGAGCTGTACTATGTCATTGGAATTATTGAAGATGTCCCCTTTTTCTTCTCCAGGGAAGCTTTTATACACCCTCTGAAAACTGTATGCAACATGCATACAAATGGCACCGGGACCTATGTCACCTACTCTTGAACACATACCAAGAATTATATGTTTACTCCCTCATCCTCATGAAGGACATCCCAGATTTCCCACGAATGAAGCTGGGTAAGTAAATTTGTATTTCTTCTTACCAACCAACACTACAGTGTGGGCATTTTTGATTGGATCATGGGTCTGATATTTGATAAGAAGGCTGTATTTTATGATATTAAGGAATGAAAAAAAGAATTTATCACAGGTAAAGAAAAGGGGGATGTATTGAATCTGAAAGTATACTTGGTATTTATTCAAAATTACTCTCTTTATACTTGCTCAAGGCCAGTTTTACAATTCACTTTTTCCTAGGGATATGTCTCCCATTTCTGCCATTGGCTAAAGCCCTGCTGATTGTGTTCCTCCTACTTTTAGGGGTCCAAGCACATAAATTGCACTTAACAGGTTAACTTTTTAGAATTCAACATTTACTTCAAAGGCATAGTAATAAAAAAACCTTGTCCCCAGCACCTCAGAAACAAAATTCCATCCTCCACCAGCTCAATCTCTTGAGAGAGGAAGGGAGTTAGGTTCACAGCTTAACTCAGTTCTTAGACAGCTTAGCCCCACCAAGTTGCAAGTCCACGATGCTCTGTTCAAATCACAGCCTTATTATTATGTTCAGGTCTCGAGGCCACACTTTAAGGAGAATATCACAAACTGATGATAACCCCAAAGGGGGCAACCAGAGTGAAAAGGACACTTGAGTTTAGGCCATATGGGGATCAGTTGAAGTTTAGCCTGGAGAAGAGATTCCTCAAAGGGAACATGATTGCTAACTTCAAGCATTTGAAAATGTATCACTCTGAAGAGGGCTTTAGCCACTTTCAAGGGCAATAAATGAATTTTGCAAAAAGATACATTCATTCTCCATATATAAGGGGAAAGATTTAAACTTTCCAACAATCTGAACTACCTCCAAATCAAATGGACTGCCATAGTAAGTAGTAGGACCCTTTCCATTAGAGCTCTTCATGGTTTAGACTAGGTGACTTTTAAAAATACTTTCCAACTCTAAAATGCTTTGATTCTGTGAAAAGGAGTGATAGCACCATCAATAAGAATAAAAGGCCTCTTATAGTACTTTTATTATGTAGCACTTTATACATATCTCATTTAATTTTGATCCCCACTCCAATCCTGTTATAGATAGTAGAAGATATTACTTCAGTTCTTCAAGCATCCACGACATGACCAGAATCCCTCCACCAACTCAGGTATAAAATCATAGGTTCATAGACCTACAGCTCAAAGGGATCTCAAAGGCCCTTGTCCAACTATTTCATTTTACACCTGAGGAGACTGAGATTCAGAAGTACAGTAACTTACCTAAAGTCATGCGTGTAGAGAGTAAACAGGGGCAGATCTTCTGACTCCAGATTCACCATTTATCCCATTATACTGTGAGAATCATTTTGCCTCCTCCTCCTTCCTGCATGTTGGGTTTTGTGACTTTTGGTGGCCAACTGTATCCATTCCCATTTAGACAGCCTCCTGATGATAAGCCTCTGTACTTAGAATGGGAAAGCAGTGTAGTATGGGGAAAGAATGATGAACTTTGATTCAGAAGACCTGAGTCTTTGCTACTGACTTAAATCATTTTCCTTCAGTGAAATAAGGGCATTGGAATAGTAATCACTAAAACCCCTTCTACTGCTCACATTCTGTAGTTCTGCTTCTCAGAAAAGACATAGTAAATTACTCAGCCCATAAAGGATGTGTGATGAGATATTTGGCTTTGGTCATTCATGATTTTAAAAAAATATCATAAATACAGTGTTCAGTCTTAGGAAGCTACCTTATATACTTCTGTATGTAGTTATGGTAGTGTAGTGCTAGAAAAGAAGGCAAACGGTGTTGAGAATATTGTAGAAAATTGTAGAATATTGTAATATTTAGGCAAATTGGCCTAAAACCACTCTGCTTCTGTGGCTGCTCTTTTCTTCTTCCTGGATCTTCAGAGACCATATCTAGTAGGAGGAAGAAAGCCTCCCAGCTTAGGATGTCCAAATATCATGCAACTTGTTCCAGATACCTGCTGCTGTTAGCATTTCACTCCTGAATTAGACTTTCAGAGACCTGGCCCAGACCTGGGACAAAGCCACTGACTTCCCCAAAACTTTGCAAGTAGTTGCCAGTATAACCCCACCTTCTACCTCTCCACATGCCTTGTTTCCCACTTCTTGTTCTGAGGGATATATTCCAATCAGCATCATCACTTGAAGGGTGGGTCAGTGAGCTACCCTACAACTGTATTCAAGGTAGATAGGTGGCTAAGCAGGGACTTCTAGGCTTGGAGTCAGGAGGATCTGAATTCAAATCCAGACTCACACACTCACTAGCTGTGTTGAATCTGAAAAGTCATTTAACCTCTGTTTATCTTAATCCACTGGGGATGGAAATGTCAAACCACTCCAGGCTCTTTTCCAGGAAAACTCTGTGGACAGCATTGGCCTGCTATGATCCGCAGGATAATGAAAAATCAGATGTGGCTGAGTGACTGAACAACACTGTAACTATTACATTCGTTACCTTCATCAAAACAATCTGCTCTGGCCATAACTCATTTTTGTGTTCTGTCTCCTCTTGTTAAAATGAACACTGGTTAAGATTCGAGATTATCTTATTTGTCTATTTGTAGTCCCAGTGCTTTGCACATATAAGTACTTAATAGGTGACTTTTCACTCATTCATTCATTCATTCATTCATTCATTCATTCATTCATTCACCCATTCATTCATCCATTCATTCATCCATTCATCTAATAACCAGTGAATAAAAATACTTTTTGAAAGTCTGAGCCACATCAGTATTGACATCATCATTCTAAACAAAGCCAGATGACAAAAAATAGTGTTAGTCAAGGGGAAGGATGATTCTAAAGCCCTAATGAAGCAAACATGAGTTATAGGAGTTGGTTTTATAATATGACTAAAGGCAATAAGAAAAACCATTTCATGTTCTCACATTGTAGTGCTAATGGTAACCACAAGGACAATATTGGTTCAGAATAAAAACATATTTGTGAACCATAATGAAAGAGGTCAGAGAAAGATTATGAACAGTTTTGCCACCAAGAACTTCACAAACACGTTCAAATGAAATCAAGGCTACAGAAAGGTTGATGTGTGACCGTATTAACACACATCATTCATAGAACATTCAAAAAAGAAAGTGACATAAACATAGAAGAGTAGACAGTGTCTATAAAAGTATTTTTTCATCATTGATGTCAGAAGAACCATCATATTTCAGTGCTAACACTTTAGTCCCCAGTGTGCTATATTACGGATGTTGACATGGAACTTATCGGTCTTAACCAGATCTACTATGCACCAAGTAAAACAAGTCATGATTGTTATTTTTGTCAGAAGCATCATAATCGTTATTGTCTGTATCAGCATCATGGATCAGGTCATTCCTAGCAGACATTACAGGAAAATTAAGATTATGGATCACTATAAATTGTCTAAGGAAAGAGTAGAAAGAAATTGAGAAGTACATCATTGCAGGTTGGAGAAATCCTGTACCTTCCAAGATACCTAGCAAGACATTATCAGGTGGCCAGAATTATGCATTGGGAGCTTGCTATTTTTCATGGAATGACAGTTACATTCTATTATCACAAATAAAGACCTCAAAATATCCTTGAGAATTCATTATGATTATAATAATTGTTGTTGTTACTAATTTACTTGATTCATATTATTATCACAGACCAAACTATGACTTGAAATTGCCGGGGCCAAAAACTGATCCATAAAAATGTAAGGACAATGTTTTAAAGAGAGAATGCAAAGAGGAGTAGAAAATGGCCCCTGATCTCTAGGGCTCCAAATCTACTTAGGGTGAGAGTTCATAAGATCATAGGTTAAGAACTAGAAGAGACGTTAGAGACCAGTGAATCTCACACCCCTTTTTTTCTTATCACATTAGGAATCTAAGGCTCAGGAGACTTAGGTGATTGCTCATGTTTTAGTAAGATCATGAGTCAGGAAGATCCGAGTGCAGATTCTGCCTCAGACACTTATACTAGCTATGTGACCCTGTGCCAGCCAGTTAACCTCTGTTTGCTTCAATTTTATCATCTGAAAAATGAGGATAATAATAACACCTACTTTCCAGGGTTGTTGTGAGAATCAAATGAGCTTATAATTGTAAAGTGCTTAACACAGTGCCTGGCATCTAGTAAGAACTATATAAATGCTAGCTAAAGTTATAATAATAATGATTATTAATATTGTCATTATTGTTGATATAGGAGAAGGCCCAGATAGTCTTAGATCCTTTTGTAGAGCACTGAGATATTAAGTGACTTTACTTAGAATAAGAGAGACACAGTATGAAGAAGAGGTGGAACTTATAACCAGATCTTCATGGTTCCAAGACCAAGCGTCTCATCAGGCATGCCCTGCTACCTCTCCTTTGGAATCAAAGTCCTGGTGATTGAAACAGCATTAATAACTACTAAGGCACGTATACTTTCTTATATTCATAAAATCTTAATGAGAACAATCTACATGATTTCAAGGTTTGTTGTCCTTTGTACCCAAAGAGGCCCCAAATGGCATCACTATGTCAGGGTCAACATAGAATGTATCTGAATGGTGTATCAGACCTATACAGGGTTGGAAGGCTCTACCACAGGTCTGGAAAACATAGTCTGTATGAACATTTTAAATAGAGATGTCTCTAAATTTGCACGTCTCAAATTTCTTTAGAACTAATACAATTCTACTTCACTCATAGAGCACAGTGCCTTCTTTGATATAGGTATAACATACTGGCTGTACCTGTGCCAGTATCTCCTGTGTCTCACAATCGATTCCAAAGTTCTTCACAGGGGCCTTCAGAGTGTCCTTCTGAGCTCCATGCAACTGTTTATCTTGTGGGAATTCTCTGTAAAATAATCTTTTGAGCAAATATATGTTTGATATTTAAACAACTGGTCAGCCCATTGAAGTTGTGACCTCTGCCACAGAGTTTGGATACTTGGCAGTTCACCTTGAGAAAGGACCTCAGTGTCTGATACCTTAAATTGCCAGGTGACCTTCAAAATATTCCCAAGACAATTCAAATGGAAGCGACTCAATTTCTTGGCATGGCACTAGTATACTGTAAAAGTTTCACAGGCATACAATAATGAGGTCAGCACAATGCCTCTGTAGACCTTCAGTTTTGTAGATAGCCTAATACTTCTCTTCTACACTTTCCTTTGGAGTCTCCCAAACACTGATCTAAATCTGGTAATGTGTGCATCAACCTTACCTTCTATATGTAGAAAGCATACTGCCAAGATAAGTGAACTTATCCACAGCATTCAAAATTTCTCTATTTGCTGTAACTGATGGTTACATGTATGGACAGCACAGTGCTAACTGGTAGAGAACCTCAGTTTTCTTGATGTGGTTAGGTCAAAATTAGCACAAGTGACAGAATTGATCCATATTTTATTGTGTATCAGCCTTAAATGCTGCATTGAGTGCATAATCATCAGTGAACAAAACGTTGTGCACCAACTCTCCTACTTTAGATTTGGCTCATAGTCTTTTCAAGTTTTCCACTTCCTTCTCCTGAACATTTTACAGATGAGAAAACTGAGTCAAACAGGGTTAAGTGACTTACCCAGGGTCACATAGCTATTGTCTGAGACTGGTTTTACATTTGGTCTTCCTAACTCCAGGCCCAGAATTCTATTTTTGTGCCATCTAGGTATGTCATATTTCTGTTGAAGACACCACTTTTCTTCTGGTCACCCAAGTTCATAGTTTTAGAGTAATTCTCAGCTTGTCCCTCCCCCTCACCCTTCGTGTTGAATCATTTCTATCTCCACAATATATTTCATATCTGTTTACTTCTTGCCATTTGCATGCCCACTCTACGAGTTCAATTCTTACTTGCCTCTCCACTGAAGTACCGTAGTATCTTCTTAAACTGGCACTCATCTCCTCACCTGTTTAGCTGGAGAGTACTATGAGCTCAGTCCTAAGGAGTCCTTGACTTCCTTGAATGATCAGCTTTCTACAGGAAGTGAATCCTGGATCAAATTGCTATTGCCCTTTCTCCAAAAACCACTTTATGAAAATTTTCCATATATTTTGTATTTAATTTTCTGTGTACGTGTTTTCTGCCAATAGAATGTAAGTCCCTTGAGTAAAGGAACCTTCTCATGTTTGTCTTCAGACTCCAAGTACCTAGCACAATGCCTAGTACACAGGCATTTAATAAATATTTTTTCACATTCATGGTACAGAGTTTTTGTTGTTTGTTGATTACTGCTAACATTTTTTTTGTTTGGTAGAATAAAGTATATTCTTAAATGCTCTTCTCTGAGAAGTTATTTCTCACAAAATATTAAGATCACATAATATTGCTGGGTGTAGTGGCCCATTCTTACATTCTCAACTCCCAAGGATGCTGAAATTCATATTTGCAGTGGGCTATGCCAATTGGGTATCTATACTGTATGTCATTAGTACTTTGATCCCCCAGAAATGAGAAGACACCAGGGTGCCCCAGTCCAGGTCAGAAACACTCCTCTTCATGAGTTCAAATTTGGCCTCAGATACTTACTAGCTGTGTGACCCCGGGCAAGTTACTTAACCCTGTTTGCCTCAGTTTCCTCATCTGTAAAATGAGCTGGAGAAGGAAATGGCAAACCACTTCATTACCTTTGCCAAGAAAACACCAGATGATGTCATGAAAAATCAGACACGCCTGAAGAACAACAACATTGATTAGATTATGGTTCCACAACATGCAAAGAAAGAAGGGCCAACAGCTCTGTTTCTGGGCTTGGAATCAAGGTGTCTAGTTAAAGAAAACATCTAAGCTTATTCCTGGGATACTGAAAGTATTTTTTTCCTGTTGTTCTTTAAATTATAGATCCACAACTAATGTCTTGGTCAAGTGATTAATCCATTTCCTAAGAACCCACAATTTTAAAAAGAATTAATATTATTTTGGGATTAAAACCTTTGTTCTCCCAGTAAGGAACTATCTCTGTCATTGCTAATCAGAACCTGTTCTGTGCTTATAGGCTTATATTTAGCTTGAGAGAAATGGGAGGTTGATTGACTTATCCAGTATCAAAGGGGCAGCATGTACTAGAGACTAGACTTGAATCAACCACCTTTTTTTCTGTTTCCAAAGTCCATTTTCTGTCCATTATGCCATTTTAGCTCTCTGGTTACTATAGTTGTAACATGACTCGATTCATCTCCCCATACAGGAACAACCTAGTAAGGTGGTAACTGCATTGGATTAGAAATCAAGAAACATGGTTTCAGATCCTGTCTCCTTAGCCAGTTTTGCTGTGTACATCAGGTTACTTTTGTGGGGCTTACTTTTCAGGATGACAAAGTGAGGTGATGGGTCTCACTGATCTCCATGGTGTTCTTATAGCTCTAAGATTATTTGATTCTAAGTCAAAGTTTGGGAATTGAGAGTCGAATGGGGATATTTTGGTGGACACATGGAAGGCTCTTCAGTTTAATTAATAGCTCTTTAACTTCACTTTTGACTTCAATTTCATCTTCTGCCTTTGTTTTTTCCCTCGCAGAGAAACTTGCTGTTGAAGAAACGTTATCTCTTCTGTGTTCAGAGCTACAGGTAATTAGTAACTTGGAGGTGTTATATTCTCTTAGTGTTTTGTGCTAATAGGTATATTGGGAAGTCAAGTCACGGTCTCTTGTCACATACTGAGGTCAAAAGGAAGGGAACACAAAAAGGAGAGTGAGGTAAAAAAAAACACTGCAGAATTTCACATTTGACCTTAAACTGAGAATTTTCCCTCCACATTCAGTCAGTCAATCGACAGTTTTTATTTTCTGAGTAAGACACTGGGCATTGGGGGGAAAGTCCTTGTTTTTATAGTAGAAGGATTTTAATAGAAACACATACATATTAACTGCACAAAAAAAGAAAGTGTGTAGTTACAATTTATCCATATGTAGTCAAGATTTAGGAAAGTTGCTGGAACACAGAGCTTTTTTTTCATAAAAAACCAGTCCAGCCCATACCTGAACAAGAACTTCCTCTGTAACATAATGGTCATCAGTCCATTAAACTGTGTACTTCTTTAGGACAGGGGTATATTGAGTGGGTAAACATACAAATATGATATATAGAATATAATAATAATAATTATATATAATATACTGACATGATGAATTATATACTATGTAATATTTGTATCTATGTATATATATAGAATGTATGTATATATGTTTGTATGCATTCATTTGCCTTTTTTAAAAAAAAATCATCATTGGTTAGTACAGAGCTCTCACCCATAGTATGTTTTTAATAAAGGAATAAATGTTTGTTGACTTGACTTTGAAGACACTGAGTGAAAGGGAACCACGCTACCTTCTAATGCAGCCCTTTCTATTTTGGGTAATTCTAATCATTAGAAAAAATTTTCTTCATATCAAGGCTGCTGGTTCTGCTCTCTGAGGACAATCAGAATAAATCTAATTCCTGTTATAATAGTCAACCCGCCAAATCATTCAGCACAGTTATAATGTGTCTCTTGGGGCTTCTCTTCTTCAGACTGAATGTCCCTCATTCTTGAATCAGTTGTGATATGACATGATCTCCAAGCCCTTCACCATTCTTGCAACCTTCTTCTGGATATGCTGTAATCTGCTGCTACCTTCCCTAAAATGTACAAGCCAGATATAAACACAGTATTTAAAATATTATCTGACCATAGTGGTGTCCATTATGACTATCAAATAGATAGAAAACTTCTTTTAATGCACCCTGAAATCGTATTGGTTCTTTTGGCTTCCAAATTGCACTTCTAAGTGACAGACTTGGAGTCAAGAAGATCTGAGTTCAAAGCCACCCTCAGATACTTACCAGCTGTGTGATTCTGAGGAAGTCACCTAACCACAATCTGCTTGAGCTTGCTTATCTGTAAAATGAGGATAATCATAGTACCTATTTCACAGAGTTCTGTGAATAAAATGAGATTTCAAATGCAAAGTGCTTTTCATACCTTAAAGACCTACATAAATGCTAATCATTAATATTATGACTATTGACTCATATTGATAATAATGCTAAAATATAATTAAACAGAGCCTTCTTTTTTTTAATTTTCTCTTTTATTGTCCTGACTCTTCGCCTTAGTGTTGATATTTTAAGTCCCAAACACTGGAAACCCCATTGTGTCCCAGTGTGTCACCATTATAAGCACTTAACTTGACTTTAAGATAAAAGATGATGCTCGCCTGATACCCACAGTATTGGGGCCAGTAGGAACAACTCAATTTCATTCAAAGAAGCTGCTTATAATATTTGGATCTCTCGAAATTGGAAATGCTTTTAGCCTGAGCAATTTAAAACACACAATAGCATTCCAGTTCAATGCATCTGAACTTCCAAAGGCAGTGGCTGACAAATGAATAATTCTCTAACAGCTCCCACAAACTGAGGGTATTTCCTGCTGCACCCAACAGTGCCATTTCCAAGGATGAAATCAGATACTAGGAGATGAAAAGGCTTTTTTGGTCCAACAAAGAAAATAAAGAAATGAGGACAGGAAGAAAACAAGAGTTCGCTTTATAGTTCAGTCCCTATCACTTAGATCCCTGGGTACTATAGTGTGCTTGGACTAGTGAGGGTTTTAACTGGAAAGGTCAGTTATCAGGATGTGATACTGAAGGGGAAATTGACCCTTTCTGGGTCACAGTTTCAGTCTCTGACAAATGATGGAATTATATTAAATTATCTCTAAGAATGCTTATTTACTACCTAGCATTTACCCAGAATGTTAAGATTTGCAAAACAATTATATATAATTAATATGCAATATATTAATTAATTTGTAAATTAATTTATGTAAAATTTAATTTCATATTTATACAAATTAATATATTAATATAATATATAACATATTATATGATATATAATATAAATATATATAGTCTTGTTCAATCTTTACGACAACCCTGGGTGGTAGGTGCTATTATTAGCCATCTATGCTATTATTAATATCTATGCTATCTTGCTATTATTATTATTATTATTATTATTATTATTATTATTATTATTATTATTATTTTTGCTTTCTGGAGGGAAGGTTGGGGTTAAGCGACTTGCCCAAGATCACATGGCTAGTTTTTTGTGTTAAGTGGCTGAGGCCGAATTTGAACTCAGGCACTCCTGACTCCAGGGCTGGTGCTCTATTCACTGCGCCACCTAGCCGCCCCTATCTATGCTATTATTAATGAGGCTGAGGGAGGTTAAGCAACTTGCCCAGGAGCACATAGCTTTAAATTTAGAGTCGGGAGTTTTTTGGTTCTAACCTTGTATCTGTTCATTATTCCTACAGTGGACATTGGCAAGGGTCCCTGAGCTTCCACTGCCCTCTCTGTTAAATGACGTGCCTTGGATTATATGATTTCGAAGTTCCCATTTCGCTCTGAAACTTTGTTCCTATAATTCTATTCAAAACAGTCCAGGCAATAAAGTGTATAAAATTGATTTTCTTTAAAAGAAAAGGCTAAACATAGCTTACATTTAGGCAGGGAAAACCCAGCCTGTAGGAAATTGTTCAGAAGTTTTATATTGTTCAGAAGATTTTGGTGACCAGATTTGGGATAGTTGGCTTTGTTTTGTAAGAAGCTGAAAACCTAGCAGATATCAGCGGCATTCCTTTGTCCTTGGAAGACAAAAGCTGGGTCAGGCAAGATTCTTAGGAAAAGAGTGATTGGAGGGTAAAATTGGAATAAAAATGGAGTGACTTAGACATCCTAAAAGTCACCTTTCAGTGGAGGAGCCAACTGTACAGACAAGGTTGGAAGAAGCATTTCCCCCTACCCCATGCCAGAAAGGGATCACGTAGGCTGCAGGTAGGTAGAAGAGTACCACCTAGTGGCTGATGTTGAGCAAGAAATAAATGAATACTCTCAAGGCTCCCTTTCTCTTTCCAAAATAGAAAAAAAAAAAAAAAACTTTTATGGTTATTTAAGGTTGTTTTTACAAACACATAAAAGTCTACAATGGTGTTCTAGGCAGATTTATGGGGAGTTTATTGAAATGCCTCCCTTGAGTCTTAAGTTCTCCCCACAGTCAAAGTTAACTTATAAAGGGGAAAAATGTGGAGCTGCCAGCAGATTGAAAAATCCAAATGTCTCAAAAGCACAGGCACTATTTGCTATTCGTAAACATGAGTGTAGCCTCCCCAGGAACAAAAGATTGATACCTTGGAACACTAAGGACAATTCAGGGAACTTGGAGGTATTTCTGCATTTATAGCCTCACAGAATCTTAGTAAAGTCAAAGATCACATAGACTCATGTATTTCACATCCCTCCATGCCAGTGGAAGCAACAATTCCTTAATCATCATCCCTAACAAATAACAGGTGCCCTGACTTGATTTGAATTCTTTTGTTGACAGGCAAGTTCACTACCTCAGAAAACAGCCTTTATGTTCATTCTTGAAAAGTTCTCAATATTGGGAGTTCTTAGGTTATACAGTCATTGTTTTATGGAAACTTTGCCCTTTGCTCATTCCTTGCCATAATCTGCGGAGACCACAAGTTAGTTAATCAATAAATATCAGACACCTACTATATGCCAAACGCTGTGCTAAGCAGTTGAGATACAAAGAAATCAAAAGACAGTCTCTGCCCTCAGGGAGCATACAGTCTCATGGACAAAAGACAGCACATAAAAATAGAAATTTTGAAGGTGGGGAGAGACTACATGGAGGGGGCATGATGAAGTCCAGAGGAGTGCAGCCAGATGGGAAATGACGAGATGACTGACTTGGAAGGATCTGGGAGGAGCTCTTTAAGGTCCAATTCCACCTTTTCCAATTAGAGGGAGGGAGGAACAAGAGAAATAGTACATCTAAATTCTAGTTATCATCATCAGCATCCGCATCAGCATCATCATCATATAGTTATAAACAAGAATTTCACTGGGAAAAATACATGATATAAATGAAATTATGAGATTTCAACAAGTAGAGACAGGAGTAATAATGATAAGAAGAACTCATTTCTGTTCTGAGAGTAAGGCATCAATCATCCTGTAGTTGATAGAAAGCCCCCTTGCATCAAGAAGGCCTGGGTTCAAATCCTGCCTCTGACATATACTAGCTGTGTAACATGAACAAATCGCTTGATCTCTCAGTGCCCCCAGGCAGTGTTCTAATATTGGTAGCTGCAAAAGAGTTTTGATGATCTGCATTAATAGGAGTTTCCTTCTGGAGAATTTTCCATGACAGTGAAACCACAGGTTTGGTCAAAACAATAAAGCCAAATCATTTCCGTAGCACTTTAAAGGCTCTGAAACTCTTCCCTCATCCCTTTAAGGTAGACTGTGCAGATATACTTTACAGATATAAGGTATTTTTGCCTGAGGTGAAGCACTAATAAAGCCAGAATAAATAAACTCTGGACTCTAGAAGGAGAGGAGGAAGGGTCCTAAAGGCCATCACATCTAACCCTTTCATTTTCCAGATGAAGAAACTGAAGCTTAGAGCAATGGAATGATCTATTTGAGGTCACACTGTAATTGACCTAAGATTCTGATCTCAGTCTTCTGAATAGAAAATCAGTGTTCTTTCCACTATTGTCCTTTCCATTATTTCCATTATATATTGATCATAGACATTTTAATTGTCAATTATAATTTTCAGTACCAAAATTTTTGCCCTCCCTACCATTTATGAAAGAAAAACACAAAAATAAGTTAAATGTGTGCATAGTCAAGCAAATTTCCATATTGGCCATAGCCCACAAACAATTTTAAAAATACGCTCAAGCTGCACTAAATTTCAGTGCTTCACTGAAACCGTGTTTGGTCATTATGTTGACCAGAGCTCCTAAGTCTTTCACAATTGTTTGTATTTACTGTATTTTTGTTATTGTATGAATTATTCTCCTGGTTCTGGTCACTTTACTGTACATTGGTCCATAGATGTCTTCCCAAGTTTCTCTGAAACCCTACCTTTCATCATTTCTTATAATGCAGTATTGTTCTATCACATTCATACACCATAACTTGTTCAGACATTTCCCATTTAATGTATACTTCCTTAGATTCCAATTCTTTATCACCACTAAAGAGTTATTACAAATATTTCTGTACATGTGTGTCTTTTCCATCTTTATTTGATCTCTTTGTTATATAGACTTGGTTTAAGGATCTCTGGGTCAAAGAATCTAAATTAAATAGTTTAAATAAATAAATCTAAGTTAAATAATTGTCATATTATTATTGTTGCTATTAAACCGGCAGAAATCTTAAAGGTCACCTAGCTAGTTCTTATTCCAGCTCTTTTACAGATTGGAAAACTGAGACTCAAAGATATGGAATAACTTGCCTGACATTGCACAACCAGTAAATGTGATTTTGAGGCTATTTAGTTGGCCATCCCTTTGGATCTTCAAACAGAAGATGTATAATCCTTTGTTGGGTTTGCTATATGATGGATTCTTGTGCAGACAAGGATTGGAAGAATGTGATATAATTTGACAAACGTTTACTAAGGCCTTGCTAGTTGTAAAGCATTTTGTAAGGTTGTGACAGTTATAAGCTTTATATTGCTTGATGTTATTGTTTAATTATAATCTGATGACTGTAATGGTAATCAATTTGTTTGAGCAAATACTTAGGGCTAAGTATAGAACTCTGTCCATTGGTGAAAAGGTATGAATTCCCAGAACTCTGTCCATTGGTGAAAAGGTGTGAATTCCCCTGTTGACTGGAAGAATGCTATTGGCTGAGACACTCCCTGTTGACTTGGGAGAAGGCCAGTGTTTATAAGGACTAATTTTATAGAGTCAAGACAGATTTTGGATTTGGTTCCTGAGTGGCTGACTGAAGATATGAACAGGATGGGACTTTGTTCGTTGGTGGCCTGGCTGATCCTTGAGTTCCAGGCAAGAGAAGTCCTGAAGGGTTAGAGGTGTGCTGAATCTGGTGAACTTCAATGT
>CM053594.1:76368357-76406405 GCA_028646575.1 Pseudocheirus occidentalis
TGTGAACTGTTGAAACTGTGAACATTGTACTGAATAAAGATTTGTAATGGAATAAACAGAGTGTTCACTAATACTGTGTAATCTGAATCTTAAAAACTCTTCACAGTAGCATTCTCTCAGGAATCTACTGCTGATTGGCTTTACAATGACGTATTATAAAGAAATGACTAATATGGAGCCATTTAAGGTAAGCAGTCCTAATGTCCATAGAAACTAGGATGTAGGAAGCACAGTCAGTTCTGTTTTTCCATTGTTAATTCCATGTGAGGCAGATGAGGCTGCCGGTTGTTTGATGGCATGAACCGTTGACTACTACAGGGGCTTTGAGGCATTTGGCTTATGCTGGGTTGGTTCTTCATCACATCAGCTTATGGCCTCAATAAAGAAATGACCCCTTCCCAAGCTTCATGCAAACCTGGTATCAGTATGGAAACTTAAGAACTTTTCTAGGGGTGGCTAGGTGGCATAGTGAATAGGGCATCGACCTTGAAGTCAGGAGGACCTGAGTTCAAATCAGGCCTCAGACACTTAACTCTTACTAGCCGTGTGACTTTGGGCAAGGCACTTAACTCCAATTGCCCTGCCTTCTCCTCTTCAAAAAGCAAAAAAATAACCCCCAAAACTTTTCTACCACATTTGGGTCTGATTAAGAATGCTACCTCATACATCCGGTGCTGATTACCACACCCATTTTTAGGTTAGATAATCTTGCCACCTAAACTCCAACTTTGAATAGGTTTCCTCCCCAACATGGCTCCTTCACCCTCCCGCTGGGGGTGAATTTCTCATATGTGGGACCAAGCCTCTCTCCTTTCATATTGCTATAGCGTGTATACATAATTTGTTTGCCTGCATGCCGCATCACATTACAATAAAGGTTACAATTATATCATTTTCTAATGACAAATTTTCTAGAAATCCCAAAGCCAGGCATTTGCTTTAGTCTGAGCTATGTGGCCAAATAAAGCAATTGTGCTGGTTTTGAGGTATAAAGACAGAATGTAAAGAAAGCAGGCCCTGCCTTCCAGGACATTACCTTCAAATACAAAGAAACCTGGAGATGGAATTAGGAGACCTGGGTTTCAGTCTTCACATAAAAATTTACTATCTGTGTTATCTTGGCCAAATCACTTAATCTTACCGGACCACTGTTTCCTCATGTCTAAAATTCGAGTGTGGGATTAAATGACCTCTGATGTCCCTTCAAATTCAAGATCTAAGATGCTAAAATCCTATATGGTTAATTTTTCTCTCTCTCAATTTCCTCTTCTGTTCAATGGAGGGATTGGACTTCGTGAGATGACTCTCACCTCTACACAGTGCCATCTAAATCTTATAAACCGTGACTTCAGAACTTAGGACCCTTTCACTACACCAGTCTTTGTGAAATAATGGAATAAAGGTTTCTGTTTGTTTGTTTTATTTTGTGTTTGTTTTTTGGAGAAGTTAGTTAAGGATTCAGTTAGAGACAACTTCATGGCAAAGTTGGGAGCAGTAGGATTTGGTGTTTTGACTTATGATTCCTTTCCCCCCTCCAGCTAATGAACAATCCAGAGAAGATAGCTGAGCAGATAAGTAAGGATCTCACCTGGCTTTGCTCCCACCTCTTAGAACTATGGACTCAGTTCCTAGAAGTGGTGTCATTGAACCCTGAAGTCACAACATATCTCAACAAGGAGCACCATGCACTAAGGGTAAGGAGAGAAATTAGCTTTGTAAATTCATTCCATGTAATCATTACCAGTAATCTTTAGGTCCTACAAACTGAAAAGAGATACACTGGATTGGTCTGTTTCAAATCTATTGGTACCAGCATGCGAAATATAATTGGGGAATTTCATTTTAGAAAGGAAATGGGATATCATCAGCCAAACATTAGGCTAGCTATTGTGTTTTCCTTTTTTTTTTTTTTGACGACAGGACTACTTGGAGGTTAGATGGAGTGTATTATAACATTAAGGATAGTAATTTAAAAGTCAGCAGGTAGAGTTTGAGTCCTGACTTTGCTGGTCATTACCTCTGGGACCTTGGGAAAGTCATTTTACTTTGCTGGGTTACAAATGCTATCAGTAAAATGAAAGCAGCACATTCTTGAGCACTTCAGTGTCTGCAGACTTCTCTTTCTGTCTTCTTAAACTACACTGTGCTTTAAAAAGGATTCATTGTGACTTTTGGTTGGTTTTCTTTTTCAGAATTTGGTTTGGCCCTTCTTTTTAGCTGTAGAGAAGATGTGTTAAGAAAGCTTGGCAAACTTGCTGGCTTCACTCTGTCATCTTGGCTCTGCCCCCTGGCATGAATTTCTTCCAAAGTTTCCCTGGCATATATTTATTCAGTCTCTATTTATAGATAAGGTCAAGAACAAGTCTTTTTTTCTTTCAGTTACACGGTACTTTTCCTATTTTCCAGGAATTTTTGAAGGTTATAGATAGTGGTTCAAAAATCACATCCACTAGTTCTCTTAGTACCCTGGGATATAGCTTGTCTAGGCCTGATTGCTTAAGCTCATCCAGGAAAAGGAGATGGTCTCTTCACTATCTCCTCATTTATCATAGATTTCAATTCCTTGTTAAACACTTAAATTAATTTTGTTTCCTATTTGAATATTGTTCTATTTCATACAGAAAACTGAAATAGTTGAGCAGTTCTGACTTTTAAAATCACTAAACCATCCACTCCATCTTTATCCTTCTTTGGTCTTCCTTTTGCCTTAAAATAGCTGAAAGAAGTCCTTTTTCTTTGTAATATTTTAACATCTACAGTATGATGGAGACTGGTTATAAATAAGCATTGTTCTTGGATCCCAAGGGACTTGAGTGATATGTGGTTAATGAATAAAGACTGCTCCAACACTCCAAACCCACAGGGAAGAAAAATAAAGAACAATCAAAAGAACAAAAAGAGGCACTGCTCTGGAGAAAGAACATGCTCGCCACCCCAGTTTGCCCCTCAGAAAGGAGATCACATATATTCGTGATATAACTCTGCATACTAGATCCTTAAAGATGCTCTCTGGTCTCATCCACTTCCAAGGAAGAGAATGCCTCTTGGCGTGTAGAACATAGAACATTAGAGCACAGGCTTCAACTGAGTCAGCACCCTGATTTAGCAAAAAAAGGGAAAAAAAACCTAGGGAAGGAAAGGTAAGGATAATACAATGAGCCAACATTAGAGACAGGACTGCTTTTTCATAAATCCTGGTACAGGGATATTTCTGTGTACAAAGGAAAAAAAAGCCAATATCACTACATCACCCCAGTTGAAAAGGGTAAAGAATAAAATGGGGATATTGGTGATTCCCAAAGATACATTTCTGCTCTCCTAAATACTGATGTTATTTCTCAAATCAACATAAATGATTGATTGGGGTCATTTAAATGCTCAGTAAAAAGTCATATAATAAGGTTTACCCAAACAAAATGTCCATTTTTGGATAACTCCTAGGTTTAAAATGGTTTATCATTTTCTTTCATAGGTCAGAAGATTTTCAGAGGCTTTCTTCTACATGGAACACCAAAAGCTTTCCATCCTGACATTTCAGGAAAGTGTGTAAGTAATTGTATGGCCTCAAATTGCACACACACACACACACACACACAGATACATATATACATATGTGTATATATGTATCACTGTGTATAAACACATATGTATTTCTGTGTATATGTATGGGTACATATAAGTGACATAATAAATCAAATGAATAAAATAGTATGTAGCATATATAACATAGATTATATATAATATATAAGATTATATATAAATATGTAGATATCTATTTATATTAATTTACTAATTCGTCCAAAACACTTATACCGAGATATTGCTGTATGATTTACCATGTCCTACACACTGAGGGAGCATAGCTTCATAAAATAAAGTATAGCCCTTCCCTTCAAGGAAATTATTACCTGGCACAGGAGAGAAGACACGTATGCAGACAATGAAAATATAGATTATAATAACATAGGTACAAAAGAAATGATAAACCATTGTGAAAGAAGTAGATGCAGAATACATTATTACTGCTTAAAGAGGGAAATTGGAGAAGATTTCATGAAAGAGGTAGCTTCTCAAGGTTGTGCTGGGGCCCACTCAAACCACCTTGTGAGAACCAATTATTAAATTTTCAATGGGAAGATTGTTGCCTCAGAAATCAGCAAAAGCTACAAATCAGGGCTTAATTTATTGTTTTGTTGATTGTCTTGATTTAAGAAAGTGGTGGAGAAAATATTAATAATGCAAATTAAAGTTAAAAGTATGCCCAATATGTTTGTGTGTATGTATGTGTGTGTGTATATTTTTTCTTCTTTTTTTCCTGAATCACTCACTACCTGTTAACAAGCACACCAATGATTTTAATAGATGCAGATATTGAGGAAGAGGATTACATGTGATTTAAATGATATAGTCAAAGACTGCAAAATAAGGGACTCATTGGACTTAATTCTTCTAGTTCAGGAGAATATAAAGACAAATAACATGAGATAAAAATTAAATGGTACATTGAATCCAAACTGGAGAGAGCTTTGAATGCCAGAACCATATATTTATACATTTCTAGATTAGAGGGAGACAAACAGAGATATAGGTTAGGAACTATATGCATGGTAGATCAAAGGATGCAGAGCCTGGGGGCAAGGAGGTTCGTAAGGCAGCTAATACAGTAGTTCAAAGTAAAAATTTTGAAAAGCTAAACTAGGTTCATCCAAAAGAGATCCAGTTTTAATTCTTCAAGGACATTTGTTTCTTCATCTTTTACTATGGAAGAGCTGAGTTTGCCCTCCCTCCTCCATGTATTCTGTCTTTCTTTCCTTTCCAGGAAAGATTCAAACAAACATTTCACAGAAGGAAACTGAGTGGGTGGCATATAAGCCAAACATATTTATCAAATTTAGCATAATTCTATAGAACTGAATCAAAGAGAATTGTTCCCTTCCCTAGAATCATACGCACTGTTCTTTAAAGAATTATTTAGAAGCAAGTAGCAGGGCAGATTTATCTGTGTGCTAGCATTAAAGTACTCAGTATCTTGCTAAACTAATTTAGCTTAAGAAGCGAGAAGACTCCTAAGTATGAATGCAAATGACTCTCCTTTTTTCTTCTCTTTTATAAAATTAAAAAAAAGAAAACATCTTCAAGTTTTCAGGGTGGCACATGGAATAGTGAGGAAAATGGAATCAGAATATTGATGATTTTCAAAGATGCATTTCTTCTGTTCTAACTACTAATTAACTAATTAATTAAATGCTCAGTTAAGACATGTTTTTAAAAATAGTATTTTATTTTTACCCAATTGTATGCAAAAGAATTATTTAACATTTTTAAAAATTCTGAGTTCCAAATTCTATCCTATTTCTTCCTCTCCTCCCATGTTTACCCCCCCCACTAAAATAAAGGGTCTTCTACTCTCTTCCTTTTATTCTTCCTTATTGTCATCCCCCTATTTTTCTTCCTTTTCTCCCTTTTTTATTATCCCAGAATCTTATAATAATATGAGAAGAAAGAGCCTTGGAATATGGAATGCGAGGAAACAAAGTACAGTGGAAAAGGCATTGGCCCTACATAGGATCTGAGTTCAAAAACTGCCCCTGACATTTACTACCAGTGTGACTTTGGGCACATCATCTCATTTCCCTAAATCTAAGGTTTTTCATTTGTAGAAAAAAAGAGTTAAATTAGATGGCCTCTGATTTCTCTTCAAAATATAGATACAAGATCCTAGTGTTAGAACTTGGAATATTAGAGCCCAAAGAGATATTAGAGATAATCTAGGCTCCTACTATGCAAAATTCTTGCTGACTGTAGCATACCTAATTGCTGGGTATGTCCCACCTGAGATTTTTAATAGTTTTAAAAAAAAAGCCTAATTGGTGTGCGTACATGAATTAGTATCCCAGGGGAGACTAACCACCTGCCTTATATCACTGCTATGTAATTGACCATTACCAGGAATATTTTAGCAAACTTGAAAATCGGTTAGTGATGGCAATTATAACACAAGTGACAGCTTGGTGTAGCAGATAGAGAACTGGACCTAGAGGTGGGAAGACCTGAGTTCAGGTCCCACATGAGATAGAAATTGAATGTGTGATGATGAGCAAACCACTTAATTACTAAATGCTGTAGGTGATTTTCTTTTCTTTTCTTTCTGCCTTTTTGAGGGCAATTGGGGTTAAGTGACTTGCTCAAAGTCACTTGGCTAGTAAGTGTGTCAAGTGTCTGAGGCCAAATTTTAACTCAAGTTCTTCTGACTCCAGGGCCAGTGCTCTACTCACTGCGCCACCTAGCCGTCCCCTGTAGGTGATTTTCTAAGATTATGAGTTGAAGAAAAAGTGGAAACTGATATTATTCTCAAACAGCAGATCTCTTTACCAATGAATTAGAGTTTGTTCCTAAACTCTAGTTGTAAAAAAAAAAGAGTTGTGTAGCTCACACAGATGAATTGTTGGTTATGTCACCTGCTACTGAAAAACCTTATCCATCTCTCATGTGGTACAGCTCTCTCATTTTTTAAAAAATGGGGAAACTGAGACCAAAAGTAGTTATGGTATTTGCATAGGGTCACATTATCATATTAGGATCAGATCATGAAGATGGCCCCAGATCCTTTGACTCTTTCCCATGCCCCTTCACTACCACAATTTGTAAACTAAGAATCTGACAATAAAGAACATTTTTGTTCTCCATTTCCATTTTTCTTTGAGTCTCTTTGTGCCTCTCTCTACCTCTCCCTATCTCTTTGTCTGTGTTTTTATATCTTTTGGTCTCTGACTTTCTGTACCTCTGTCACTGTCTAATTATCTCTCTGTTTCTCTGTCTCTGTCTCTGATTCTGTCTCTCTTTCTCTCTCGCTCTCTCTCTGTCTCTCTCTCTCTTGCTCTCTCTCTCTCTCATATACACACACACACACACACACACACACACACATAATGACTTTTTAGATTCAAACCCTATGCTTGGAAAATTAAAAAAAACCTCATACCCGTGTACCCACGGAGAACGTTTAGATAGTAAAACATCTTGCCTTTACATGTTATATTCAATTCGTTTGACAGGACATTTAGGCATAAGTATTTAAGTGTATACGTGTGCATATGTGTGTGAATGTGCTTGTGTCACCAGTGCAGGAATGACTTAATGGGGAAAAATGTGGAAGAAACAACTGAAAATGTGCCCTCATGTTAGCAAGTTACACAATGTTCATATAAACAAGATACCACAATATTATTCCTCTGGTAATCAGAGAATCTGAAATTGGAAAGAATCTGAAAGGTCTGGTTCAACACCTAAAGCATTAATCTGTTTCTATAACTTCTCTGACAAATGGTCACCCAGACTCAGCTTAAAAATCTTCAGTGATACAGAAGTTATTTCTTCAAGGTCAATAATAAAGGACAGTTCTCACTGCTTAGGGAATTCTTTCTTATGTCAAAATCTACCTACCTGTTTCCATCTGGGTCCTTCTCCAGTAGTCCTGATTTGTATATGGCCCCTGGACCCAGACGGCTCTGGAGGAGAAAGTAAGGCTGATGACTTTTTGCAGTCTTGGCTAAATTAAATCCTATTCACTTGCTGGTATCACCTTCCTGATATCTCAATCGTCTTTGAGAACAGTGAACAAACAACAAGACCCCCTGTTTTTTCCATCCTTCTGCCTAATAGATTATACCTTGGATTCACAGAAAATAAGACCCAACCATCATTGACAAAACAGCCATTTGAAGAGAGCCAACTTGTGCTGCAAGCCATCTATACTCTAGGTTGACATTTTTCAAATGTTTTGGTCTTAAGACCCCATTACATTCTTAAAATTGCCTGACAACACCAAAGACATTTATTTAATGATGAGTGTAGCTATTCATGTTTACTGCATTAGAAATTAAAATGACCACCTCCATATGACTGCTTCAGAACTCCCGGACTGCAGATTGCAGGAGGACCAAGTGACCATTCAGAGGCTAAGTGCTCCTGCCTTGAACTGCCTGGATCTGGATCACTGTCTTGGTTTGTGATCCTGAGGTGTGTGACCAGTCATCCAAAGCTGGTGGGGGCTGTAGGCACTGCAGCTTCTTAATAGCTCTGGCAGCTGGAAAACCCCCAGCAATTTGGGACAGAGCCCTCCCCTCTGAAAGCAGAGTTCTACTGAGCCCAAAAGTCAAGTAACTGACTGGTAACATGAGCAGGCAAAGGAAGCAAAGTAAGAACAGCAATCCAACTTTAGATTCCTTTTGGGGGAACAAAAAGGATCAAAGCATGGAATGGGAGGAAGACAACACAGTCAGAAATCCCATACCAAAAGTTTCCAAGAAAAATGTAGACTGGTTGCAAGTTATAGAGGAGCTTAAGAAGGATTTTGAAAAAATAAATTAGAGAAGTGGATGAAAGATTGGGGAGAGAAATGAGAATGATGCAAGAAAATCATGAGAAGAGAGTCAACAACCGGACTGAAGAAAATAACACCTTAAAAAATAGATTAACTCAAATGGCAAAAGAGGCCCAAAAAGCCAATGAGGAAAAGAATGCCTTAAAAAGTTGAATTTGCCAGATGGAAAAAGAATCTCAAAAGCTTTCTGAAGAGAATAATTCCTTCAGAATTAGAAAGGAGCAAAAGGAAGCAAATGACCTTATGAGAAATCAGATACTATTAAACAGATACAAACAAATTAAAAAATAGAAGACAATGTGAAATATCTCCTTGGAAAAAACCACTGACCTGGAAAATAGATCCAGGACAGACAATTTAAAAATTATTGGACTACATGAAAGCCATGATCAAAAAAAGAACCTAGAAAGTACTCTTCAAGAAATTCTCAAGGAAAATTGCCCTGATAGTTTAGAACCAGAGGGCAAAATAGAACTTGAACAAATTTAAAAAAAAGGACTTGAACAAATTTACCAATCACCCCTTGGAAAAGTTCCCCAAAAGAAAACTCCTAGGAATAGTATAGCCAGGTTCTGGAGTTCCCAGATCAAGGAGAAAATATTATAAGCTGCCAAGAAGAAACAATTTGAATACTGTGAAAACACAATCAGTATAACACAGGATCTAGCAGCTTCTACATTAAGGGACCGAAGGGCCAGGAATATGATATTCCAGAGATCAAAGGAGCTAGGATTAAAACTAAGTATCACCTACCCAGCAAAACCAAGTATAATGTTTAAGAGGAAAATATTGTCGTTCAATTAGATGGAGGACTTTCAAGCATTGTTGAGGAAAAAACCAGAACTGAATACAAAATTTGACATTCAAACAAAAGAAGCATGAGAAGGTAAACATGGAAAAAAAAACCATAAGGAACTTATCAAAGTTGAACTATTTATATGCCAACATGGAAAAATGAGAATTGTAACTTATGAAACTTTTCTCAGTATGAGGATAGGTGAAGGGACTATAAATGAATGTGTGTGTGTTTGTGTGTGTATGTGTGTGTGTGTGTGTATGTGTGAAGGGATGATATTTTAAAAGGTGAAATTGAGAGGTGGGAGAGGAATAGAATGAGAGGAGACACTGAGAGACAGAATGGGGTCAATCATTTCATACAGAAGAAGCAATGGATAACTGTTACAAAAGAGGGGAAGAACAGGAAGGCAAAAAGGGAATGGGTCAACCTTACTTTCATTGAATTTGGCTTAGGGAAAGAATGACATATTCTCTAACCTGGGTATCTTGCCACACGAGAGTAAGGGGGGATGGGGATAAGAGGGGAGATCATGGAGGGGAGTGCAAGGTTGGGGGAGGGTTGCTGGTAGCATACAATTCTGTAAAGGGACAGGGACAGGGCAGAGAATAGAACAAGTGGAGGGCAGAATAGAAAGGAGGACATATAATCAGCCTCTCACAATTGTGGAGGAGATGTTCTGCTTAACTACACATGTATGGCCTGTATTGAATTGCTTGTCTTTCCAGTGGGGGTGGGTGACAAGGGAGGAAGGGAAAAAATTTAGAATTTAAAGTTCTAAAATCATTTGTTATAATACAATTATTATTGTTATTATTATTATTGTTATTATTATTATTATTATTATTTACATGCAACTGGGAAATAAAATATACAGGCACTGGGGTAAGGAGATCCATCTTGGTCTACCAGAAAGTCAAAGGGGTGATGGGGTAGGATATAGGAGAGAGCTGATTCAGGGAGGGGGTGTACAGTGGGATCACTGTTTTGGGGGTGTGGGTAGGGGAAATATGGGGACAAAATCTGTAACTCAAAATCTTGTGGAAATCAGTGATGTAAACTAAAAATAAACAAAAGTTAATTTAAAAAAGAAAAAGAAATTTAAATGGACCAATGCGGCAGTGGTGACCAGCACATCCCCAGGGCTGAGATTCCCTGTTGATGAGGCCCCAGGGGCTAACCTCAGCCACTGGTTGCCATGCTGCTGGTCTTGAAGCCCATGTGCAGTGTGGGCCGGACCAAGTTGTTGTCCGTGTGGAAGAAGGGCGAGGAGGGCTAGATTCTCTGAAACCATTGCACTAGCCCGCAGCGGGGCCACTGGGGGTGGCAAGCAGAGCAAGCAGGAGATTCACCAGGGCTTGGGCTCCAGGACACCAAGCACAAGTTGGTCCCAGAAGTTGAGAAGAAGGTGTCCACCAAAGGCAAGGGCTGCAAGCACATCTTTTTGGTGAAGAACCCCATCAAAGCTCCTGAAACCGTTTCCACTGTCATCACTGCAGAATCAATATTTCACAAAGGAGTTTATTATCAGATTGGAGATGTTGTTTCTGTAGTTGATGAACAAGATGGAAAAACGTACCATGCTCAGATAGGGGGCTTTATCCAGGACCAGTATGGCAAGAAGAGTGCGACTCTAACATGGCTCATCCCCGCAGTGGCCAGTCCCAAAGATCAGTTTGATAGGGCATCTTAAATCATAGGACCAGAAAAAGATCTTCCAAGGAAGATGGAGTATTTGGAATCTGTTTGTCATGCACATTCAGAATATTTCAAGTCTTGACCCTCACCATTCCCCACTGTTCCCACTAGACCAGAGAAAAAGGTTACATGTGGACTTATGTTGGGCCTACTCTTGCAATAACCATTAAGGAAACAGTTGCCAACAACTTGTAATCTAGGATGGCTTTTTAAGACTCAATTTTCCTCTATCCTCTATGCACACCATTACAGGATGACCTGAGGCATACTTACGGAAATTGTTGGCCAGCTAAAGAAATAAGTTTTAAAAAAAAACCCTTTTAGTATTACCAAATGGGCAGATAGTATCTTCTTGGACATAGTTAACTTTTTCTTTGATCATTTTAAATCAATCTTCTTTTAAAATTATTCTGAAGAGGTACCTATATAGACTAGGGTAGGATAGGCCAGGTGCCTCCTGTGCTAAGCTAGGCTCTTCTGCAGTAGAAGAAGCTTTGGATGGAGGTGGCCCCTGATTTTCACAGGATAGATTCCCTACCATCAGTGTGATGATGCGAGCTTCCCAATCCCAAAGTACTACTTAGTTGATGCTCAGTCCTCGGACTCCAGTCATAGTCTTGATCTGACCAATATGTCATAAGACAAATAGAAAACTGCAAACATTTTGTTATATTTTAAGTAGTGATGCTGTGCCATGCCCTTTGAAATGAAAATAACCATATATATCTACTCAGATTAAACAGGAGATCCCATTGTGACATACATTGAATATATATTACTGAATCGTAAAGACTACCTAAAACTAATAAGGTAGCTGGAATCACAGTAGAAGGGCTTTGGGGGAGTACTCTGGGCACACCAGATATTTTTATAAAAGCTTTCCAACAAAGTTTGAGCTGATGCCTTTCTTTACTTATTCCAGGCAACCCTGAATATTCCTTAAAGTGCCACAGGAGTGGTTAAGTTGGCTAGTTGTTGATCATAGTTTTTCCTAGTGAGAAACATTTTTAAAGGGTGACCACATTCCTACCACTTCAGTTTGTTCAAAGCTGCTGCTCATTACCAGGTCAGACTAAAGGCTATCAGCTTACTGTATGACCAAATGATAATCCTTTAAAAAAAAAAAGGATCTTAGAAACATTTCTCTTTGCTGTGTTAGCTGGGTCGGAGCAGAGTGAGCTCCACCCCAGGATGTGAAGCAGTCAGATGAGGGCCTGCGTGTGCCTGCCTACAACAGTGGCCCTTCCTTTGTCTCTGATTGAAGCCACGTACTTGTTGAGCAAAAACTCTGAGTGACATTTCATCCCCCTGGTTTTAAATTATAAAAGTTTTAACATATTCATCTGTCTTTCAGCCCTTTCCTGTACACAGTATGGCTTGTGTCTAGTAGAATTGACTGTAATTGTTTTAGAATCCATTGTGTTTTAGCACCCTATTTGTCTTCCACAGAGTAGCTGTGAGTCACTGTACATATCATTGTAAATAATTAAGATACACTAATACCTAAAGCTTTTGGATTAAAATATATTTTAAAGCTAAAAAAAGAAATTAAAACATTTTAGTGATGTGGTGAATATAGTTTTGACCTTACAAACCTGAAAGGGTCTCACGAGTCCCTCTACCATGGTTTGTGAACTGTTGCTCTGGTGAAACGTCCTCAACTTCTTCCATAGATAGTCACAACTTCCATAGATACTCACAACTTCCATAGATAGACCCCCGTTCCCATCATGCTCTCCATCTTCTGAGTACTTACCTACTTGTCAGTGTCTCCCCACAACCCCAGTGTGGCACATAGAATTCGTCTGACAGTACAGCTTACAGCAGGACTGCCATCTCCCTCAATATGGTTGGCCTGCTTCTATGAAGGCAATACTAATTTTTTTCTTAACTGTATCACACTGTTGACTCAAAATTAAGGTCACTATCCACTAAAATAACCAAGTATTCCTTGTAGTAATCATTGTCTCTTAATTGTTTCCTCCACCACCTGCCTTTGCATTCAACATAATTTAAACTCAAATAGAGATGTTTACATTTGTGCACATTATATTTAATCTTATTCAATCCAGACCATGGTTCACACCTGCTAAGACTTGGGGGAAATAGGGGAGCAGGTCTTTATTCTGACATTCAGTGGATTAGTGCTTACTGGAAAAAACAAACACGCTCAAAAAAGCTAGAACAAATGTTATATACCCCAAATACTTTAAATAAACCAGGCCCAATGCAATGAGACTATAACCTTTGCCAAACATATTTAGGGTTATAGTAGTCGAGATAACATTTCCATTCTTTATCCATGATTCTTTAGAGCATATACATGAAATAGATATATACACTTTGTGGTATTGTATTATATTGTACAATTTATCTCTTGTGATACACATATAAATGAATGCATATATTTAAATGGTGTGTGCATATTCTATGTTAGATTAGGTTGTGTTGAATTGTATATTTACCTGCCACTTCACATTTTTAAAGTGTTTACTGGGGCACAGAGAGATTAACTGATATGTTCAGCTTCACATGGGCACTAGGTGTCAGAAGCAGGACTTAACTGAGCTTTTCCCATTTCCAAGGCTATTCCCCTTATACCACAATGCCTGCTGCCTACCCTCTGCCTTCCTTCTTTTTTCTCAATTCATGTCCCTTCCCCCTTCCCACAATCTCTCTTCTATGCTCTAACCCCTAGATTTATTATTCCATTGGTGTGGGATAGGAATCAGACTTGTGATTGCCTTGATACAAAGAATACCTGGATGAGCAAATTCCCTCCACCAATACAGGTCTCCATTTTCTCTGCAGTTTGCTCAGTCTTTCGGTGTGTGTGTGTGTGTGTGTGTGTTTGTGTGTGTGTATGTGTGTGTGTATGTGTGTGTGTGAAGTAGAAGGAACAATGGAGAGGGGAAAATATATGACGTACACATATACACATGTGTGTGCGTATATATATTTAGATATGCTTATGTATCTTTGTGTGTGTGTGTGTGTGTGTGTGTAAGAAGTGGAAGGAACACTGGAGAGGGGAAAACAAATGACACACACATATATACATATATGTGTGTGTGTGTGTGTATATATATATATATATATACTCATGTATCTTTGTGTATATATGTATATGTGTGTATATATACATATATATGTATAAAGGTGGAGTATTTACAATTATTTCAAGTCCTTATCTGTGGGAAAGGAAGAAAAAGCAATGGGAGGCAAGGGACATTTGCACAATGCCTACTACATGGCAGGCACTGTACTAATTACTTTTCAAATTAGCATCTCATTGGATCCTTATAGCAACCCTGCAAGGTAGGTGCTGTTATTATCCTAATTTTTATGGTTGAGGAAGCTGAAGCAGGCATTAGTTAAATGACTGCCCAGGATTACCCAGTTTAGTTAATTGTCTGAGGCTGGATTTAAACTCAGGTCTTCCTAAGTACAGGCCTAATGCTCTTTCCACTGAGCCATTGAGCCATCTCTATGAATGGACATTCCTATGATTTCATCAGTGAGGGAAAACCGTGATCCATGTTGTAGTACAAAGTACACGGAAGGATTCTGGGATTTAAAGTACAATGACCTGCAGTCAGATCCTTAGCTCTACCACTTACTAACTTTAGGAAAGTTACTCAACTTCTGTAGATTTCAATTATCAAATGAAGGAGTCAGTTCAGCTGAATGGCCTCTAAGTTTCTTTCCTGCTCCATATCTTTGATTCTGTGATCCCTGGTATGGATACTCCTCTTTCCAGTGCAGACAGGCAAACGTATATGTGCTATATTGTCTTCTGTGAAACACATGTAAATAAGATACCCAGAACTTTGCCCTAATGAACTTTTAAACCAAAAGAAACTAAAGTTAAATTTGCTTCTAACCCCAAAGTAGCCGTGACACAGAAACTTCTAAAGTTTACGCCTAAAGTAATTTTTTCCAAATCTCATTGTAGTGCAGAGATGACTTTGGTTTTTGAAAGTGACAGGTAACAAAGTAGCAATCATTTACTAAAAGCCTACCAAGAAAATTAATACCTTGTTTAATCTTCATAATAACCCTGCAGCATAGGTGCTGCTATATTAGCAACATTTTACAGATGAGGAAACTGAGGCAGTCAGAAGTTGTGAGTTGTCCAGAGTTGCATAGCTAGTAAGTGTCTGAGGCTGGATTTGAACTTAGGTTTCTTAACTCTAGGCCCAGTGCTTTATCAGTTTTATCCAGCCTACCTAGCTGTAGGCTTCATTATCAGGTCAAGCACTCTGACATGTCTTCTCAAAGTTGGAAAGCTTCCACAACTCTATATGTATAACTAGCACCTTCCCCTCCCCCAGCACACACACACACACACACACACACACACACACACACACACACACACCCCACACCTTCAAACAGCATATGTTTCTGCTTCTGACTAAACTGGCTTTTGAATATGCCAACTAAGACTAATGCAGTCCCTTTGGTGATGACCTTCTATATATACCTTAATTGCATACAGAACTCTCCACATGATTGATGTATATAATTACCCTATTTGCATTCATGAATAGCAGCTTGAGTTTACCAAACTCATCTGTTTTGCATGCGGAAGTGGAGATTTACATGCAAATATAATTTCAGGCCTCAGGCAGGTAAGGCAGCAGGCAGCGGTTTAGAACAATTGAAACACACCAATGCTATGTCTGCATGTAGATATGATCTTATGGGTGAAATGGAATAATGCTCATTAAAAATTCTAATCCCTTCACATTTAATATCTTCTTTAAAATGTGGATAATACTTTTTTTTTTCAAAATCTGCCTCTCAGGGATATGAATAAAGTGCTTTGTTGTTTACAAAGAGCTATATAGGTGTGAACTAATTTCTTTCAATTGTGTAAATTAATTATCTACTATGCAAAGAATAAGGTGATTGTTTGGGGGAGGATTGAAAGTTTAGAAAAGGTATTGTTCTCACTTTTTCGAAGTTTGCTTCCTAGTAGGTATATTATATGCCTACTAATAACTTCAATACAAATGAACACATGTTAAATCCATCTGCAGAGTTCAGACAAAATGCTATGGAAGGTCCAAAGGGATCTAGGACAATATCATAATAAAAGTGAAATTTTTGTTAACTAATTAATCATTAATTACCAATAATGGTATGAGTTCATCTGGGTTGAGTCAAGTCAAGAAATCATCATCAAATACTTACCATGTGCTCTCCAGCATAAGAAGTTGAAGACATTGTGAACAAAACTTTATTAAGCACTTGTTAGGGGGAGGCTAGGTGGCGCAGTGAATAGAGCACCGGCCCTGGAGTCAGGAGCACCTGAGTTCAAATCCGGCCTTAGACACTTAACACAAAAACTAGCCGTGTGACCTTGGGCAAGTCACTTGACCCCAACTGCCCTCCAAAAAAAAAAGAAAAAAAAGAAAAGCACTTGTTAGGAGTCTTCTATCAAAGGCTTGATGATCATTCACTGGGTAGATTGCTGTGGTTGTGCTTGAAGAGGGTAGAGGTCAGAATGAACATCTGCTTAACTGAAATTCTCAAGAAATTTTGCTGGATACAAGGGATAGAGCAAAAAAGGAATAATAACAATTCCTACTCCTAATAGCTGTAGTTTATATAGTACTGCAAGTTTTTCAAATATCATTACAAATATTTTATTCTCATTACAACCTTTGGACATAGGTGCTGTTATCATACTGTTTTATAGATGACAAGACTGAGGCAGGTGGGAGCTGAGTGACTTGCCCAAGCCAACGTAGCTAGCAATTTTCTGAGGTCCAGTGTGCTAGTGAGTCAGTGTGCAACCAAATTTCCAAATAAAGGGCAGACTCTGGCCTTAAAAGGTTTACAATTTTATTAAAGTCAGGAGACATGTAATTAAAAAAAATAATAGCAGAAGTCGTTGATCTTTTCAAGAATGAGTTTTATTGATATATTTTTAAATATCCAAATAGTTTTCCAAGTTTTCCTCCCTCCCAGAGAACCATTACCTATAAAAAATGCTATTTTTCAAAGACAAAAATTAAAAAGAAAAGGAAAAAAATAGCATAACTGTGAAAGACTGAAAAAAGTTCCATCTCTCTCCAAAGGAATGCAAAGGCTGTGTCTTCTCATCTCTTCTTTCAATCTATGCTTGTTCTTTAAATTTTTGTCATGTTCTTTTTTTATTTTTTGGTGGCAGTTCTTTCCATTTACATTTTTGTATTCATGTACGTATTGTTTTTAGAGCTCTCCTTAACATGGAATCAGTTCATACACGTCTTTCCATGCTCCTCTCTGCTCATCACATTAATCGTTTCTTACAGAGCAGAAATATTCTATACATCCTAGGTCCACAGTTTGTTCAGCCATAGCCCAATAAATGGGCATCTACTTGGTTTCCAATCCTCAGCTATCACCAAGAAAAAAAAAAGCTATCAATCTTTTAGTGTCAAGGCTTTGATTTCTTTAAAAAAGTTAGTCTTTTTTGAACAACTTCCTGGACAAATTGTAAAATCTTTTTCCAACATCAGTTCAAACTCCTGTTGGACTCTAGCTTAACACCAATGCAGCAAATTGCTAAAACTGTAGTGACATCACTTTGCATATATTTATTCAGTTCATAGAAACTTGAGACTTATAAAACACATTGATATTCAGCCTTATAGGTTTCTCTGTTGCACGTGACACATTTGGACCCACTTGGTGACATAACTTCAAACATTTCCACTTGATGCAACTTGAGTCGCCTGTTTCCATATTTATTCAATTCTTCAAAGAGGCAGAAAAAATTTCCTTTTTGCAGGGTATATTTGGCCAGGGGGTGGGTTGGGATAGGTACCTAACATTTTTTTTTTCATTTTTCGAAGGGAATGTATCAGCAAGCACCCTAGCATACCCAGAGCAGCTGCTAACACAGGTTCTTAGATCTGCTTTTCTAGAGGAAAGCAACTCAAACATGACTTAACGATCTTTCTTTAATCAAACAAACATATCATTTACATAGTTTGGGGGAAAATCTCAGCACCCTGAACTCCAAAGAATACAAACCCAAGTTATAAGCACAAGTTACAAACAAAAGTTACAAGCAGACCAAGAAACAGATCAGCAGATGGGCTTCCAACCATTTGACCATCACATCCATTACCTATTCAAGTTACCAGAGAGGAAAGCACCAACATCTGGGTTTTTTCAAAGCCAGGGGGCTCAACGGCTTCCCAGAGTCTCATCTGGTCAAATCACACAACTCTTCTCAAAGTGAGCCCCAAAGCAAAGCCTCACATCAGGGTATATATATAGGCTTCTCCTGGTTCAGCCCTTTTGACCCACTGTTCAATTACAAAGCAACAAGGTGTGGCCATTAACCCCCCCCCCAAAAAAAAAACCCAAGCTTCTCGCCATGGGCTCCACGTGAACGTTCTCAGAGCCACTTAAGTAAAGTGGCTAGGGGCTAGCTTCAGATTCCCATTACAGGAAAACATAGTAATTCCCTCCACCCCCAATTACAAATGGGTGCATTAAGAGGTTTTGCTTGGGTAAATGGCCTGTAGTAGATATTCAGGAAGGGTGAGGGGAAAGTTAAGGAGATATTTTCTAGTTGGCCAGAAACTTGAAGGCAAGAAAATTTTGTGCAATGTGATTGTCATCATGAACATCTGCAGATATATTAGTGCCACTGGAATAATAAATTTGATATGCTGATGAATATAAAAAAATAAAAATAAATAAATAAGTCTTTTTTCTGGACAATATCTGGGAAAGATGCAAGGACAGCAATGTACTGGATAAAAAAAGAGAATATTTATTATATACACAGTGCATTTTAAGCAATTTAATTTGAATAGTAACAACAATAATAAAAATGATACTGAAAGCAAGAGCAGCCACAACAATAATCATCTCTTTGGTCAGATTCAGGGATAATAATATACAGACTCAGAATAAGTGTCCTGAGTTTTGCTTAGACACTAATTCATCATGTGACATAGAGAAGTCTTTTCTTCCAGTTCAGTTTCTACCCCTCTAAAATGACTGAATCCTCTCTATGGTTCAATTTAGCTCCAACATTTTAACATCACGACTCTATGCTAAATGAATTTATGTTTTCTATCCTGTGATTAGATTATCAGTACCATGAGGACAGGCAGAATGCTTTAGTCTTGGTATCGCCCCAGCACTGAGCAGAGAACTCCACTTCGTTATTTTATTTCTGGAAGGGTTGGGGGAAGAAGGTTAGGTTGTCCAGACACATAATTTCATATAGATAGAAATTGCCTGGTGTTCAAACTGTTTATAAAAAGGCAGATCACCAATTCTCTTGTAACTTAGTCTAAAAGATTTGCCTTGACCAACAAGTGTTTAAGTAAACAGCAAAGGATCACCTAGAAAGAGTATGTCAGAGGAAGAATTTTAAACCAGAGCTTTCCAACTTTAAGGCCAGCCCTTTATTTTCTTCTTCATTGCCTCTAATTCCACACATAATAAGCACTTGATAAATACTTAAATGAAGTTGATATGAAAGCAATGATGTTGATGGACTTTGTTCAGAGGAGGCAAAAGTCATGATATAATGGAAGGGATATTGCTTTTGGAGCCAGGGGACCTGAGTTCAAATCCTAACTCTTCTACTCAGTATCTCTATAACTTTGGGCAAATTACTTATTTTTTTAATGCCTGAATGTTCTTCTCCATTAAAAAAAAAACAGAGTGGGAAGGATGATGGAACTTTGGCCTTCCAAGGTCTAAATACCTTTAGAGAACTGGAGCCCTTTCTTGTTTTAACATCTGTTCAGAAGGCAGTCCTTCCAGACTCACTGTGACCAAAATAACCCAGATCTTCTGATTCCTGATATTCTTGTCTTTCCGTTACACTGTTGCTTTCATTCATTTCAATGAATCTTTTTTATATTCTCTCAGTCCAAAAGTACTATCTAGTTTATATATACACATTAAGTCAGAAGGAGTAGCAGGAAAGCTAGGATATAATTTTCCAAAACTCTGGTCATTATATCACTGGGTTAGAGCATAGGGCTGATGATCAATGGATGAGTAGATAAATAATATCTAGATAGATTATTAGAAGATTTTCAAGCATTTATTGCATGTCAGAAGATGTGCTAAGTACTTAGAATAAAAATCCAAGCATAAAAGTCAACCCTTACCCTGAAGGAACTTATGTTACAAGGGGCAAAGGTAATACTTAAAAGCTAGAAGTGGGGATGGGGCAAAATGGAAGGGGGAAAGTGGGCATGGAGGGCCACGGTTTCAGTATTCATCTAAAGAAATTACAGTACAGTAAGGTAACTAAGATGTGGACACAAATAACTATAACTGAAGGTATAGCATGTAAGTCCAGTCAGAGTGATAAAAACATTATCTGGCAATGCAAAGGAAAAAGAGATCACTTCTGACCAGAAGCATGGAAAGCATCCAGGAAAAAGTAACATTTGAGCTGGGCCTTAAAACACAAGACATGCCTATCTTGGCCTTTAAGGATAGCTAAGAACTGGAAAGTCAGATCTGGATCTTCATCAAGAATAGGTCAGAATTATATGTGTGGAAGCTGGTCCTTGAAGGATGAATAGAAATCCAACAAGGAGAAATAGAAAGAGAATGGGCTTCTAAGGGGAGGGAGCAAAGGAACATCATGTGGGTTGAAAAGGAGGAAGCAGGTGGGAGACAGTATTACATTTTTTTTTCCGGGAAAGGTAACTAGTCCAGTATTGGTGAAGAAAAAGATTTGTGTACAAGGGAAGTGAAAAAGGAAAGACAGAAAAGAAGGTTGGGACCAAATCACATAGGGTCTTGAGTACCCATTGTGGGTGTATTGGTTCTGTCTGTTGGCCATGTGGCTATATGGAAAGGAATTATTTCACAAATACATGTAGTTGTTAGTAAATCAAATTGAGAGACACAATGTGTGGGTAATTAAGTACAAAAAGTACACCACTTGTGAAAACACATTTCAAAGTCCAATCCTTTATATTTTTTTTTAAAAAAGGAATTAACAGGTTTATGAGGGCATGACTGCTCATTTCCTAATGTAGGGATCAGTTTGTTTCACAGATCTGAGTGCCTCCCAAAACAAATGCTGTAAATTTAAGGAAACAAAAATTATACAAAAAATGGCCTTCATTTCTGGATGAATTGGTAATTAATTTATGAAGTTATGAAATGGGGCTGACATACCCACATTTTGGGTACTTACCAGGAAAGACCACGATTGACATCAGGAAATGGGGCAGAAATCACACTTCTGATAAGGCACAGAGACAAGTGGTCAATATATTACAGAGGCAGAATGTGGTATGGAGATAAGGAATGGGATGGTGAAGGAAGGTGGGATGGGGAAGAAGATGGGGAGGGGAAGAGGCAGAGGATAGCATTCACATAACCATGCATTAGAGTTGGGAGCACTTGAGCAACACGGACCTTTAGGAAATGGAAGAGTGCTCAGAGGGCAAGAGTTGGAGGACTCATTTTTCTAGAATATTTGGGAAAAAAAACAGACAAGCTATCTGTGCCATCTTGTGGTTAGTTGATTAAGGTATCCAAATCATTTCAGAATTATAGGTCAAACTCCAAAGTCATCATCCCAAATTTAGCTTCTTTTTGATGTTCTGCTGGTCTGGAAACTACAGGATAGATTTTAGTTGTAATTTAGATATCTTAGGACCAGAAACCTTGGAAAGCAGTGTCTCTAGATGTTTTCTTATATAACCAGGATGTGAACTTCAGTTAGCATAAAATGCAATTTGTAAATAATTCTCCTTTGATCCTAGCAATAGTTTATACATGATTTCTAGGTTTCCCTTTGAAATTTTATTTCCTCCTAAAACTAACTTAGTAATTAGAATGTGTAGGGGTGGTCAGTGAGACCAGGACAAGATACATTTTTAATATTCTGGAGATATATTGAATTTTTGTTTTTTAAATTCACCAAGGGACAAGAGAGACTTTTCAGAATTTTCCCTCTAGGACTGATGAGGTGGCAATTAAACCCGCTTAGCCGATTCTTAGAGTATGTGATATACTGGGAAGAATACTGAATATGGAGTCAGAAGCCTAAATTTGAGGTCCAGATTCACCACTCACTATGTGATCTTGAAGTTTAAAGAGTACTAGATTTGGGGTCAAAGATCCTGGATTTGAATACCAACTTCAACACTTTGGCCTAAGGCCTTACCTTTCTGCGACATAGCCTCTTAATTTGTAACAATAAGGAAGATTAATATAAATGACCTCTAATGTTCTAATGCAGCAAGGAAATAGCACAAAGATTGTTGGTTTTGGAACCAGTTGTTGGGTTCAAATTCTGGCTCTACTGCTTACCTCTTTTGGATCATAGGGAAATCTCTTATCCTCTGTGAACCACATTTCTCTCATCTATAAATTGAAGAGTTTGGGTCATATGACTTCTGAGGGCTCTCCTGACTCTCATTTGTACAATGCCTATGACCTTACCATATGAGAGGGACATATGGACTACAATAATAATTGAAGAATTAAATACAATAAATTGAAGAATTAAAAATGAATATGCTTTAGAGAACAATGGAGAAATTCATGGTGCGTGTGTGCTCTACCACTCAGCTCTGAGAGTGGCAGTGTGAAACCAATTGAAAAAAATTTTAAAGGGCAGAAATATAGGATTTAGTTTATTAATTTCATATTCAAATAATAGAAAGAAAATTTAGGCTGGTCACAAGGTGGGGGTGAAGAGTGACAACTGGACAACTCTGCTGATAGTTTGACCAGTCAAGAGAAAGTAAGGAAGACCCAGTACACAGAGAGGATTCTCTTGGAGAACATATAAGAGGGCATGGAAGAGAGAGACACTGGATGGGCAGACAAGGATAGGTGGCAGTTGGCATCATTAGTACAACTTCCAAATCAATATAATCACAGATGAGTGTTGGGCTCACAAAACTGAACTTTAATGACCTCATCTGTTAAATACAAATAATGATATGTTCACTACTTACCTTGAAGAAGAGCAGAAAGGTAAACAATATGTCAATTCCAAATTGTTTATGAATAATTGTTTATCTCTTTCCTGTCTTTCTAATGCATTTTTTTAGGATCCAAAGACAGAGTCAGATTGCTTTGGATGTCCGGAATTCCGAATACTTCACCAGCATGCCTCCACTCCCAGCAGAATGCCTAGATATTGATGGAGACTGGAATACCCTACCAGTCATTTTTGAGGATAGATACATGGAACATCCTGGGAAAGGTTAGTAACATTAGAAGGGCACAATGAACAAAGATTTAAATTTAAATGATTTAAAGGGCAAATATCAAAGGTGCTATTTTTCTGACAACCCCAAGCAATGAACTCTGGCCAAATCACTGAAATAAAATAAATAACTAGTCAGTACAATGAAAGAACAAGAAATCAGTCATGTAATTTGTGCAATTAATCCATATATATTTATAAAGTATTTTAAATGCATAGCCAAGTACAAAATAGTGGAGAAGATATATTTTTTTAAAAAACAATAAGACTTATTTCCTATCGTTCAAGTAGCTTGCAGTCAGGATGTATAAAAAGTTTTAGAGATACAATTTCTGGGAAATTAATCTTTTTGTTAACCCTGCTAGCAACAATTAATTAAAGGGGTTAGTGACACTTTAGAATGTCAAAGACATTTCATGGGACCTACTCAATGCTTCTATGACCTTGGAAGAATAAGTGTTCCTGAGGGAGGCAGTTGACTCTGTTTAGTTAACAAGTAATGAGAGAGAATGAATATTATAATGAGATGTGGGCCTATTCTAAGGAGAGGCTAGGGGTCCTAACTTTGATCCTGCCATTTACTTCCAAACCACTCCCAGCCTAGCACAATCTAATCAAAAAATTTATCCCCACTCAAACCTGAGCAGAAGACAATGGGTTTCCCTCCCTCATTGGGTTCTAAACAAGATTGAGGAGAAAATTAATCCAGTGTTTTGATCAGCAATGTCTTTCAGATGTTGGTTTGGCATAGTAGAAAATAAGGTTTCAGAGATTGATAAATGCTGTATCTTCCCAAAGTTAGTAATTAGTTATTTAATAATCATTTCTCTCACAGTCTATTATGGGGTGTCAGGCACAAAACAAAGAGAAAAATCTTAGTAAATGATATTGTATGGTAATGATATTAACAGCCTTATAGAACAAAGTGCTATTTGACATCCAAAGGGGAAAGGCATTAGTGCCTGAGTCATGGGTGGAGAACCTGCAGCCTTGAGGCCACCCTTCACATACCCTTAGTAAAAGGATTTATTCTATAAAAGTTGGACTCAGTCAAAAGGCCACACCCAAGGACCTGGAAGGTCACCTCAGGACCACAGGTTCCCCATCCCTGATCTAAGCAATGGAGCCAAGGAAGAATTTGAGTTGGACCTTAGAGGACTGGTAGTAATTCAACAGGGAAAAGGAGAAGGCATTCCAGGTAACGAGCATTGTGTGAGAAGAAGCATAGAGATAGGGAAGTTTAGAGTATGTTTGCAAGGCCACCCAGTCCAGTGGAAGGGAGGAGTATATAACAAAGATGGAAACACAATGACTCCAGACTTTGGAGGGTGCTTTGCTCCCTTGCTTCTGAAGGTTTTTGAGCAAATTCGATTTGGTCATATACAATGAAAGATGGATAAATAGATTAGAGTGAGGACAGTGAGAGATAAGAAGATCTATTTTGAGTCCTTTGTAATAGTTTTGATAGAGGTAGAAAAGAAAGCTTTGTCCTAGAGCAGCAACTATCAAGGATATAGAATTAGATTGGCATTTAAGTTAATTGATTATGAGTATTGCCATATTCTCATTCATCCTCTTCATCTTATAATCATCAACATCAATCATTATTTCTATCCTGTTAAATGGAAACTCATTTCATTTTCAGTGAACACATATTTATCAATTGCATGCTGCTATTAAAGAGTACCACACTAGTAAAGCAAAGATGAAAACCAACATAATCTCTGCCATTTATGTCATTGCAATTTTGGCGTAGGATAAGCCAAGGATGCTGGAAATAAATAAGCCAAGTTCTTTAGTGTTGGGTTTAGGATTCAGCTCTATTACAAACACATTTTATTTATTTTGATAAGCAGTTGCTCAGAGGTCAAATATCTGATGGAGGAACTTCTCTACCACTCAAGTGATCATGTTTAGTTTAGAAAGTCTGGGGATTAAATATTATGAAAGTTCTCAAAACTTTCTCATACTTCAAGGTTTTTGTTACAACTTCAAATCAAGAACAAAATATTCATCAGAGTTAATAGCATGGCTTTGATGATTGTAGGAAGAGCTGAAGATAATTGCAAATTACAAAGATCCAAACAGTAGTGCATATGATGAGAAAAGACTTAACAGTATCTGCTCATGGAACAAAATTCTATCTTCTGATATAACATGGCTTACTTAGACTTGCAAGGGACCTCAGAAGTCCTCTAATCCAACCCTTTCATTTTATAGGTGAATAAACTTAAGTCCATGAAAGGCCGTGATGGCTGTTATTGTTGTTGATGGTTTATTTTCTGAGAGGATCAATGATTCCGGGGGGGTGATGTCATATCTCGCAAGGAAATTGGATATAAGTGAGGAACAACTCTCTGAAGTTATCCAGCCTCTCTCTTTCCTCCAAAATCATCAGAGTCCAGTGGCAAGACACAGGGTAGGAAAAGTAACCGTGCCTCTAGTTGTAATGAACACCCTGGCCTTTTAAGCTAAGGTCTTTTCCAGGTCTCATTTTGTCCGAAGCAACACCCATTCAGTAATTAAAGAATAGGTAAGAATGGAGAAAAAATGATGACTAAGTTTACTTTCACCGAAGACTCAGTCTGGGAGGGGAATACCCTCAGAGTTTCTGGCAAAAACATAAACAATTGCTATTTATACTCACTCAGCCATCAAAACCCAAACAATGAGCAAGTGATGCTTGGTTTGGGACCTATTGTTGACCAATTAGTAAGAGCCAGAGTGATGAAAATTTCTTCACTTGCTCAAGGTCTACTAACATCATCAGTAGCAAACATTAAAGACAAGATTTTAACCTAGGGTCTCAAATTGTTTTAGTTACCAGAGACAGTATGAAGAAATTTGGAAAGGTGGGAGTGAACAGGATGAGATCTAGGGATGGGAAGGCCTGTTCAGCTAAAACAAAAAATGAACGAAACAGTGTATTATTTAAGAGGCCGCTGAAAATGTCAGGATAAGGATTTTGTATTTTATACTATAGGCAATAGGAATACTGAACATTTCCATTTAAAAGAAAATGAATAGTGGTGCAACCACAACGGTTAGATTAAAATAATAGTTTAAAAAGTATGCCAAGCAGGGCAGGAGGAAGAGGAGAGATGCATTCTAGAGTTTATTGAGATCTTTGAAAGGAGTATGTTAGTGGTTCTCTGTGTTTGTCTGACATCTAGTGGTGATGCCTTGAATAAAGCCTACTTACTAGTTCTTTTCCTTGCCCCATGTGTGGACCTTATTAATGTGAATTCTTCTGCTTGCTTGTAGAAATTATGACCATGTGCCGTCATAATTTTTGTAGACTTTTAGAGATTTTTTTCATCTAGAAGGCATGTAACTGATGTAATGTGTAAATGGCAGGAATGAAAAGACTCAGATTTGGAACTGAGATGGAAGAGAAGGTAGCGGGAAATGATGATCAAAGCACTGGATTTGGAGCCAAGATGACTTTGGTCCAAATATCACTTCAGACATTTACTAGATATGTGACAATGGGCACATCACTTAATGTATCAGTGCTTTGCTTTCCTCATTTGTAAAAAGGTAGAGATGAACTCAGTGATGTCTAAATTCCGTTCTATTTCTAAATTGGTGGTCCCATGACCAAAGCTTGGATCCCAGTTCTGTGATCTTGGAAGGATTAATTCATTTCAATTAACTTTACTTCAGCAAGCATTATCAAGCATATTTTGTGCACCAAGTACCATGGTCATCATCAAACATAAAAAAAGAGAAAAATGAAACCATTTTGGCCATTATTGAGCTCACATCTTACTGGAAAAAAATATAACTTGTACATTTATAATAAATACAGAATGTAGAAAATAATTAAGAGGGAATATTAAAAACCGGAGAATTCAGGAAAAGTCAAATGTAAGAAATGGGCATTTGAACTGAGCTTTGAAAGGAGGTAGGGATTCTAAGAGGCAGTAGTGAGAAGGGAGTACATTGCAGACATAAGGGGACAGCCTTTGTTAAAAGCACAAGAGACGGGCAATGAAACTGATAAGGTTCTTGAGTGCCTGTGCTTGGACCCCAATTCCAAGATTTCTCACTAGCCTCAAAGCATTATTCCTGGAAGTTTCTTCCCAGCCCAAGAACACTATGCCTGACAATTACTCATGAGTGGGCCCCAGCAAAACACTTATTTCTCTCCCTGGTACAAACTGCACCTGTAGAAATTATCATGTAATGGCTTTGTACTGACTTGTAAAGATATTCAGTACCCACTGGACTATTTATTCTAACACTCTACTTCATTACATTTATCCTAGACTTTAGACATCTATATACTCCCTACATCTATCTTGTCAAGCAAGACATTGATTGATGGCAGATTGGGCAATCCTCAGTTGGCCCTGACCGCTAGTTAACTTAGTGACGTAGCAGACCTAAAACCATACCTCCCTGTGACCTCACCTTTTCCTGGTGAACTCTGGGCAAAACAACTGGGCAATAGATACAGAAAGACCATGTTCCTTTAAGAACTGACCACTCCTTAACTACAACCTAATCCTAACTCTGAATCGCCTAGTTTGCATATTTGGCCCTTGTTTTACTATAATTTATCCCATATAATCTTTAACTGTAACCTTCCAAGGTCACAGGCTCCTTAAGAATTTTTGCCCGCTGAAAAGCATAAAAATAAACCTTTGCTAGCTTGACTTAAAGAATATTTGAGTCCATGAATTCATTCCAGGCAACCCTGTCCAAGTACTCCACTCCCTGAGGGGACCTTTCCCCCCACCCAAATCATGTCAGAACCTCATGGAAAGTGAATAGCAGTTAGGGAAGCCTGGCTGGAGCATAGATTATATGAGAGGTTGTAATGTGAATAAATCTAGAAAGATGTCTCTCCAGGTCTCAGTTTCCTCATCTCTAAAGTGAGAGGTTTATACTAAGTAATCTTGAAAGTCACTTGCAGCTCTTGACCCTATGGAAACTTGGAGGAATACTTCATAGTTTTCAACATCGATGTCATCTGTAACCTGGAGTGTGCTGGTAAATGTTTAACAACCTGACTGTTTGGCAGGGGTGGGGAAGTAGGGCTAAAGAATACTCAACAAGATTAATGACATTTTAGTCATCACTTTCTTAAGATTATAAAATTAACAAAACAATAAATCAATCCCTGATTTGTAGTATTTGCTGATTTCCAAGGGGTAGCTGCTTGCACTGAAAATTTAACAGTCAACTTCCCTTGGCTCCAACACAGTTTTGGAGAAGAGCATTCATTTCTTTAGCACTTTATGTTTGCACGGCATGTTCTTATATGTTATTTCATTTGACTCCAGAACAATCATGTAAGGCCAGCTGTGTAGATATTATTAGCCCCGTTTTACAGATAAGGAAAATGAGCCGCAAAGAAATGAAGCATCTTGTTTAAAGACCACAGAACTAAGAAGCTTGAGAGCCAGACCTTTAATCTAGGTCTTCTGACTCATAGAACAGTTAGTTTCTTGAAGGAAGAGAACCCTCTGTTATCAAGGCTTCTTCCCTGACCTGTTGAAAGGCTTTGCTAGTAGGTTCTTAATCATTGTTTGTTCAATTGAATTGAACTTAATTGAATTGAACCAAATACTCTGACTGAAGCCATGATGTAGACATTTTTGGTAAGAAATTTTTTGAAGGTTTGAAAGTTTCTACAATTCACCTAAACAAAATATGACATTTCACTTCTTTTCTTTTAGGGTATAATTTGAGGATTTCCCCAAAAGTTGTTGCTCCTGTTAAAAATACCCTGAAAGTGGAACAAAAGGAAAAAGAGAAGAGTCAACAATCAAATCCTAATGCAACATCTGAGAAAACAACTTTCAGGGAAGATGTTTCTTTACCATGCAACTTTGAAGTGGACTATCTGTGTCCTAGTACAGGAGGGGAAGTATCCATGGACAGATACTCATCTCCTAGTTCAGTATCTCAGGTATACTTGACAATTGGTGAATCCCAGGATGAAATGGGTTTACCTCAAGAGCTTCCAACAGCTTCAGCAGATGATCCTGCAACTGACTTCAGTCCCATTGTTTTAACCCAATCTGTACCAGACTTGAGCAGATCTGAGCAGACTGTGGCTAGAGACAGTAATCTGGCATCTTGCTTGACATATATTGAAATGAACCCCAGCAATAAGCACCCTGATAATGGTGAACCTGGGTCAGTCATTGCTACTCATTATGAGACCAGGACACCTCTAGATAATTACATCAGGACTGTATCTGATGAAGCAGTTGCGTCACCTAACCCTGAGAATGTTGTCTCCACAGACAAAGTTGTATTACATGAATTAAGCAAAGAGAGGAATCAAGAAAATAAGACTACATTACTGTCACTGAAACATCCAGTGAATTTGATTGATTCACTAAGCCCAACCGCAAGAGATCCATTGGATGTTAAGTCATTGCAAAGGGATCCAAAGAGTAATGAACGTGAAGTGTTATCAGCATTGTCTGGGACCATCAAAAGGTCTTCTTCAGTTATTTCTGACTCAGGCATTGAAAGTGAACCAAGCTCTGTTGCTTGGTCTGAGGCCCGTAGCAGGGCTCTGGAATTACCCAGTGACCGGGAGGTCTTACACCAGCTTGTAAGAAGGCATGCAATTCATAGAAATTCCTTAGAAGGTGGTCACACAGAAAGCAATACAAGTTTGCCTAGTGGTATCCAAGCTTCCCTGACCTCCATTAGCTCTTTGCCCTTTGAGGAAGAGGAGAGAGAGGTGGCCCTTAACAAGCTAACTAAATCTGTTTCAGCTCCTCAGATAAATAGCCCAGAGGAGTTGGCAGAGGACAGTGACATATCCAGAAGTGACATGGGGAATTTGGAGACCTTGGATGGCCACTTTCAGAAATACCTTGAAGAAAACCAGGATGAGGGCAAAAACATAGATTCCATTAGGAACTTTCCTGGGTTTCAAAATGACCCCCCAAAGCATGACTGTGAAGTCTTCCATTCATTAGTGGAGATGGTTTTTGACACAGATCAACCACAGGAGGATAAGGGCTACATGGACTTAGCAGAAGTTAACGATAATCCACATTTTCTTTTTGGGCATTGTAGTTTCACCTATAGCGAACCAATGGTGGATGAAACATCTTATGCTGGTGGAGCTGAGTACTCCTCCATGGCTAAAACCAAAGAACTGACTTTAGACATGGTGCATGTCTCTGAAATAGATACTATCCAGGATGATGTTGCCAATGAAAATCCACTGGAGAATCCAAAGGCTGAGTCTGAGGTCTCAAAGACTGAGAATGACATATTTTCTAGTATCAACATCTCAGCCATTGAGGATTTCCCCAAATCTATCCATCAGGTGCCTGAATTTCCCTGTAGTCCCTCTACAGAAACTTCCAGGCCAGACTCAAACACAGAGAAAAGTAGGGGCTCTTCCACTGGTGATGATGCCCCTAACCAAGAAGGGTCCCATATTTTGCAGGAAGTAGATCTAAATGAAGTCATTGTGGTCAACCACAGCCCAGAGGTCCATGACATTGACTATCAATGCCTTGAAAACTTTGAATCTAAACCTATTGCAAATAGCAACAGCTTCCATTTGGCCCCCTCTGAGGCATTGTCATTGGACACAAGAAAGGCTGTAGAGGTGGTTAATTTGTCTGTGTCCTGCACAGCTACGTGTCTTCCTTTCTCCTCAATGCTTAAGGAAGCTCCTGCTAAGGTTGGACTTTCTTCTAAACAAAACATATTTCCAATTACCCACCAGCCTGTGGGATCCTTTGGGGTGGTCTCATGTGATACAAGAAATTTGGAGGAAGAAGTCAATGAAAGAATGTTTAGGTAAGCTTGAGTGATGAACCTTTCCAGAGTTCTCCCATCCTTTGCATTTCTCATCAGTTTTTCTAATCTCACCCTTCCTAGGCTGAAAACCTGTTCAGAATGCTATTTGGGAAGGAAGTGAGTAGAATAGATCCATTTGATTAGGTTGTCTTCTTGTATCTGATGCTTTTCTAGCCTTACATAGTGGGAAGAATCTATGTTTAGAGTCAGAAGACTGGGATTAAAATTCCCACTCTTCTAATAAAATGTATAACTATGGATGAGTCACTTAAACCATCTCTTCACCTGCACACTTAAGGAACTCAGCTAGATCTTGTCTAAGGTTTCTTCCAAGTCTATGAAAGATAAAAATTCAAGATGCCAAAGCATTTACAAGGAAGCTACTCGGCAAGGGGCCCTGAGCAAGGTAGCCACCCCTGTGTCCTTGGGAAAACAATGAGAAAAACTAAATAGTCCATTTGCCCAAGGAGGTTTCCTTTTGTTTAGGAAAATGACAATCATAGATGTCCATACTAGAATCTATCTCCTACCCAGCACAGACATTTTGATGCGACTGTCCAGGAAACAGTGTTTAAATATCTCTGGGTATAAGAAAGTATGCTCCTTCATGAGACATCCAAGTATTTTGTTGAACAGCTCTAAGTGAATTAAGAGTATGAGAAGCATCCTTGCTTTGAAAGAACAATACTCATGGTTGAAGCCAGGAAAGCTGTCATTTTACTTTATATTCCTTGTGAATGGGTAGCTCCCTAAAGGAGCACACTTGCTCAGATGAATATAAGGCTATTTTTTTCCTGTTCCCAATTTGAATTTTCCTCTTTGTTCCCCATTGGCTAGATGCAACTTCCTGAACTGCCTCTTCCATGTTCTTCTTGATATGTTTCTCCTCTCTTGTCATACATCAATGTGCATTTAAATTACCTTGCTCTGACCTGAGGTTGTATTGGATAATATTAAATAGCTTTTAAAGCATGTGTACAAGCTTTTACTTGATCAGAAGCCTGGTTCTCCTGGGTCACAGCTTCAATTAGAACCAGTCGCCTCTGAATAGTGTCAATCCTGTGGAAACAGGATTCCTTCTTTTGTTTCTCACAAGTGGAAGTTGGAATCTAAGCCTTTCCTGATCTGCTCCCACTCCTGACTTCAGCTTGCTCCCCTCTAAAAAAATAAAATAAATAAAAAGGCTTGTATTTACTTTGTACAAATTTGTCAACATACTTCTATGGGTATGTGTAGTTTTCCCTATTAGAGTGTAAACTTCTTGAGACCAGGGACTGTCTTACTTTTGCATATAGCTGTAGAACTTAGCACAGAACATGGCAAATAGAAGACACTTGATAAATACTTATTGATTGATAGATTAATGCAGACATATCACCTATAATTTCTTTTATTGGTTTCATTAAAAAAATCCTCAACCTCAAGTTAAATGAAATTATTACCTGGACAATTTCATTTGGAATAAAGTTACAAATATAAATATTCCTAGACTGCTACTGTGTGGTGAGTAAAGACTTACTGAGATTTGTGAACCTGTAGCCTGGAGGACATATGTGACCCTCTAGGTCTTCAAGTGCAGCCCGTTGACTGAATCCAAACTTCACAGAATAAATTCCCTTTATAAAAGGATTTGTTCTATAAAACTTGGACTCAATCAGAAGGCCACATCCAAAGATCTAGAAGGCCATGTGTGGCCTCAAAGGCCATAGGTTCCCCCACCCTGACTTAGATCTTAACAGAGATAAGAGACCATTTAATCTGCTCAGGCTAAGTAATTCCACACTTCTGGTAGAATGTAATTTCATTGATATTAGGGACTGGTATTTGTTTCATATTTTTATCCTTGGCAATTATAATAATGCCTTGCAGATAATATTAACTGAGTAAATACTGATTGGTTCATAATATTATTGAGACAGATACAGCAATGCAAATATAAATTAAAACAAAATTCAGAGAAATCCAACACACATATACATTAATATATATTTAACATTTTAGATATAGATATTAATATATGTATATGTATGCTTGTGTATGTATATATACATTTATATGTATATATATTAGCCTGTGTGTGTCTATTACATATATATGTATATATGTATACAAATACACACGTACTATGATTTTAAGACTCTATGGCTATCCATAGAGTCTTAAAATCATAGTTTTGGAGTACTATAATCTTGAATCCAGTCCAATTTTCCATATATTTTAGAAATCATGTAAGGGTATGCCAATTTGAGAAAAGACAGACTTTTTATTTCTGCATTGTGACTTTCATTCCATACTTAATCTTCAGTTTCTTCACCCATTCTTTTCTTTTTCATTTTTATATTAAAGCAAGGAGTACCCTTGGCCTTTTAGAAGGTTACTTATTATACCTGTTTTCTTGATAATATCCCTTTGATAACTTCTGTCCCTCACTACATTTGGTGGCATGTTTCTGTTACCTTTAATCACTTCTTCTTCACTAATTCCTTCTTCCTAAACTCTGGCCTCCCTCATCTTAAGATAGCATGTCCTTGGTTAAATATATCATCTGGTTACCATCCAGTTTCTATTTTCCCTTTCATAACCATACTTTTCTGAAAATATTCATGCTATCTGTTGCTTCTATTTTCCCATTATTCCTTAGATCTCCATAATCTGATTTCCTTGTTCCAGTGTTATACTCATATTGTCCTCAGAGAAGCCACTGTGACTTCTTTTTCATCAAATCCAATAGAACTCATTCTGACTCCATGTTCCCTGACTCTTCCACAGTATTTGATACCATTGGCTGATCTTCAAATCTCAATACTAGTACCTAATAAATACTTGTTTAATGACTCTGAAGCACAGTTTTCTCTGCTTTTCCTCATTTTCTCTGTATTCTTTACTGATTTTTCCTCCCTTTTATCACACCCCAAAGTTCATGTTCCTCAGGACCCAATCCTTCATACTTTTCTGGAAGTAGCTGATGGTACAATGGATATAATTCTGAGCATGGAGTCAGGAGGAGGAATCCAAAACCAGGCTTGGACAGTAATTAGATGTGTGATACTGGACAAGCCATTTAACGGCTCTTTGCCTCAGTTTCCTAAAACATAACATGCAGATAACGAATAGCATTTACTTCAATAAGTGGTTATGAGAATGAAATGAAATAATATTTGTTAAGAAAAATAAAACTAAGCACAACGTCTGGTGCATAGTGGGTACTAAATAAATTTTTATTTCCCTTCCTTTTCTAAACTTTCCTGTAGTAATCCCATTCAATTCTATAGCTACAGCTATTGACTCCCTTTGGATAAGGCTTAGATCTGTAGCTTCCTGCCTTTTTTTTTTTACCATACTCCACTACAACAGGACAAACTATTAACTAGTTAACTAACCCTACCCCTAGGTGTCCAACTAGCATACAAAATTCAACAAGTATCGTAATAAAATGTATTATCTTTTCTTTTTTAAAAAATAGTATTTTCCCCATTTATATGTAAAACAATTTTAATATTTAGTTTTCAAATTTTGAGTTCCAAATTATCTCCCCACCTCCCCTTCTCCAACACCATTGAAAATGCAAGTGATTTGGAACAGGTTATAGATGTGTAGTCATGCAAAAACATCTCCCTGTTTGTCATTGTGAAAGAAAATATAGCTCTTCCCCCAAAAACTCTCAAGAAAAATAGAGAAATTAAGAAAAATATGCTTCAATCTGTATTCAGACAGTATCCGTTCTTTCTCTAGGGATAGACAGTAATTTTTCACCAAAAATCTTTCAGAGTTGTCTTGGATCCTTGTATTGCTGAGAATAGCTAAATCATTCACAATTCATCATCTTGTAATATTGCTGTTACTTTGTACACAGTGCATTTCACTTTGCATCAGCTCACATAAGTCTTTCCAGGTTTTTCTGAGAGCATGCTGTTCATTATTTCTTATAGCACAAAAGTATTCCATCATAATCACAAAGCACAATTTGTTCAGCAATTCTGCAATTGATGGACACCCTCTCAATTTCCTATTCTTTGCCCCCAAAAAAGAGCTGCTATAAATATTTTTTTTATATATTGGAACTTTCCATGTTGTTGTTATTTTGTTTTAATCTCTTTTTGGGATACAGACTTAGTATTGCTAGGTAAAAGGATGTGCAGGGTTTCTTGCTCTTTGGACATGGTTCCAAATTGCTGTACAGAATGGTTGAATCAATTCACAACTCCACCAATAGCATATTAATGCCTCATTTTCCCCCACATCCCCTCGAACATTTGTCATTTTTTCTGTCCTATTAGCCATGCTAGTAGGTGTGAGACAGTACCTCAGAATTGTTTCATTATGCATTTCTCAAATCAGTAGTGAGTCAGAGCATTTTTTTCAAATGACTTTAGATATCTATGATTACTTCATCTGAAAGCTGTTCATATCCTTTGAGAAGTGAGACATTTATCAGAGAAATTTTCTTCAATTTTTTTCCCCCAGTTAGTATTGCAAACTGTATTTCTCTCCATTTTATGTGTCCCCCTTTTATTCTGTTTTCTCTTTCCTTTCGCCATGGTCATCCTCAAAAATGTTTTCCTTCTAAGTACTCCTTCCCTAATCTTCTCTCCTTTCTGTCATCACCTCCCCATTCTTTTATCGCCCCCCCCCCTTTCCTGTAGGGCAAGATAGATTTCTCTACCCAGTTGTGTGTGTATGTTATTCCCTCTTTGAGCCAATTCTGATCAGAATAAAGTCCACTCACTTTCTTGACCTCCCCCCCTTCCCTTCCAATGTGAAAGTTTTTCTTGCCCCTTTTATGTGAGATTCCTCTTTCTCCCCTTAATTTTTTTAGAAGTCATCCTTCCATGTTCAACTCATACCTGTGCCCTCAATCTATATGTACTCCTTTTAACTGCCCTAATAATGCGAAAGTTCTTATAACTTTAAAGTGTCATCTTCCCATGTAAAAATGTAAACAGTTTAGCCTTGCTAAATCCCTTTTGATTTTCCCCTTGTTTGCCTTTTTATGATTCTATTGAGTCTTGTATTTGAAAGTCAGTTTTTTCTATTTAGTTCTGATCTTTTCATCAAGAATGCTTGAAAAAGTCTTGTATTTCACTGAATGTTCAATTTTTTTTCCCTGAAGGATTATACTCAGTTTTGTTGTGTAGTTGATTCTTGGTTGTAATCCTATCTTCTTTGCCCTATGTGATATCATATTCCCTCCAATCCTTCAATGTAGAGAAGTTGCTGAATCTTGTGTTATTCTGACTATGGCTCCACAATATTTGAACTGTTTCTTTTTGACTGCTTTCAATATTCTTGGCTTAACCTGGGAGCTCCGGAATTTGAGTATAATAATCCTGGGATTATTTTCTTTTCAGGATCTCTTTCAGGAGGTGATTGTTAGATTCTTCCACTTTTTATTTTACCTGTTGGTACTAGAATATTGGAGCAATTTTCTGTGATAATTTCCTGAAACATGATGGCTAGGCTCTTTTTTTTTATCATGCTGTCAGGTAGCCCAATAATTTTCAAATCATCTCTCCTCGATACATTTTCCAGGTCAGTTGTTTTTCCAGTGACATATTTCACATTGTCATCTTTGTTTTTGTTTTTTCATTATTTTGTTTTCATTTTATTGTTTCTTGATTTCTCATAAAACCATTAGCTTCCATTTACTCAATTTTAATTTTTAAGAATTATTTTTCCTCAGTGAGCTTTTTATCTCCTTTTCTATTTGGCTAATTCTGTTTTTTAAAGATATTCTTCTCCTCATTGACTTTTTGTACCTCTTTTGCCATTTGTCTAAATCTGCTATTTTAAGGCTTTATTTTCTTCAATATTTTTTGTCTCCTTTATCAAATTATCAACTGATTTTTCATGATTTTCTTCCATCACTCTCATTTATCTTTCCAATTTTTCCTCAAATTCTCTTACATGGTTTTCAAAATCCTTTTTGAGCTCTTCCACAGACTGAGACTAATTATTATTTTTTTCGATGCTTTGAATGTAAGCACTTTGACTTTGTTCTCTTCTTCTAAGTGTATGTTTTGATCTTTCTTGCCACCATATAACTTTCTATGGTTAATTTTTTTCTGTTGTTTGTGCATTTTCCTAATCTATTTCTTGACTTTTTTAAATTTTAATTTATTTTCTTGATTACATCATTCATTTACACAAGGTTTTGAGTCACAAAATTTCTCCCCCTCTTTCCCCCACCCCCAAGCCCAAAACAGTGGTCCCACCCTAAAGCCCCTCCAACAATCTGTTCTCTTTTATGTCCTCCTCCAAAGCCTCTCTAACTTTCTAGTAGGATGAGGAGGGTCTCCCTACCCCAGTCCCTGTATGTCTTATTTCCCAATTGCATTTGATTGTATAGCTTTGAATTCTAGATTTTCTCAATTCCTCCCTAGTCACCCACTCAAACTGGAAGGAGCAGCACTTCAATATAGGCTGCACATGTGTAATTACACAAGACATCTCCATGGTGGGCACATTGTGAGAGGCTGATTGTATGTCCCTCCCTCCTATCCTGCACCCCCCCTTGCTCTGCTCTCTACCCTGTCCCTGTCTCTTTACTGAGGTGCGTGCTTCCCGCAACCCTCCCCCCCCCACACCGCCCCTCCTTCCATCATCCCCCCTCTCATCCCCATCCCCCCTACTCTCCTGTGTGGCAAGATACCCAGTTTAGAGTCTATGTCATTCCCTCCCCAAGCCAAATTCAATGAGAGTAAATGTAAGTAAAGTTGTAACAGTTATCCCTTGCCTCTTTTATATGGGATGATTAACCCCACCTTGTCACTCCCTGTCTTCTCTCATTCAAGTCCTCTCCCACTTCAGAACTTCACCTTTTGAAGTATGATCCCTTCCTAATCAATTGATCCTTAAGCTTCTATGTACACATATATACCCATGCTCAGATATGTATTCATATGCATATATACCTTCCTATATAGACATATGAGTAGGTATACATACATATATATATTGCCCTCTGATTCTAAAACATCAGGGCAATTTTCTTTGAGGATTTCTTGAAGGATGCTTTCCAAGTTCTTTTTCTGGTCATGGGCTTCAGGTAGACCAATAATTTTCAAATTGTCTCTCCTGGATCTATTTTCCACGTCAGTGGTTTTTTCAAGTAGATATTTCACATTGCTTTCTATTTTTTCATTTCTTTGTAACTGTTTAATAGTATC
>CM053594.1:76406905-76438203 GCA_028646575.1 Pseudocheirus occidentalis
TTTTTCAGTTGATGTATAGCTTCTAGGCATTCTTCCAGTGTCTTGGAAGCATTCGGTGAGGGAGTTCTGACTCTGTTGTCTTCCTGCCACTCCATGCTTTGATCCTTTTTGTCCACAAAAAAGTATTCTAGAGTTTTATTGCTGTTCTTACTTTGCTTCCTTTTCCTTGTGTTGGCCAGTCTATTAATTGCTTGGCTTTTTAGCTCTATGGAACTCTGCTTCCTAGAGGGGGAAAGCTCTGTCCCAAATCACTGGGGCCTTCACAGATTCCAGAGCTATTAGTGGGGTGCTGCAGCCCCCCAGCTTTGGCTCACTGAAAGCGCACCCTAGGACTACCACTCAAGACCATGATCCAGATCCAGGCCGCTCAAAGCAAGAACTCTTGGCCCTGATCGATTGCCTCAGCCCCCCTGCTATCTGCAGGCCGAGGTCTCTGAAGCAGCCCAGTGGAGGCCGCTGTTGCTCTCAGCCGTTCCTGCTGCCACAGCTGCCTCCTGCTGCTTCCTTGCCCTGGGAGCAGTTTGGCTAGACTGCTCTTCTCCCCCAAATTTATCAAAATCCATTGACCTTTCTTTTAGCCTTTTTTCCTTCTGGTCTGATAAATGTGGTAACTGTGCCTCCAATGCAGCAGATCTGCTCTCCTACGGCAAAGTTACCTGTAATCTCCTTCTGACCAGTTGTTCAAACTCCTTACCATTTGTGGGCTGAGAGCTCCAGAAGCAGTTGTCACATCTGCTTCTGCAGATTCAGTGTTTCCTAAGACCTGTTCTGATTCTCTGGGGCTGAGTCTGTACTGGTACAGCCTGTGCTGGACTATTCTCCACTCTCATCCAGTTGTGACAGACCTTTCCTACTAAACTAAAGTGTCTTTTGCTGGAAAATTTCTTCACCTCATCCGTTTGTGGGCTCTACTGTTCCAGAAATTTTTATGGCACTATTTATAGGTGTTCAGGGGGATTTGGGGGAGAGTTCAATCAAATTGCTTCCTTTTCTCTGCCATTTTGGCTCTGCCTTTATCAAATACATTATCTTTTCATCAAAACCTGCTCCTCTTCTGACCTTCGATCTATCAAGTTAACAGCACTATTCACCAAGTCTCCCAAACATGATGTTTTCCTTGAGTCCCCCTTTGCCTTTATTTTTGACATGCTGTCAATTTCTGAGTGCTATCCATTCCATATCTGAAATATCTGTTGCATTTATCATCTCTTCCCTTCTCACATGAGGTACACTAGTGTGAATTTTTATTGCCACTAAACCACACTATTGCATCAGTTCCTCTATTCTTATCCATCCTTTACAATATTGCCAGATTAATTTTATGCATGCACCTCATTATTGATATTCTCAATATTGCTTGGATAAAACAGATACTCCTTAAGTAGCCCTTTGAGCTTTAATTAAATCTGTTGCCATCTTACCTTTCTAGAGTTATTTCATGGTTTCCCCACACATCCTCTATTCTCCAGCCAAACTGGATCATTTATCATTACACAACATCCCTCAGACTTCACTGTCTCTGTGCCCTTATTCACACTATTTCCTCTATGTAAATTATCCTCCTCTCTGACTTCATCTATTGAAATATCTTTCCTTGTAACGTTCAGCTCAAATGTTTATCTTCTCCAAAAAAGTATTCCTTGATTTCCCCCCCTTTAATCAGTAATGATCTTTCAGTAACAGTGTAATGATGACCTTTACCTCTTTAGAGTGTTTATGTGTGTAAGAACTTTGACTTTGTTCTCTTCTTCTAAGTGTGTGTTTTGATCTTTCTTGTCACCACATAACTTTCTATGGTCAGAATTGTTTCTGTTGTTTGCTCATTATCCTGATCTGTTTCTTGATTTTTTACACACACCTCTTCTGACTATTGTATATAATATATCACAAACACATGCAGGTGTTTGTGTATACTTATATACATACAAGTATAAACTTTATGCCTTTTGAAGAGTGGGACATAGGCAGGAAGAAACAGATTTTTTTTATTTCATTGGTTGAGAAAACTATAAATAACAAAATCCCCTTTACCAACAAATATCTTTATAGTCTTATTGGATTGCCTGGGCATACTGAGAGGTTATATGATTTTCCAGGTTCATAATCAGTACTTGCACTTTGGTCTTCCTTACTCCTAAACTAGCTCTCTCTCCACTCTACAACAGTGACTCTCATATGGCTTTGGTGCATACTATTTTGTATTATGTATGTGTTTATTTGTGATACCTTCCAAATGGATTGTAAACTCCATGAGGCCCTAAGTTCTGTCTTTTACAGTTTGCTTTATTTTTTTGTAATCCAACTTAAGGGTACATACATGGTAATTGTGTAATTGATCCTTATTGAATTGGGCCTTGGTTGAGAGAAATACTTCCCATTACATTGTTTCCCTCTGTCTTTTCCTACAAAACACACCACCTGCCCTACCTTCAAAATGCTCCTTAACAGAAGTTTATTTCGTCTATGGTATATTCAGCCCATATTTTCCAATTTAACTTCACAATACAGCTTGGCTTATGATTAATTAATATATTCTCCAGTTTTTATCAGGCCAAAGAGAAATTTAAAAAAGAGCTGAAGAATGAAGAGTGTCTGTACAGTGACTTGTCTGTACTAGCTTCTGACTTGCCATATTTTCCACCAGAGGAAGAGGAAGAGAACTTGGAAGATGGGATTCATCTGGTTATCTGTGTCCACGGGCTGGATGGTAAGTCTGAAGGAAAACAAAACAAAACAAAACAAAAACAAACCAAAAAGAACCTTGTCATAATTCTTAACAATCACAATTCAGATTAAGGTATAGATTTATAATCCATAAAGTATTTTCCTGAAAACTACACCTTAAAGTATGTAAAATGAGTATCATTTATTAATAGTATTTTACAGGGGATGAAACAGTGCCCCTGAGAGGTAAGGTATTTGTCCCAGGTCACAGCTAATTAGTGTTAAGAGTTAGGACCAGATTTGTTTTCCACCCCAAGTGTTCTTTTCATGATCCAATACTGTCTCCTACCTTAGTAATATAGACATCCAAGGACATGAATGTGAACAAAACTCCAAGCATGAAAACCAGATGTTAGCCAACAGGCAAAATTGCAACCAATGATTAACTTGAGAAAAATTTTCTTAAGTTGGGAAAAGAAACATCCAAAGATATTTTTTCCTGTTTCACTTAATGATTTTTATAATGTGGCTTTGGAAAAATCATACTTTTTTCACTGGGATTCATTTTACTTGTTCAGAAAAATTAATGTCTGGAATTAACTCTCTCCGTATCTCTTGCTCTCCCTTTCTCTGTCTCCTTTGTCTGTTTTTTTCTCTTTCCCTGTCTCCTTCCTTTATATTACTTCCTTATTCACCCCTCCAGTCCCTTCCTCTCCATTTTCCTCTCTTCTCCTCTCCTTTCTTCTTTTCTCTCCTCATAACCCTCTCTCTCCCTCTCTCTTTCTGAATGTCCTTATATCTCTGTCTCTGATTTGTCTCTCTCTGTGTCTCTCTCTGTGTCTCTTTGTTTCCTTTTCTTTCTGTCTCTCTATATCTATTTCTCTTTTCTCTGTGTATGTGTCTTTCTCCTTCCTTTTCTTTTCTGTATCTTCTTTCTCTTCTTAAAGATTGGGTCGCCCTATATCACTCAGGGTGGAATTGTAGAGACTACTCTCAGAACTAGTCCCATTCTGACAAGCATCAGAACTTAGACCTATTCAGTTTCAATCCTGGACTAGTTTGTATCTCCTTAGGCAAACTGGTGGCATGCTACTACTCTCTCCCCTCCTGGAGACTCACCATATTAATGCTAAACTTTTTTTTGCAGATACCAGATGAGCTTAGCCCTATTGCAGCAAAGAACACTATATCTTAAAATCATCCATTCTTAGCATCCCTAGTCACAGGGATTATAGATATATACCCCTAAGACCAGTAGAACCCTATCAGCTTATAAAATTCTATGAATGTTCTGGGACATTTTTAATAACCTCTTCAAACCCTGAGAGCAGATGAAAATTAAGTTAATATGAAATGAAAAAAATTTCAGTTCTGGAGCCTCAGTTTCCAAATCTGTAAACAGTGATGGTACAGTGAATATATTGAGCTACAATATGAAAACCTTAAGTATGTTGTTCCTGTCTATCCATTTTTCAGGTGCCTTATGTGTTTGATGAATAGAACCTTATTTTTTTAACTTAAAGAACAGTAAAGAAAAACAAGTGTCTTTTATTCTTTTTAAAAATTTATTTATGGGAGCTGGGGTCACATCTTTTCCAGGTAACAGCGCAGACCTCCGCCTGGTAAAGACATTTATTGAACTGGGCCTTCCTGGAGGAAAGTTGGACTTCTTGATGTCTGAGAGGAATCAGGTAGGGTGGTCAGATTGATGAGATGATGAAGAGAATCATCAGTCAATCTTTCAATCAGGCAACAACTGTTCATTAAGAACTTACTCATCAGGCACTGTGCTAAATCCTGGGGGTACAAAGAAAGGCAAAAGTGAATCCCAGCCCTCGAGAAGCTCAGAGGCTAATGGGGGAGGCAACATGCAAACAAATATACACAAATAAAATATGGACAGGGTAAAAATTGGAGATAACGTAAGCAATTTACAACTAACATTTCTATAGCATTTTAAGATAGAGAAACGTTATATTTTTGTGTGTGTCAGTCTTGAGAGAAAGTTAGGATAAATATCCTGCACATTTAATAAATTAGGAATGTCAAGAACCTAGTTTACTAATTGCAGAGTATACAAAAAAAGGCAAATGACAGACTCTGCCCTCAAGGGGCTTACAACCTAACAGGGAGACAAGGACAGCATGCAAACAAATATATGCAAAGTAAGCTATATGAAGGCTAAATAGGAAATAAATCCAACATGGAAGGGACTGGAATTAAAAGAGAAGTAGGAGAGGATTCCATGCTTGAGGGACAGTAAGTGAAAATGCCCAGTAAGTTGAAGCGGCTTGTTTGAGAAAGAACAAAGAAGCCAGTGTCACTGGGTTGCAGTGTGTGTTAGGAGTAAGAAGACTGAAAAGGCAGGAATTAAAGCTAACTATTCCTGTTGCTTCAGTTCTTAAATGTCATGAACTACAGGTTCATCGCTATTATAGTTATTGATGAATGAGAGGGTGATCCTTGAGCAGTAGCTGATAGCCTGAAGAATAGACTTGGGGAAAATGGAGGCTGGTGCATGATCATTACTTTTATGTGTATACAGGGCTATAATGTGGAAAAGGATTGGAATATTTTCTACTTGGCGCAAGAGCACAGAACAAAAACAGTAGAAAGGAGGGGCAAAGAGTCAAATTTAGCCTTGATTTGGGGGAAAATAACAAATATAAAGGGCTGTTTAAGAAGGTAATATGTTCTCCCTGAATAGAAGGCTTCAAATAGAAGCTGGATGACCATTTGAGGAGGGTTTTGTTCCAAATCATTCCAACCTTGAGGCCCCTTACAGCTCTCAGATTCTGTGATTCTATTATGCCACAGCAGAAACCTTATAAATTACATCTGTCTCCTGTATCTGTTCATCTTGAAGAGTGCTGAATGAATTGTCCCTGGTGGGGAATCCTTTGAGTGGGCCGACATTAGCAAGGCATTTTGATTCATGAAAGCATTCATTGCTAGAGGTATATTTTCCAACAGTGTCTGCATCAGTACTTGATGGTAATTTCTCGCATACCTACTTAGGTTGGAAATTGATTCTGATTCCCATTGGAGCAACAAACCCACATCTTTAAACAAGATGATTAACTGGTGATTCCACAAGTTAAACAATTATTTCATTCTGCCTCAAATGTCAGTAACTTTGTGTAAGCTTTAAAAAAATGGTATAACACCTTCTTGTAGAAAGAGCAATGGATTTACCATCAGAAGACATGGGTTCATATCTGGATTCCTCTTGTGTGCCTATAAAATCTTGGGCAAATTGTGCATATTATGTTTCCTTATCTGTGATATGAGGGAGCTGTACTAAGTGATCAGAGAATCACAGCATCTCAGGAAGGAAGCTTAGAGCCTCCTTACCTGCTTCTCACATGCAAACATAGACTCTTCTATATAAAGTATAACAAGCAATTATCTGATCTTGAAGAAATCTGGTGAGACAGAAGCACAAACTACTAGGGAATCTCATTTTTTGGATATGTAGCGTATACATATATATGTGTGTATACATGTGTGTACATATATATATATATATATGTTTATTTCTTTTTTTAATATCATTGTTCTTTTTCACTGATTCTTCCCCCTTACTCCCACATGACCCAGCCATTATAAAAAGCAAGGATTGTCAAGCAAACAAAACAAAAGTGGTAGAACAAAGGTGTAGAATTGGGCATATATATTCAGACATGACCAATGTGATTTTTTTGTTTTGCTTAACAATCCTTGCATATTTATAAAATACACATCTATTATGCATGTTGATGTATATATGTGTGTATATACACACAAATACATACCCCTTTCTTCTTTTTAAATCAAGCCTATATGTGAATTTTTGTAACTTCTAATTATGGCTTTTTTAAATTTTGGCCCTTTCAATTCAAGAACAAGTGTAGTCATGCTGTCCCTCAAATACGTGGAAGGATGTCTCCTATCTCTCATAACACACCCCCATCTTTTCTCCAGTAAAATATCTCCGGTCCACTCATACACCTATGAGGCAGAGAATATAAATATGATTATTCATGAAGCACCTGAGTCACATAAAGATGGCATGACTTGGCCAGGATCATAAAGGTTGTAAAAGGTATTGAAGTAGCTTTATCCAGATTTTCCTACCTCTATTCTAGAATCCTACCCATAGTACACCATGGTATGGTTGTGCAATTGCAAAAGAAATTTATGATCTGGGGTCCTGGTTCATTGTTGTAACTTCCTAAGTTCCCTCTTTACTTTCTCTTCTTTCAGAGTGACACATTTGCTGACTTTGACACAATGACAGACCGATTATTAGATGAGATCATTCAACATATCCAGTTGTATAATCTGTCCATTTCTCGAATCAGGTAAAAATATACTCCAGTGAAGAAGTAAGAAAAAGGTGCCTTAGAGAGTATTTATATATCGCTGCTTGTTAGATATCCCAAGAGGACTGATACCGAAATGCATATTTATTGAACAAGAAAGATTCAATTCAACATTTACCAAACTTCTACTCTTATTCATGGCACTGTGATAGGTGCTAAGTATACATTGGTAGATGTGACACATACGACATCCTAGAGAAATCACAGTCTAATGGACTCATATCCTTTCTTTGTTTATTTTCCAAATAGCTTCATTGGCCATTCCCTTGGCAACATCATCATCCGATCCGTATTGACTCGGCCCCGTTTTCGGTATTACCTCAACAAGCTACATACCTTTCTCTCCCTCTCTGGGCCGCACTTGGGAACGCTGTACAACAATAGCACACTTGTTAGTACAGGTAAGCTTGTACTTAGCCATATCCCTTTTGAGTTAAGTACTGACTCCGTCTCCCATGTGTTAGGATCTGCCACTCTCTTGTTCTCTTGAAATAGACTTGAAAAACACAGAAGCACATGGCCACTTCCTTGTGCCATGGTGAGATATTAGAGGACTAAGGTTGCCTGAATCAATTTCCTGCCTAAAATTCTTAATAAAGAAGCAAATAAGCAAATGAGCAAACAAATAAATAAAATAATAGATGGCATTTACATAGACCTTTAAGTCTGCAAAGCACTTTACAAATACCTCATTTGATCTTCACAACAGCCTTGGAGGTAGGTACAATTACTATCTCCAGTTTAGAGATGAGAAAATGGGATGCATAACTGGAGATGAGTATTTAAAACTGCTAAGACCTTCCCCCCCCCCATTTTTTGTGTATACAATGGATATGATGCTATGTACATTACTTACCATTCAGGGTCATTGCTTGGAAGGGGCTTTGAAATTCTTAAAAAATGCTACAGATATCTGAGGGTGTTGCCCCTTTTCTCCATTATTAAAATATAAAGAAATGCCTCTTATATCCTGTCTTTCACAATTGCTATAGGACCTAGTATTTGTACAACACTATAATGTCTGCTTTTGCATATGTTTTTAAATCTGATTTTTTAAATCACATTTGCTATCTTATCGGATCCATGTAAGAGGGTTTAGGGGTAGATATTGCTGTTTCACATCTAAGCAAATCACTCTTTAGAGTTTAGAAATTTTGACCAAGGATAGGGAAAGCTTAGTGGTATAATAGATAGTGGGTTGAATTAGGAACCAGAAAACCTCTGTTCAAAGCCTGCCACAGTCATTTATTAGCAAATTCAAAGTCAAAAGAGCAGTAGTTCTACAATCAGAGGAGTTTATAGAAAGATCTTACCTTTGAAACTTATTACTTCCATGTCTTTACATATCCCTGAACTTAACCATTCTGCACCTCAGTTTCCTCATCTTTAGAAAGAATAAGTTAAACTAATGGTCAAAAGTCCCTCCCAACTTTAGGTGTATGAACCTAAGCAAGCTTTCTATTTGCCTTCTACTCCTGCAAAGCAAGATAATGACCTCTGAACATGAGCGGTATTTCCAGTGATCCTCACCATGGAGTAAGATAATGGAGAATGCAAAGAAATAGATTGCTTATTCTTTCTCTGTTTTGTTAGGTTTGTGGCTAATGCAAAAGCTGAAGAAGTCTGGGTCCCTTTTACAGCTGACCTTCAGGGACAACACAGATTTGCGCAAATGTTTCCTGTACCAACTGAGCCAGAAGACAGGTGGGTTGACTGTTGGTATGCATGTCTTGGAGAGGAATTAGAAGGAAAGTGAGACCATGGAAATGAAGCCAAATGAAATATGCTTCTCACTTCTCATTAGAGAAATGATGGAATAGACATATGTAAATTCACATATGAACAATCTACTCATTTGTTTTGCTTGATCATCTTTATTTCTTATCATGGCTAGGATATGTGGAAGTAAGGGAGAAGAGTCAATGCAAAAAGGTAATGACATTAGGGAAATAAGACAATAATAAAGCATAAATGCAAGAAAAAGTAAATAAGAGGAAGTGGTTCTAATGGTTCAATGTATTGAAAAATGCATGAATGAAAAAGCACCTAATAAATCCTATGTAATACAGAAAAGGAACAAGAATGTATTAAGCACCTACTATGTTTTAGGCATTGTGCTAAAAACTTTACAAAAATCTCTTTTAACAAGTACTTGCCAAGTCCTAATGATAAAAATAAGCAAAAGGGAAGCAGACATGTCTTATATTCCAATAGAGTGAAACATGCATAGGGGAGTGAGAGAGTAGACAAATGATAAACTAATACTTAGTTTTGGGAAGTCCCAGGGGTGTCTACAATCCGGTAGAGTCATAGGGGAATTTCCTGACATGCCATTTGCAGTAGCAATGGCAATGTTAAATTGATTACATTTCCAGATCTAGATGGTGTATATGTGTTGGGATGAGGATATAAGGTCCGTGTGTGATGACAAGTAAAAATGCAGAAAGAAAATGGCTAGTATGGAATGCAAAGCAAGGCTGCAATTGGCAGATAGCAAAGGCCCCAGATGGAGAGGTCAATAGGTTAGATGTTCTAAGTTCCAATGCATGAGGTCTCTGGTTAAGAGACTATAGTGGCATACAAGAGTAGTTGGCAAAGAGATGGCTAGAGTGGAAATGGCCGGGATTGAAGGAGCTAATTGTAGAGTAGAATAACAGAAACAAATAACTACTATCTAACAAAATCCTCCTTGATTCTACTCCTCAATAATTATATGCTCCAGACTTCACAAAATATTGTTGTATTGTACCTCTCTATTTTTGTTTATTTATCAAGTTTTATTTTATATCAGGCAGCCAGGAGGCTCAGTGGATAGAATTCTGGGACTGGAGTCAGAAAGCCCTGAGTTCAAATGTGACCTTAGACACTTTCTACTTGTGTGACTCTGCTCAAGTCTCTTAATATCTGTCTTAGTTTCCTCATCTGTAAAATGGGGATAATAATAGCACCAACCTTCCAGAGCTGTTATGAGTATCAGATGAGGTTCTGTACATAGTATTTATCACTGTGCCTGGAAAATAGTAGGTGCTGTATAAATGCTAACTATTAGTAGTAGTTTTAGCATTAGATTAGTACAGGTATTTACAACAGTATCTTTAACCCCGTACTGGCTTTAAACTGAACATGATAATGACCACAACTTAGTAATAGTATCCTCCTAATACACAAACACACACACACATACATACACTCACACATATATACACACACTCACACATATATACACACATGTATATGTGAGTGCATGCATATCTATATTATATTCCAATAGAGTGAGATACGCATTGTGTGTGTGTGTATATAAATACACAATGTGTGTATGTATGTATGTATGTATGTATGTGTGTATCTATCTATCTATCTATCTATCTATCTATCTATCTATCTATCTATCTATATCTCTATCCTAGTACCTGAAACAACATATACAATGCAATAGATAATTCAACATATACTTTTGAAATTGAATTTGATGCCTTGGATCATATACTAGCATACTATACAAATCAACACTCTAGACAACATGCTTTTCAAAGGTGCAATGGGTACAGAATTCTGAAAGATACAAGAAATGTTGTTCTGTTCTTCCATGGGATTACTTGGAAGACTCTTCAGGGTAGGGAGGGGTGTGAGGATGCAAAATGAGCCCTGATATTTGAAGACTGCTCCTGTGACAGTGGACACAGCTGACTCCTCAGGCCTCTGTGTACCTTCCACTTTGCTATACTGTGAATAACCCAGGGATCATTAAAGACTTTTTTTCCCCTAAAGTTAAAGGACCTGCAGGATGGTAATAACATTGTACAAGCTCCCCAGGTTATAATTCTGCCTTTGTCATGGTGCAGAGGCATCAGATTCTTAGATAAGCAACAAGCATTTAATAATGCCTACTCTGTCTTTATAATCCAGAGAATGAATAATATATGAAATTTTTATTTTTTCCTTGTTAAAAAAAGTATATTTTCTCCACTTTGTTATAGGCCTTCAGTATTTTAAAAATGTTGTGCTGGTCGCTTCTCCTCAAGACCGGTATGTGCCATTTCATTCAGCAAGAATTGAAATGTGTAAAATGGCCCTCAAGGACAGGCATACAGGTAGGTCATGCCTGATAATATTGCCAGGTCTTGTTTGTTTTGAGTCCAAGTGTGTGTTAAATAAACATGATTCTGGTTCCTTGCCCTGGAACCGCTAGCTGATAACACAAGCAAAATCTTACTAGGTGAAGTAACAAATGATAAACTTTCATAATAGACATATAAAACAGGCAACTTTATCTACTAATGCTCTGAGTTTTTTATTTACTTAAGGAAAGCTGTATTTGGCATTTATATAAACATCTCTGAATTAAGGAATGCCACAAATCTAGGGAGGATCAAGTTTGCAGGTAGATCGAAGAACAATGGAAAACTGCATGAGCACGGTTTAATCTGCAACAAGCAAGGTTCCATTAGTCATAGAAGAAAGCATTTATTAAGCACCTACTATGAGTTAAGCACTGTGCCAGCCACAGTGATTCAAATACAAAGAATGCACAATTCCTTTTGCAATGAGCTGACTTTCTAATATTGATTTGCATTCTAAGACATAAAAGCAGAGAAGAAAAATAGTGGCCAGCTGTGTAGTAAAAAAGAAAAAACTTATGAACAGTCTGAGTGTTATCCTGATATCCACAAAATAGTGGGAAAACCAAAGAAAGACATTAGTCATGTTGGATTAAAGACACTTAGACTTGAATCTTGTGGAATGAGCAAGTATGAAGGAATACACACTTTTAGTTAGGTCATGGGTCCATATGAGTGTTGAAATATGGGTGGGGGACTATAATATCATACAGTGCCTTCATTTTACAGATGATAAAACCATGGCCCCAGGAAGTATAGCAGCATATTTTAAGTCACCAGGTTAATTAGAGGAAGAGCTTGGATTTGAACTCAGGTTCTCTGATTTCAAGTTCATATATTTCTACTACATTAAGTGATCTCTCAGTGAGATGCATCTTCAACAATAATACAGAACTTTGCATTATAAACTCCTTTCTTAAGAAATGAAAAATGAAACAGTGGACCAAAGTCCTCTCTTTTAAACTGATACTTTTTATTGTTTGGTTCACTATAACTTTTAAAGGAGCCCAGTATAATTCTGGATACACAGTAGATGCTTCACAAGTGCTCAGTGGTTGGTTTACAGATTGATTGAAGGAGTAGGCCCATTGTGTGGAAATTCAGTGTGTCTGGGATACTAGAATAAGAACACCCCATGCTTTTCTAGTACTTTTCTTGATAAGATGATTTTGTGTCTATTTACCCATTTGATCCTCTGAAACAACCTCACTTAATAGAAAAAATATTACTATTTTAACCACACATTTTACTGATCAGAAATTGAGACTAAAGGAAGTTAAGATGTCCTTCCACTGTATTCCATTGCCACTTGAGCCAAGATCTCACAGCTAATAAATGATAGAATTGGTACTTGAACACAGGTCTTACAGCTCCAAAATCAGGGCTCATCTCCTGAATCAAAGGCTGACTGTCCAACTTCTATATGATGCTGCCTCTTTTATTCTCTTACTTTAAGCTAAGGTTTTATTCTATCAAGTTTGACTCTAGTCAAAGTTCCTTTTGTCAGGGAAGTCAAAGTCAGAGTAGTTCCTTCTACTTTCTTGAAACATGATGTCAGTCAATCAGATTCCCAATTGCTGTCCCTTGTATAGAATTTAACAGAGCTGTGTCAAGTTGTGTGATGTAGTAGGAAAGGAAGTAATCTTGAAGTCAAAATGCTTAGGTTCAAGTTTTGATTCGTGATTTCAATAGCTATGTGAATTTAATGTAAATCTCTGTGCTTACCTAAAGCTAGAGCTTCCTTCACTTCTAAAATAATCATAATTCTACTTTACCATCCCACCTTCAAGGCAGGGTAGTTGTGAGTAATGTACTTTGTAACAGAAGTGAGCAGAACTAGTAGAATGTTGTAACACAGTAATAGCAATATTGTAAAGACACTCAATTATGAAAGACTTAGCTACTCTGACAAATGCGATGATCCACAACAAGGCCAAAGGAGTCATAAGAAATGCTATCCACCTCCAGAGAGGGAACTGATGCACTCTGAGTGCAGATTGTATTATTTTTTATTTTTTTTATTTTCTTCCCTCATTGTAGCTAATATGAAAATATTTTGTACGATTTCATATGTATCATATTTTTGCCATCTCTATGGGTGGCAGATAGGGCAAAAAGAAGACATAATTTGGGAACTGAAAATAAAAATTAAAAAATTAAAATGTATAAAAAGAAACATACTTTGTAGAACCTATGATTCTAGAGCAGGGGAGGTAAACTTCAAATGCATATGTACGTATATGCTATCTATATATTTGGTAACTATATTTTAATATGATTTCCTTTGTAATTCTTTTTTCGTGGCATATTAAAAAAAATCATTAAATAGGTATGTAGCCTAAAGGGGTACATTACACAAAAAGATGTAGGCATCTCTGCTCACAAGTTTCATTTCACCTAGTTAATAACAGCACTTTCAGTACAAGTAGAAAATTATTAAGCAGAGTTATGCTATACTGTGAATAACATCTTCTTATACCCAATTTTCAGGCCCAGTTTATGTTGAGATGATCAACAACCTTCTCCAACCTCTGATTGAGGCCAAGGATTGCACCGTAATTCGACACAATGTGTTCCACGCTCTACCCAACACTGCCAATGCCCTGATTGGCCGAGCTGCCCACATAGCTGTGCTGGATTCTGAACTGTTCCTGGAGAAATTTTTCCTGGTCACAGGACTCAACTACTTCAAATAATGGCTTTATAAAAGTCAACGAGGGCCCTGTGTAATACTCTAAAAAGCAACCAATGCACTTTGTTCAGTATCATCCAGACCCTTAGCTGAAACATACAGCTTTTTAGACTTGGGAGGTCCATGCAAAACATTGAAATAGGAGCCCCATTTGTATTTTAGGTGGACAGTGGAAAGGAGAAGGCCATATGAGAGTGGTTAAAGATATTGAAGCTGCTCCTATACCAGTTTAGGAAAGCCAAGCAAACCATCATTTACCCAGCTGTAGATTGTCATTTGCCTGGTGACCTGAAGTCTCATTCCAGATAATTCACAGGAACAAGGAGAAAAATAAACAAGTGTTGGGAGAGAGACGTTGGGACCAGTGTCATTATCTTAATAGCATAGAACAATGGCTTCCTCCCCGATTTAACTCAATTTGTCCAAAGCATTACCAGCTTGAGTGTTTGTTGGTTGATACAAGTTCATAGAAACATTTCAGAACTCAGGTCAAAACCTTTTTGTGTGTGTAGAACTAAAGATTATTTATGTGCAAAGAATCCTTTATAAATTCTTTTGTGCCATCTCTGTTTAAAAAACTGTGATTTCCATTCCATCATTCCTTTTCATATGTGGTTAAAGGGTTATTCTTCATAAACCTTTTTTTGGGGGGTGGGGGATGGGAATATGAGGGGGGAGGGAGTAAGGTAGTTCATCATTGATCCTAAGTATCCAGAAAATAAAAATACCCATGAAGAGTATTTTAGACTGGTTGGTCCAGGTACATTTTTTCTGGATCCCTCCTTAAATTGCTGGTCTAAATCATACTTTTGCCATTGGTTTTTGTTTTCAATCAGCAATATTTACCTACAAGAAATTGGAAACACTTTACTCCAAATAGAGCCTACTGTATGTGGGTTTGATGGCACTATTGGAATCATCCAAAGAAATGCCAGCTTATCACCTAATACTACTGGAGAGAATTGGAAAAAAAAGGAAGAGCATTAAAATAGCTAGCCATTCTTCCTTAATAACAAAACAAAGGCAATCCAAATTGAAGGACAAAGAATGGAAATCCTAACCTGGTTACAATGAGCATACCCTAAAGTATCACCTTGCCTTCAGAAAAGTGCTAAAAACTCACTCATGATAACGGACAGACAAGGAGATGTCAAAGTGACAAGATGAATTCAAAGGGGATGGAGCAATGCACTGGGTATCAGGAGACCCAGATCCAAGTCCATTTCTACCACTGGATGATTTATAGGCAGGTCACTCAATCTCTATGAGCTTTAGCTTCCTCATCTTTCAAATAAGGACTTTTGACTAGAAGCTACTTGCCAGCTCAAAAAGACTTTGAGGACAGTGGTCATTTTAGTAAGAAATGAAATTTCAAACATCATTGGTTTGGTCTTTCAGTAAAGAACTGAGAATACTGAATACTGGCTAAATTTGTGGCTTTGAGATAGATTTAAGTGGAATTCATTTAAAAGCCTAAGACAGAGGGTACTTCTTATGGAAGCCTATGGATATCAAAGGCTTCATGCTCTTACTCTGAAAGAATACCATTCATCAAAAATGGAAGCACTCCTTCAAGAAAATTCAGTGAGACTATGGTTCCAAGTACCTTTACAGCAAAACTCTGGGTCATAGTTTTAGCTTAGAGATGATTCTTGACTCTGACTTGTGTTCCATTAATCCCAGTAGTGAGTTGTTACCAAGAAAATAAATCATAGAATCATAGAATGTTATAATTTGAAATAACAATAGAAAATAGAATGTTAAAACTGGAAAGGACCTGAGTACATAGATTGTTACAGATTAAAGGGCCCTTGGAACTTAGAATGTTGAAACATATAAATATATATAATATCACAGCTGGAAAAAAATCTTTAGAAGCATGTGTTTCAGTCCTTTGATTTGAGAGATGAAGAAATTGAGGCCCAGTAAGGGTTAAGTGACTCATCCAAGTATGCACAGACAGGAAGTGCTAGAGCCAGAACTGGAGCCAAGTTCCATCAAATCACTTCCTGGTTCCATATTGTCAGAAGGTCTGAAGTGGATAACAAACAATCATCTCACTAATGACAATGTACAATCTCTGACTCTCTTTCTTTTTAGAAGAAAATGGTATCTACAAGGTCCTGTGGAGTCATACATCTCTCTGAATGTTCAGCACGATGGATTTTATGATGCATGTTCACCCCAGGAAAAAGGCTCACAATTTATAATCATGTCCCCATCTTGGACAAATGCATCCTTTCTCATGAACACATCAGTCTTGCCATTGCATGTCTATGAACCTGTCTGTGATATGTGTCAATGTGTGATCATTTGAAGGCCCTCCGAGCCATTGGCTATAAAGCCAAGATGAATCCAACAAGTATTGTCCATTTGAATTACCAGATTTTAAAGAAAATATCCAATGTGCTGCCTAAACTAACTGATAAAAATAATGGCAATAATAAATAGTTCAGCAATGCAAATGATTCGAGCTCCCCCAGTGCCTCTTTTTCACTGGGGCTAACTGTCTTTGTTGTAAAGACATTGTTACTGTAAAGCCCAACTGATTTGTGAGTATATGTTACAGTCATGTAGAAAATACATACTATTCTTATAAATAAGAGTGTGTGCATTGTCAGACTTCTAGGAACTCAAGGTAGGCTCATTTGGAAAGACTTTGTCATATATATAAAATAAAGATTTTATATTCACACACATACATATATATTAAATAGACACATACACCCCAACATGTATGCTCATATACATATATGTATAAATATATTAATGTATTTATGCTATACATATACAGACATGTATGTGTATATATTCTAATTTGATAAAAATATGGGAAAAGCCCTGGATTTGGAGCAAGACTGATTTTGAATCTTGGCCCTACTATGACAAGTATGACTATCAGCAGAACAGATTTAGAAAATCAATTCACCTCTCCAGGATCCTGTTTCTTCATCTGTAATATGACAGACATAGCCTAAATAGTACTTAATGTTACTGTCCACATTAAAGCTCAAGGAAGGGTGAGAGGGTGGGGAGGTGGAAGTTGTGTGTGTGTGTGTGTGTGTGCACATGTGCGAGCGTGAAAGAGAGAGAGAGAGAGAGAGAGAGAGAGAGAGAGAGAGAGAAACATGTTGTTTATTAGAAAACTAATCCTGATTCTGGCCTATCCAGTTTTATGCCATCTATTTTTGGGGGAAAAGTATGACTTATACTTTATATTTGATCTTTTAAATGTGTATATGTGTGGGTGTGTATAAATATATATATGTAACAGATAGAGACTGGGAAAGTAAGAGATAGAAATAAAGAAATAAACTCATTCTATCAGTTAAGAAAATGTATGAACCAAATATCTGCCAAGATAAGGATCTGGTTTTTTTCTTTAGAAAGATCATATATCATAGTGGCCAAAAGTCTGAATTTGAATTGGCAGTCACCAAGATCTAGGCTCAAGGCCAGCCCTTGTTACCATTACTATGTACAAGTCCACTTAGTCTCTCAGTGGTCAAAAATTTGAACTTAGAGATGAGTATACATGTACAAGCATGTATGTATATATATGTATATACATATACATACACTCTGTGTGTGTGAGAGAGAGAGAGAGAGAGGGGAGGGCAAAGATCATCTTTGTTCTAATATTGTTTTGTTTTCAGTTTCTATTGTTAGTGAAAATGGAAATTAGTTTTACTGAGAATAACTGGAATTATCATTGATCAGATTATAAGACAGATCAAGCAACCTACCTACACAGCTAGAGACCTTTGCAGCTATTTGCTGAAAATTTTCAAGAAATATACTAGAGATGGAGACATAAGACGACTTTTGTTTAAACTTTTTTTTATTACTATGACTAAAAGAAATTGAATCAATTTTGTTGTTGTTGTTGTTTATACTACTGTGAACCGCTCATTCAGGTTCTCATTTATTCTGGAAACTCATTAGATCATAAAACAAGAGGACTTAGATTTCAGAGTGAATTTAGAGTTTATCAAGTACAGCACCCAGGCAAACTAGTTAGTGCAGTGTATCCAAGCTTAGAGTCAGAATGATTCCTTTGTATGAGTTCAAATCTGGTCTTAGAATTTACTAGAATTTTGACTCTGAACAAGTCATTGACTCAGTTTCCTCCTGTCTAAAATGGGCAGGAGAAAGAAATGGCAAACCACTCTAGTATCTTTGCCAAGAAAATCCCAAATGGAGTAATGAAGAATTGGATATGATTGAAAAATGACTGAACAAGAACAGGACAACTTTCATTTTAAAGATGAAAAACTGAGGACCGGAAGAGACAAAGGTGGGACTTACCCATACTCTGAAGGTCCAGAGCTATGAATTTCTTCTTTTCACCTGGACAAATTCCCACTGTGAGGATTAATATTAAGCAAACATTTAAGTGAATAAGATACAAGAATAACCTAATTTTAGAGTTGAAAGCAACCTTCCAACATATTTGAAAATAGAACATAGAATGATAAAACTGGAAGAGACAGGATTATCTAGTCCAATGTTCTTATTATACAGATGCAGAAATGGGGCTTTAAGTATGGGAAGTCAATGTATCAAACCATGAGTTATTTGCAGAGCCAGGATTAAAATCAAGTTCTCATGATTACCACATTTCTGTTCTTTTCATTATTTTTCAGTGCTACACCACACAATACTGATCTTCTTTTCAGAAGACTACAGACTACAATTTATGCATCTAAATGATTTTTCCTTCTCAAATTAATGCCCTTGGTAATTAGTTCCCTAAAGTAAAGTTATACACTTATTCTAATAAGCTCAGTGATGGCTACTTGGGGTCTTGTGACCCAAATGCTGAGAAGCCAAGAAATAAGTCTTATTAACCTTTATAGTAGAACCTGATTTTTGAAGCAAAAATAGCATTTCCAAATTTGGTCACCCAACAGATTCACTAAACTTATTTTTTGCTTACATCCAGAAATGATAACATGATGGTCAGAAGGCATTTGAGAAATTATGCAGTCTAGGAGACCCCAACCTGGTTTCGGGTTCAACAGCTATCTATGGATAGATTTCAGGGGATCTATGAACTTCAATAGGTAAAAAAAAAAACCAGTATTTTACTTTCCATTGTAATCCTGTGGATTTTATTTTAAATCAAAAGCTTTAAAAAAAACTGAAAGTGAGTCCATAGGCTTCACTGGACTGCCAGAGGAGGGTCTATGACTTTTGATCTAGTTCATCTATTTGTTTTTACAGGTGAACCAACCAAAGGCAGGTAAATGCAATGATTTTTCCACCTATACGTAGCATACCTGGGATTCATAAAAGATATCATGGCCCTAGGTCTAATGCTCCTTCTATTATACTGCATTCCCTTCTTGAAACAAAGGATGAAGCTTTTCCCACAAATGAAAAGAATAAAAATATGCTATCTTCCCTGTTTCCAAAGACTGTTCCAGTCATGTACTGAGTACTGGATGGCACAGACTGCTTAAAAGATGACAACACTCATATGACTGATTTGTTTAAGCATAACTTACATTTCTATGTGGGATAGGATGAAAAAGAAATGCATTTATTAAGTTCTTACTGTGGGTCAAGCTACTAAACAAGCTCACTAAACTCTGAGAATAAATTTTTTTAAATGGAACAATTCCTTTTGTCAAAGCCCATATTTCAATTGAAGAAGAAAGCACATAACAAAGTATGAATGTATAGGCCCAATGGCCCTTAGGATATAGTGGCAAGGTAATGCCCAGATATGTAGAGGGCACAGTTGCAGGTTAGATTGCAAGGCCTATTGGTTCTTGGGGCCGTGTCAAGAGAGATGGTAAAGGTCAAGTGGATCTCTATCTTAGCACAGGGATTGTAGTAGGTGATGCCTTAATCATTGAAACCACCTAAGCTGTCACATGCCCCCAATATCTAATGGCCTGTATCCATCAACCTTGGGAAGGGAAGATCCTGATCGGGTCCAAGAAGGATACAAACTAGTGAACTGAAGAGAGTTCTCTCACATTAGCCTATGTATCTGCCCTTGAGAAGGATCTTTATCATGGTACAGTTGATAAGATACTCTTCACATAATGCCATGAGGAAGATAACCTCAAGTATTATTATCCTAGTTCTATAGAACAGGAAACTTAAGCTCAGAGAGCTTCACTACATGGTCCATATCCTGCATAACACATCAGAATTGAAGACAGGATTAAAACTAAATCCTCCTGATTCCAACTGTCAGAGCTCTTAATTCAATAATGTTTTGCCTCTCACATTATTATGTGAAATGACAATCTTATTTGATTCAGTTTGATCCAATGAATACCTTTTAAGTGAACACTTAATAAGCACTAGGTATTAGTGTCAGGTGCTATAGCTAGACAGGCAAAATCAAAACCATCTTTAATCTCAAGGGGATTCCCTTCTATTAGGAACTCTGGGACATCATGTGATGTCATGGAATCTGTGACTTGGAAGGAAATGAACAGGTCTCATGCAGATTGACTTATCCCTGAACATAAATTCCTTCTACTAAAGACTCAACAAGTGATTATCCACTCTTTATATGAAGATCTAAAGTGAGAGAGAACCCACTTCTTCCTTAGGGAGCCTGTTCCACTTTTACATAGTTCTAAGATTTAAGACATTGTTTCCTTAACATAAACCTAAATTGACCTAATTGTATGTTCTAACCATTGTTCCTTGTCTTGCCTTCTGGGACAAAAAAAAATCAGATTATTCCATAAAATGGCCTTAAATATATGAAGAATCCATTTGTGCCTTCACTGAATCTTCTCTAGGATAGTTCACTAGTTTCGTTAACTGATTTTCAAAGGCCATGTTCCCTCATCTTGATTTTAGTCTTCTCAGTGCCTACTAGTTTATTGGTGTTCTCAGCATATGTCATCGGAATGATATGATATAATATTTGGCATAGTCTACCACTACTATTTAAAATATAATTTTTTTCTCTAGGACTTTTGGGTTCCCCTGTTGTTCTCCCTGGTTCTTTGAGTCTAGCTGGAACCAAAAAAGTAGTTGATTTTGAAGGTAGTGAATTCCCCCATTGCCATAGATCTTCAAGTAGTTTAAGTCACCTGTCATCACTGTAGAAAGGATTTGTGCTTCAGGTAGGAATTGTAAAAAAATTATCACTGAGGTCTCTTACAACTTTTAAGATTCTATTCTATTCTATGAAAAAGTAGAAAGAAGAGAAAGTTGGGATTTAATGAGGGTTTACTGAGAAAGTTGATGTTTGAGTGCCTAAATTTGGCTACCCTTTAACGCCATGGCTGAAAAGGGGAACATTTAAACTATAGGATGATAGGTTTTGACTGAAATTATAATCATATAATTTATAAATATAGAATCACAGAATTGCAGAGGTAGAAGGAATTTCAGTATACATCATGTCCAATCCACACCTAAAAAACCCCCAATTCTTTCTATATTACATTCCTCAAATAATCTGCCATCATTGGCTTGAATATATTGAAAGAGGTAGAGCCATGCCTCCAAAGGGAATCCAATCCTGTTGGTTGATTTAATTATTAGGATTTTTCCCCCTCAGGTCATATAAATGAATCCTTTTGTAACTTTCATCCATTGCTCCTTATTTTGTCCTTTGGAATCAAACAACAACAAAAATTATCTTCTGTCAAAAGTCCTTCCAATCATTGAAGATATTTTTCATGTTTCCCTAATCATGATTCTTTTCTTTTCCAATCTAAACTTCCCAAGTTCCTTCAGATGACACTCATTTGACAACATCCGGAGACCTTTCAGCATCCTGGCTACATTTCTTGTATATATATACATATACCTCTGAAATGAGATACCCCAAATTGAATATAATACACCACATTTAGTCTGATATGTACAGAAGAATAGATGCACAAACCATCACCATCAAGCTCCCTGAATTGTCATGTATATATCTAATGTCTAAGAGCCAGCTATGTGGCCCAGTGGACAGAGCCCTGGGCCTGGGTTCAGGAAGAACTGAGTTCATATCAGTATACTTCTTAGCTCATATAACCTCTCTGTGCATCAGTTTCTTCAACTATAAAATGAAGACAATAAGAGAAACCAATTCTCAAGGTTGTAATGAGAATAAAATGAGATATCTGTAAAGCAGTTAGCATAGTGCCTGACATACAGTAGGCATTTATTAAATACTTGTTCATTTTCTGCCCTAGCCTCCACTATACTTGCTCAGAAACAAGGATATAAAAGAAAAAAATATAAAAATTGAAACATCCCCTCAATGAATGAACAATTATCCATGTATACAAAAACAATAACAAAATCCTTAGTCAATTGATGTTGGTGATATAAAATAAGAAGAGGGAGTACAATGCCAGTATTAGGAAGAGAACTGGAGATGTGAATTTTCCTTCTAGCTCTATCGCTCAAACTGTTACTGTGTGGCAACTGACAAGTCAGTTTGGCTCTCTGATCATTGATTTCTCTATTTGTCAAACTTGGAGGAAATGCACATACATAGTTTTGAGTAAACCACTTTATAAACCTTGAAGAGTTATAGAAATGCCAGTTTTAATAATTTCTAGGATGTAGTTCAGAACGTATGCCGTGGGAATTAAAGAGACCTCTTTGAGTGACAGGGGAGCAAGATGACCTTGTTTCTGTCATTTCGGTGGTAGTTTTCATTTTGTAACATGGTAAATAAATCAAACTCAACAAATTTCAATCCAAATTATTCTGCCCACTAAGTCATCTTAGATTTAATTTAATCCACTTAAACAAAAATTAAGTACTTTCTATGTGTAAGATCCTGGAACATGGTACTGAACATTACCATGTACTAGCAGGTTAAGTCAGTTCTCAATGTAGAATGGTAAGAGAAATGGATTTAGAGTCCAAGGACCAGGCTTCAAATCCTACCTTGATCAATAATTACCTGTGTAATTTTTGACAAGTAACTATTTCTTTTGATCCCAGTTTCCTCATCTGCAAAATGGGGGTCAGCTAGGTGGCCTTTCAAGGTCACTTCTCACTCTAAATCCATAACCCCTTGATCCTACACTCAGAATGCAAAAGAATAAAATGAGTTTTTGACCCCACACTTGAAGACACAAGCTAATCAGCATAAGATTAGCGTTTTCTAATTTAGTATTATGAAGAACACTCATTTCTTATTTTTATACAGTTTTACAAATATGAATTATTATTGTTAAACATAAATACTTAATAAGAACAAACCCAAGATCACTTTGAGGAACCTTCTGACAGTATTGTTCCTGTATAATACTTTGAATGGAGTCTTCTTCTTTTCTTTCTCAAGGGAAATTGACCACAGAGGTTTATTAGATCAAAGTGTAGAAGATACAGGAGAGACAGTGTTTGACCTCAATATGGAAAAATCTGCCTAACAACTTTAAGTTTCCAAAAGCATAATGACTTAACCTCAAGTGATAATGACTTTTCTATCACTGAAGGCACACACACCCACACACACACATGCATACATATATATATGTATATACACACACACGTACACACATGTATTTGCAATATATATATATAGTACACACATACATATATACACAAACACATTTGTACTTGTGACATATAATATGCATTTATATGTCACATATATACATATATTATAATATCAAAAGTTAGTCATCAAATGAGTCAGAATGCTAATATTTTCCTTCCTTAACGTGTGAGTTAAATGAGAAATCCTCCCATAAATGAGGCTTAACCATTCACACAAGATTGATGTACCAAGGTAGAGGCTTTAATGGTCATTGGCTAGAATTTCTCAAGATTTCTTCACTGTTTGTAGCTTTCCAGCTTATGACCCATGTTAGGGAATAAAATGTTACAACAAAAAATTTTAGAAACATCAAAGCTTCAACTCTGGGCTGGAGTGCAAACATTCAAAAGAAGACTTTGCCTCTACTTCAATATATAAGACTTTATCATGGTAAAAAGCTTAATTTTATTGTTCCCATCAATGAAATTAAATTAAAGAATGACATAAAACAACTGCCTTTCTTCCCTTTATGTGGAAAAAGGCCCAAATGGAAGAACTAGGATCAATGGAGGGAAGATGTAAGTAGACAGATTTCAGGAATAATAATGAATTTCTCAAGGATTAGACCTGCCCAATGATGAAATGGGCTTCCTTGTAAAGAGGTGAAAGTTCTTGATGTGAAAACAGGATGACGATGACGACTTTGAAGAAATGCTGTAGACTTAATTTTTGATTCACATAGGGACTTGGTCTTCATTATCTTTGAGGTTCTTTCCAGTCATGAGATTTTTATTTCATGATTCAGTAGCTTGTTAATAATACTTTGTTTTTCCTTTGTATAATCTCCTTCAATGTTTCAAAGAATTTAGAGGGTCTAAGGAATAGCCTTATGGAAACAGAGTTATTTCAAACAACTAATCCCAAATCACCAGTGTATACAAAAAAACTGCTTCCCAACACAATTTTAGCTCTTGGATGACATTAGGATCTTTTATTTCCCACTCAACAAATTACTTCCACAATCCAGGACACATTATTTCCTAATTGTGATTGAATGAGAGTTAGGAGTCATCTCCCTGAAGGAAGAAAACTGTCTATGACATCCCCAACAAGTGTTCATTTAGCCTCTGTCAAAACTGGAACTGAATTAGAGCTTAAAGTGATCTAATAGGTCAGTAATCCTATCCCTTCATTGAGGAAAGTGCAGCCCAAATTGACTCATCCAGGGTTACACAGATTTTAAGCAGAGGAACCAAGTTTTGAACCCAAGTTTTCTGCCTTCAAAGCCAGCACTCCTTTGCACCATGCTACTTTCTTACCCTCATTGAGAGAGAGAGCTCACTACTACGGCAACAAAGTACATTATATTTTAAGACAATTATAATTTCTAAATGTTTCATCCTTATAAATTGAAATTTGCCTCCCTCTAGCAGGCACCTCATTGTTCTAGTTCTAAATGATACTAATTCTATTCTTTGGGAGTGAGCAGAATAAATGTAATCCCTATTCTGTCTGACCTTTCAAAAAATCATTATTTGGCAATATGTTCTATTAGAGTGAAGAAAATTCTTCTGACCTTTCTAATCTTTCTGTAAGCGCTCGCACACACACACACACACACACACACACACACACACACACAAAACCACTTGCAATTCCAGCTATGTAAAATACTTCAGTGAAGATTTAAAATGTTATTCTAGGGATTCAGGATTGTTTTTAAAAATTGCTATGTTTGTCTTTTAATTCAGATTATATGGTACCAAAGGCATCCATCAGCAAATAATAACTGGATCTACCAAATTTCAAATGAAGTATGCTCAAGTGTGTGTCCCATAAGAAGAGTTAACATTCTCACATAGTTAGTCCTTATAAGTATAAAAAATTTAAAAAAGAATAAAAACCAGAAAGAAGAACCTTGTTCAAACACTATTTCTGTTACTTACTAACTGACAAATTGTCTTAAACCATTTGGCATCTCCATGCTTCAATTTTCTCATGATGAAAAAATAGAAATAGCAATACTTATATTTATTCCCTCAAAGTGTTGCTGTGAGGATCAAAGGAGTTGATCTCCAGGGCCTTTCTAAATTATAGAAGTGCTATGGAATTTGGAACTATTGTTCTTATTAAAATATAATAATTTAGCTGTTGTAATTCTAACACTCTCTAACTGTGCTCATGCATTCCATGTTGTGAAGTCCCTTTCAGTCTAGCATTCTGTATCCAATATTCTAACATATGTGTATGTGTGTGTATGATTCTCACACATGGAAAAATATTTGTGTGGATATGTATACATATACATATACATAAGACAGCATTATAAATGACACATATAATAATTCTTTCTGGCCTAGATCTATGATTTCGTTGATCTAGAAATTCCCCTACCATTTCAGATGAGCATCTGGTCTTTACATCACAGTTTTATAGAGTTCAGTTTGGAAGGGTTTAGGGGAGGACGAGACAATGTGCTACCCTGACTTAAGTCATAAATCAAGTATGTTTTACAATCATGGTTTAAACATAAATCTTCTTGACTCCAAGTCATGACATCTCTATCTATTATGCCATATTTCCTATATCCCCATTATCTTTTTCCTTAAAATATCTTTCCTACATCAAATACAGAAGAACAAACTCAGTAATCTTTATCTCCATATAATTTCACCTCTAATGGGTAGCATTGGAAAGAGTAATTTTTAAAGGCTAGGTGTGAGATGAGTTGAAGACTTGTGAGCTGTTCAGAAAACTTAAAAGAAAGAATTAATCAACAAGTATTTGTTAAGTTTCCATTGCACATCAGGCCCTGGACTAGGAGATGAGCATACAAGAATTAAACAAATTTTAATCTGAAGAGTTAGTCAGTTTTTACCTCCTTAACAGCTTTCACTTAGTTTTCAGAAGTTGTCTTTGAGGTGATTGCTTTGGGTTTATAGCAAGTAAGCCTCATTACAAGTATAATGCTGCAATTCGAAACTCCATATCCTCCTTATTTTGGAGTAAAATTTTAATTTCTGTAGAATGGTGTAACAGCAAGTACTGTAGCATGCTCAGGATGATCTGCTAGCACAGGTTCTTTGATCTACTTTTCTAGGAAAGACTGCTCAAAAAGGGGTTAATAATCCTACTTTTAATTGTATTTGTTAGTTCAGAGGAAAGGTCAGCACCTGAATGTCAGAGAAAATACAAGCAGAGAAATTAGCATAAAGATCAATAGACAAGCTCCAATTGTCTGAATAAAGCATTATTGCTATATACTTTACATGTACCATTGGATCAAGAGAGCCTTTACATTTGAGTATGGGGAATGGGGGTCTGAACATATAGCTACTCAGAGTTTCAGCCAAGAAATCAAGCAGTCCTTCTCATAAACGTACCCCTCCACACACACACACACACACACACACACAGACACACACACGCACACACACGCACACACACACACACACAAAATACCAACTCAGAGTAAATATACACTTCTCAAAGTCAGAAGACATCACAACTCTCAGGAGTCAGGGCCTAATTAGGTCACTGCCTTCCTACAAGTAGGCTTCCCCCTAGGCAAACTCCTCTTTAGGCAAGTCCATCTTCCAACAGGCTCCAAGGGAGGTCTATTAATGGGTAAGGAAGATCTTATTATCTCATTAACATTACAAATGGAATTAAATGAGATAAACTCTGAAGTTCCTTCTGATCTTAATATTCTATGTATAGGTCTAAACTTTTTTGGTTCTGAAGTTTCATCCAACTCTCAACAGATACTCTGTATTCTTACATGTAAGTTCATAAGATAAAGCACTGCATTTCAGTTGTTTTAACATTCCATTTTCTAAAGTCACTCCAGCTTCTCAATTCAATGATTTTGTTGAAAAAAAAAGGGGGGTGAGGATTATTTTCAGACAGTTTGAGTTCTTCAAGGGAATATGACCACTTAAGTTTTATCTATGGTGATATATCAAAATTATTATACTGGCTTCTTCAGAGATGGAAGATTCTGTACAACAAAGGAAACAAAAAGAGTTTATATTGACATTTTACTGGATGTACCACCCCAACCCTAACCTTTTAGAACAAATGCATGACCTTAGGCAATAACTTGCTTCCTGATCCAAAAAAGGCTTTGGATAGACTTTAACAAAGATTGGTAAGTGGTAGTTTGTCCTTCTCCTTAGCCCGTGTCTTCTTAGGAATAATTTTTACTTGCTCCTTCCTTCTGGGATCATACCTGTATCCCCTGTGTTATGGTAATTATGTTGAGTTCTGAGTGCTTTTAGAGGGAAATTGACAAGTTGGACCATATCCAGAGCAGGGTATCCAAGATTATGAAGGGACTGGAGACCCTTTCCCCTACACTCCCAACATCCAGGACACATTAGCTAATTGAGGTTGGATGAGAGTTAGGAGCTATCTCGCTGATGCCAAAAAATAAATTGCCATATAGTTTCTTTGTTAAAACAGACATTAGATATAAAGGGAACTGAGAAGACACTAATCCTATCCCGTCACCGTATAAATGAGGAAAGTATAACCCAGAGAGGTTGATTGATTCATTCAGGGTTACACAGATTTTTCAGCTGGAGTCAAGTTTGGATCCTGGTCTTCTGCCTCCATATCCAGTATTCCTACCTCTTCACTAGGCTTCTTTCTATCTTCATTGAGAGGGAATGTACCACCATCACATAATGGTCCATTATAATTTTGAACAACTATAACTTGTTATAGTTACCAAAGGAGAAACAGCTGAAGAAACTAAGGATGTTTAGATTACAGAAATGAGACATGGGGTATAATAACTATCTTTAAGAATCTGAAGGGTTATCTTTTGGAAAAAGGGCAAAACTAGGTAGAACTTCTTGTTATTTTTTGTTTTGTTTTGTTAGGGAAGATTCCTTAGAGGAAATATGTCAAGTTAAATATTATATTGAAATTCCTAACAATTTAAAAAATGGAATAGACTGATTTGGGTGGTAGTAAGTTCTCTGTCTATAGAGGTATTCTAGCCAGAGACCTAGATGATGATTTCTCCAGGCTCTAGAAGAGAGGAAAATGACCTAGAAGTTTGAAGACAAGACTTCATGCCACTGCCCTGTTGCTAACTAGCACTTTAATCTTGAGCAATGTTCTTTCCCTCATTTTCCCCATTTCTAAAATGAGTAGGCCGTACATTATAATCTTTAATTTCCCTTCTAATTCTTACATTCTATGATTTTCTGAGTTTCAGGCACTAGGAAACGGCAGAACCTCTTCTTGTTCTAAGATTTTCTGAATTTGAATTCTTATTTCTTGGAAGCCTCAAACAGATACATCTAGTACAGCAAATACAGAGATTATCACTGTAAGAAGGGACAACCCTTGGGAGAAAGATGAAGATTATTTGGGGCATCCTCATATTCTTTCTATCAAGACTATTCTTTTCTAGCCAGTTCTTTCCTGGGATCTGCCACCCAGCTCTGGAGCCTGAATCTCAATTTTGGCTTTCAAATCATATTTTAAAATAAGATTCCACCTACGTGCATTTGCATTTATTTAAAAGGGGGTTGGAGTGGAATTTGCTTGAGTTGCTAATCATGATGAAGGAGGCATCCTAATACAATTAGTTTAAGTCAGAATACATGAGTTCTGTCTCCTTACTAGCTGTGTGATCAAGTCCATGACTTCTGTGAATCTTAGATCCCTCATCTGTAAAATGGGAGTATTAATATCTATAAAGAAGAATGAACAGGTAATTAATAGACTGAATAAAATAACGAATCTTGATCCCTTTATAAATTGTGAAATGCTGTTGAGTCCAGAAAAGAGAAGACTCAGGAATGTTGCTGACTTGAAGTATTGGTTGTTTCTTTATACCAGGTTGCTCCCCTCATCATTACAGCCTTATTTTCCTCCATGATGCCATTCTATGGTTTTTTTTTTCAATCAGTCCATATGCCCTCCCTTTTCTAAAGTTTAACCCAACTCCATTCAATGTTATGTTTTCTCAACATGTTTCAAAAATTGTAGAACATCTGGCCTCAATGATACAGTGACTAGCCAACCTAATCAGGAAGGCTAAATGCAGTTGGGCCAAAGGTCTGATGCCTGGATCCCTTTGCAAAACCACTCTCCTTCTAGTTATTTTTTGAAAAGCAACGGTATTTTCTCTGGTGCCCCCTTTGATAAGGCTAGAGGGATTAATGTCAGCACTTTAATGCCAAAGGATTTAACCTATCGAGCATTTAACTGGAAATAATACCCCTTTTGTCTCCTCTATTTGGCTGGAGAAAGGCAATTCATGCACCAAGTGGCTGGAAATGGCTTCATTTTAATAAAGAAATTGCACTAATCTTCCAGATGGGCCTAAAGTGGGTCATGCATGAGGCTGTGAATAAGGTTACCTTCTTTGTAATTTGAGGACTTCATGCATTCAAACCAAATCTTTACCAGTCGAGGCAGCTCATAAGTAGAACTCTTAGATGCCCAGTGGTGCCCATGACAGAGTAAAGAGTAATGCATATGCTATTTCAATACGTCTGAAGATTGTGGTTTCATAAGTGTGGATCTCCCTCTACATCTTGGGTGTCAGCTTCATGAGTAAGTTGGAGACATCACAAACAAAAACAAAGCAAAACAAAAATATCCCCTGGTGCACAGTTTTCTGGCAGTGAGTCTTTCCCCAGTTACCTCTGCTCTTTCTCTTGGAAAAGAATCACACAGTCCATTTCTGTGCCCAAGGTCACAGGGCTAGTAATTGATTTGAACTCAGGAAGTGCCTAGCCTTTAAGAATGTAACCTCCCTGCCCCAGTTCCCTATCTCCTCACCAATGTGAGGCATCTACTTTAGTTGAGAAATGCATATAATAAGCTCCTCACCCCAGAAACTCCCCCCTCCCATTTATTATGGGAACTTTGAGATAGATTACAGGCTTAAAAAAGTTAGAAAATATATTGTAGCCAATATATAATATTTCAATGCCTAAATTCTATACATGGTACTATTAGCATTGCATTCAACTACAATGGCTTCTGGAAATGGGAGATTTGGAATAGATTTCTTTCACAGGCATCATAACCTGTCTACTCAGCTTATCAGCGAAGGTACGTTGACAATCATTTTCAGTTTAGGTATCCTATGAGAGATGTCCTTTGTTTTTCTTTAGGGTGCTCAGAATTTTACCAAACCTACTACTGGCCATAGTCTTCTGTGGAAGTCTCTTATTGGGCTCATTCATAGATTGATAAGATGCTTGTGTATTTACATTTTTACAAGTTGTATTGCCTTATTTGTGTGTATTAATGACCCAACTAAAATGGGTACTTTAAAAACAAGTAGAATTCAGTTAAACATAATAAAGCAATTTGTGGAAAAATTCACAGAGAATGGATTTCCTAGTCTAACATTTTGACCTTTTCGATATCTAATAAGATTACTTACCTGAGGAGGGATAAAACTCTCCAGTTCTTCTTCTTTTCTTTTTTAATTGGAAATTTTTCCAACCACATTTCTAAAAGCTTTTGAATTTTTGTTCACTCTGTCTTGTCTTGAATATACTTTCATCACAAAACTGAGACAGGCAGGGCAAGTATTATTAACCCATGCTGTAGAAGAGAAAATTGAGGCTCAACATTCAGTAAGGTTTCCCTTTTCCACCTTTATAGAAAACCATATACTTTGCAAAATACTATCCTCACCACTGCCATAGGGATAGGAAAGGCAATGTTATTATTCCTGTTTTGCAGAAGAAATTAAAGTGCAGTATTTGATGACAGGTTGTTTTTTCCCCCTACATTTTTGAGGGGGGTGTGTAAAGCCGATCAACAGTAGATTGCTGAGAGAATGCTACTGTGAAGAGCTTTTAAGATTCGGATTACACAGTATTAGTGAACACTCTGTTTATTCCATTACAAAATCAGATTCAGTACAATGTTCATAGTATCAACAATTCACAATATTATATACAATCTTCAGAACAAGGAGAGTCTCAATATTATATCTTATTACA
>CM053594.1:76438703-76466286 GCA_028646575.1 Pseudocheirus occidentalis
AGGAGAGTAGGGGGAAGGGGATGAGAGGGGGGATGATGAAGGGGAGGGCAGGTTGAGGTGGAGGGTTGTTAGAAGCACACACTCTGAAAAGGAACAGGGTCAAAGAAGAGAATAAAACAAGTGTGTGGGGGGGATAGGATGGAGGGAAATATAGTCAGTCTTTCACAATATATCCACTATGGAAATGTTTTGCATAGCTACACATGTACAATCTATATTGAATTGCTTATCTTTCCAGAAAGGGTGGGTGATGAGAGAGGAAGGGAAAAAATCTGGAATTCAAAGTTGTAAAATCAAAGTTTAAAAAATAATAATACTTATTATTATTAATTTTTACATGCAACTGGAAAATAAGATATACAGACATTGGGGTATGGAGATCCATCTTGCCTTACCAGAAAGTGGGAGGAGGGATGGGGGAGGATATAGGAGAGAGCAGACTGGGGGATGGGGTACACAATGGGATCACTGTTTTAGGGGAAAGATGGGGAGGAAATTTGTAATTCAAAATCTTGCAGAAATAAATAATGTAAACCAAAAATAAACATAAAATTTAATTTAAAAATAAATAAATATTTAAATAAAGAATATAGCAGTTTAAAAAAAAAGCCTGAAGCTTGGGACAGAACCCTTCTTCCTTTCCACCCATAAAGAAAATGTAGATCAACATTAATACAAAGTTTCAGATGAAGAAATAGGGTGGGAAAATGAGTAAACAATAAAAAAAAATTAAGCTTATCATAAAAACTACTATAACGAGAGGGAAGAAAAGACACAGACTCAGAAAAAGACAATGACATCAAAATAGCTATAATCAAAGCAGCAAAGAAAAAAAAGTTACTTGAATACAAATCTAACAAGAATTCCTAGAGAAGCTAAAATACAATTCCCATATTCAAAGTGGTAGGGAAAAATAGATAAAGAAATGAAAACAAAGGAAGAGAATCATGAAAAGACAATTAACAGCCTGGTAAAAGGCACAAAAAATAATGATGATGAAAAAAATCCTTAAAAAGTGGCACTGGAGAAATGGAAGATAAGGTAAAAAAGCTCCCTGAAGAAAATCATTACCTAAAAATTAGAATTGGACAAGTGTAATCTAATGACGTAACGAAATATCAAGAAACAACAAAAAGTTAGAAAATAAAATAGAAAGTCTCAAATATTCATGTGAAAAACAATTGTCCTGGAAAATAGATTGATGGAAAATAATTTAAGAATTATTGGTTTATCTGAAAACCAGGACCAAAGAAAAGTTTAGAAATCATGTTTCAAGAAATTATCAAGGAAAACTTCCCTGATATACTAGAACCAGAGGGTCAAATGGAAATTGAAAAAAAATCCAGTACTAACCACCTGAAAGAGATCCCAAAATGACAACTCTCACCGAGTGGGGGTACACTCTCTCTCTCTCTGCACCCTCTGTGAAGACTGCTCAGAAAGAAGAAGGGAGAGAAACTATCTTGACACCAGAGACAGATTTTTGTAAGACTGGACAGACCCGAGTCCTGGGTTTCCTAAGAAATTACACAACCTAGGGCCTTTTACTCCTTCCCTTGCTGTCAATCAGCCTAAAGTCCTTCAGGAATTTTAGGAATCTCTTAGAGTCCTTCCCCCTTCTTCACTTCGGCATTTGTCAAATAAGGATAGGCACATTTGGACTGGCTATCCCCTATTTCCTTGTTCCTTATCATTGGAGGAAATTTCACAGCCATCCTGTAAGCCCACCTCTCAGCCACTGAGAGATAGTGGCAGGCTTCTTTGTTCCTTTTCATTGGAGGAAATTTCGCACTCAGATTATAAACCCACCTCCCAGCCAATGGAAGAAGGGAAAGTGGTGGGAGGGGGCTTAACTGCATTACGGTACAAATTCTTGTTTCATCTTTTGTAATACATCTCATTCGGCTTGTTTGTACTGGTGGAAGGGATGTCCTCTTCTCCCAAGAATTGAATAAAACTTCCTCTTCTTTCCTCAAGACACCTTTGACTTTTAATTTTTTTAAGTAAGGGATTTTTGGGGTCCCCACACCTCACACATCAGGAATGTTACAGTCAAATTCCAGAGCTTCTAGATCAAAGGGAAAATATTTCAATCAGCCACAAAGATGCCATTCAAATATGGAGCCACAGTTAGGATCACATTAGATTTAGCAGCTACCACATTAAAGGAGTGGAGGGCTTGAAATAGGATATTCCAGAAGACAAAAGATCTGGGATTTCAACCAATAATCACCTACCCAACAAAACCAAATATAATTATTGTGGGGAGAAAATGAATATTTAGTGAAATAGAGGATTTTCAAGTATTTCTGATGAAAAGGCAAGAGATGAATAGAAAATTTGACTTTCAAATATAAGACTCAAGAGAAACTTAAGAAGGTAAACATTAAAGAGAAATTAAAAGGTATTCAATAAGATTAAAATTTTGCCTTCCATTTGGGAAGATGATGTATGTAACTTTTAAGAGCTTTATCATTATTAGGTCAGTTAGAATGATTCCACATTGAATGAGGGCACAGGAGGGAGTTGACTTCCTGGAATAATATTAATAAAAAGGGATAGGCATGAAAAAGAGAATCCCTGGGAGAAAAGCGAAAAAAGAGGAGAAAAAATTAGTAGAAGAATGTGGACTATTATCTCATGTAAAAGAGCTGTACAAAGAAGAGCTTTTTAAACAGTGGAGGGGAAAATGGTGAAGGGTGAGCAAACAACACATGAGCCTCGTCCACCTCTAAATTGGTTTAAAAAGGGAACACAGACACACACAATATCAATACACACATACATATGTACATATATATGTATGCATGTATACATATGTATATATGCGGATACATAAATATGTATAAATGCATGTGCCTATATGCATATATACACACATAAATATATGCACACATACATATATGAATTAGCAAGAGAAATTTATCTTAGCAGGGAAGCAGACATGTAAGGGAACAAGGGAAAGGGGTGCTGATAAAAGGGGGAGGCAGATAAAAGAAGGAAGTGGTCAAAAGCAAAAGAGACTTTGGAGGAGGGACAGGACAAAAAGAAAGAGAGAAGGATGAAAAGAAGAAAACAGGATAGAGGGTAATATGTGATTAGTAGACATTAGTATGAATGTGAATGGAATTAACATCCATAAAATGGAAGCAGATAGCAAAATTGATTAGAATCCAGAATCTAACAATATGTTGTTTACAAGAAACGCACAAGACACAGTAAGACACACACACAGAGTAAAAATAATGACCTAGAGCAGAATTAATTATGCTTCTGCTGAAGGAAAGGCTAGAAATTATGATTTCAGGGGGAAAATTGAATTAATGAAAAAGAATAAGTGGGGAAACAATATTTCACTAAAAGGAAGCAGAGGCGATGAAGTGTAGTATCAGTACTAAATATATATGCATCAAATTACATAGTATATAAGTTCTTAAAGTAAAAGTTAAATTAATTACAGGAGGAAATAGATTGTAAAATTATACTAGTGGGGGACTTCAACTTTACTCTCTCAGCCCTAGACAAATCTAATTGTAAGAAAGAAATCAGAGAAATGAACATTAGAAAAGTTAGGTATGAAAGACCTCTGGAGAAAATTTAATGGGAATAGAAATGAGCATATCTATTATCAGACGCCTATGGCACCTTCACAAAAATTGACCATGTATTTGGGCATAAAAATCTCACCCAAATGCAGAAAAGGAAAAATATTAAATGTACCATTTTACATACCATAATGCAATAAAATTGCATTTAATCAATTGTTGTGGAAGCAAAAATTGCAAGATAATTTAAAATCCTATTGAAAATGTGAAAATTCTAATCCTATAGAATTAGTGAATCAAAGAATAAATTGTATAAACAATCAAAATTTCATTAAAAAGAACGACAACAATGAAACAAAAACTCCAGAATTTGTGGAATGTGGTCAAAGTAGTATATAGGGAAAAATTTATCTCTAAATGCATGTATCAATAAATGAAAGAAAGAGCATATTTGTTAATTGAGTACGCAATCAAAAATAACCTAGAAAAAGAACACATAGTGAAAAGCAAAGGAAAAAAATGAAGTAAAAAAATATTGAACTGAGATAGTTTTATGAAAAAAAAAGATAGATCGTTGGATAATTTGATTAAAAAAAGAAGAAAGCCAAATTATTAGTAAAAGACATGAAAATGGTGGAAGCACCACTAATGAAGATGAATTTAAAGTAATTATTAGTAGTTGTTTTGCCCACTTATATGCCAGTAAAACTGGTAATTTAAGTGAAATGGAGACTAACAAAAATATAAAATGCTTAAATTAACAGGGAAGGAAATAGAATATTTAAAAAACTATACTGTAGAATTGATCAATGAGCTCCCTGAGGGGGGAAAGATCAAGGACCAGATGGATTTATAATTGAATTCCAACTAACATTTAAAGAAAAATTAATCCCAATACTATATAATATATTTGAAAAATATTGGAAAATAACCATACCAAATTCCTTTTAAGACACAAATATGTTTTTGATACCCAAACCAAGGAGAGCAACAAAAGAGAAAGAAACCTATAGATCACTTTTAAAATGAATATTGATGCCAAATTTTAAGTAAAATTCTAGCAAAGAAATTACAGCAATGTATCACAAAGATCATATAATTTGATTAGTTGGGGTTTATACTAGGGATGTAGGGCTTTTTAAATAACAGGAAAACTATCTGCGTATTTGAAAGTATCAATAAAAATCAACCAGTAACAATAACAACAAAAATCATATGATTATACCAATAGATGCAGAAAAATCCTTTGCCAAGATATAGCTTCTTATTAAAAACACTAGCAAGTATAAAAATAAATGGAACCTCTCTCTTAATTAATTTTTCGTTTTCAACATTCAATGTTATAAGATTTTGAGTTCTAAATTTCCCCTTCCTCCACTCCCCCCACCCAAAGACAGCATGCAATCTGATATAAGGTACACATGCACAATCATATTAAACATATTTCCACATTATGTTTGTGGGAAAGAAGAATCAGAAGAAAAAAGAATAAGAAACACTAAAAGAAAAAAAAAGAGAAAATGGTATATTTTAATCTTCTTTCAAACTCCATAATTCTTTCTCTGGATTTGGATAGCATTTTCCATCAAGAGTCTTTTTGACTTGTCTTAAATCACTGCAGAGAGGAGCTAAGTCTATCAAAGTCAGTCATAATATAATGTTGCTGTTATTGTGTACAATGTTCTGGTTCTGTTCACTTCACTCAGTACCTGTCAGTTCATGCAAGTCTTTCTAGGTTTTTCTGAAATTCACCTGTTCATCATTCCTCTCCTCTCCTCTCCTGTCCTCTCCTCTCCTCTCCTGTCCTCTCCTCTCCTCTCCTCTCCTCTCCTCTCCTCTCCTCTCCTCTCCTTTCCTTTTCCCTATTTGGTGGTGAAGGGCAGGGTATTTGGGGTTAAGTGACTTACCCAAAGTCACATGGCTAGTAAGTGTTAAGTGTCTGAGACCAGATCTGAGCTCAGGTCCTCCTGACTCCAGGGCTAGCGCTCTATTCATGCTTCTACCTAGCTGCTCCTGTTCATCATTTCTTACGGAACATAGTATAGAAATAGGAATAGTATTCCATTACATTCATATACCACAACTTGTTTAGCCATCCCCCAATTAATGGGCATCCCCTGAATTTCCAAATAGTTACATCACAAAAAGAGCTGTTAAAAATATTTTTGTACATGTGGGTCCTTTTCCACTTCTATGATCTCTTTGGGAAACAGACCTAGTAGTGTTATATTGCTGGATCAAATGGTATGCACAGTTTTATAGCCCTTTGGGCAAAGTGAAACTTTTCATAAAATAAGAATTAGCATCTATCTAAAACCAAGAACAAAAATTATCTTTAATGGGAATAAAACTTGAAGCCTTCCTAATAAGATCAGGAAGGAAGAATGCCCATTATCACCACTGATATTCAATATTGTATTAGAAATGTTCACTATAGCAATTAAAAAAGAAATTTAAGAAATAAAAATAGGTAAAGAAAAACAAAGCTATTAATCTTTGTATACTTAAAGAATTCTAGAAAATCAACTGAAACACTAGTCAGAACAATTATCAATTTTGGCAAAGTTGCAGGATATAAAATAAAGCAACATAAATCTATACACTAACAAGAGCTAGCAGCAAGAGCTAGAAAGAAAAATTCCATTTAAAATAATTGTAGACAACATAAAATACTTGGGAGTCTACCTTCCAAGACAAACTTGGGAATTATGAGAACACAAAATCCTTTTGACACAAATATATATCTAAACAATTTGAGAAATATTAATCCCTCATGGGTGGCCAAGCCAATGTAATAAAAAGTGACAATTCTACCATAGTTAATTTACCCATTCAAAACCCTAACAACTAAATTGCCAAAATTATTTTACAGAGCTAGAAAAAATTAAAAACAAAATTGATCTTCAAAAACAGAAGGCCAAGAATATCAAGGGAATCCTTAAGGAAAGAATCCAAGCAGTTCCAAATTTTGAACTATGTTACAAAGTGTCAGTCGTCAGAACAATCTAATACTGACTAAGAAATACAGTGGTGAGTCAGTAGAATAGATTAGGTGAATAATATGCAGTAGTAAATCCCTATAGTTATCTAGTGTTTGAAAAACTCACTCATCTAAGAACTCAGCATTTAGCACAAGAACTCAGTATTTGACAAAAATTGTTAGGAAAATTGGAAAGCAGTTTGGCAGAAAATAGGCATAGACTGACCTCTCACATTGTATACCAAGATAAGGTCAGAATAGATAAACGATTTAGACATAAAGAGTGGTATCATCAGTAAATTAGGGGAGCATGGAAAATATGTCCGCCATATATGTGGATAAAGAAAGAGCCTGTGTCCAAACAAAACAACAAGATTGCAGGAAGGAAAATTAACAACTTTGATTACATGAAATTAAAAAGATTTTGCACAGATAAAATTTAGCACAGACAACATTAGAAAGAAAACCGGACAGGAAAATTTGATAGCAGGTTTCTCTGATAAGGGCCTCATTTCTCAAACGGATAGTGAACATTGCCAAATTCATAAAAAATAAAAGCTCTTCCCCAGTTGATAAATGATCAATGGATTTGAACGGACAGTTTTCAGAGGAAACAGCCAAAGCTATCGATAGGCACATAAAAAATGGTCTAAATTACTGCTGGTTAGTGAAGTGCAAGTTAAAAACAACTCTGAGACACCACCTCACATCTATCAGATTGTCCAACATGAGAGGAAAGGAAAGTGACCAATATTGTAGAGGATGTAGAAAAATAGGTACACTAATTTGCTGTTAGTGGAGTTATGAAATAATCCAACCATTCTATAAAACAATTTGGAACTATGCTCAGAGGGCCGTAAAACTGTGCATATCCTTTGACCTGGCAAAACCACTGCTAGGTCTGCCTCAGAAAGAGATGAAAGAAAAGATAAAAGGACATATTTGTATGAAAATATAGCATCTCTTTTTGTGGTGGCTAAGAGTTGAAAACTGATGGAATTTCTATCAGCTGGGGAATGGACTTAAAAAGTTATGGTATATGACCGTGATGGAATATTTCTGTGGAAAAAGAAATGATTTGTGACATGGTTTCAGAAAAAAAAAGAAACACACGAAATACTTACATGGAATCATACAAAGTGAAGTGAGTAGAACCAAGAGAACTTTGTCCTCAGTAACAGCAGTATTGTAATGATGATCAACTGTTAAAGACTTAGTTACTCCATAAAGACAAAGATCCAAGGCAATTTTAAAGAACTCATGATGAAAAATACTATCTTCCTCCAGAGAGAGAACACTATGAACTCTTGAATATCTTTGTTGTTTGTGTTTTCTTTTTGAAACATCACCAATATAGAAATATATTTTGCATGATTTCTTTCATATGTACACACACATGTATATATATATGTATATATATATATATAATTGAAATTAAATTGCTTGCCTTCTCAAGGAGTGGGTAGGGGAAGGAGAGAATTTGAAGCTCAAAATGAAAAAAAGATTGTTAAATTATTTTGTATAATTGGAAAGTATTTAACAAAATAAAACTTATTCTAAAAATGAAATTATTCTGATAAAATGTATTCTTATAATTATTATGCTTACAGAAGTAGAAATGATCATTATTCTTATTGTTAATTCAGTTGACTTTTGTCTTTTGTTTTGTATCTCTACTGATTAGCACAGTCTTTGGCACATGGTAGGTACTTAATGTATGTTTATTGATTGTAAGTTTTGAGATAGTGTTTTACTTCAAAGGGATGTTGTTGCATTGGTATACACATAGTATCAGGAAAATAAGTAGAAAGTATTGAGAATGTTGAATGGACCGACCATCTGTAGCGAATTTATAGGAAGACATGAACAAAGGCTTCTAAGATTGGGTGTCCATGGATGGGCTGTGGTCTGTCAACTTTGAGGGAGTTCACACATCAGTGATATCACATAATATTAAGTCCAGTGGAGACTTGAGAATCAATGCCTTTCTGCAATCTTTTCTCATTTTAATGGCATTGCTCCCTTATGGTCTTACTTCTACCTATCTTTTGATCCCTTCTTAGTATATGAATCTTTATTTTAGGCAAGGTCTTACAGTCCAGTACATTGATTCTGATTTGATTATTAAAATGCCAGATTTAGTAACCAACCTTGACCTAGGTCACATATCTAGTAATTCTAGAGCTAGATAAATTCTAGCTCTCTTGATGCCAAATAAAGACTTGGAAACTTTTTGTCACACAATCTCAGATGAACTGGGTTGAAGTTGTTTCTCTACTGCTTGAGTTCTGCAAATTTAAAAATATACTTAACCTAGGATTATAAAATCATAGGTTTGAATCTTGATGAGATATTAAAGGACATCTCAAAGGTGAAATGTGAAATAGGGAAGCCTGAAGGAAGGCAAGGTTTAGGGGAAGAAATAATAGTTCTTTTCTGAAATTTCATTTTACAAAGTGTAATAATACTTGCCTTACTTAGAATCACATAGAGTTGAAGCTCAAATGCAGTGAGGGATATGAAAGTATTTTGTAAAAAGCTCTACTCATCAGGAATTAAAAGAATACAGTTCAACTTCAAAGTCAAATATCTCTCCATCTCAGCAGTCACTAAGACATATTTTGCTCCTTTCCTTATCTTGACTCCTTGGTAACTAATTCAACCACCTTCCCCTTATTTAATCACTAATCTTACCCTGAAAAGTCTCAGGCTTTGATTGCTCTGGACATCCACTGCCTTTGCTCCTATTTACATACAGCTGAATGGGGGTGGAAAGAAAATCATGAAATCACGTTGACTTGGTCCACTACAAATTTGTTTCATATACTTTCAGCTGGGCCCTCATTGTGGCTAGAAAGTTGTTTTTATATCTCTCATTCAACTCACTACAGTGTTTTTTCCATAACTTTTCATATCTCCTTAAACCTCCTATGGCTCACTCTCTCTGATCCTCATGGATGAGGACAGTGCATCATATTTCATAGAAAAAACTAAGGTCATTCACTGGGAGTTCTTTTTTCTCTTTATCTCACATCACTCAGATACATTCTTCCACTATCTCCTCCTTCACCTCTTTTATCCCTGTTTCACATGAAGAGACAGTCATTTTCTTTGTTCTATATGCACAAGTGATTCATATCCATCAATCTTCACCAGTAGGTTTTTCCCTTATATCATCTCCTCTCTTACATATCTTCAATTTCTCCCTATGTACCGGCCAATTTTACTGCCAACCAATATTCTCATGTCTTCGTTCATCCTCAAAATACCCTTACTTGATCCATCCATCACGACTATCTATCAGCTCATAACTCGCCTACCTTTTGTGATGAAACTCCTTGAAAAATCTATCAAGAACTGAATGCTGGATTTCTTTTCCTCTTTCTCTTCTTAATTCTTTTCACTCTGACTTTTGACTTCATCATTCAAAGTAAACTACTCTCTCCAAAGTTACCAATAATCTCTTTTATGGCCAAATCTAAAGGTCTTTTCTCAATCCTCATCCTTCTTGACTTCTCTGAAATTTCTGACATAATAGCCTTCTTTTCCTTGATACATTCTTCTCTCTAAGTTTTTGTGACATCACTGAATCCTGGTTCTTCTCATATATAACTGTCTGCTCCTTTTCACTCTCTTTTCCTGGATCCACAGCTGAGCCTTGCTCATCAACAGTAAGTGGCCCACATGTCTTTATGATGAACTTTCTTCTCTTCTCTATACTATCTTGCTTGGTGATATCAACTCCCATTGATTCATTTATAATCTCTATATTGAAGATTCTCAGATCTAGTTAGCCAGTCCTAACCTCTCTGTTTTCTTATACCCCTAGTTATTAGTATTCTTCCCCTTCTCAAATTATCAAATATGAATTTAACTGTTTATGTACCACATTGCCAAATAATAAAATAAGCTTCTTGAGAGCAAGGACTGGTTTTTATCTCTTTTTTTTGGTTGACTTCCTGATTATTTAGAATATGGCAGTTGATTTAACATAGGTGGCACAGTGGATAGAGTGCTGGGACTGGAGTCAGGAAGAATCATCTTCATGAGTTCAAATCCAGTCTCAGAGACTTGCTAGCTATGTAACCCTAGGCAAGTCTCTTAACCACTTAAACTCAGTTTACACATCTGTAAAGTGAGCTAGAGAAGGAAATGGCAAACCACTGCATTATATTTGCCAAGAAAACCCCAAATGGGATCACAAAGAGTCTAAACTCGCTAAAATTACTGAATCAAAAAAACAAAAACAAAAACGTGCCAATAACTTTTCATTTAGTAAATGCTTGTTAAATGAAATTGATTTGAATCACCCTCTGGTGAAGACACTGAGTTTGGATACCACAGAGTCACTATACTTATGGAGCTTACAGTCTAGTAGGAAACACAAGTTATTTGCACATTTACCCATAATAGTCATCGGTGCATTCAATATTTAACCAACATCAAGCTTCTACTATCTGACTGGTATGGTATATTACTAAACCACTGAGGTAGATACAAGGTAGAAAATCAGACAAAGATGTTATTCAAAGAATATACCATGATGTGCTATATATAAAACAAAAGATATTTAGATATGCACTTATGTATATAATTAATATACAGAAAAATTTCGAAAGCATTTTACAATGATGCAAAATGGTACACTGATATATCTGTTGGTTCTGCAGTCATAGGACCTGGGTTCAGATTCTGCCTTTGATGAGTTCTACCTTTTTGACTTAGGAACAAATGCTTAACCTTCCTGGGCCCAAGTCTCTATTCCTGAAGGAAGGAGACAGTCAAGTTTATTGCTATTTAGGCCCTTCCTTCTTTACATCTATGATCCTATAACCAGGTTTAAGTCTTACCTCTAATATCTATATGAACATAAACAAATCATTTAATATCCATGAGCATCAATTTCTTTATCTATAAAATGATAATGTTGACTGCATGGCCTTCAAAGACCCTACCTGCTCTAGAAGTAGGGCTGCTTCTTGAATTACTATGTGATCTTTGGGATGTCATTTAAACACATTGAACATCTTTTTCCTTATCTGTAAAGTGGGCCCTGAGAGGATAATACTCAAATTACCTGCTTCACTTGTTAGCTGCAAAGATCAGAATGCATAATTTATATAACACACTTATAAATGAAGAGATGTTCTAGAAATGTTCATTATTACTATGCCATGGCATCAGTTCAAGGAGAGTATAAAGTGCTATGAGATCAGGTGATGCAGAGATCATAACTAACAAGTGTCACCTGAGGTCAGGTAAACTGACAACTCTATTTCCTAAAGAAACTTTACTTAATAAGAAAATGCCTGCTACTTTTCAAGGAGCAAAAGGGAAAAGGAGTTCTGTGTTAAGACAGAAAACCAAAGTGAAAGAGACTCTTTAGAGCTCTCAAGTGTTCTCATCTTGTGGTAGTGAATGAGTAAATACTTTGGGCCAGAATCATTCTCCTAGTAAGCACCCTGAAGAATTACAAACAAAAAAAGACTAAAGATTCATCCATTAAAAATAGGAGTATAAGCCTTTGTCTAACTCCATTCATTCTCCACACACCAAATGGGAATAGGATAACAGAGGAAGACAGAATAATTTCAGAAACAGTGGTTTCTTCTGAAAGTTTCCTAACTCTCATCCAGTTTTTCTTTTTTTTTTCAGGGATCATAGAATATGATCATAGAATAATATCATAAAATCATAGCTGTTGAACTTGGACCATCCCACTCATTCTACAAAGGAGCTAATTGAGACCCAGAGAATTGAAGGAACTTGTCTGCAATCACTATGGTAGTAAATGGCAGAAACAGGATTGGTACCCATGTTTTCCTATTCCAAATTCCATCCTCTTTCTACTGTGAACAGAGGCAGCCTGGCTAAGGGAAAGAAATATTGCACTTGGAATGACTAAGACATGGGTTCAAATTCTGTCTCCTATGAAAGCTGTGTGATCATGAGCAAGTCAATCACTAATCCTCAAAGTCCTCATGCAAAATAGAGATCATGCTTGTAGTAACCGTCTCTCTGGATTATTTGAGGCTCAGATGAAGAGTTTCACAGATTTTGAAGTTCTCTATATCACTATCATTTATACTTTCTTATATACATGTTTTCCTCCTCTCTGAAGAGGGAAGTACCCACGTTGAGGCAGGAACTATTTATTTATTTTTCTTTCTATCCAAACAACTAGCAGACACTTCATATACTTGTTGATTTGAATCTCAATCAATTCTTGCTCCTTGGTCATGTTCTGAAAGAACATGAAGGTCATGAATTGGAGAGGAGATTGGAGGAAAAATATTGGGTTATCAATAAAAACAATCAATTAAAAAGGTTAAGTCATTGAGAAGACTGGATAACTTTTGTGATGCCTTCAATCTCTTAAGAGTCAAAGAAATAATAATGGTTTATTAGTAGTTTATTATTTTTATATGCTTCTTCATTGTCTTTTTTCTTTATTGTTTTTTATTCTTCCCTCCGTAAAGAGTGCATTATTGCTTGTAACTTTTTTTAATTAAAGGAGAAAACAATTTTTAAAAATCTAACTATTATAATAGTTTCACTATAGGCTCTGCACTCATAGTTCCTTACATCTATAATAAGAGGAAGGAAAACACTTTCCATTTGCAAAATGATCACCAATAAACACTTATTAAGTACCTACTATATGTCAGGCATCGGGTTAAGACCTGGAGATATATAAAGAAACTCAAGATAGTTCCTATCTCTGAAATACTCACATTCCAATGGGCAGGGGCAGGGGAAGATATAAACATTTATTTATACAGAGTCCCAGTTTCACAGATGATAGGTGTGGTATTCATGGAGATGAATGCTCTGTGTAAGGGGTGGGGTCATATTGGTGAGAGTGAAAGAGTTTCAGTCTTTTCCAAGTCTCTCCTAGTCAGTAACTGAGTCTCCTAGGGTTTCAGGTCCTGTCATCACTAGAGGAGTTTCTGGTTTTTCTCCCTCAAAGAACAGATGGACAAGGCCAATCTCACTTCAGGTTGCTAAAGGAAAAGACTCTAGGAAGGAGCTGACATGAGAGGAGCTGGAAGTCTCTATCATGTCCTTGTCCCCAGCTTGCTACACTAGAAACTTTGAGGAACTTCCTCTTGATGAAATCTAAGACTCTCTGTCTGTCTGTCTGTCTGTCTGTCTCTCTCTTTCTTGGTTGGGTACCTTGCTCCCAATGAGGGAGTTCCTTCACTCTCTGCCGTCCAGTATGTATTCTCATATGTATATATTCTGTAGTTTCTTTTCTTTTGAATTAGAAAAATATGCTTCTTGGCTACCTATCCAGTCTGTTATTATGGAACAGGTATTATTGGTTAAGTAATAAGCCTTGGACGCAGAGCTTGGGGTTCTTCTTTCAAAAATGCATAGCAATTGAACCTAAAAACCACATCCCCTAGACTAATAATATTTAAGAAAAAAAGATGTAATTCTAATCTGGTACTCCATCTTGGAGGAAAGCAAAGTGGCAAACTTTTTGTTTGCTCTAATGGCAGGAATGAATGTCCCCTTTGAAGAAAAGGAGTGGGGAGGCTAGAGACATCTAATCTGCTTCCTTTCAAGTCACACAGGGACACCTCCATGTTACATGTATGGGGCATTCCTCATTATATATAAAAAAGTACATATGGGATAAATAGGAAATAATCAATAGAGGGAAAGCACTAGAATTAAGAGTACATAGTGAAAGTTTCCTGTGGAAGATAGGATTTTGGAAGGGACTTGAAGGAAATCAGAGATGCCAGGAGGCAGAGATGAGGAAGGAGAACATTCTAAGTGTTAGGGATAAACAGTGAAAATGCTTATAACCAATAGATGGATTATCTTGTTTGTGGAATAGTAAAGAAACCAATGTCACTTGATTTCAGAGTATGTGTTAGTTTGTGGTGGTGCTGGGGAGCAGACAGGGTTCTAAGGTGGAAAAAAAGACTAAAAAAGTAGGAGGCAGCCAGATTAGGAGAGGCTTTGAATGCAAATGGGTATTTTTATTTAATCCTGGAGGTGATAAGGAGACACAGGAGTTTATTGGATAAGTGGATGAAATCTTTTGGACCTGGGCTTTAGGAGACTCACTTTGTTAGCTGAATGGACAATGGAATAACAAGTCTAGTGGCAGGCAGACCAGTAAGCAGGCTATTTCAGTAATCTAGGAGTGAGGAGATGAGGGCCTATACCAGACTAGTTGTAGTATCAGAGGAAAGAAGGGGACATATTAGAAGGATTTTTACAAAGGTGAAATTTACAGACCTTGGGAATAAATTAGTTATGAAGGTTGAGAGGTTGAGAGATACCTAGGTTTAAAACCTGAGGCACTGGAAGGATAGTGGAGTCTTTGACAGTAATAGGGGAAGTTTAGAAGAGGGGAGGGTTTGGGGAGAAATAGCCATTTTGGACACATAGAATTTAAGATGACTACTGGACAATCAGGTTGAGATGTCTGATAGGCAATTGAAAATTCATAATTGGAGGTATCAAGAGAGAAGATAGAGCTGAATAAATGTATTTGATAATCACCAGTGCAGAAGTGATAATTTATAGGAGCCAAGAAGATTGCCAAGGGAAGTGGCATACAGAGAATATAGAAAAGGGCCCAGGACAGAACCCTATGGGACACCCACATCTAGAAGTTGAGAAATGAATGGAGATAAAGCAAAGGAAAATGAGGAATGGTCAGATAGGTAGGATAATAAGGAGAGTGTACTGTCCTGGAAACCTAGAGAGAAAAGAATATCAAGGAGAAGAGTAATATAAATGGTAGAAGAAAAAAGAAGAAGAACAAGAACAAGAACAAGAAAGAGAAGAAGTAATAGTAAGAGTATGAAAAGAAGAGTAGAAGTAGTAGTAGTAGTAGTAGCAGCACCAGCAGCAGCAGTAGTAGTAGTAGTAGTAGTAGTAGCAGTAGCAGTAGCAGCAGCAGCAGCAGCAGCAATAGTAGTAGTAGTAGTAGTAGTAGTAGCAGTAGCAGTAGCAGTAGTAGTTGAAGAAGAAAAAGAAGAAGGAAGAGACGTAGTATTAAGAGTTGAAGAAGAAAGAGGAGGATTACTAGTAATAGTAATAGTAAAAGAAGAAGAAGAGGCAGAAAGGAAAGAAAAGGAAGGAGAGGGAAAAGCAGTAGTAAAAGGAAGAAAAGAATAAGAGGAAGGAGAAAAAAGAAAAGGAGGAAAAGGGGAAGAACAACAAAAAGAAAGTTTTCCTTTGAAATCTAAAAAAATTGCCAAACATGTGCTGCATGAAATTTGCTTATTTCCTGGGCAGGCAAATATAAAGAACAAGAGACATGCAAATAGTGCATTTTTGTAGGGAAAAATCAATTTAATTTAGTTCAATTAATCTTCTTTCCATTGAGTAATTTTTTATTAAGTGTAACCTATGTAGAGATCATTGTGTTATGCTCTAAAGGAGATATGTATTTTTAAATAAGCCAAGATTCTGATCTTTTCAATAACGAAAGACTAATTGGGAAATATAAGAAATTTAAAATATAAGAGGGATGAAATATGCATGTATTAAGTATCTGGTTGCATTTTACATATAGAATCTCTTTTAGTATGGCCTGCCATAATCCTGGGCGTTAGCTGCTTTAATTATTACACCTGTTTTCCAGTTGAAGAAACCGAGACAGACAGAAGAACTTGCCCAGGGTCACATTGCTAGTAAGCACCTGAGACCAGATTTGAACTCAGGTGTTCTTGGCTTCATGCCCAGCATTCTATTCACAGAACCACCTATCTGCCTCATAGGGATAACAATTTTCATTTTCCTTGTCCCCTAATGAATTAAGCAGATGATTCTGTTTCAATAGGCAGGACCTCCACCACCACCATTACCACTCTAAGCTTTTGAAAATCTTTCCCTAAAATAGCTCTGAGTCAATTTGAATATTCCCACCAAGCTACCCTTAGGGGTGGGGAGAGAGGAAGCCTGCAGCGAAGAACTGGGAAGGGAGCCCAGCATGGGGTTATGACATGTGAGTGGAAGATGTACTTCCCAGACTCTGTGAGAAAGAAAATGGCGCCAACTCACCAGGAACCTAAAGTGGGAAGTAAAGGAAGAGACCAACTTGTAGGTTAAGATTCTAAAAGGGGAGGGGGGAGGAGGGAGGGGCAGAACTTGAAGCTGCTGTTGCTCTTCTGAAAAATTAATGGCCACAAGTGAGACGTTAGTGAAGTCCTTAAGAGTTAGTGCACTCTTCACACGTAATTAAAAACCATGCATATTTAATGTGATGGAGCCAACTAAATCTGATACTTGAAAGGAATAACTCTGGGGATCACTTCGATTTAAAAACTCTTATTTCTCCTCCTCTGCTTGCCTGAGCAGACTCTGAAGAAGGGCTTGAAAGGAAGTCAGCCAGGGCCATTGTGGGGGAAGGTGGGGAAGTGACTGGTTGGCCCTTTGATTTTGATTTCATTGAACTACAAGAAGAGAGAGCTAAAGAAACTTAATCATCAGAACAGGACCCTATGTACCAGTTCTTGCAGAGAAACATGGAAGACAAAAGTTGCTGGTGCTAGGCATTGGCCACTTTAGGGAGAAGGATTAATTAGGGGTAAATAGACAGATTTCCAAAATCTCTAAGGGTTACTTAGGTAATCTATATAATAAAGAAGCCTGGATTCTTTGTCTGGGGACAGACAGGAGCTGGATTTGGCAAAGGCTTGAATGGCAGTAAGAGAAAGTAATTATGCCAACTGTTGAAATAGTGGGCAATATAACTATTTTCCAAATAAAACTGCTCTGATCTACTTAGCCAATTACTGGTCATCACTTGCTTTTCTTTTGGGTCTTTTTAGTAGAGTTAAAATCTTAGGTCTTGATCAATGCATCTTATGAACTGGTGGAATTATTTGAATTTGCACATTATATTTCCATTGGGTTGGAATCAGTTACTCTGTTTTACACAATTAGAACTTTAAATAGCGTCAATTTGTATATATGCAATCATTTCATGGGATTCATTACTCACACTAATCAGGACCTAACACAAACTTTAACTTTTTTTTTCTTTTTAGTATTTTATTTAATATTCCGTCCCCCAGTTACATGTAAAAATAATTTTAAACATTCACTTTAGTTCCAAATGCTTACTCTTTCTCCCTCTCCTCATTGAGAAGGCAAGCAATTCCATATAGATTATATCTGTGTAGTCATGCAAAACATTTCCATATTAGTCATGTTGTGAAAGAAAACATAGACAAAAGTTGTGAGAAAAATAAAGTTAAAATGTATGTTTCAATCTGTATTCAAACACCATAAATTCTTTGGGGATGAGTAGCATTTTTCATTGTAATTCCTTCAGAATTGTTTTGGATCATTGTATTGCCGAGATTAGCTAAGTCATTCACAGCTGATCATCGCAAAATATTGCTGTTACTTTGTACAAGATACCTTTCACCTGGCATCAGGTCACATAAGTCTTTCCAGTTGTTTGTTTGTTTTCTGAGAGCATCCTGCTCATCATTTATTATAGCACAATAGTATTCCATCATAATCACACATATCTTTTCAGGCAATTCTCAATTAATGTGCACCCTCTCAAATTTCCAGTTCTTTGCCACTAGAAAAGAGCTTCTATAAATATTTCTGTTCCTGTGGGTCCTTTTTCCTTTTCCTTTTTAAAAAATCTCTTTTGGGGTATAGACCTAGTAGTAGCACTAAGTTTTTCATGTCTCAGTGGTAATGAATTCCAGAACCACAGAAACTCAAAAGCCATCTAAGCTAAAATAATCATTCTTATAGATGACTAGAAAAAAAAAGAAAAAAGAAAAGGACTGAATATGGAGTTAGATGACATTTTAATGACTGTGGCCTTGGACAATCCACTTAAGATGTAAGGACCTTGATTTCCTCATCTGTACAATGAGAGGGTTGGACAAAGTGACCTGTGAGATTTCTTTCAGGTCTGTATATGTCATTTATTTTGTCTAGACTTTTCTTAAACCTCTAGCTAAGTGACAGTTCTCTCATTACAAATCAAAATCTGTCTTAGTTCAGCTTCTTCCCTTAGCTCCTAGTTCCACCTTCTAGGGACAGATAAAGCAATCATAATCACTCTTCAGCGTCACAGCTTCTCAAATATTTTCCGAAATAATGGTCTCAACTAAGTCTTCTCCTATTCAGGATAAACATTTTTAATTCTTTCCATTCTTGCTGAGATTTCATGATCTGGAGAACTCTCACCCTCCTAGTTGTTTTTCCTTGAATGCTAACTCACAGGTCCAGGGAAGCCTGGAAACCTTTGGGTTCTGCAGAGCTGAATGTAGCCTAGAGTTTTTGGATATGTCCCAATACCAGAGACCATTTGACTATGATTGAAGATATTGATATCCTGAACTGAATATAATCATAAGTATTTGGAACTTCACGTGACTCACTGTATTACTTAAAGAATAATTTGCTTAGAAAAAATTTTATGGTTTTCTGACAGTCTTAGCTACTGGAAAATAATGAACTTATCTCTTCTTCACTTCTTCCTTCTTTCCTCTTCCATCATCAAGTGTTACTAATCCAAGGGAGTGTCCTGTCCTCTTTAAACTTTGTTTATTTGCTGTATGTATTTTTATAATGAGCTTTGTCTCAAGGTAAAGATAAACTGATTTTTATTGGATTTTTCACTAGACTACACAACAGGGAAGGGAAAAAGGGAACCCATGGATCAATCACCTTAAAATTAACTATGAGTTTATATTGACAGTCCCTCCCTCCCTCCTGTCCCCTGCCTTCTGTCTCCTTCTCCCATCCTCTCTTCTTCTGTTTCTGTCTCTCCTTCTCCTTTTGTCCTCTCTCTCTCTCTCTCTGTCTCTCTGTCTCTCTCTCTGTCTCTGTCTCTGTCTCTCTCTGTCCTTTTTTCTTCCCCTACTTTCTCTCCTCAAGCAAGGTTACAATGGTATTTTTAAGGTGCTTGAAAACCCAAACCATTGCCCTCTCTCTAACCAACATTGTGAAATTAGAGACAAAACAGTCACACAATCTCAACATCTCCATATTCAGCTGTCGTAATGTATTCAAACTTTATTGGATGCAGAGTCATGTAGAAATATACTGGAAAGCTTATTGCATTTACTCTTAGATTAGAATCATGACTTTACCACTTATTACCTTTGTTACCTAGAACAATCATTCAATAAGCCTTTATTAATCATCTACTCTCTTCCAGGTACTGTGTTATAGATAGATTATGAAAATAAAAAAGTTAAAACAGTCCCTGCCATCAAGGACTTTACATTCTATGAGAAGATAACTTGCATGCATGCATTTAGGTAGATACAAAGCATATGCTTTAGTTTTATTATAATTTTTTCTGCACTAAGACATTTGCAACCCACTGTATAAAGTAGTTACAGGGTAATATTGTAGGGGAAAGAACACCTCGTGAAGTCACTGAAACTTTCTGTGTCTTAGTGTTTTCATTTATAAAATTAGGGGTTTGGATCAGATGTATTTTGAGGAATCTTTTAGCTCTGCATCTATAAGCCTGTGTGATCCCTCCTCAGTTGTGCCAAGTCCTTGCCTGTGGTTTGGGAAAGCTGTTGTGTACTTCATTCATAGTGCGTTTTGCACAATTTTCTAAATGTCAATATCCGCAATAGAAAACCACTCCTTCCTCCACTGTGCCGCCACAGTCCTCAGCAAAAAGCATCTAATCAGACAGCAACACTGCTTTAGTTGTTCCAAACCTGGGAAGATGAACGAAATACCACCATGTCTGCTTATTGAATTCAAGGACATGGGACGTTTGCAGTTATAGCTTGAGGCATAGACTTGATTTCTTTTTAAAAGGGAGGGGAAGGAGTGGGAGTAGGGAGAAGGGAACATAAAAAGGACAGGGAGGAGGAGGTCAGGGATCCCGCCAGTACCCTTTGGAACATGATTATTAGCAAGCACGCTATTCCGGAGCTCAGCTGTGAAATTTACTCAAGGGAGTTGTAGATGATTGCCTTTTTCTAGTAAGTGAGCCCATGCGCAGAGTCACTCGGGCAGAAAATAGTTTTCTAAGGACAGAGTGGTCAATGAAGACTGTAGGCAGTTGGTAGATGGGAAAACCCAGGATAGAATTTTAGAACATAGAGAAAACTCCAACCATCCCTTATCCATCACTTCTTTTCTGATCTACTCCACCTTACTGATGGGGCAGGAGAGCGGGGGTCACATGGGTGGGGGGGGGAGGATAACAAAACAAAACTAACATCTGCCAATACTGGTCACAGCATAGCTGAGCCATAGCTTACCACTGGGCCATCTCCTTATTGATTCTACATGCGATGGGACAGCACTTGCAAGGAACATCGTTGCACAGATCAAACTTCTTTGCCTGGGACTCAGGCCTCCTCACAGTATTTTGTCCCTCTCATTTATAACCACATCTAATATGGACCTTTGTACTCAGTAGTCCAGATAAATAGGACTATTTTCTTCCTGAAATATTTCCTATGCTTCTTGCCCTGATATTATTCATATATTGAGTATGCAGAAGTGTTCCTTTTCTCTTTTTCCCTTTTTATATGCTAACCATCTTTTAAAGCCGTGTTATAATGTCACTTCCTTAATCAGCACTTTATTAATGTCCTCTATTGTCAAAAACCTTTACCTCTCATAACACATTTTATCTTTCCATGGCACTTAAGTATTATTTTGAGATACAGTTGTCTGTGTTGCTAATTTATTCTTCTACTAAAATGTGGGAGAGGGACTTTGTTTTATATGAATGACAGCTTGGTGTAATTATTGATAGAACACAACTTTTAGAAAACCTGGAATCAGGAATACCTGATCCGAGTTCAAACCCTCTCTCTGCAAACTTACTATTGGGGTGACCTTGTTTAGGTCACTTAACCACTTTCCGCCTCAGTTTTCTCATCTATAAAATGGGGAGGATAATAGCACATAGATCACAGGATTATTGTGAGGATCCAATGGTATATTATTAAATGCTCTTAGAATATAAAGATAATATATAAATGTAAGCTGATATTTATCATCACTATCAGCTTTGATATTATCATGTCAATGTGATGAAGCATAAACAGTGTCAATTTGGTGTCAGGATACTTCCATTCAAGCCCTGGCACTGGAATCCAACAGCTATGAGACCATGATATATCTTCATTAAAAAAAATCAGTCAAGGGGCGGCTAGGTGGTACAGTGAATAGAGCAATAGCCCTGGAGTAAGGAGGACCTGAGGTTAAATCCAGCCTAAGACACTTAACATAAAAACTAGCCAGGTGACCTTGGGCAAGATGCTTAACCCCATTTACCCTACCCCCCAAAAAGCAAAAAAACCCCCAAAACTCAATCACATAAAAATAAGATGGGGACAATATAATTAAGTAACAGTTTCAGAGATGGAGTGAAGATCTGAGGATTTTAATGATCTAAAGGCTCTCTATCAATTACCAGTGAGATATGACAACCGAAGGAGGTGATAATAGGCTCTATTAAGAACATTTTGACCAATAAAGCAATTACCCCTTTGTAATCTTCCCTGGTCAGATAATACCTAGAGTACTGGTTTGAGAAGGGGGTGCAACATCTTTGGAATGACCTAGATATGCTGTTGTGTGTCCAAAGGAAGACAACCATAATGGTGAAAGGCTTGGACCATATTACATATCAGCTGGAAAAATACAAATATTAAGATTTAGATACAGAATTATGAGGGTACTGGGGTGGTGAGAAGGGGAATGATGGTTATCTCCATGTAATTAAAGGGATTTCATGGGGGAGATAAATTCTGCTTGCTCTCATTAGCTCTCAAAATTCAAGACTAAGATAAATAATTGGAAGCTTAAGAGGAGGAGATTTCAGCTCAACATTTGAAGAAAACTTAATAACATTTTAAACTGTCAAAAATAGAATATGATTCTTTGTGAGGTAATGAGTTTCTCATAACCAAAGATGTTTAAGTGGAGGCTGGATAATCAATTGTTGGTAATCTTGTGACTCTTGTAGAGGAGAATCTTAAGAACTTTAAGTTCTTACATGACCAATAACATGAAGTCATTATTCTGAAATTATATTATTAGTAGAATAACATGAGTAAAATTGGGATTATTAACCATTCCATCAGGAAATATCAATTAAACAATTATCATGTGTAAGGCCTTTTTTAGTGCACTGGGGATTGAAAGGCAAAAAAGGAAACAGCTCTTAACTTCAAGGTGTTTACATTCTACTGTGAAAAATATAGTACGTCTATGTATTATGTATGAATCACCACTTATTTATTTGTCTCCTTCATTAGACTCTAGCCCTTTGTATGCACTTTTTCATTCTTTTTTTTTCTTGGTATCCCAAATGCCTTATCCTGTGACTAGGATTAGTAAATGTTTGTTGACTTGTATAAACATATGCCTCTTTATATGAGTGTGAATATGCAACATATACAGAATGAATACATAAATGCAAGTTCATTACCTATTTTAGGGGTCATTATGAAGAAGTGAATTTATAAACCTCTCTGTCATAGAAATATTATTAAATATTAATTTTTTACTACTATAGGCTAACTGACCAAATAAAAGCAAAATAAGAAAGTGAGGTAAACTTATCAGTATGGACTCAGTGAAATATTCCCAATCTCTCTTAGATGTATCTTGTCTGCTCTTGGAACTATGGAAGTCCACAAACCTTCTCTTCATCAGTTCTTATTTTTCAAGACAGTCTTTCCCAAAGGTCCCTCATGAGGGGAAACAGTAACCTGCAGCCAATAAGGCAGATAACATTTTAGTTGCAGAATTGATCTGCCCACCACTAATAAGACAATGATTTCCCAAGGAGTTAGTGCAAGTGGGAGTGTTGGTGATTCCATTCTTCCATTCCTGACTGCACTGGATTGGTATTCCTCAGAATCCATAGAAACTCATTCTGTTAACATGCGCATTACTCATGCCATTTGGAGTGAAATGACTGCAATTATCAAAGTCTTTGTCCTAATTTGCAAAGCTTTTCTTTTCTTTTTTTTTTTATCATTATAAGTCTATTTGATTGCCTGGTCTCTAGGTATTCCCTTTAGTTCAGTACTTGTTATGCACAGATTCTCTAGCGGTTCCTTTAATTTTGTGCTGTACATTCCCTTTCCAAGTACATTCTCTGCATTATCCTTTTCCCTCTCCAGGAAGAGCTCTTGCAATTTTGATGTTATATTTCTTTGTACGCTTGGACCAGCTCAGTTGTTATATTTCCCTACATATTTGAGTTTATATTTTTCCCCTGTACAAAACAGTGACAATAGTCAGTCAAAGAAGCATTTTTAAAGGCCCAGTATGTGCCAGGCATTGTGCTAAACTCTGAAGTTAACAAAGAACGTCAAAAGATAATCCCTAATATAAACGAGCTCATAGTCTAAACACTTCTATAGATTACAATTTAGATATACTTGTTAGTTTGGGCCTCATGAATAAAGTATAAATCTTTAGACAGTGTTCACACACTTCTCTAAATGTGTGTAGCCCTCAGGATTAGACCCTTGAAAACCAGCCTAATATTCGAAAACATGTTGAAAACATATGCCCTAATGGTGGTTTAGAAACATGCTCTTTGTGTACAATGAAGCATAATCTTTTGGATATTTGTTTCTTCTCCTTGTTGCTCTACCTCATGAGTATTCTCCTCCATTTTATCTTTGTTTTCCTTCTCTTCATGTTCTTCCTCTGCATTTCATGGGGTGATGAATGCTAACAAGTAGGACTTGAGAAGCGTAATTATTTTCAAGTATAAAAAAAGAATGGAATGGAGTCTTCAAACTATAGGTCAATAAATTTGACTTCAACTTATGGGCAAAAATCTAAGATGCATTATTGAAGAAATGGTACGTGAAGATCCAGAAAGAGAAGCAGGAAGATATACTACTTATCATAACTTCATGAAGAACAGATCATGCAATTTTAATCTCATTTCATTTATTTTTAATGGAATTATTAGATTGGCAGAATAGGGAAATTCCATGGGCAAACCTAGACTTTATTAGAGTTCTTGGCAAAATCACTCATTCTATCTACATGGACAAGGTGGATAGATGTAGCTTAGTATAATTAATATAGTTTAACATAAGATGTTATAAGAGTATTAGGACAGTGGCTAAATATCCAGACACTGTATCCCTACCATATAAATAATTTTTTATTTTAATGCCAAAATGATCTATGCTTTGCAATGTTATCTATTTTTGTTTGTTCATATAAACAACATGAATAGAAGGTAGAAATGATATGCTTATTGCATTTTCTAAAGGCACATTATTGAGAAAAATGACACCATGAGTATCTAAAACTATCTCATCATTTAAGAATGGAAAGCTTCATCTGATAATCACAGAATATGATTCTTATTCCCTCTTTTTATGCTAATAACTCTCCAGCACTTTTCTCCTTTTTGATGTCTTTTCTGCATTCTCTGATTTCTGCTATTGGCCTCTATTGCTTCCATTTTTCACCCTTATCTCCTCTTCCTCTTTCTTATTAACATGTTCTGCTTTCTTCTCATTCTCTCCTTATTCACCTCATTCTCCTTCACTAAATCTCTTGACTTCAGGCACCTTCTCATCCTCCATCCCCTTCCTCTTTTTATAGGTATCCAACTCATGTTTTTTCCCTTTCCTTCTTCCTCCTTTTTATTTGATATTATTCCTTCTCCTTCTCTAACAGATATCCTTAAATGGCGAATAGAGAGCTGGCCTTGAAGCTAAGAAGAAATGTGTTCAAGACCCATGTCATACATGCTGACCCTGTTTAAGGCGATTAGCCTTTTATTTTCTAGGGAACTCTTCTATGACTCTTAGGGTGAGAGGAGGTGCCAACTGGTGCTTGTAGTTGTTCATTCAATTATTTCCTAACCCAAAGAAATTCCAGGCTCAGTCCTTCTCCTTTCTTTATTCCATTGCTACCCTATTTATCTCTTCTTTTTCCTCTATCTCAATCTTATATACTTCCCCTTTGCCTATTTAACCTCATCTTTATTTTCTTCTTCATTTACCTCATTATATTATTCCACCTGAACCTGCTTGTTCCTTTGTGCATCTCTTCTCATTCCTTACCACTTCTCTTCCTGCCTTTCTTTGCCCTTTTTAGATTTCCTCTTTTATTATCTCTTACTCCTATTCCCTTTCTCCTCCCTACTCCATTATCTTAGTCATTCTTGTTCTCTAATAGGTTCCAATCACCAAACACATTCATATTAAAATATAACTGGGATTAATGTAATGTGTTGCACTTGGGTTCAAATAATCAATTTTACAGTTACACTATAGAAGAAGCATAAGGTTTTTTGTTTGCTTATTTAATTTTGTTTTGTTTTGTTTGTACTACCAACACAGCATGGGTCAACAGTGTAATACACTGACAAGGAAATCTAATAAGATATCAGGCTACATTAAGAAAATCATAGTGTCCATTAACAGGGAAGTGATACTCTTTGTTATCCTTTTTCATGATCTTACCAGGGGAGGGGTGTACGTGGTATTTAGGGAAGATTGGCATCTTCAGTTTGAGGATTTGCTGAGCTCTTTTCAGGGCTGCTCATCCCCCTTTGGTGTCTACTTCTCCCTCAGCTCTTGTCTGCATCTCTTGTCTTCAAGGAGCTGTAGCATGTGCAGAGGCCACACTCTGGTAAATAGTGTCAGCAAACTGACTAAAACAGGTTGAGAGTAATAGATAGATAAGTCTCAAACCCATCAGTGAGTTATGGTGTGTCTACTCCAAGCATGTGAAGACTTCCCGATGTATAATGGGTGGATGAGAACAGTGTATTCCAAAAGTCATGAAGGTGACTGAAGAAGGCACTGTAGAGTATTCAGAGCTTGGTCAGATATTGAAGACACAAAGGCCATCTACTGCACCCTGAGACATTGCCTGTCTTCCTGACTTTTGTCTTGCCACTGGACTTTGGTGATTCTGGAAGAAAGACTGAGGCTGATGACTGTGTACAACTCTGCCTCACTTAAATCCAATTCACTTGAAAGTCAAGACATCATCCTGTGATATACTCAGTCCTCTTCAAAAATGAAGGATGAAAACAACAACAATTATCACCAAAGTTTTAGATGCCACATTTTGCAAAAGAAATTGGTAAACGGGAGAGCAACCAGGGGGAGATAATGAGCATAGTTAATGTTCTTTAGATTATGCCATTAAAATACCAATTGAAGACTTGAAGGATCTTTAGTCAGAAAAAGACAAGACTGAGAGGACTGGGGTCATTGACTCAATCTCCACTTTTGCAAAGGGCTGCCATACAGAAGTCTAATTATGATTTTTCTGCTTGATCTAAAGAAGTGGAAGTTATCAGTACATACCATTCAGCTCAAGGTAATGGAAAGTTTCCTGACTTTATGACCAAAGAAGAGTTATAAAATGCAACATGGATAATCTTTATTACATTAAATTGAAAAGTTTCTGTACAAACAAAGCCCATGTAACCAAGATTAAGAGGGAAGTGGGAAATTGGAAAAGAATATTTACAACCACAAAAAAGACACAGAATTAAGTAAAATTTACAAGAATACAAGTCATTCCCCAATTGATAAATGGTCAAAGGACATGAATAGGCAATTTACAGAGGTAGATATTCAAGATATCTATAAGCATATGTAAAAATGCTCTAAATCACTATTGACACGAGAAATGCAAATCAAAACAACTTTGAGGTACCACATCTCACCAGTCAGCGTGGTTAAGATAACAAAACAGGAAAATGACAAGTGCTGGAAAGGATGTGGAAAAAATTGGACCTAATGCATTGTTGGTGGAGGTGTGAACTGATACAACCATTCTGGAGGGGGCAATCTGGAACTATGCCCAAAGGGCTATAAATAATTGCATACCCTTTGACACAGTAATAACACTTTTGTGGTTGTATCCCAAAGAGATCATAGAAGTGGGAAAAGGACCCACATGTACAAAAATATTTATTGCAGCTCTCTTTATGGTGGCAAAAAACTGGAAATTTAGGGGATGCCCATCAATTGGGGAATGGCTGAAAATGTTATGGTATGTGAATGTAATGGAATACTATTGTGCTATAAGAAATGGGAAGGAGATGGACTTCATAATTACC
>CM053594.1:76466786-76481481 GCA_028646575.1 Pseudocheirus occidentalis
ATATGAATTGATGCTAAGTGAGAAGAGCAGAACCAGGAAAAATTTGTACACAATCACAGATACATCATATGTATGATGACCAACCTTGATGAACTGGACTCTTCTCAGCAATGCACAGTTAAAAGACAACTCTACATGTCTCAGGATGGAAGGAGATGTCTATATTCAGAGAAAGATCTAGAAAGACCAGGGTTTAAATGGAGACTGAAGCAATACATGCTATCGTTCTTTTCTATACTTGGTTTTGTTTCTTTTTTCCCATTGTTCACTCAATTGGTTACAACGTTGCTATACAACCAGACTATTGTATAATGCGAAAGAGTTTGCAGATCCTATACATGATTGTATGTCACCATGGGGGGGGGGGGGAGGAAGGGGAGAAAACCTGAAACTCAGGTGATTCTGGAACTGAATCTTGTAAACTAAAAGTAAACAAACAAGTCAATTGAAAAAATAAAGTTTCCTAATAATTACCAAGAATTATCCCCAATTGGAATGAGTTATTCCAGAGGGAAATTCATTATTCCTCACTAGATGATTTCTTGCAAACCCTGAATGATCCCTTCTTGGAGATGTTGTAATTGTTATTCTTATTTAACTACGAGAGTAGATGACCTCTGAGATCTCTTCCAATTCTGAGATTCTGTGATTTGGGAATGGCAATGTATTTGCAACCTATCTCACATGGCTCTTATGAAAAAAAGATTCTGCAAATGCCTATGTGTTGGATTAGTGTGCATATTTAGGCAATGAGAACAGTAGAGTTGGGTAAGAATTGACTCTCTGAGTCTTAGTTTAAAAAAAGAATAGTGATGTCATTTATAGAAATTAGACTGTGGGGGGGGGTCAAAGGACTGTTCTTTTCTTTTTTGGAGGGAGGAATAGAAAGAATGATGATGAATTTAGACTGAGATATTCTTTCTGCTAGACCATTGGTTCATACAGGTTTTGAAAAGATACAAAGTCTGCGTGGTCAAGCGTAAAGAAGCCTAAGGAGGACCCATGTTCAAATCTTATCTCTGTTGCATATTGTTTATGTGCTTTGGGGCAAGTAATTAGTCTTCCTGGATGTCAGTTTCTTCTGTAAAATGAGGAGATTGGACTTGATGGCTTTTGGAGTCCAATATAACACTAAACCTGTGATCCTTTAATCCTATGGTTACAGCTTGGGAAAGAGTTTGAATGTGGTGTTCTATACAGGATTCAAGACTATCAAAGTGATACTTAGAAATGCAAGAATAGACAGATTCACTAATGGAGGAGAACAGAAAGAATTTTTAAAATACCATAGATTTGGTCCTGGGAAACCACATTGAGTTGGCAGTAAGTAAATGTATAATTATCAAAGAAGAAAGAGTTTTCTTTAATTGTATTTGGGACATTAAATATCAGCACATCCACCATTTTTCAATCCTCTCTCCTAGGAAAATAAGAGATTAAGGGATTTGTCCAGGATAACATGGTCAAAATATGTGAAAATCAGGGTGTAATTTGGACTCAAGTGCTCTTGCCTCTAAAGCCAGCCATCTATACACTATTCTACACTCTCAAAAATAAATAAATAATAATACTAATAGTAATTATTATTACTATAAGTTATGGGGAAGTGTCTAATAGAGACTCAGTCATTCAAGCAAGCAATTGGTTCTTGTCTGGTGCCAGTCTATGTAGGTGCTCGGAAATGTAGAAACAGGCTCCTTCATTTCATATCAAGTTATTTATAAATAGACTTTCTAAGCATCATCATGGTTTGATGGTTGGCTGAGAAGATTATGGTGAAACAAATAAGTGAGCCCATACTGGTCAAGCTGCTGCAAATATCAAATGAGGCAATGGAAGTTAAGTATTTTCTAACATTAAAGTGATTATACACACACACACATACATGTGCTTATATTATATGTGTGTATAATAAACAAATATATGTGCATATACACACACATGCATGCATGTACACACACACACATATATATATGTATATATATACATACATATATAGAGAGAGACAGAGACAGATATAGAGACAGAGAAGACAAGAGAAAACAAGATGGCTGGGAAGGGATTCCTGCTAGTTTTGATAAAGCTGGAAAGATTTAAGAATGATCTGGGCAACAGTCAAGAGTTCTTGTCCCATTATCCCACCCAGGTTAGGGCAGAGAAACTCATCACCACAAAATTTGGAGCTAACTACAAAACTTTATTTAGACATTTACAAAGGCATGCAGGGCCTATGATTTGCATTATAGATCCAAGTACTGAAGTATGAGGATTTATGCTCTGAGGTTAACATTAGCTTTCCCTGTAACTGTCACATTTTCCTTCTTCACCTCTTCTATTTTTCCTGCCTTCCTTCAAAGCTTAGATTAAAAAGACCACTTTCTACACCGTGTCTCTGTCCCACACATAGCTTATGGTTGTATCATTTTTAATATACTTAGATATGGACCTCTTATTTGTCCTAATAAAGTCTCTGAAGAAAAGTACTTTTTTATGTCTTTGTGTCTCCTGGTAGAAATTTAACAAATTTTGATGGACTGGAAGATGGCCAAATGTTTACTTGACTTATATTTTGTTTTACATTGATTCTTATTAACATTAGTCTCATGCATTAATATTTTCTGAGCTCATTTTGTCATATTTTAAAGTGAGTTTGTAGCTTCCTAGACACTGCCCATGATTTCTAGGCTTTTGTGTGTATGTTTACATACATGTGTGTGCTTACATGCATGTGTGTGCTTACATGCATGTGTGTGCTTACCTCTATGTGTGCATGCTTCTATAGTTTTTCTCTTCACTCATCTCTTCACTCTTCCCACTCATCTCAATGACCAGCTACCAGTGGAGTGTGACACCGTGGTATAGCTAATAATTTCCAATTGTTCAATCTCAGCCTCCTATTTTTAACCACAAGGAGCCTTAGCATGAACACACACACACACATACACTCTCAGACACACACACACACTCAGACACACACACACACATCTATTGAGGGGAGGCTCATTCTTTCACACTGATGAAATTAAACCATATGTAGAGATGCTGCCTCAGCATGGAACGGAAGAGATTGTCTTCCTGTGATCTATTTGCCATTTTGAGGGAGGGAATTGGAATTTAGTATAGTGGAACTGAATAGAGGTATGTCCTTTCCAGATTCCTCTACCATAACAACTAAAATGACTAGAGAAAAGCAGAGACAATGGGTCAGCCTAGTGCTTTGTCCATGAAAGGGACAAAGCAATGGTTTGCATAGCTATTTCACTGAATTCACTCAGGATTTTGGCTTTGGGAAGATAAATATTATTAGAACTCCAAATCATTTGTCAAGAATGGAAGATGGAATTAAAAGGGGGAAGGGAGTGTCCCTGAAGAATAAAGGAAAGCTACAGAAAGATATGCCTAGAAGGGTCCCCACAAGGGAGAAATTCTTATCATTCTGAAACCAGTATAAATATCAGGAATCATAGTAAAATCTGGGAACTGGCACTAAGATAATAGGTGAGTTTGAAGCATATACATACCATTTGGTAAACAGTTGACACATTGTTTTATTAAAGCAAGAAAGCGGTATATGAGAAGGATATTCAGGATGATTGTGTAGCAAATAATAGGATTCCGGAGTTTTCAGAGGCTCAATGTCATGAGACTTAGAGTTAGAAAGGAATCTTAGAGATCATTTAATCCATCCGACAATATATTAGACTCCTAATTGCCCTGCCTGCTTTTAGTCTTTTCCCTCTCCCACTCATCCTTCATAGTTAGCAAAATATATATATATATTTTCCTAATTCACCAATCTAACCAGGATAATCATTTGCTCAAAAAAGTCTTAATTGGTATCCTATTTCTAACTCCTCAAAATAGCATTTAAGGGTGTCCATAATCTGGCTTTAGTCAAGTCTCCAGTATTATTTCCCACAATTCCCCTTTACCTACTTGGCATGCCATTCAAATTGGATTAGCTTGATGTTCATTCCAGCTCTAAAATTTATTTTCCTGTTCTCCTTGCACAGACTCAGGGGGAAAGTCTCCATGCCTTTAGAGACACTAAAGTTGTTTGCCTGTCTTTAATAGAGAGTGTTGATAGCCTGATGTCATTCAAATAATCCAACTCAATCTCTTAGACAAAGATCATCAAAGAACAATCAAGTTGCTTCTTAAACAAATTGACAGGATATTTCCTGGGTGGAAAATAAGCACCGGCTTTAGCCAACTGATTGATAACTTTTCATTGTGAATATATTATGAATATCAGCAAATACTACAAATTGGCTTTTAAAAAAGAAGAGACCCCACCTTTCCCACTTTTAATTCCATCTTTCATTCTTGGCAAGTGGTTTATAGTTCTAATAATATTTATCTTTCCAAAGCTAATTTGTAGAAATTGGATTTTTATTTTCTAGACATAATATGAGGGAGAAAAAAATCAATACTGCATATCAATTTAAATGTATGTCCTGTGTGTATATAAATATATATGTACATATTTATGTATATATGTGGGTGTGTGTCTTTTTTTTCCAGAGAGACATTTATTGAACATTTACCAACATTCCAAAGTAGATACCCATCCTTGGGCAAAAGAGAGAAAAGTCGTTAAGGATTTTGATTGTTGTTCCTGAAACCACTTTCTTTGTGCAGAGAGAGATTAGACAGGCCTTCTTATGTCTTTCTGATTTCTTTTCTTTATTTTAAATTGTACACTGCTAATTTTTACTTTGCCTTTTCCCTCCACCATGATCGCAATCTCTCTATCAACTCTTCCCTTTCCTATCACAAGCTTTATTTAAAGTTCACCTCAAACACCACCTCGGGTCAAGCCTAGCACAATTCCCTCAGCTGGGGCAGTGCCACTCCCCTATCTTCACAATAAGTACATATATAAGAATATACAAAATGAAGTTAAAGATAATAAACAGAAATTCAAAGTGTTAAATACTTATTACCCACATCCAAGTAGTTTAGGAGAGAAGATAGTAGTAGTTTGGGGGATGCAGAGAAGATTCATCTGTTACCTAAGTCTGAAAGAAGAAAGTGAATTTCTGAGGCAGAGGTAAGGAAGGGTGGTACATTTTAGCCAAGGCAGATGGTCATGTACAAAGGAATTGTTACAGGAAATGAAATGTCATATTTGAGCAACAAGGAGAAGGCCAATTTGGCTAGATCGTAGAGTTCAAGAGAGGGAGTGATGCCAAATGAGGTGGAACAATGTATTGGGCCCCGGTTATGAAGGGCCTTAAAAGCTAAATAGAGAAGTTTATATTTTCTCCTACAGGCAATAGGAAGCTGTTGAAGCTAATTGAGAAGGGGAGTCATATTGTCAGACCTATACTTTGGGAAAATAATTTTGACTGCAGTGTAGAGCACTGATCAGAGTCTTTAGGAAAAGATATTCATTAAAAGGCCATTACAATGCTTCAGGTGAGGGGTGATGAAGGTCTGAACTAAGTAGAGAGAAACTGTTAGCTGTGTGGGATGCAGAGCCAGAAACTGCAAAATTTAGCCACTGATTTTATGTGTTAGGTGAAGGAGAGCAAGCAGTTAAAGCACATACTGAAGCTATAAACCTAGGAGACTGGAAGAATGCTCTTGCTTTAGACAGGGACATAGAAATTTGGAAGAGTAGAGGATTTAGAAAGAAAATGAATGAGTTCTTTTTGGGACTGGTTGAGTTTGAGCGGTCTGCAGGATAACAAGTTTGAGATATTCATCTGTATGTATGTGGTAAGCAATCCCATAGCATGAGTTGGGTTGCTAAGTGATCAAAAGGCAGAAGGAACCTCCCTGAACCATTTATATCATCATGTATCTGTCAGGGCAGGACACACATGCCTCCTGAATGAGAGGACCTATGGTTCTGTGATTTGGATATAGATAAACTGTAACTCAACTGCACAGACTGGTTTGTTCATTTCTGGAATAGCACCTTTTTGATCTGATAAGCAATCAGATGATCAGTCTTGCCAGAGCATATGAATATTTTATGATTGCTAAGATTTCTGATATTAGTCTTATAGATTTTATTATCAGATTATGACTTATATCAGATTGTATTTTATTTCCTCTAGACCCACGTTTTACATCCTCTGTGTCTGCTGAATATTCCTTTCTTCCCTCAATTCCTTTCCTAGGATTTTCCTAATGACTGAGAAGTATGGATTTTTATTGTCACATTCTACAGGCTTATAAGTATATCAGAGGCATGGTAGATAGGACATTGGATTTGGAAGCAGGAACACGAGTTCAAATCTTGACTCAAATAATCAATAGCTATGTGGTCCGGGGCAGGTCATTAACCTTTTGCAGCTTCAATTTTCTTATATGTAAAATGGAGATAATAAGAGTGCTGCCTCAAAGGATAAAATGAGGTAACAAACTGGTGTGCAAAACTTAAAGCACGTTTTTATTGTTTTTCTATTTTAATGCTAATTTTATTGGTATAATTGCTATACTCAAGTAGGGGAATCCAGAAACTCTGGAGAAGACACATTACAGTGGCTGAGACCTCTGACTCACTGGGGTACTACATGGGGAGTGATTGGGACCATGAAGAAGGAAGATGTTTCCTGAGGCAGTGTTTGGAAGCAGCACCCTCAAATAATGATACTCTGGGACCCCATACTTGGTCCTGTAGTAGGCTAATGAGTTTGCCAGGCTTAATGAATCAGCCCAAGTTATTTATGGATGTATACCCCTAAAATTTCTTCAAGCCAAAAATAGCCCTCTGGACATACATATCAGAGGACAAGTTATTTATGAAGCTCTTCTACCTCATGGAAAATAACAGCTTCCTAGTGGCCATTGTAGACGGATTTCTTCAGGAGCTCTGGAAGACTTTTGTCACCTTCCTAAAAATCAATCTGTTTATCAAGAAGATCCAGTGGTTCCAATAGTAGGTTGGTATGAAGGATGCCAACTTCTTTGGGATACAGTGAAAGTAGTTGTCTTACAGTATCTCTGCCCCACTTGATCAGTTTTTGGATGGCTTGATTATGGCCATTTGAGATGAATTAGCCAAAGCAGAGTTGATGTTGTAGCTTTCTGAACATACCAGCTGCTATAAGACATACATATTGGGAGGTGATGGTAAATAATGAATGAAATAATGCCTCTTCACAAGAAATTTATAATCAAATAGGAAAGACAAGTACAAATGCAAGTTTAGACAGACTATATATAAAGAGAATAAATATAAATAAATTCCTGATGTCTGCTTCAGCCAGCCTCCACCACTCGCAAACTCTACCCCTCTTAGGAATAACTAGCAGGATATCTCTGTCTCTGTCTCTCTTTGTGTGTGTGTGTGTGTGTGTGTGTGTGTGTGTGTGTGCTTCTCTTACCCTTTCCACTCTGTTACAGCATTTCAATCAGTCACAGATTTTTATTTATTTAGGACTGCCTACCACCATAGAAAAGGGTACAGTGTGACCTCCTGCTCACCATCAATCCAGGGACCAATATTGCTTTACCATGTCTCCTGTTGTCCATCTTGCTTTGATACTCGAGTGAACTTCCAAAGTAATGGTACTGCAAGGCTTGTCCAAGGTCATTTTCTGGTTCTCTGAAAGTTTTATAGCTTCAATAGTGGTAAAAAAAAAAATCCCCACTATATCTCTGGATCATAGGGCATTCCTTTGCTAATTGAAATAATTGATATGATCCTATACAAAGATGTAGAAGCCTTGTTTCTCCTGGAATGTAGGAGAGAACATTAGATACAACAAAGCAGAGAAGAACTTCTCTACACTTTAGTAGATATTTGGATGAATTATTCTGCGTGTGTATTAGGGGAGGGAATTGGGGAGGTGAGTAGGGTGGGTGGGAGCCCAAATCACTGCTTTATGATTCAGTTTTTTCCCTCACTTATCTAGGTTGGTGTTAGGTGACAGAAACATAATGGTCCATTAATAAGCCTGCCCTTGAAGACTTATCAACCTGACACATGCCAGAGATCATTTCCTCCTGGCATCACCTTGAAGAGCTAATTCCCTTGAATCTATAGTGAGGTATTGGGTAATAGAAGCAGCTAGATGTATATCGAAGCTTTTTCACTCTGTTGGTGGATGGCTTTCTTTTTATTTTCCTTTTTTGACAGATTATTGTCATTATGGAAGATGCTTTCTTATCTGTATATCTGTTCTATCCCCTGTCTCATCATCAATCCACAGCATCCATCTCTGTACCCATATCCTCCCCCCTTCCCAGCACACTATGTAACAGAAGATTATCTGGCTGGGATTTCATTTTTATCAATAGTAATCCTTGGAGCTGGGGAAAATTTTTTAAAAATCCTTTAAAAGCCCATTAGATGGAGCTGTGAACACATGATTTCTATTCTGGGAATTCTACTCAAGCAGAGAAAACCAGTCCAAAGATTCACTCTTTAGCCCATTAAACCACCCTGCCCTACTCCGTTAAAAAAAAAGTCCTTTCCAAGGAAAGATGGCTGTTTTCTGAGAGCCCTGAGACAATATGCAGGCATGCAGAGAGGGACTAAGTTCTGTGTCTCAGGGACACTGGAGAAGATTTGATTAAGTTTTAAAATGGTTTGAGATGATTCAACATAGGATATTCCACTTCCAAGATTTCTTGGGTCAACCACAAGTGTGAAAATAGGGGGATTCAATTCAAAAAAACCTGAGGGAGTGGATATAGTTAATCAGTTCCCTGCATATATTGGCAGCAGAACCTATTTATTTTTTTTTAAAAAAAGGCCACTTATGGGAGTAAGGGTTAAGGAGGAAGATGAGAAGATGGGAGTGCATTGAGAATAAAAAAAAACTCACTTTAAAACTCAATTTAAAGTGCTCAGAGGTAAATCAGGGAAGTAATGCAAGGTATATAGGTAGTATGTAGAATTGAGAGGATGTCAGGTTCCAAGTCTGACTTTGTCAAATGCCCTTTTGATTATGCTTCCACACTCTATATCTTGTTTTTGCAGAGATAAGGTGGAAACCAACTTAGGCCAAGTAGAACCTAAAAACTACTTAGGGATAGTGTACAAGAGATTCTCACTCATGAGCAATGTGAACACTGAGATCCCTTCCAACTGAGAAATCCTGTGACAACAATTCTACAAGTTTATGTCTGGATTAGATAATATGTTTTTTGAAATTCCTTTTAACTCTAAGATTCTGAGAGGTAAGTGATATCCTGGATAGAGTATTGAATGTGGAGTCAGGAGGACTTAAGGTGTTACAGATGGATAACTAGCAGAAGTTGGTGATTGAATGTACATGAAGAGCTAGCTTCTCCATAGTTCTGAGTGCACAAAATAGTTTTCAACTTTGAGTGATAGAATGTTGAGACAGATCATGTAAATAGAAAGGTTAGAAGGGTGAGGTCATGGTTTTAGATTTTTAAAAAATTCAATTTTACTCATTAATCAATTCATAGCACCTAGGATGTTCCAGATCCTGTATTAAGTGCTGGGAGTGCAAGTACAAACAAATGAGACCATTTTTATCATATACACATGAACATATATGTGTGTGTGTGTGTGTGTGTATATAATTAGTTATATGCATGAACATACATATATAATGTGTGTATGTATTACATACTCATGTGTCTGTATATGCATATATATGAATGTGTATATATACATATATGCATATATGTGTGTGTATAAATATATACATATATACATATATATATGACATTCTATATTTAGGTAATTAATTATAAGGTAGTTAGGGAGGGAAAACATTAACATTTCCAGGAGTTAGGAAAGGTTTCTCCTAGAAGCTGGTGCTTGAATTGCTACTAGAAGGAAGAGAGAGATTATTTGAGGCAAAGGACATGAAGGACATCTTAACCCCATTTGACATATAGACCATAGCCATAACTCAAGCAATAGATGATAATGGCCTGTAGTATAAGAATGCCCATTAGAACAGAAAGCAGAGGATGAATACAAGAGACAACAGACAAGGAAGAAACAGTAAAATCATAGCTTTATGAAAGAGGACTGGAAGTGACCTTAGAGGCTCAGAGAAGGGGGGTAGAGTTTTGTGTGAGAAACAGAGAGGCCATTGGATAGAAAGTAAATACATACAGGAAGGGACTGGTGTAGCATAAGACAGTGGCCCCTCAAGATACACTAAGCTTGGGATGTTAATTGAAAATATTGGAATAGTTGGAACATTTCTCCAAATAGAGATATTGAGATATCCCAGTCAAGATATCTAGCAACCCATCATTTCTTTTTCTTTATAAAGAAAACTTATTTATTACAAAAATTTTAGTATTATATAGTTGTTAAATACCTATAAACACATAGTAAAATAAATTAGTTATACCCTTGATTTTGTTTCTTGTCAACCAAAGGTTTATTCTCAGCACAGTTTTAAAGAAATTTATATTTTATCTTTTCCAAATTACATGCAAACATATTTTTTTACATTTTTGTATCTGAGTTCTAAATTTGTACCCTTCTTCCTTCCTCTATCCCTTCCTTGAGAAGGCAGGCAATTTTATATAGATGATACATGTATCAACCAAATGCAAAAACATATGTACCTTGTAGCCATGTTACAAGACAAAACACAGACTAAAAATACAAAGCAAAACAAGGAAAATAAAGAAATTCATTGTTCTTCCTATATGGCATGTTCTGATTCTGATCACTTCATTTCACATCAGTTCATATATGTCTTTCCAGGTTTTTCTGAAACCATGGTGTTCATGATGTATTACAACAAAAAAAAATTCCATAATAATCATATACCACAATTTGTAAAACCATTCCCAAATTGATTGGCATCCCCTCAAATTCCAATTCTTTAACACCACAGAAAAGAGTTGCTATAAATATTTTTGTATATATAGGAGTTTTTCTTTTTTTAAAATCTCTTTTCAGCTTAGAATTTTTAATCTTTTTGTGGGGCTTCAATCCATTATTTTCTTTAAATCTGATGCAGGGTGGCATCTAATTCTCTTGATTTATTGGCACGTGTAGATACCGTTGGGCTGTCCATCAGTTATCCTTCACTCTCCTAAGTGACTTGCTTATTTTATTTCCTGATAATTCAAAATCATTTTGGTAATGCCATCCATTTATCTCACTTCTGTGGTACAATCCCTCATATCCCATGTATTTCAGCCCATCTGCTTCAACACCCTTTGTGTGAATCTTAAGTCAATTCTTTGGGGACTGAAGTCCCAAATGTTGCATGACTTTCAGTCATGCAATATCAATAAAAGACTATTATTGGTAGAAGAATAGTCCTTTGATTTAAGAAGAAACTTGTGGTCTTCAAAAACTATGTCATTTCTCCTATATAATCCAATCCCTTGTTCTGGGCCTGCTTTATTGTCCATTTATAATGTCTGTGCAAGTTAACAACACAAATAACAATATTAGCTCACATTCCAAAAGTGTTTCCAAGTTTATCACTTGCTTCCCCTACAGGAGTCCTGGGGGCTCATTTCTTAAAAATTGGACTTGTGATTTCAGTGGCATAGAGAATTCTCAAAAGGGATACTCCTCCCAATGCAGATGAGTACCTGCTTTCTAATTTTAGACTTTTTTTTTAGAATTAACAAGCATTTAGTGAATGCCAGGAATTGTGCTTAACCCTTTACAAACAGTATTTAAAATGAGCCTCTCAACAACCATGGGGGGTTGGTAATATTATCATCCTCATCTGAGAAATGAAGAACCTGAGGGAGGGAGAAATTAGGTGATTTGCCCAAGTTTACACAACTGGGAAGTGTAAGGTCAGATTTCAACTAAGACTTTCCTGACTTTTCATCTAGGGATATATCCAGTATCCCAACTTACAATGTGTAGATTTTGAGAGAACCATAGGTTAAATGACTTGTTCAGAATCACATGCCTGATATGTTTCCAGAGGCTATTCTGGAACTCAAATCTTCTTAACTCCAAGGTCAGCTCTCTATCCAATATGCCATGAAACTTAATATAATATAGATTGCAAAGTATAATATCACTCCCCTTCCCCATTTTACAGGTCAGATGAGATGAAGTTCATAGATGTTCAGTAACATTCCCAAGGTCATTATATTATCACTGAGGAGTCCAAGAAGTGAGACTAAAAAAGAAATGGTCAAAAAGAATGAAGAGAAAAGGGAGGGCTGTTATGAAAACCACGCCAGGATTCATCGCCGGGAATTATGATATTGCTCTTGGAAAAGGCCTGTGCATTCGTACCATTCTTTTTCCAAATTGGCAATTTTGAGGATCTAACAAGTGGTTGTTACAGATCTGTATTGGCTGAATCTGAATCAATGAAACACATGTGACTTTCTGTCAGTTTCTTTTTTTTACACTCTCTGCGTGTAGATGTATGTGTGTGAGAGAGAAACGTTTTTAGTGAAGAATTGTAAGTATATCGAATTTCAATGAATTTTGTAGCTTCCTACAAATCTATAAAAAAAATTACTTCTATAAATGGAAAAAAATAATTCTTGCCAATAAGCCTAAGGCCACAGACACAAAGCATTATTCAAAGAAAATGGATTTAAATTACAAATCAGTGCCTCTACTAGGCCATAGGATGACATGTGTTCTCTCTACTCAAAGGGGGAGGTTGGGAAAGAGGAGAGAGAAGAGATAAAGAAGAGGAGAAGGAAGGTAAGAAAGCCAGAGATAGGAAGTCAGGGTCCAAGTCAGAGATAGGGAGAGAGACAGAAAGCTGATGTAGCAAAGTGAGAAACAAAGAAATAGAGAGAGGCTCTTCAGTCTCTCACCTGGGTGTTTTTCCTGTATCTTTCAAATTATTTTTAATCTGGTTCACTTTTGCATGATTAACTTCCCTTTGTTATAGGCTTCATAGTCTCCTCCTAAGTCCAGACAGGAGGCAAAAATCTCAATTTCTGTATTTCAAACTCTAGGAGAGACCTGAGAGCACCGGAATATAGTTGCCTCTTTTGATGGGACACATAAACATTGAACTAAGAATGTCCAAGTCTGGTAATAAAAGCCCTTTATTCAATCCATTGGTTACCTCTTTTTCTGGAATTTACTGATCAAGTTAGTGATGAGGAGGTTGGATGTATTTTTAATTTTCTTTTTTTATTCCTCTGTATATCTAGAAGTTAATGAGATATCAACTAGCAGTTACACTATCAAAAAATTTAGCCAATGGTTTGTTGGTAAATATTTAACAAATGGTTCCCACCAAAAATACATGTGAAGCACTTTTAGGTATAATTTACATTAACATTTTCTTTGTTGCTTTCTTAAGTCTAGATCATTGGTCACAAAACTGCATCTTCCTCCTCATTTTTTTGTATGGCCCATGAGCTAAAAATGATTTTTACATTTACTTTCAGCCATCCTAAAGCCATCTGTGTCCTCCTTGAAAGCCAAAGGGGGTTTTGATTTTCTTATTATGCTCTGTTGCCAATGCTATCAACCCAATCCAACAAGTATAACCATATAGCTTGGTACAATCATTTTCTTCATCAATGAGAGCAGCCTTATGCAAATACATCAAGATTCTTGGGTTACATATTCACTGGAAAACTTACACAAAAATAGAAATTAAAATTATGAGATAAAATGAAATAATGCTTGATGCTGGAATTATTAAGAGGATGCTGGAGATTATTGGGTTGGGGAGGTGTCATGGTTAGATCTGCCCTTTAGGCAAAATGCAGTTTAGTGGAAGATGGTTTATATAGGGAGGGGATTTGAAGCGGGGAGATCAATTATCAGACAGCTGGCAGTCAATCATCCAATCAAAAAGCATTTACAACAAGCAGTTATGTTCTAGGTGCTGTGCTAAATTCTGAAAATACATTGCAGAAAGAAATGTAATGCAAAAACAAGCAGAGAGAAAGAATCCTTCCCATAACAAGCTGACTTTCTAATGGCAAAAGACAATGCAAAAAGGAGATGAAAAAAGGATGGTGGTTTGAGGATAGAGTTAAAGGTATCTGTGTGAGGGGACAGGGTAGAAATAGTCCTGAAGAGATGGGTCAAGAATTCAGCCTACCTCATGAGGAGGAAGTAAGACATGGTTGGTCTAGGACCTATCTTTAAAATGGATGTTGTGGAAGGGTGTAAAGCATTCCCAAAAGAATGCTACTGCAAACAGCTTTTAAGATTCAGATTACATAGTAATAGTGAACACTCTGTTTATTCCATTACAAGTTAAAGTTCAGTACAATATTCATAATATAATATTCACAATATTACATCTTATCACAGAAAGTCTTAACATTAGAATGGCCACACAGTTTTCACTACAGTGGCTACAATATTTAGAACAAGGAACAAAAGAAGATTCACCTAGTTTCCCTAAGGGGGAAACCCTTCTCACTTAATCATTTAATAAATCAATTCCCAATATATCAGTCTTCCACTCATAGGGCAACCAGTAACTCAATCAGTCACTCATCTAGCAGTCAGTCACTAAGCTAGATTCCCAGTTACTAAGTATCATTAGTCACTAACACAATCCTTAGAAAAACACACAAACTTTCCACTCCTTGATTTCCAGCAAATCTCAGTCTTGTCCAAGGGAAGGCTTTCTCTTCATCTTGACTCTGGGAAGTCTCTCTGATTCCCTGGAACCCTTTCCATGGTTCCAGCTCCCTCCTGAATCTGCCAAACAATCACCTGGATACAGAAGCAGACAGCTGCCAGGTTCTTGTCCAGTCCTCAGGGCAATCCCTGGCACACACTGAAGTTCACAGGGTTCAGCACATCTCAAACGCTTCACCA
>CM053594.1:76481581-76529933 GCA_028646575.1 Pseudocheirus occidentalis
CTCTCTCTCTCTCTCTCTCTCTCTCTCTCTCTCTCTCTCTCTCTCTCTCTCTCTCTCTCAGCTGGCTTCAGTCTCCATGAATCTTCCTTCACTGAGAAGTCAATTCCAATTCTGTCTCTGTGTCTCTAGAATTCTTCTTTATATACAGCACTGGCTTCCTGTCTCAGCCTTCTTCCATGTCAACAGGGGAGTTCATGCCTTCTCAGCAATGGACAGGGTTCACATCTTCCATACTTAGCCCTAAGTTACTAAGTGCTACTTAGCCCTAAGTTACTAAGTGCTAAGCATCTGATAAACTGATTACTATTACTATTACTATTACTATTACAGAGGGACTAGCTAATTAGAGGGGTAGACCACTGGGTTGAAGAGAATTCATAATGTGGGAGTTGCCTAGGAGTAGAGTAAGCTTCCAGGGAGAAGTTTCTATGGCATGGTAGAGAAAGTCCTATGGAGGTGAGTCAGTAGTACAGTCTGTAGAGGAATGAAGTCTATTCTACTAATCAAGGCAAGAGGCAATAAAGCACTAAACTGGAATACTGAATGTATAAGTGGAAAAAACAGAACAGATGTAATTTGTTAAAAAATTAATAGTATTTTTCCAATTATATGTAAATATAGTTTTCAACATTCACTTTTATAAGATTTTAAGTTTCAGATTTTTCTCCATCCCTCCTTCCTTCTCCCCTCCCCAGGAAAGTAAACAATTTGATATAGTTTATATATGTGCAATGATATTAATTATATTTCCCCATTAGTCATGTTGTGAAAGAAGAATCAGAACAAAAGGGAAAAATCAAAAGAAAGAAAAAGAAAAAGAGACAAAAAAGGTGAAAATAGTATGCTTCAATCTGCATTCAGATTCCATAGTTCTCTCTTTGAATGTGAATAGCATTTTCCACCAATACATCCACATCTACCCCTACCCTTTTTGGAATCTTTTGGAGTTGTGTAGGATCATTGTATTGATGAGAAGAGCTAAGTATATCATAACTGATGATTACACAGTATTGCTGTTACTGTGTACAATGTTCTCCAAGTTCTGCTTACTTAACTCATCATCAATTCATGTAAGTCTTTGGAAGTTTTTCTGAAATCCAGCTGCTAATCATTTCTTATGGCATAATGGTATTCCATTATATTCATATGCTACAACTTGTTCAGCCATTCCTCAATAGATGGGAATCCCCTCAATTCCCAAGTCTTTGCCACCACAAAAAGAACTGCTATAACCATGGTTCCTTTTCCATTTTTGATAATCTCTTTGGGGTGAAGATCTCATAGTAGTATTGCTGGGTCAGAGGGTATGCACAGTTTTATAACCAGATGCAATTTTTAAGCACCTAATAAATGCTAGGCACTGTTTTAAGTTCTTCAGATATAAAAAAAACAGTCTTGGCTGTCAAGAAACTGTCAAGGGGCAGCTGTATGTATTGGTTTAAATTTAAGAGGTACGTTAGGTCTTGGATGAGTAGATTTGAAAATCATTTGTATAGAGGATAATTGAATCTATGGGAGTTATTAAGATCACCAGGTAAAGGTGCAGAAGCTGCAGCCTCAAGGTCACATGTGACCTTCTAGGTCCTTGGATGTGACTTTTTGACAGAGTCCAAGTTCTATAGAACACATCCTTTTATTGAGGGAATTTGTTCTATGAAGTTTGCATTCAGTCAAAGGGCTGCGCTTGAGAACCTAGAGGGCCATGTGTGTCCTCAAGGTGGCAGATTCCCCACCACTGATATAGAAGGAAAGGAGAAGAGGGCTAAGAACAGAGCATCAGATACAGCACATACTTAGTGAGCTTGACCTGGATGAAGATCCAGCAAGACAGACTGAGAAGGAGGGGTCAAATGTGTAGGAGGAGAACCAGGAGTTACAATGGAGTTTTATTATTTTGTAGGCCTCCAAAAGGTGTCCTTGGTAGGGTTTTCTGGTAGATCTGATTTTCAATCAGAGCTGAGAGGTAGTTCATAGGTCCATGAAGGAGAGGACAAGGAGGAATGGTCACATGATTTGGTGACTGTACAAAGGTGAAAGTCCTAGGTCAAGATTAGAGAATTTTTGTTCATCTTCTTACTCATGTTCTAAGAAACCTGAGGGCACTTTGAATGTTAAAATATCAGGTACAGATCCTGAGCCAGGGACTGATTTGGATGATGATATTGTATAATGAAGTTGGGTTAGGTACTAAACCTGGGGCTCTCTGAGAGTGAAAGGGTAAGTGTATGTATCATAGAACTAGATAAATCCTGCCTGTTGCTGAGAGAGTGATTGAAACTCCTGGTTCTGGAACCAACTCTTCCACCAGCAGCATTAGCTCTATGATGAAGCAACCCTTAAAAGATTTATATTTGAAGTCTCCAGGAGATGGTCAACTAAAAGAAAAAACAAACAAACATAGAGATAATTGGAAATGTCCATGATCTAGATGAGGGTTGTATGACTACAGAGTATGTGTGTATCTGTGAATATGTTTATGTGATTGGGATCATTTTAACAACAAAATCAATCCAATTCAATAAACATTTTTGGTACACCTAAGTTAAAGATCCAAACTCTTCTTAAGGAACTTTTAAATTAATGGGGATGGTTAATTGGATTTCAATAAGCAAGTTTGTAAATAATTAGGATACAAAATATCATACAAAATAGGGTGAAAGAAATAAAAGGGAAAGATCCAGGCAAAGTTCAATGGGAACTATGAGGATGGTGTGATCACTTTCACTGGGAAAGAGAAGTGATGTTAGGAAAGGCTTCAAGAGGGATGTGACGTCTAAGCTGGTCCTTAATGGAAAGGAAGGATACCTATTGATTAACTTAAAATATAGTTTCTTTTCATTATATAAAATTTCTAAAAAATTGCACAAACAAAACAAATGCAAACAAAATTATAAGGATAGTTGAAAACTGGGGGAAATTTTGCAACAAGTATCTCTGATAAAGGCCTCATTTCTCGAATATTAAAATAGAGAATTGAGTCAAATTTATTTAAAAAGTCATTCCCAAATTGATAAATGGTCAAATGATATGAGCTGTCAGTTTTTCAGACAAAGAAATCAAAGCAATTTATAGTCATATAAAAACACGCTGTAGGAGGCAGAACCAAGATGGAGAAAAAGAAAAAAAAACTCACCTGTGCTATCCCCCAAACCCTTCCAACAATCTTTTTATAATTCCATAAAAAAAATTCCTAAAGTGACAGAACCCATAGAAGGACAGGGTGAAATAATTTTCCAGCCAAAGACAACTTAGAAAGTCAGTAGAAAAGTTTTATCCCTCCTGGGTAAGAGGGGAGCACAGAATCCCAGTAAAGCAGGAGCAGGCCTTCCAGAGTTCTCAGCCCACAGGTTATAGTGGGGTCAAACAACTGGTCACAAGGAAATTATAGGGGTCTCTTTGATAGCGCTGAGGTAGGCCTATATTGTTTTGCCCATACTCAGATCCAGGTCACCATCCTGGGCAGCAGTTCCAGGGCAAGGGGTATAAGCACACCCCAGCATGTGGCCTCAGAGGAACATGGTTCCTCATCACAGTCCCAGGGCAGAAAAGAATGCTTGTGGTCAATCACGGACCAGAGCATAGGCCAGGAGAGTAGTAAACACACCTCTCCCTAGATCATATCACTCTCGAAGAACTGAAGGCTTAGAGGTCTCTAAAAGTATTTCTGAAAAGAGATACACAAAACCCCTGAAGCTTGGGACAGTTTGTCCACCACCCTGGAAAAAGATATTTAATTTGACAAAGATTTAAAAGTCAAGAAGTAGACTGAAAAATGAGCAAAACCTTGCCAGAAAAACTAAAAAAAAATTCTGTCCATAGAAAGGAAGATCAAAACACACACTAAGAAGATGATAAAGTCAAAGCTTCTACATCTAAAGGCCCCAAGAAAAATATGAATTGGTCTTGGACCATGGGAGAGCTCAAAAATATTTCAAAAATCAAGTAAGAGAAATAGAGGAAAAATTGTGAAGAGAAATAAGAGTGATGCAAGAAAAGCATGAAAAGTGCACCAACAGCTTGGTAAAGGACACAAACATAGACACAAATAATGAATAAAATAACACCTTACATAACAGACTAGACCAAATGGTAAAAGAGGTACAAAAAACCAATGGGGAGAAGAATGCCTCAAAAAACAAAACTGGCCAAATGGAAAAAAGAAGCACAAAACTCACCAAAGAAAAAAACTCCATTGGGAGCCAAGATGGCAGAGTAAAGGAAGGGACTCACCTGAGCTCTCTCACAAATCCCACTAAATACCTTTAAATAATGAATCTAAACAAATTCTAGAGCAGTGGAACCCACAACATGGTGGAACAACACAATTTTCTGTGGCAAGAAAAATTGGAAGGCCTTCAAAAAAGGTCTGCTGCATCAGGGTGAGAGAGGAACACAATCTAGCTTGGACCCCACCAGGGCTGATAGGGCCAAAGTAAAACAGGAGAAGGCCTCAAGGTGACTGAATCAGTGGCATCATGGGACTGTACCTCTCCAAGCAAACCACTACACTATTGCATAGCTCTGATTAGGAAAAGGTTCTTTCTGATATTAAGCTTAAATTTGGCTTTTTGCCACTACTGGAGTTAATAACGGACATGCACCCACCCATTGTGAAAGAAAGGGGCCAAATAGACCTAAAGGGAATATTTTGTAACAACGTCAAAGAATGGAGAATGTGAACATTTTGAAGCAACTTTTCTCTGATAAAGGCCTTGTTTCTAAATGTATAGAGAACTGAGTCAAATTTATAAAAATAAGATCCATTCCCCAGTTTGATAAATGATCAAAAGATATGATCAGTTTTCAGATAAAGTAATCAAGCTATCTATAGTCACATGAAAAACTGCTCTAACTCACTACTGATTGGAAAATGCAAATTGAACAATTCTGAGGTACTATCTCATCGCTAAATTGGCTAATAGGACAGAAAAGGAAAATGACAAATGTCGGTGGGGATGTAGGGAAACTTGGATACTAATGCACTGTTCTTTTTTTTAAATGATCCAACCATTTTGGAGAGCAATTTGGGTCTATGCCCAAGGGGCTATAAAACTGCATACCCTTTGATCCAGCAATATTTGCTTCTAAGCGTATATCCCAAAGACATAAAAAAGAAACACAAGGTCCTATTTGTACAAAAATATTTGTAGCAGCTCTTTTTGTGGTAGCTAAGAATTGGAAATCAAAGGAATTCCCCATCAATTGGGAAATGGCTAAACAAGTTGTAGTTTATGACTGAATAGGAATATTATTATGCTATAAGAAATGACAAGCAAGATGATTTCAGAAAAAAAAAAACAGGACTTACATGAACTGACGCATACTGAAGGGAACAGAACCAAGATAACATTGTACACAGTAACAACAAAATTGTTCAATGTGGAATTATTAATGACTCAAGTATTCTCAACCATACAGTGATGCGTGACAATGCCAAAGTATGAATGATAGAACATACTATCCAACTCCAAAGAAAGAACTGATGCTCTTTAAATACAGACTAGAGCATGCTATTTTTCACTGTCTTTTTTCCTTTTTTTCCTTTTGTCTTCTTGTGTAAAATGAAAAATAGGGAAATGTTTTATGTAATTTTGCATATATGGATTATATATGTGATTGCTTGTGTGTGTATATATACATATATATAGATTGATTGATTGATTGCTTTCAATCTTAGAGATGGGGAAGGAGATGGAGGGAGGGAGGGAGGGAGGTGTTGGATTTGGAACTCAAACCTTTGTATAAAAATGTTATGTGATAAAAACAGAAAGTTTCTTTGTTGGTAAGCCGCAGGTGCCTCTCTTTAAAAGGAGGGTTAGTTTAACATTAGCTCATTTTCTTACTGGCACAGACCTAGGGGTTGGAGAAGTTGTTTACCCACTTTATTTTCTTCATGGACAAGGTAATTTTCTTTCACTGCTGAAAACTAAGAATAATAAATTCACCATTCTTATAAATTTTTGTAATCTCTTGGGATATATGTCCAAAACGCCTCTGTTCCCCGTAGACCTCATGTATAGTTCCAAAATTATAAGAGGAACAAATATGTCCTTGATTTTAATTTGATGTGATTGATGTTTGCAGAAGGTCATCAGGGTTAATGTAGTCAATATAGTAGGTACTTTCCTGTGCAGATACAGAAAAACAAAGGACGTGATCTCTGCCTGGCTTTCAAGAATTTACTGTCTCATTCAATATGATAATTTATGTGAAACTACCTTGTAAATGGCAACGCTCTATACAAACATAAGGTATTAATTAGAACAAGGTTGGGTGGAAAGATCCCAGATAGGAGATATATTTACATGGGGGAACTCTATTTCTTCAAAACCAACGAGGTTTAGAAAACTTATTCGCCCCTAACCAATGACCGGTTTTTTAATTATAATATTATACCAGTTTTCTGGTAAGACTATGAATTCATGGAGTACTATGATTTAAAAAGAACTGAAAATTAATATCACTCAGAGAGCAATATAGAAGAATTTTATGGATGTGAGCAGATTGCAACGCATTATAAATAAGGAGGTAAGAAGGAGTAAGGGTACCATAATCAAAGAAATGTATTGATTAAAAAAAAAGATGGACTGGTCATACATAAAGAGGCAGACAGTTCGTTGCAGGGATAGAGATATGGGCCTGAAGTCAGGAGGAGCTGAAATCCTACTTGTCCTCATAAACCCACTAGCTGTGTGACTTTGTGGCAAGTTACAATCTCAGTTGTACAGGCTCAGTTTTATCATCCATCTATGAAATGAAAATAATGATGTGTTGTTCACCCTTCATTTTCAAAGATTGCCAATGACATCATGGAGTGATGACTTGCTTATAAATTAGATTTAAGCAAGGCAGAGTTGCACAAAATCATCAGCCTCATTCTCTCTTCCCAAGAGAGAGTGGAGTGGCAAAGGCAAAAGTCAGGATAAGTGGGCAATGGCCCAGGATGAAGTGGATGATCTTGGTGTCTTTGGTGTCTGGCCAGGCTCTAGGGGCTCCATTGTGCCCACTTTAGCCTCCTGCATAGCGGTTGGAACACATTTTTCTCATCTACACATTTTGCTAAGAGAAGTTTTCTTGTGCTTTGGGTAGACATTCTCCTAAGTCACCAATGGGTTTGAGGCCTGTTGGTTATCCTCAGCCTAGTTTAGCTTGTCTGTCTAGACAGTTCTACTGGGGTGTGGCTGTCGTATATGCTACAGCTTCTTGGAGTCATAGGTCAGGAAGAATTAGCACTTTTTTTGTGAGGGCCAGCTGAGCCCTTCTTAGGGATAATAATAGCAACTTTCCTTAGGCTGTTGTGAAGATAAAAATGGTAAAATATCTGTGAAGTGTTTTGAAAATCATAAATATCAAAAATAAGTCAATTCTTAACCTCAAAGAGCTTACATTTCCTGGGAGACAGAAACGGTTCAAATTATCAAACACCAACCTCTAATTAGGTGCCTACTATTTGCTAAGGCCTATCTGAAGCATTGGGAACACAATAACAGAAATGAAATAGTCCTTGTCCTCAAGAAGCAAAGTGTATTTGCTAAGACAATAAAAGGGAATTTCAGTAGATCTAAGGGGGCACTAGGAATTAAGGGGAGCAGGATACCCTTCCTGTTAGAAGCAGTAATTGAGCTGAATTTTGAAAGAGGTAGGGATCCCAAGAGTTAGAGCTGAGGAGAGTTACATCACAGGCAGGAAGTACAGATGGCCTATACAAAGTCTGAAGATTCAAGGTGGAATAAAGTTGACAGAGAACAGCAATTAGGCCAGGTGAGTAGGATTATAAAGTGTGCAAAAGGTAACACAGGCAACAAGCCAGATTGTGATGGTCTATATCTGTTAAACAGAAGAGTTTGAATTTGATTCTTGAGGTAACAGGTAGTCCCTGGAATTTGAGTAAGAGAATTGTGCTTTAAAAATGTCACTTTAGACATTTTTGGAGAGGTTAGACTGGAGAAGAGAGAAAGACTTCAGTTTGGGAGTCCACTTAGGAAGGTAATGCAATAATCTAAAAGAGCACTGACAGGACTTCAAATTAGTGTGGTGGCCAGGTGAATAGGAAGAAGGGTATGAATGGCCATGGTGCAATCAATCAATAAACAGCACTAGGTACTGGAGATACAAAAGACAAAAGAGAAACAAATGATCTATTTCCTCAAGGAAAATGTGTTTTTATAATCATAGGAAATATGGAAAATAAATACAAAGTGCATTTTAGAGGTTGCTAAAAATTGACTCTTGAAAAAGATTCAAGGTACACCAAATCTTCAAGCAGACTAAGTCATGTAAGCAGCAGAGATGCTCAGGGAAGGTTTACAAGAGGTAAGAGATACACTGTGCAACGACAGAGATAAGAGATGGTAGGCTATGTTTAAGGAACAGTGATTATTTCAGTTTCTGAAGAAGACCTTCCCGAGGTTGTACTTGTCACTCATAAATCCTTTAAGAAATGAAGGTCACCTTTACACCTTGATGAGTTGTTGGAAAAGGACTTTTGTCGAGGAAGTGGTTATGTAAGCCCAAAATAATAGTCAAAATAAGGAATGGATATAACTACAAAGGACCAGTGTGGGACAGGTGAGACCTTATTCTGCTTGGTGGTTAACAAGAGACAAAGGACCCAAGGATGCTGATGCAGGGAGGTGAAACTCCATAAAGAATCAAGAAATTTTGTTGATGCACGTGGTAGAGAATCCAGAAGTATATAACTACTGACTGTTAGAGTTAGAAGCAAAATGAAAACTAACAAGAGACAGAAAGAAGTAGTAACAGAAGGGGATAGAAAGTCAGGAAAATATTTTTTTAGGGAAAGGACTCTTTTTTTGTTTATTTGTTTTTTTAGTTTACATCATTCATTTCAACAAGATTTGGGGTTACATATTTTCTCCCTGTCATTCCTCTACCCACAACCCCAAAACAGCAACCCCACTATATACCTCCTCCCCCAATGTGTTCTCTCCTATATCCTCCTCCATCCCTCCTTCCACTTTTCAGTAGGGCAACTTAGATCGCTTTACCCTACAGCCTGTATATCTTATTTCCCAGTTGCATGTAAAAATAATAATAATTATACATACATACATACATATACATGTTTAATGTTTAAAATGTTTAAAATACATATATATATATATATATTTTTTTTTTTTTTAAACATTGGATTTTACAACTTTGGATTCCAGATTCTTTCCCTTCCTCCCTTATCACCCACCCTTACTGGGAAGATAAGCAATTCCATAGAGGTTATACATGTATAGCTATGCAAAACATTTCCATAGTGGATATATTGTGAAAGAATGACTATATTTCCCTCCATCCTATCCCACCCCCCACTTGTTCTACTTTCTACTTAGACCCTGTCCCTTTTCAAGAGTGTGCTTCTAACTACCCTCCATCCCCAACCTGCCCTCCCCTCCATCATCCCCCTCTCATCCCTTTCCCCCTACCCTCCTGTAGGGTGGGACACCCTATTTAATGTGTATGTCATTCCTTCCCTAAGCCAAATTCAATGAGAATGAAGTTGACCCTTTCCTTTTTTCTTTCTGTTCTTTCCCTCCATTGCAAGTTTTCCCTTGCCTCTTCTATATGAGATAATTTATCCCATTCTGTTTCTCCCCATCTCCTCTCGTTATATTCCTCTTTCATCTCTCAGTTTTACATTTTAAGTATCATCCCTTCCTATTCAATTGATGCTGTGCCTGTACACACACCTCTATGTGTACCTGTACACATATATATACACACTCATATATGTATTCATACACCTATATATCCTTCTATATAGACTGTGTATACATACATATATACATGTATATCTGTGTGTGTGTATAATTTGCATTTATATTCCCTTCACCTATCCTCATACTGAGAAAAGTTTCATAAGTTACAATGATCATTTTTCCATGTTGGCATGTAAATAGTTCAACTTTGATAAGTTCCTTATGATTTCTTAGGGAAAGCATTCTTATAGGAAGTAGTACTTGAACTGAGTCTTAAACCAAAGGCTAGGATGCAGAGGTTTGGAGAGTGAGCATTTCAAGGTTGTAGTACAGCAATATGAAGACCATAAACAGGAGAGGGGACATTGTGTGAAGAATGCAAAATAGGTCTACTGACCATTGTAGGTGGGGAGAGGAGCAATATGTTAAAAGACCAGAAAGAGAAAAAGACAATAGATTGTGAAGAGCTTTAAATACTTAAGGGGGGAGGAGAATTCACATTTGATCTTAAGGTAATTGACAACCAAAGGAGTTTATTGAGTAACGGCAGTGACATGGACAGATCTGTTTTAGCCACATAACACTGATATGTTCATATAACCTAACTTCTATCATTTTTCCCTTCCCGTTTATGCCCACTTAGTGGACAGCCACATCAGGGAAAGAATGAATTCATGCATCAATAGTATTATATCAAGTCTAACAAAGTCATTCCAATTAAATGCATCAATAGAATTAGAGAATCCATAGAGAGGAGGATTGACTGTGTATTATAGGGAGTCAGCAAGTTACACTGGGCCTGGAGTCAGAAGACCTTGATTTAATACATCAGGCATGACTATAAAGGGTGTGGCACCTCAGGTTTGAGATCGGAATGAAATGTGACAGTAGTGGGATATGTCATAGTTAACAAAAGGAGGTTTATTAAGCCATAGCATGATAAAGGTATTCAGAACATGGAAGGAAAAGTTAGTGAGGATTCAGTTGGGTGCAAGTTCTTTGCCTCAACATTGTTCATAAGAATCCATTGCTCAAAAGTCTGAGGTAACAACTCAAATTCCTCATATCCTGATTTTTTTTTTACTCAGGTGAATAGGAAACTAAATCAATGATTGAACTCTGAGCTTCCCAAGACAATAAAGTCTTTAACTGGAGAGAAGTGATATAGAGAATAGTACAGGGAAGTAGATTTGTGATAAACAGAAAAAGTGAATATGAAGCCATTAATTAATTTATGGCTGTTAATTGAAAAAGTGGTTTATAGTGGATAGGGAGTTTTTCTCATCCATATGTGTGTTTGTACATATGTGTTAACTCTTTTAAAGTTTGGATGAAGACACAGATTAAAGGTTTATAAAATTTGCAATGAATAAAAAATTAGGAGAGATGGTCATTCCTCTGGATGACAGAGCCAACATATGAAAACATTCTAATAGTTTAGAAAACTGTACTGAATATGAGATGAAATATGAAGTCTTTCACTTGCAACATGGGGATCACTTTATCAGTCTTAAAATTCAGGAGACATAGTTTTGTTTGGAGGGGAAAAAACAACTGGATTTTAGTGAACTTTAAGATCAGTATGAGTCTATTGTTTGATATGGCAGCCAAAAGCATAATAAGGCTACATTAAGAGAAACACAGCAACCAATATGAGAGAAGTAATAGCCTTGTTGTTCTCTTTCTTAATCAGACTGCATCTGGGAGATTGTGTTTAATTGTGAGAACTACATTTTAGGGGATGCATGAACAAGTTGGTGATTCAAGATACAATGATCAGATTTGTTAGAAGATTTGGAAAGAAAATTATGTGAAAAAAATTTTTTAATTATGTAAAGCTGAAAGAATTAGGAATGCTTAACATGTAGAATTAGGAATGCTTAACATGACTCAGAGGGGAGATCATCAGTGTTTTTGAACATCTGAAAGATTATTATAGTGAAGATGAATTTCATGCATTTTGTTTGACTCCAGGCGGGCAGAACTGAGAACAGAAGAAGTTGTATGGAATGGATTTGGGTTGAATATAAATAACTTCCAAGTAGTTTAAACTATCCAGGACTGGAAGCAGCTTCTTAAATAATGAGCTTGCCATTACTATACATCTTCAAGCAGAGGTCAGATGGTTGCTTGATTAGAATGTCATGGAGGGGTGAAGTATTTAGATAGTGACTGGGCTGTACCAACTCCCAGCTTCTGATGACTATGTCACCTTCACACTCTAAGATTCTGTGATAACATTTGTACCTACTGTGGTTAAGAATGCATGAATAAATGTGAGTATTAGGGTAGAAAGATAGAAAATTGGCACCAAAGAATATTTAGAGAAAAAATAACTTTGGAGAAACCTGAAACTCTATCCCTGGATATACCGTATTTTTTTAAATTATATTTTTAACATTGTTACTGTTATGATCTCATATAACTGAATTAATAACAGAAGACTTTCTCTAAGAATGCCTGGTTGGAAGGTGAGATGAGCTGAACTGAGGTGAGATATACTTCAGTGCCTGTTTTACCGGGGTTGTTAGTTCTTTTCTCAACCACAAGGACCAACAGAAATCCTTTGATTCTGAGCTGCCTGGGAAGGGTATTGTTCTGTTTCTGATGAATGTTGCTGGCTGCCAGTGGATTGCACGGTAGGAATGTGTGTGGGATGAATAATGCCAAGTTGAGTAGTTTTTATAAGATGTGAGCTTGGAGGGAAGAGAAAAAGCATCAGTACATAGGAGCTGGACAAAGCAGTGTGGAAGCCAATGGCTGGGGTGGTGATAATAACTCATTTGGAAATCATACTGTGACTGGGAAAAATGATTTTTCTTACAAATTAAGAAGAAAGGAAAAAGAAATCAAACTCTTTTCCTGCAAGATATATGGAAAGAATTAACAGCAGGTGTAAATTTGCTCATGAACAAAAGTGATTTTACTGCCTGGCTAAAAAATGAAATGAAATGAAATAAAATGAAACAAAACTGGTTTCTGTCCTCTAATTTTATGATACATGTCTCTGAGCTCTATTCATGTCATTGTCATAGCATTTATTAGGCTTTCACTTTATTAGGCTTTATTGGGAAAATAAGACACTAGAGTTTGATTCAATCCCAATTTTATAAAAAGACACATTGAGTAACTGACTCCTTTTTCTTGGGCCTCAGTCTACTCATTTTTAAAAGGAAGCGATTAAACTAAAATGATTTCTGTGGTTCCTTCTAAAAAATTTATTTGATCCTAAATTGAAAACAGCTACTTTGAGTCTAAATTCACAACATTAGGACTGGTAGCTGGAAAGAATTTAATCATTTCAATCAACACACATTAATTAAGCACTTGCTGTGCATCAGAGGCACTCTCTACTACAGGCTAAGGATTCAAAGATGAAAACTTACAAAGTCCTTGTGCTCAGGAAGCTCTAAATCTAACCAGGAGCAGAGACGGGTTAGGACATGTATACAAATAAGCATTATCCAAGGAAGAATGAGGGAGAGATATGAATAGTTTGTTCTGATGATGTATAATGGAGAGCTTCTTTTTCATTGGAAGAAGCCATAAAAGTCTTCCGGGGGCAGCAAAGTGGTTCATTTTGGATAAAGCCCCAGGCCTGGAGTCAGGATGACCTGAGTTCAAATCTGGCCTCAGACACTTACTAGTTGTGTGACACTGTGCAGGTGATATAACCCTATTTGTCTCGATTTCCTCATCTGTAAAAGATCTGGAGAAGGACATGACAAACCACTCCAGGAGCTTTGCCAAGAAAACCCACAATGGGGTCATGAAGAGGTGGACAGGAATGAAATAACTGCATGACAATAACAAAAAACAACAGATCTTGGGGAAGACATTCCAGAACGGGCCCTTACCAGCCAAGGAAGAGCTCAGTGAGGAGTGAGTATGCTCTGGGCGTTTAGAAAAAACAGAGTAGCTGCTTCTAAAGGACAGAATCAGAAAACAGCACAAAGAGGAAGAGGCTGGGCAGTAGCTCACTGTGATGAGAATGAAAAGGTCAAGAAGAGTCACATTGCATAAAGTCATAAAGCTAGAATGGACTGAGATTATGGAAGGCTTTAAATGTTGTGTTGTATTGTTAAGTTGTTTTTTAAGTAATGGGGAATGTCACTGAAGAATATATACACACACACACATACATACATATACACACACACATATATATGCATATACACATACACATATACATATATACACATACATATACCTATATACGCACATGTATGCACATACACACATACATATATGTAGATATGTATATGTGTATGTATGTGTGTGAGTGTATGTATATATGTATGGGTATATATGTGTATTAGCAGGACAGCTGGAATGGACTCAGATGCTCTTGGATTCAAACTAAAAAAGATATTCAAGATCTCCTAGTTTTAACTGACTTCCTGATTCCAGTTTCTCTTTTCTAAATTTTATACTCCAAACCATGCCAGAATAGTAATTCTCCTGTGCACCAATCTCATCTTATCATTCCCTTCGTCAAAAGTCTTCAATGGCTTCTTATTTCCTTTAAGGTATCTCTCTATCTCTAGACACAGATATAATATGACACAATAAATATAAAATAGAATAACATAACATAATATATTATAATATAATACATAGATTTTATACATGCACGTACAGACATATGTGTATCTACATATGTTCATATATATACATAGAACATATGTGCATATAGATTCTTATTGTTGCTGTTGTTGACTTGTTTCAGTCATTTCCAAATATTTGTGATCCCATTTAGAATTTTCTTAGCAAAGATACTGGAGTTATTTGCCATTTCCTTTTCTAGCTCATTTTATAGGTAAGAAAACTGAAGCAAACAGGGTTAAGTGACTTGCTCAGGGTCACAAAGCTAGAAAGTCAGTGCCTGGATTTGAACTCAGGTCTTTCTGACTCCAGGCCCAGCACTCTATCCACTGTACCTTCTAGCTGCCCCTAACATAGACACATATACATGTTACATATATAAGAATGCATGCCTATAGGTATTAGTATACATATGTGTATATACACACTTATGCATGCAAGTATTTTCCCCATGTGAACTATATATTCAAATCCAGGCACTGACTTACTACCTTTGTGACCCTGAGTTCAAATCAGACCTCAGACACTTAACACAAAAACTGGCCACATGACCTTGGTCAAGTTACTTAACCCCAATTGCCCTCCAAAAAGCATAAAAAAAGTCTTTAAAAGTTAGAAGTTAATAATTCTATGAGGCACTGAGAAACAATAAAACAAAGTTAAAAGAATAGAAAGAAGAAAATGTGAAATATCTATCAAAAAAAAATAACTGACCTGGAAAACAGATCAAGGAGAAATCATTTAAGAATTATTGAACTCCTGGAAGCCATGATCAAAGAAAAAGCCTAGGCATCCTATCTTAGTAAATTATCAAGAAAAACTTCAATACCCTAGAATCAGAGGGCAAAATAGAACTAAAAACAAATTTACTAATTACTACCCAAAAAAGATCATGAAATGAAAACTCTCAGGACTATTAAAGCCAAATTCCAGAGCTCCCCAGTTGGAGAGAAAATACTTCAACCAGGCAGAAATAAACAATTTAAAAACTGTCAAGTCAGGAATACATAAAATTTAGTAGCTAGTACATTAAATGTGTTGATGTCTTGGAATATAAAATTCCAAAAGGAAAAAAAACTGGGATTAAAATCAAGAGTAATCCAGGAAAACTGAGTATAATCCTATAAGGGAAAAATGAATATTTAATGAAATAAAATAATTTCAAAGCTCTTGATGAAAAGACCAGAGTTGTATAGAAATTTGGACTCAAGAGAAGTATAAATAGGTAAACATGGAAAAGAAATCATAAGGGATTCAGTGAAGCTAAACTGCTTACCTTTCTATGTGGGAAGATGACACGTAACTTCTAAGAACTTTATCATTAATAAGGCAGGTAGAATGATTCTGCATAGAAAAAGGGCATGGGAGGCAGTTGATTATGTTGGTGTAATTTTAAAAATAAAGGATAGGTGATAAAAAGGGATGCCCTTGATGAAGGGTAAAGGGAAAGGAAAAAGGGATAAATTATCTCCAATAAAACAGATACATAAATAAAAGCTTTTACAGTGGAGTGGAAAATGGTTTGGAACTGGCGGTCAATGCTTGAACCTCACTCACACCCAAATTGCTGCAAAAAGGGAACACACAGACACACACACACAAACAGACACACACACACAATTGGTAAGATAAGTATATTTTACTCAGCAGGGCTGTGGTTTTTGTTCCGGTTTGTCCCTCATTCTCAAAAAGGACCATTAAGTCAGGGAAATGATGTCATTACTTGCAATTGATTTTGATTTACGTGAGGGAGGGTCTTACCTGAGCTTTTCCCCAAACCTCTCCATATATCTTTAAAATTACTCTAAACAAATTCTGGAGCAAAAGAACCCACAAAAAGAGAGTGAAACAAATTCTCAGCCCAAGAAAACTTGGAAGAATAGCAAGAAAGTCTGTCACACCATGGTGAGAAGAACAAAATCCAGTGCAAGTGATGCCACCACAGACCCTGCCCTAGAAAACCCCCAAAAAGAATTTGGGGAAAATGAATCAGTAGCAGCAGTGGTAGCAGCTACTTCCATATCTCTCAGTCCATAGACACAAAAGACAATTTAGAAAGTCATTGGGAAAGGTCAGTTGTACCCAGGTGAGAGTGAAGTGCAATCCAGCACAGGTTGTGCTAGTGCAACCTAGGCCACAGGAAACCAGGAGCAGGCCTTGGGAGTGACTGAATCAGCAGCAGCAGTGGCAGAAGCTGTTTCCAGAGCCCTCAGCCCACAGAAATAAGAGGGTCAAACAACTAATAATAAGGATATTAGAGGAGGCTTTTTTCTTTATTCAGCTTTTTAAAAATTATTTACTATTAGTTTACAAGATTCAGTTCCACAAGTTTTTGAGTTCCAAATTTTCTTCCCCTCCTATGGAAAAAAAATAGCTTGACTGTTAAAACTTTCTGTTGTGACAAAGGAGGTCAAAGCACCCTCAGAAAAAGACCACAAAGTCATAGTACTTACATATAAAGCTTCCAAGAAAAATATGAAGTGGTCTCAGGCTATGGAGGAGCTCAAAAAGGATTTTAAAAATCAAGTAAGAGGTAGAGGAAAAATTGGGAAGATACATGAGAGTGATACAAGAAAATCATGAAAAATGAGTCAACAGCTTGATAAAGAATACACAAAATAATACTTAGAAAAATAATGCCTTAAAAACAAACTAGGTCAAACGGTAAGAGAGGTCCAAAAAAGCCAATGAAGAACAGAATGCTTTCAAAAGGAAAACTGGCCAAATGGAAAAGGAGGCATGAAACTCATTTAAGAGAATAGTTCCTTAAAAATCAGAATGAAGCAAATGGAAGCTAATAACTCTATGGGAAATAAAGAAATTCTAAAACAAGAGCAAAAGAATGAAAAAGTAGAAGACTGTGAAATGACTCATTCAAAAAACAACTGACCTGGAAAATAGAATCAGGAGAGATAATTTGAAAATTATTGAACTACCTGAAAGCCATGATAAAAAATGAGTCTAGACATTATCTTTCAAGAAATTATCAAGGAAAACTGCTCTGAGATTCTAGAGCCAGAGGGTAAAACAGAAATTTAAAGAATCTACAAATTACCTCCTGAAACCAAAATGAAAACTTTCAGGAATATTAGAGCCAAATTCCAAACTCCTCAGGTCAAGAAGTAAATATTGAAGGCAGTCAGAAAGAAACAATTCAGGTAAGGTGGAGCCACAATCAGGATAACACAAGATTTAGCAGTTTGTACATTAAAGAATTGGAGGGCTTAGAATATGATATTCTGGAGGGCATAGGAGCTAGGATTAAAACAAAGAACCAAAAATCCAGCAAAATTTAGTATAATCCTTCAGGATAAAAAATGGAAATTCAATGAGACAGAGAACTTTCAAGAATTTTTGATGAAAAGATCAGAGGTGAATAGAAAAAAAAAGACTTTCAAATACAAGACTCAAGAGAAAAAATAAAAAGGGAAAAAGAAAAGGGAAATCATAAGGAACTTAATAAGTTTAAACTGTTTACATTCCTACACAGGAAGATGATATTTTTAACTCCTAAGACCTTTCTCATTATGAGGGCAGTTAGGAGTATATATAGACAGAGGGCATAGGTATATAAAAGATATATCTAAGAAATAAAATTAAGGGGTGAAAGAGGAATGTACTGGGAAAAAGAGAGAGGGAAAGATAGAATGTGGTAAATTATCTCAGATAAAAGAGGCAAGAAAAAACTTTTACAGTGGAGGTAAAAAATGGGGAGTTTAGGAGGAGTGAGTGAGTCTTACTCTCCTCAGATCTGGCTTAAATAGGGAATAACATACACACTCAATGGTATATAGAAATCTATCTTATCCTACAGGAAAGCAGAAGAGGATGGGGATAAGAAAAGGGGGTATGTGATAAAAAGGAGGACTGATTGGGGGAAGGGATAGTCAGAAGCAAAATACTTTTGAGGAGGGACAAGGTAGAAGGAGAGAGATAACAGAATAAACCAGGTGAGGAATAGGATGTAAGGAAATACAGGTAGCAATAGTAAATGTGAAGATAAATATTTGAATCAAGTCTCACTGATAAAAGCCTCGTTCCTCAACTATATATTGAACTGAGTCAAATTTATAAAAAAAAAAATGAGAGGTATTTCCCAATTCACAAATGATCAAAAGATATGACATTTTCAGATGAAGTAATCAGAGTTAGCTATAGCCACATGATCATTTGCATATCTATAGCCATATAATTTGGAGAAATGCAAATTTAATTCTGAGGTACTATCTCATTCCTATTAAGTTGGTGAGTAGAACAGAAAAGGTAAATGACAAGTTTTGGAGGGGATGTGGCAAAAAAAAAAAAAGACATTAATGTACTATTGGAGGAGTTGTAAACTGATTTGGCCATTCTTTAGAGCAATTTAGAACTATATAAGGGATATAAAACTATGCATACCCTTTGACCTAACAATACCTCTACTAGGTCTGTATCCAATAAGAGATTAAAAACAAAAAGAAAAAGGACATATATGATTAAAATGTTTGTAGCAGTTCTTTTCTGGTAGCAAAAAAATTAGAAATTGAGGAGATGTCCATCAACTGGGCAATGACTGAACAAATTGTGGTAGGTGATTGTGATGGAATATTACTGTGTTATAATAAATTGAGGAGGATGTTCTCAGAAAAACTGGGAAAGACTGATAGAAGTTGAAGCAAAGTGACATGTACTATGTACAAAGTAACAGTAATATTGTAAGATGCTCTATTGTGAATGACTTAGCTATTTTCAACAATACAATTTTGCAAGACAACTCTGAAGGATTTATGATGAAAAATGCTATCCATCACCAGTGAAATTGCTTACAGAGTCTGAATACAGACCAAAGCATACTTTTTTTAACTTTATTTTCCTTGAGCGTTTTTTTGTCTATATTTTAATTTACAGCATGACTGTTATGGAAATGTTTTGCATGACAACACATGTAAGACCTATATCAAATTGTTTGTCTTCTTAATGATGGTGGGGGGGTGGGGAGAGAAGAATAGAGAGAATTTAGTACTTGAAGTTTTAGAAAAAAATTTTAAAAATTGTTTTCATGTGTAACTGGAGGAAAACAAAATACTAAATAAAATTTACAAAAAAGAAAGGCAAAAGGGAAGAGAAAATGGGATGGGAAAAAGAAAAGAAATAAGGGGAAAGGCAAGAAAATTACACATAGACTAATTCAATATACCAAGATTTTACCATTTTTCCCTGGCTACTACTATTATTGCCAGTGAGATCTTAAGAATTTTAGTCTATGGACTAGCAATAGATATTTAGATTGCTATATCTTTATGGAAAATAATCCCATTTTGAAAGCTAATTGATGGTATGTGGTTAAATGAAACTGGAAAATAATAACTGATAGCTCACATTGGAGGAGATACCAGAATTAGGGCTCAAGATTATAGCATAAGGGGACATCTAGGTGGTGCAGTGAATAGAGCACTGGCCCTGGAGTCAGGAGGACCTGAGTTCAAATACACACTCAGACACTTAACACAAAACTAGCTATGTGACCTTGGGCAAGTCGCTTAACCCCAACTGCCCAACCTTGCCCCCTCCCAAAAGGAAAAAAAAAGATTATAGCATAAGGAACTCCCTAAGGTATGCCCCTCCCACACTGAGGGAGTAGGATGCTTCCATTTCTTCTGGGAAAGTGAATGTAGAACCTTCTTGATACATTGTAATCAGCTATTATTACATGTACATGCTCTGAAAACCCTCTACAAAATCTCTGACAAGTGGACAGTCACCCAGCCTCTGTCCCTGAAGATCTCTGATAAAATCCTTCAATCAATCCTTGTATGGCATGGTCTCCATTCCTTGCAGTTGTCATACCATGGAGCACTAGCTGTCCAACGATCTTCCAGTTTGTGGTAACCAGAACTTAATGCAGTCCACCAGATATGGCTTATTATGGGAGAGACAATGAGAATCCTACTATCCTTATTCTGAGCACTGTACATTAATGTTTTTGGTGATTCAATTGTCCATACCATTTATGCCTATATTTCAGATGTAAGTGAATTTGCCAAAAGTTACCCAGGCAATCAAGCAATGCAGTTTTGTCCTTATGTTCTGTAACTACTAAACTTTGCCATAGTTGCATCACACCTGGGGAATAGCTAGTACTTTGGACATCCATTTTAAACATGCATTGTAAAACATAATTGGTTCCATCTATTACTCTTATTTTTAATATGTTCCCTCAAGGAACTTTAAAGTGATTTCTACTTTAGATGCCAGCAGCCCCAGAGTGCAGTCCCATGTGATTTTCTAAAAAGCCTATTAGATCCCTATTAGATCAAATACATGTTTGAACTCCACAGGAAATCTACCTCACATCCATGTGAGAGGTAACAGTGTTCACTCTAGGGAAAGAGAAATATATTTTCTCTAATACTGATCTGTTTCAATATTAAAATGGATCCAAACAATCATATTTAACAAGCCTGACATTCTACTAATTGGGTCAGGACTGTCAAAAAGGGAAACAAGGTTGCATTAAAAATTGATTACACTCTTAGATAGGGTAAAAGAATGTCCTGGGTATATAGGGTGGGCAAAATACCATCCTACCCACTTTTGAATTAATAGCAAAGAAGTTAAAATTCTGTGATGCCTGGGCATGCTTTCTCCCCTTCAAATTCACCTCAAAGCCCCAGTTTCCTTTGATATACAGATTAGGTTTTACTTTCTATAGAAGACCTTTCTCGATCTCTACCTCCCCTAGTCATTAGCACTGACTCTTTGTTCAAAATATTTTGTATTTAGCATTAACTTTGTCTATATTTTGTCAATACATATATGGATGATATCTTCTATAAAATGTAAGCTCATTGAAGGCAGGTACAGCCTTCAATTTTTTTTAATAGCCCAATATGGTAATTGACTCAAAATATGAGTTCAACAAAAACTTACAAAACAAATAAAGTAGATAATAATAATGTTAATAGTTATCATCTAGTAAGCAATTAAGTAATGCAAGTAAGTAATTTCCAAGCAGCAATGTCTTCAAGCAAAATCTCAGGAACTCAATGTTACTCAAAGACTGGCTTGGCAAACTTTAAAGAGCTTCATCACCAAAGAGTCGGCCACAAGATGCAGTGATTAAAAGCAAAGCATGAGGCTGTGGTTATGATCTGTGGAGGAAAGAATCAAGATGCAAAAATCATGGGTCTTTCAAAGTCTCAAAGACAACCATAATACTACAAAAGTTACATGAGATTGTCCATGTGGAAATTCCTCACTCTAACACATGTGGCTAGTGTGACTTAGATGGGACATGTGATAAGGCCATATGGAGGAAAAACCAAAGAAAATAAAATTTCTACTTGCTAATCTCTAGCAAAGAATAAAGTTTTTATTCAAATGAAAGATCCAAGTCTACTGATAGGCCTTTACTTTAAGCCTTTCCACCTTGGCAGAATATGCTAGCCATTGGGCTGTGTTTTCATAGCGTGTGGAAAGCAAGTCATCATCTCAATTCCATACTGTCTGTCAATCAGTCAATAAACAATGATTAAATGTTGAGTGCCAGACACCATATTAAGAACTGGATTATAAAGAAATGTAAAATTCAGTCCTTATCTCAAAGAGTTCACAGTGTGATATAATGGAGATAACATGGGAAGAATCATGGGCAAACAGGCTATATGCAGAATAAATTTGATATAGGATAATCAATGGATAGGAGGCACTGGAATTTTAGGCTGACTGTGAAAGGCTTCTTGTAGAAGGTAGAACTTTAGCTAGGACATGAAAGAAACCAAGCAATCCTAGTAGTAGAGAAGAGGAGGAAGAGTATTCCAGAAATGAAGGATGATCAATGAAAATGCCCAGATTTAAGAAATAGAATATCTAGTTAGAGGAATATCAAGGAGGCCAGTGTCATTATACTCTCTATATACTCTCTCTCTCTCTCTATATATATATGGGAGAGTATAAACTGAAGGAATGCTGTGAAAGGCTTTGAACATTAAAGAGAAAAAATTGTATTTAATCCTGGAGGGGACAGGGAGCTAATGGAGTTTATTTGAGTAGGGGGGTAACATAGTCAGATCTGTGCTTTAGGGACATCAATTTGACGGCTGAGAGGAAGATGGACAAAGGCAGAAAACATAACAAAATAAAATCCCAAAACCAACAACTTGTAGCTGTAATGGTGATAGAATTTAAAGATCTCCTGGTATTGGCTTGATTTTCAGGTTAAGTGTTAAAACCCAGAGCTTCTGAACCCACTTATGGGATGCACTTGTTGATGTGAAGAGAAGGGGCTGAACTGGAAGGAGCTGGTACCATGTTTAGAGACAGCCCCAAGCAGAGAGAAACTAGAAGAACTTCTGGGAGCCAGAATTTGGATGCTGCTGCTACTGCTAGAGAGTGAGAAATGAGAACTGAGGGCATGTTTGTGGTACCAGTATTTGTTCTATCTGTTTCGATGCTACTTTGTCAGATTCGTCTTCTGATGGAGGACACTGCTGGTGATGCAGAACTCCTGGGACCTTGTTGTTGCTTCAGAAGCCCTGAAAGAGGATTTTCTTGTTGTATGTTTACAGAAATCCTGGAGGAGGCTCTTGCTGATGTTTTCAGGGGTCCTGGGACTGTACTGAAGATTCGTGTTGACTCTTTAGACCTTGTTGTTGGGTCTAGGTTGATTTCACAGACAGAGAGTGAATTGATGAGCATGCTGACAATGTGTATGTTTGTTATTGTGTCTTTGTCAAGCTGTGCCTTTTGGGAACAGAAATTGCTGAGAACTTGCCTCAGGTCAAGATGAAGAATAAAACTCTCCTTGTATACTGAATGCTGTCATGATATTGTAACCTAGTTGTGACCTAGGGGTGAATGGTCATCCAATGCCTCTTGAGAGGGTACTTTGTGGTGATGGATGGTATTGTAATTCAGTTGTGATCCAGAGGTTGAAAACTTTTGATTTTTGTACTTTGTAATTGACCAAATGAATGTACTTTGTTTATGATTGGAAACTAATCTCCAGTTGAATAGAGAGAAGACTTTGTGATTGACTGAATGAAGGTACTGCCCAGGGGTGGAGTACTTGAACATTAGTACTTTGTGTTTGAATTGCGGATTTACTAGATTATTGGATTCCACATGGTAGGTGCTGTATCTTGATTTTTTGTGAATGTTTTGCCTTGATGTGTCACTGAATAAATGAAGTTTCCTATGCTCATAATCTGAATCTGTAAGTTGCTTGTGCTTGGTGTTATAGTGGTAGGGAGAAAAACCGGCAAGCTGTTGCAATAGCCCAAGTATGAAGTGATGAAGGTGTGGAAACTTGTATTAAGATATTGGAAATGTCAGAAGGAAGAAGGGTGTAAAAAAAAAGAGATGTTAAGGCAATATAAAAAAGGTGTTAGAGACAGATTGGTTGTAGGAAAGTGGGAGAGAATTAGGAGTTTAGGAAGTCATCTAGATTGAGAACCTGGATGACTGAAAGGATTCTGGTACCTTCAACAGAAATTGGAAATTTATGAAGAAGGGATGATATGAGAAGAAATAGAGACTTCAGTTTTTTATATGCTGAATTTAAAATGTCTTGGGGCATCCAATTCAAGATGTCCAAAAGGCTGTTGAAGTTGTGATTATATTGGGAGGTTGGATAACTTGATCTGACAATCATCAGCATAGAGATGATAACTGAATGCTTGAGAGCTGAGGGGTTCACCTAGTGAAATAATTGTAGAGAGATAAGAGAAGAGGGACCAGGACCAAACTCTGTGAGATGCCACATTTAGCAAGCATAACTTGGATGAAGATCCAGCAAAGGATATTGAGAAGTGGCAATCAGATAAGCAAGAAGAGAATTGGGGAAAAAAATCCCATTATGCTGACCTAGAAAGAACAAAGTCTCAAGTAGAACAGTGTCAAAGGCTAAGAAAGGATAAAGGGTGAGAAAAGGCCAATAGATTTAATGATTCAGATTGTTAGTAACTGTGAAGGTAGCAGTTTTGGTTGAGTAAAAAAAAAGACTCTAGAGATTTGAGAAGAGAGTAAGGGGGGGGAGGGGAGCAGAGACACATTCTTCATAGATAGTGCTGTCAAGGAGTTTGGCCACAAAAGAAAAGAAAGATATGGAAACATAGCTTGTAGGGATAGATGGATCAAGCAAAGGGTTTTTTTTGAAAATGTGAGAGGCATAAGATTGTTTTAGGGCATAGGAAAATAATCAGCAGAAAATGAGATAGTGAAAATAAGTGAGAGAGTATAGATTATAGAGGGACAAATTGGTTGGAATAGATGGGATAGAAGAAGGGATAGTTTTGACAAGGAGATGGTGACCTCACATGATAGAGCAGTGAGGGAGAAAATAGTTTTAGAAGGCAAGATGAAGGTTGGGAGTTGAGGAGTTAGGGAGCAGAGGAATTACTTAGTAAATGGCCTCCATTTTTTTCATTGAAATGAGTTTTGCAGCTTAGAAGGTGAGAGAAAGGCTATCAGAGCTTTGAGGAGGGATTAAAAAAAAAACCTGACAAACCCATAGTGGTGAGTGGGATAGTGAGCTGATTATGAAGATTTTAAAAGATGCTTTGTTTTGCAACAGTAAAGGCTCATTTGAGATTATACTACATCATTTACAATGGATGCAGTCAATAGGGCTTTGTGGTTTTCTACAGCTTCATTCAGCATCATGTAAGTAGGAGTGAAGGCAGACGGCTATCTACTTCTGACACTTGGTAAAGCAAGTGCAGTGACAGGATAAAGGGGCAAAGGATTCAAGAGAAGAGAATGGTACACGATTGAAGTGGTTCCTTAAGAGATCAAGATTTAGAATAGAAGAGAATGTAGATAGTGCAGAGGAAAAGAATTGAGAGGTCAAGGGATTGGAGGTGAGGGTAAGGAAGAGATAGACCTTGGGCATGGGGTTCAATCTCTCTGATTACTTGCTTGATCACATGAGTGTGGTTTTGGAGGGCCTTAGAGTATAGAGATTGAGAAAATGAGTGGGTAAATTTAATATATTAGATATTTCATTGTTTGGTATTCCTTTGACAAGAATTGTGGGATCATTTTATTATTCTAATTCCATCTTGTGTGATGTGTCTCCCACTGTGTTTGTACTTTTAATGAGGTGTAGGCTTTGGGACCCACCTTGAGCTCCTTGAATCTTTGAGGTACAGGCTCTGGGAAAATAAACCTTCCCAGGGAAGACATTTGCTTGAGGTCATGGGCCTTAAGTTGTGGCTCTGCCCAAGTATTTACCCCTCCTTTGTTCCAATAGTTTCCCACCCTTAATGTTCCTGTTCCCACTCTTGAACTGGTCTGGCCTACCATTGTCTATGGTCTCCAGGTAGCCTCCAGCAACTTCCCACCCTGAACCACTCATTACTGGAGTCTGACCTCATCTGACTCCTCCTGAAGACCCTCCCCAATCTCCTCCTCTGGACCACCCCTAGATTCCTCCCACACCCTTTCTGTTTATAAAACCCCATCTTCCCTCCATGTGGTGTGAGAGCGTGGTAAAATGGCCTAGCACAGACTTGCTCTGGGAGAGCACTGTGGAATGGCTTAGCACAGACTTGTTCTGTATGAGAGTGCCATGGAATGGCTTGGGGTACAGACTTGCTCTGTGAGAGCACCGTGAAATGGCCTAGCAGAGACTTGCTCTGTGAGAGTGCCATAGAACAATCTAGCATAGACTGGCTCCTTAAGAGTCTACCCCATATGGCAAACTTGAACTTTCAATAAACTTTACTTTTTCTTTGGCTGAGAAGACTTGAGTGGAATTCTTTCCGCAGGACCCGGCATGTTGGTATTTTGGGGACTCAGGCAGCCTTAACCCTCTTTGGGTAACCTCTCACTTTGACTTGATTTAAATGCAACTCCTGTTAAGGTAAAAGGAGCAAAAATCAAGAACAAAAAGGGATGTCAGATGCCATGTAATCCTGTCCTCTTACCTTACAGATAAGAAAACTGAGACCTAGCAAAGTTGTGACCATTCCTAAGTGAAATTGGTTGTAAATATTGGAGGTGAGATTGGTACCAACATCTTTTGACTTCAGAGCTGGAACATTTACCATCATACATCATGGCTTCACAATTTAGTTATGGAAAAAGACATGCTCACATGAAATGGAGAATAATGAAAAGCAGTAATAAGAGGTAGATTGTTAATGTTTGTAAGGCAAGTCATGTTTATCATCTCTTTTGATCAATATGTAATGAATAAGCTTCAAAAGCATTAATTAAGAACCTACCACATGCAAAGGTTTACTGTTGTTTTTCAGTCATTTCTAATCCTTTGTAATCCCATTTGAGGTTTTCTTGGCAAAGATACAGGAGTGCTTTGCCATTTTCTTTTCCTGCTCATTTTGCAGATAAGGAAATTGAGGCAAACAGGATTAAGTTACTTACTCCAAGTCACTCAGTAAGTGTTAGAGGCCACATTTGAATTTGTAGATGAGTCTTTCTGATTCCAAGCCCAGCAGTCTGTTCACTGTGCCACCTAATTGCCCTCATGTAAAGGATACCCTGCTAAAATTAATCTGTCCCTAAGCTCCAGGTCATGCTTTGTGTGGTACAAAGAAATGGCAAGTATGCTACAAGGGCTTCTCATCAAAAGGTCTGCATGGCAGTCCTAAATCTGCTACTTGATGATTAGTTCTTGGGCAAATCATGTCACTTTTAAAAGCCTCATTTTCTAATGAAAAAATGCCAAAAGTCTACTTGTCCCACCCACCTTGCAAGATTATTATGAGGAGAGGCTCCATAACTCCCATAACATTATGTTAATGTGAAATGTTATCATGCTATAGTAAAGTGGAATGGTGTTTTGATTTTATGTTTTTAAAACCAAAAAATATTTTTCAGTTTTATCAAGCCTAATATTCACTAAATGTGATCCTAAATGACTCTTGACTATATTCCCAAAACAAAATCAACCTCAGTGGACAAAGTCTCATCACCATTTAGGAAATACAAGAGATATTGCTTCAGGATCTAGAAATAATGCCTAATGAGAAAGATGACTGTACGTCGGTCAGTAGTACGTACCAGACTCGGCGACCGCGTCCATGTCAGCATTACTGTCTGAATCTCTGTCTCAGAGAATGTTAAATATCAGAATTAAAAGGGTCCTTAGACACACATCAGCCGAGTCTCCTCATTTTACAGAAGAGAGGAAACATTTGTTTAAGATCATCCTGCAGGTTGTTCTGAAGGAGAATCCTACTTGACATTATGTCACTATGGTCACAAACGTTCGTTGCTGGAATAAACAAAGAAAGCAATGTCTAGAAAGGTCAAATATCTTGACCAAAGTCACTTGGCTTGGTAATTCAAAGGGGATATTCTACTTGACATTGTGTCATTAAGGATCATGATGAAACTTTTGACTTCCAAACTTTGCAGTCAATTCAACTCCTGATCTGACCAGTGATTTTATGCATGAATGCATTTGGTCCTCATCTCTGTAATATGCTGTCAGTTATTTAATGTCTAAATTTAAAGATCGAGACTATGAAGTTCTATAAAAATTCGAAGGAGGGGATGGAAAGCTCAAAATCTGCCATCTGTAGAAAGACCACCTTGCCTATTAATTTTCCTTCAGTTTGGGCTCTTCTACAAGACATTTAAAGCCTCTTGAATACTCTCTCACTCTCTTTTTAATTTCCAAAATTCCCCTCAATCAAACTGTCAGTAAGAGAGACACGTCTGACAAATGTCTATTACTACATGGGCCTTTGACAGGACTGTGTTTAGAGACTCTCACTCTATAGAAAAACAGAATATGGCTATATGAAGGGCCCTTTTTTAGTGGGATGAAACAGAATGTTACTACACAAAGAACACATATAACAGCCAAGAAAATATGGCCCCTGGAGTCATAAAGGGTCAGATATAACTGAACAACAACAATAATAATACACCCATCATAGCATCTGTAAAATAAATGCTTTTTGAGTGTCTTCCATTTTTTTCTTTCCGATGATGCCTTTTTCACTGGAGCATCATTACATGGAGGTGACCTGGGGTTCTCAGGAGCAATGGTTTCAAAACACAAGCTCTGGCCATTCCTCTCCAGGATGGCGAGGCTTTCATTATAGTATTACAAGGAATCTGTCTTAAGAGTATCGGTCTGGGATCACAGAGGTTCATTGATAATTGAGAGGTCAGTTATAATGTTATTGTTTTTGTTGTTGCTGCTGCTGCTGCAATTGTGGTTGTGGTTGTGGTTATTTTCAAACCATATCATCTCATGACAACCTGCCTCTATTGGAAGGCTTATAATCTACATTGGTTGAAGGGTTGACTATCTCTGTGAAATCATATTGAGATAATATTCATCATAATATGACCTAAATGCACATATTCTTTTAAATCGCCAGTCATTAAGTACTTATTATTCAGTCTTTGCTAGAAGACTCCCTCTTCCCCTAACCCCTTCCCTTCACAGTGAAAGAGATGTTGTCCATCCCCTTTATAGATTTCTCATTGTTATGGAGAGTTCCCTCTCTTTTTTTCCTCTATTTTATGTCTAAATTTGTCCATAGTTCTATCTATATATCTGCTATTGATCCTCCGGGACCAAGCAGAAAACAAAAAAAGGCTTCTCTGTGGTAATTCTTCAAATTCTTGGAGGAAGATAATATATTCTCCCTATGAGTGTCTTTCATTAGGCTTAATATTCAACTGATACTAATATGGCATGAAATCAAGAGTCTCACCACCCTAGCTGTCCTCTTCCAAGCACTTCATCTTATCAACATCCATCCTAAAATAGAGTAACAAGAAGGCATTATATAAATGATGTTAGCAAATCAGATTTCCTGGCTACCATATTGCAACATTGCTTCATGTGGAGTGGTGGTAGGGGCACTGCAATGTCAAGATATTTTCCAGATGTTGAAATAGTCTAGTCATTCCTTTCCCAATATTGTACTTCTCTGATGATGAACTCAATAGCAAGGCTTTCATTGTTCATGCTCATCTTAAATAAATGTTTTTTTCTGCTTCAAAATTCTATAGTTCTTGCTTTATCTAACCTATCTATTAAAGAAATTGACAACTCTGTAACTATAAAAAGATAATCTTAATATTAATGATAATAATGAATAATTACAGGTAGCATTAATATAGAGCATATAGCTGGCACATGAATAGAGTGTCAGACCTGGAGTTAAGAAGACCTGAGTTCAAATTTGGCCTCAAACACTAGTTATATGACACTGGGCATGTGATTTAACCCTATTGGTCTCAGTTGCCTTGTCTGTAAAATAAGCTGGAGAAGGAAATGGCCATCAACTCCAGTATTTTTGACAAGAAAATTACCAATGGGTTCTTGAAGATTTGGATGTGACTGAAACAACTGAACTTCAACAAAAACATTTAGATACAACTTTAAGATTCACAAAATACTTCACGTGTACTATAGCAATGGATCCTTACAACAACCAGAGGTGGCAGGTGATATTATTACCTATTTAACAGATAAAATAAATGGAGGCAGAGAGACATTAAATAATTTGCCCAGGGTCACATAGCAAGTCAGTGGCTGAGGTAGGTTATAAAATCACATATGCCTGACTCAAAGTCCAGTGTCTGTCTACAATGTCATGTAACAGTGTAGTTAGTCTTTATGGAATTAATGTGGTTTTTTTAAAGACCTTCAAAGACTAAAGCTCTTCTGAATATACTTTCTGAATTTATTCAGTTTGGTCCTCACATAATAGAAACTAAGTCTCTATTTAGATTCTTGAAACTTTCCCATTTCAGTAGGACCTGTTTCAGTTTGGGCTCTTCAAGGATTAGCCTTCAAGAACAACATCAAGCCACATTGAGGTCTTAGAGTGGGACGTAGGATGATCAATGTAGAGCTGAAAGGGGACTTTAGAGTTTGTCTAATGCACCCCCTTTCCTATTTTAGTGATGGAAAAATGAATGACAGACAGTTTAACTGAGTTGCTATGTTCTCTCAGGTACTGTGTAGAAGATCTAGGATTTGAACCTCAACAGTTTGATTCAAAGCCACTATTCTTTTTTGATGGTATTCCTTAAAATAGTTCTCTGTTTGTCAAAATACAATTGAACTATAACTTAGCATAGCGCATACCCTTCCTCATTTGAGATATACACAACCTGGAGTGTGTATCCAGGAATAATGATAATTGCAATAATAACTCACAAATAACAATTAATAATTATAAAACATTTTCTAGAAGTTACTTGATTTGATCCTCTTAGCCCCATGAGAAAGATAATCTGCGAATGACTATTGTGCTTTGCTGTTTTTAGTTCAACATGATTGCTGATGTGATATTCCAAAAGAACAGATCTGACCATGTCACCTCCCTGTTTGATAAATTCCAGTGGTTCCTTAATTAGTTACATGATCAAAGAAAATACAAATATAATAATCCTTGATAATTTGGTTCCAATCAGTCCTTCAGGTCTTATTCACTACTCTCCTTCAACTACCTGCAATTCATCCAAACTCTCCTGACACTATATTTCTCATTTTCTATCTCCCATTTCCAAACCTGTATGGAATGAGCTGCCTCATCATCTCAAACTTCTATATTCTTTAGTTTCCTTCAAAGTTCAGCTCACATGCTGTCTCTTTTGTGAGAAACACATCGTGACATGTAGATGCTCCTACATCTGTGATTCTAAGTTACCTTGTCTCCTTTAACTCTCAGTTCTCTTTATTTTCATAGTCTGTTCCCCATGCCTAGAATTCTCTTTATTGTCTCCACCTCCTGTGTTCTTTTAAGCATAAATTAAAATCATACCTTTGGCAAGACATCTTTCAAAATTTCCTTAATGCTAATGTGTTCCATCTGTGCTTATCTCTAATGCCCCCCACCCCATTAGATTATGAGCTCCTTAATGGGAAAGCTATGTGTCTGTCTCTCTGTATATGCACATGTATAGACACGTACATACATACACACATATATGTATATATACACATACATACATATGTGTACCAAGAAAGCTACATACTAGATAAATGGGAGGTACAAACAGAAGGAAGGCACTGGAACTAAGAGGGGTTAAGGAAGGTTTCCTTTAGAAGGCAAAATGTTAGTTGAGATTTAAAGGAAACTGGGGAGGTCAGCACTCAGAAAAGAGAAAGGGAATTTTCAGGCATGGGGGCAAGTCAGAGAGAATACTGGGGGTCAAGCAATAGAGTGTCTTGCTTATGGACACAGTCTCTGGACTGAAGAGTACAAGCTGGGGAATGAAGTATAAGGATGCTGGAAGGAGAGGACTAGGTTATGAAGGGCTTGGAAGGCTACACAGAGAACTGTGTATTATATCCTCACAGTAGATTCTTAATGCATGCTTGTGGGTTGTTTCTTTTTTTGTTTGTTTGTATTTTTGCTTTTTGGAGGGCAATTGGGATTAAGTGACTTGCCCAAGGTCACATGGCTAGTAAGTGTGTCAAGTGTCTGAGGCTGAATTTGAATTTAGGTCCTCCTGACTCCAGGGCCACTGCTCTATTCGCTGCATCACCTAGCCTCCCCACTTAATGCATTCCTGTTGACTTGGCTTGATGACTTGGATTTGCTTTTTATGTAATTATAGGTGTGTGTGTTTTCTCCTTGGATAGAATATAAATGCCTCAAGTACAGGGATTCTATCATTTATGTCTTTGTATCACTAGCCCCTAGTGAAGAGTGTTTGGGGACTTGATACATTTTTGTTGGTTGATAGAACTTCAAACAGGGTTATTGTGTGTATTCAATAGATGGTGCTTTGTACTGAGTCATTTGGAAAAAGTGACCAAATCTGTGATGATATTCTACCAAGAATGAGCCACCCCTGTTACTGAGACTGCCTGTCTGTCCACAGCTCTGCCGGAACTTTTGAAGTCCTACTTCAGTGTTTTCTTACAATTTGCCTTTTGACCTCTCTACTTAAGGTCCTACTGCTTGAACAGGGGCTTTCAAAGCAGGTAGAGAAATGTCCAATTAGATCAGTCACTTTCCCAGAACAAGAATGGGGAGATAAAAGCATCAAGTCAGAAAGCTGTGTAAGGGAAGTCATACTTTAGTGTAAGCCTGAGGATGAAGTGAGAGTTGGGTAGCTAGGACTGACCCCAATGCTAACCCTGCCCCATATCTGGACAGAAGTGAACCCACATAATGCACCACTTAACCTCCTATTTATCCTACCCTATCCTAAACTAAGCTATTATGGAACTAAATATTGCAACTACACTGGATGGCAGAGCAGGTCCTGTGTTTCAGTAGAGCAACAGTAAGTAGAAAAAGAATTAGGCCAAGGGTTATAGAATCATAGAAACTCAGAATTGAGAATTCAATGTATCAAAAAAACCATTTATTTTAAGTACTGATTAAGTGCCATCATTAGGTTCAGTTCTAGGAATAAAAGGATAAAAAGTAATAAAAGGGAAAAAAGAATAAAAAATAGGGTAAAAAAAGAAAAGAAAAATACCTATCTCCAAGGAATTTATATTCTAATGGGGAAGGGCAGGTATATAGGTAGATATGAGCAGAACATTTACACATCAATAGAAAATAACCTTCAAGGGAAAGGCACTAGCAGCCAGAAAGACCAGGAAAGTCAATAAGTTATGACTGGCCTGAGTCTTAAAGGAAACTAGTAGTTTTAAGAGGAAGGTGAGGAGGGAGCTCAGTTTAGGCATGGGGTGCAAGTAGGCATTGAGACAAGGGATAGAGCGCTATGTCTGAAGACCAATAAATACATCTGTAGGAATGGACTTTAGAAAATGCAGGAGGGAATAATTTGTAAGAAAGTTAGAAAGGGCCCAGGTTTAGACACCATACAGAGAAATTTGGATTTGATCCTAGAGCTAATAAGGAACAAGTGCAGTTTATTAAATGGAGATGGGGAAGGAGAACATGAACAGAACTGAGTTTTAGGAAATTTACTGTTAATTAATTACTAAGAGAATGGATTGGATTGCAGAGAGACCTGAGGAAAAGCCACCAAAAATGGGCATTGCTGCTTTAGTTCTAGTCTAACTCCTTCCTTGGAGCATGTTGCATTCCCTGGCTCAATAAACACTAGTGTCTGCTTATCATCTCTGGGATCAAATGCAGATTCTTCTATTTGGCATTTGAAGCTCTTCATAAACTAGCCCCATCCTCTCTACCTTTCCAGTGTTCTTACACCTTACTCCACACCACATACTCTTCACAACAGTGACACTGACCTTCTTTCTGTTTCATGAACAAGATATCTCTCGGCTCTGATTATTTACTCTGACTATCTCTTATGCCTGGAATACTCTCCTTTGTCATTTCCCTGGTTTCATTTAAGAACCACCTAAAATCCCATCTTCTACTTTCCCAATGCCTCTCAATTCTACTGCCTTCCCTCTATTATTCATTTCCTATTTATCCTGCATATAGGGTGCTTATACATACATATTTGTTAGCTTGTCGTCTCCACCACCAGATCATTAGTTCCTTGAGGTCTGGGGCTATCTTCTCTCTCTCTCTCAATCTCTCTCTCTGTCTCTCTCTCTCTGTCTCTCTCTCTCTCTCTCTCTCTCTCTCTCTCTCTCTCTCTCTCTCTCTCTCTCTCTGTCTCTCTCTCTCTCTGTGTCTCTCTGTCTCTCTCTCTCTCTCTCTCTCTCTCTGTCTGTCTCTCTCTGTCTCTCTCTCTGTCTCTCTCTGTCTCTCTCTCTCTCTGTCTCTCTCTCTCATATCCCAATGCTTAGCAGAATGCCTGGCACATAGCAAATGGTTAATAAATGCATATCAATTGAATGACTGACTATTCAAGATGCAGAACTTGCTTATCCAAAACCATAGACATATACAGAACTTATACTGTAATATGGAGAGACAACTTATATAGAAAGGTATATTCAGGGAAGGATATTTTGGTTTCATAAATCACAGGAAACCATGAAGGAGTATTATTTAAATTAAACAGAAGCAATGGCTGTAGTCATTTGATGGTAGTTCGAGAACTTGAAAGAAAGTAGGGTGTGGTAGTAGGGAGTATTTTTTTGCAAAACTTGCATTTAATTATGTTTGTCTAAATTAAATGATAGTAAAACTAATTATCATCACCATTTAATTCTCTATAGCTTAGCAGTGTAGGTCTCCAGTAGAACTTTTTAACTTTGGTCATTCAAATATTACCAACCACTCTAAAATTACAGAAATGAGAAAATGAGACTTAGATTAGTTTATTTTGGCAGGAGAATTCAATTTGTCATAAGGAATAGGGTACTTATTTGGGGTCAAGAAGATTTAAGTTTAAATCCCTCCTTAGAATCTTGTTAATAATGTCACACTGGGCATGTCTCTTCACATCTCAATGCTCTACTTTTTTCACCTACAAGACGAGAGAGCTGGATATATGTCCTCTTTTGGGCTTTCAATCTATGTCCCTAAAATCCTACAGAATGTGGATCCAAAATTTCCACCCAGGTCTCTTTGCAATACAGTAGGTCACTTCCACTCCACAATTTTGCTAAAGATAAAACAGTTTTCGTGAAATCAGGCCAACCTAGTGCCTAAGTAATTTTTCTTTCAAAATTGAACACCCTAAATGAGGATGTATTCATTTAACTTTCTGCCACAGCTCAACCAATAAGCTTGATCATCATCCTTAATTGTTCTACATAAAAAGGTACCGCATTTTCACACTTAAAGATCAGCTCACATTATTAACCTTAAGAAACACACTTCTCAGGCTTCAATTTGTGCTAAAAATGAGAAGCCTGTAACTCCCTTGCGGCTACAAGGGAGTTTTCTGCCAACATTAGTCCACAGACTGTCAGATCACAGGGAGAGAATATCACAAGTCCAATAAAGCAAGGCATGGCTTGGCCCTCCTTGTTAGCACAACACCTGCAGCAGGAAGGGGAGATGGCCAAGGCTGAGGATGCGAGAAAGATTGGAACGGAAAAGAAAATCCACATTCTTAAAATTCTGCATTCACTTAAGGAAAGTGAGAAAAGCATGTGTAGTTACTGGTTCACACCAGCCACTGTGCAGTTTGGGGGGAAATTACAGGATTCAGTGGAATACAAGAAAATTCATTTCAGTGGATATGTATCATGTACCTTAGGCTTAGCACTACTCAAGGAAACATGGCGGCTACCAAGCAAAGTCAGGACAAGGAGTGATTACATTTATTCTCCTTAGAGTAAGGCAGAATGGGAACTGAGTCTTTCAAGCTACAAGGAGAAAGCTTTCAAATCAATAAAAAGACTCTTCTGACTAATCAATATATGACAACACAGGGCATTTTCTTATAACTTGGAAAATCCTCTGTCACTAAGGGCATAAAAGAAAAAAAAACAAAAACAAAAACAGGCAGCTAGATGCCACAGTGAATAGAGCACCAGCCCTAGAGCCAGGAAGACCTGAGTTCAAATCCAGCCTTAGACACTTAACTCACACACAAAAAAACTAGCCATGTGAGCTTGGGCAAGTCACTTAACCCCAACTGCACTACCTCCCCACCTCCAAAAACAGAACAAAACAAAACCAAAAACAAAGACTAAGGGCATAAAATCAGAGGCTGGACCTAATGGAAATGTCATAGGAGCTATAACATGGAGGGCAAAGGCATACAACTGCATTGTCTTTTTGCTCAAAAGATAGTATTTCTAGTGCCTTTCTTTTTTTTTTAACTTTTGTTTATTTTTAGTTTATGTCATTCATTTCCATGAGATTTTGATTTATACATTTTCTCCCTCTCTTTCCCCTACCCACCACCCCAAAACAGCACTCCCACTGTATACACCCTCCCCCAATCAGCTCTCTCCTGTATCCTCCCCCATCACCTCTCTGACTTTCTGGTAGGGGAAGATAGATCGCCCTGCCCTAGTACCTGGATATTTCCCTGCTACCTATTCCACCCCCAACTAGTTCTATTTTCTACTTTGTCCCTGTCCCTTTACAAAAGTGTGTGCTTATAACAACCTTCCCCCGAACCTGTCCTCCTCCATCCCCCCCACCTCATCCCCTTCCACCCTACTCTCCTGTAGGCCAAGATACCCAGTTTAGAATGCAAGTCCTTCCTTCCTAAGTCAACTTCAATGAGAGTAAGGTTGACCCATTGTCTTTTGCCTTCCTGTTCTTCCCCTCTATTGTAACAATTATCCCTTGCGTCTTCTATATGAGAGGATTAACTATGTTCTATCTTTCCCTGTCTCCTCTCATACTATTTCTCCCCCACCTTTCAATTTCACCTTTCAAAATATTATCCCATCCTATTTAATTGATCCTGCACCCTCTTTCTATGTACACATATATACACACACTCACATATGTATTCATATGCATATATGCCCTCCTATATAGACATATGTGCATGTATACATATATACATATATGTATACGTATACGTATACGTATACGTATATGTATATGTATATGTATAGTCCCTTCAATTATCCTCATACCGAGAAAAGTTTCTTAAGTTATAATTATCATTTTTCCATTACCAAACTGCTGGGGTTTTTGCAGCTGCTGGAGGTATTAGGAGGCTGCAGTCTCTGCAACCTCCACCAGCTCTGGCTCACTGAAAATACACCTCAGGACAACCACCCAAGACTGTGATCCAATCCAGGAAGCTCAAGGCAAGAGCACTTAGTCTCTGAATGATTACTTGGCTCTCCTGCCATCTGCAGGCTGCCAGCTCTGAAGCAGCTATAGGGAGGCACTGGGAGGGCCACCTCTTCAAGCTGCTTCTAGCCCTGGGGCAATTGGCCAGACCCTCTCCCCCGAATTTATCTGAGTTCCACTGACCTTTCACTTAATCCTTATTTCTTATGGGTTGGTAATTCTGGAAAACACCATAGCTTCTGGTGATTTGTGCTCCAGCCTTGGCTTGTTCTGGTGGCCCCAGGGCTCCAGCCAGGGTTCATGTGTTGCTGGTCTGGGCTCCCCATGTGCTTTGATGAACCCATTCCAGTCTGCCTTCCAGGCTGCCTTCAGTGGGAGATGTGTTACTCTGTCATTTTGTGAGTTCTGGAGCTTTAAAATTTGTTTAGAGTAACATTTTATAGGTATTTGAGGTGCTTATGGGGAGAGCTGAGGAGCCTTGCTGCTTCTACACCGCCATCTTCCAAACTTCTTAAGTATAGTTTATCTTTCCAGTATAATATTCCAGTCAAAGTGATACTCAAAATGCTATCATCTGTTTCATTTAGTTTGTACAAATTGTCCCTCCTCCAAACATAGGAATTCATTCTTCATATTTGCCTTTTAAAATCCTCATTCCATTTCAAAGCGCAACTTAGATAGTATTTGGTCTTTTCTTTTGTGTTTTGACTCACACGTTATTCATGTTTAAGTAAGGCAGAATTATACAGTCATAGGCCTCACCCTCTCTTCTTGGAGTCATTGAAGTTCAGTTACTTGACAAAAGTCAAGATGATTGGTAATGGTTCAGGATGCAATGGATGACCTTGGTATTTTTTTATATCTAGCCATGCTCTATGTGTCCATAAGACCTACTTCAGTTACCTTCATGGCTTTTGGAATAGTTTCTTCTCATTCACTCATTCTACTGGAGAAAGTCTTCACTTGCTTGGGATAGACATCCTTCTAATTCACTGACACGTTTGAGACTTCTCGTTTACCTTCAACCTGGTTAAGCCCATCTGCTTAAATAGGGTTTCCTGGGTTGTGGTTGCTTTGCATGCTACAGCTTCTCAGAGTCACAGATAAGAGTCTGGTGAATCAGGCGGACACCAGAGTGGCTCTAAAACAGGGTCTGGTAGCCCTCGTGACAGAGCTTCTATAGAGGAGATTCAATAAAATGAAACAGTTTGCAAAAGGTCATAAAAGTAGCATATAATAGATTCATAATTCAATCCCAGGTCCTCTCACTCCTAATTTAGCGTGCTACAATATAGAAGAAAGATCAAAAGCAGCAAGAAATCTGAAAAAAAAAAAAGAAAGAAAATATGTGTGACATGGGGGAAATGGAAGGAATTCAAAACTGATATATTGCAAGATATTGATGGTCCCCAAACCTCTAAATGGTTAAATAAACAGACATTGGAACAGACCGTTATCTGTTCCTATAGAAGTAGATGAATTCCCAAGGTCTTCAGCTATACCTTGAGAGTGTCCTTTCATCATTTCTTCTGACTTCTATATGGCACTTGCCTTTTGTGAATTCTCTGTAAAGTAGTGTTTTAGACAAACACACACTTATCATTCAGACCACAATGGCAGAGCAGAACTACAGTAGCTCAAAGTGAACATGAGATGTACGGATTTGGAGATGTCGCCACTCTAAATGTTCATATGCATTATTTGTGCCCTGTGTGTGAAAGAACCTTCCTAATCATATTGATCTGATCAGCCATGGGCAGACACACTGTACCTCGACCTCAACATGGTGACATCATTTTGGTCCTCCAGTCACACAGGACAATAACCATGGGGAAATAGCAAATACAAATTACTACACAACCTGGGAATCAACTCTGCTTGCCAACACTTGATATCTTGATGAATAAGCGAGATTCAAAATAGTTAAGAATGTAAGTATGTATGTAAAATCAAAGAAGAATGGAAAAACAGCAGCACTGATTCATAAAATAAGGAGAAGCATTTGAAAGAAAAATAAATTTATGGAAAACTTTGGAAAGATATTCATATAAGCCAGATGATCACTAGGATATAAAACAATAAAACTGTCAAAAGAAAAAAAACTAGAATTCATAATAAAATTTCTAGAATATGTGATCTTATTCATCAAAGATAAGGGAGCTACCTTTGTACTCTAATATAAAAGTCACCAAAACTTTTTCAAATCAACTATTTTCTAATTGTGACTGTGGCTATTTGAATTGCTTTATTTATTGAATTTTATATTTATAAAATTTGTTTATTCCTATTAAATTACATATTAGTAGAGTCCACTTGTTATTCTAATTTATAAATTTCATTTTAGGCCACCAATCATACATCCAATGAACAAGCTAACTCTGCCAATTTTTTTTAACCACCCATACATTTGATAGGTGTTCAATTTATGTCTCTATCTAAGTTTTTGAAGTACAAGGACAATGACTGGTCACTGGGGAAAGTCCTATAAAGTCCTCCTTCCAATTTGTCATTATGACATCAACCATTCTTTGTGTCCAACCATTAAAAATCCATGATTTTTCTTCTATTATTTTTATGAACATAACAGCCCTCAGCAAGTATAAACATTTCAAATAAAAAGTGCAAAAAATGAATCATATAGAAAACTAAATTTCTGTTAGGAACAGTATTTTTAAAAATGAATATGAAATTTAAGACAAAGTAATAACAATATTGTACCGTTTGTTCATATCCCTTTCTGAATTTTTTCTTTGTATTGTAATGTTTTGATTCTCTTTCCATTTTTTTCTTTTTTGCATCTTCATCACTCTACATTAATTGTACCCCTTCCTGTAATTGTAGCTCTTTGTTGTCACAAAAAAGTACAGACAAACAGAATCACCACATTGGCCACATCTGAAAGATACATACCTCTTGCATAATTTAGATATATTTCATCATTAAATCTAATTGTACTTCAATTTATTTTATTTTTCTCCTTTTTGTCCATAAGGAGAGTAATCTACAAGTTATTCATTCACAATTCCAACAATTAATATGATACTATTTCACAAATATGACCATCTTTATTCCATTTTGCTAGATGTTTTACTTTGGGAGGAGCGTGAGATTTGGGAAGAGACTAGAACTATGTTTTCATCAGCATGGGGAAATATTCATATAGAAATTCCCACCACACATACAGATGAGCAACTAATCTGTGACTTTACAATCTTAAAGAATTTCCTTGGTTCCCTAAGAAAAAATCACCAGGACCAGATGGATTTGCAAGTGAATTCTACCAAACAATTAAAGAACAATTAATTCCAATAGTATATAAAGTATTTGGAAAAATGGAGAAAGAAGGAGACCTACCAAATTCTTTTTATGATACAAATATGGTGCTGATACCTAAACCAGGAAGAGACAAAACTGAAAAAGAAAATTATAGACTGATTTCCCTAATGAATATTGCTGCAAAAAGGTAAATAAAATATTAGCAAAGAGATTACAGCAAGTTAAAAATGACAATAATATACTAGGATACAGAACGATTTATAGCAGGGATCCAGTGCTAGTTCAATATTAGGAAAATTGTCAGCATAATTGACCATATCAAGAACAAAATTAACAGAAATCATATGATTATCTCAAGAGAGGAAGAAAAAGCTTTGGACAAAATACAGCACCCATTCCTGTTACAAACACTAGTGAGCACAGGGGTAAATGAATTTTTCCTTAAAATGGTAAGTAGCAACTATCTAAAACCATCATAAAGCATTATGCAATGGGATTAAGCTAGAAGCATTCCCAGTGAGGTCAGGGGTGAAATAAGTATGTCCGTTATCACCACTGTTATTTAATATCATACTAGAAATACTAGCTTTTAACAGTAAGAGAAGAAAATAAAATTGAAGAAATTAGAACAGGCAATGAGGAAACAAAACTATCACTCATTGCAGATGATATGATGGTATCCTTAGAAAGTCCTAGAGAATCAATTTAAAAGAATTCTTGACATAATTAACAACTTTCACAAAGTTGCAGGATATAAAATAAAGCCACATAAATCATTAACATATCTATATATTTCTAATAAATCCCAGCAGCAAGAGAGAGAAAAAAATTCTATTTAAAGTAACTGTAGACAATATAAAATATTTTGGAGTCTACTTGCCAAAACAAACCCAGGAACAAAATTACAAAAAAAGTTTTCACACAAATAAAGTCAAATTTAATGATTGGGAAAGTATCAACTGACATGGGTACAGCAATGTAATATAATGAAAATGACAATTCTACCTAAATGAATTTATATGTTCAGTGCCATAACAATCAAACAACCAAAAAATTATTTTATAGAGCTAGGAAAAAATAAGAAAATTCATCTGGAAGAACAAAAGGTAAAGAATGTCAAGGGAATTAATGAAAAGGAATGCAAGGGAAGGTGACTTAGCCCTACCATATCTAAAGTTGCATTATAAAGCAGCAATCATTGAAACTATTTGGTACCAATTAAGAAATGGACTGGTAGCTCCATTAGGCACACAAGATACAGTAGCCAATGACTATAGTAATCTACTGTTCAATAAATCCAACGACTCATGCTTCTGGAGAAAGAACACACTATTTGACCAAAACTGCTGGCAAAAGTGGAAAATAGTATGGCAGAAACTAGGAATAGAACAGCAACATACATCTCATACCAAGATAAGGTCAAAATGGGTACATGATTTAGACATAAAATGCGATACCATAAGCAAATTAGCAGAGCAAGGGACAGTATATCCATGAGATCTATTGACAAGGGAAGAATTTATGACAAAATAAAAGATAGAGAACATTATCAAATGCAAAATGGATCATTTTGAATACATTAAATTAAAAAAGGTTTTGTACAAACAAAGGCAATGCAACCAAGATTAGAAGGAAAGCACAATGTGCCTCACTGATAAAATATATAGAGAACTGGGTCAAATTGAAAAAAAATATATGTCATTCCCCAATTGATAAATGGTCAAAGGAAATGAACAGGCAGTTTTCAGGTGAAGAAAATAAAGCTATCCATAATCATATTAAAAATTCTCTAAATCACTAACAATTGCAGAAATGCAATTTAAAACAACTTTGAGGTACCACCAAACACCTATAAGATTGGCTAATATGACCAAAACAAGAAAATTTTAAATACTTGAGAAGATGTAGAAAAATTGGAACACTAATGCATTGTTGTTGTAGTTGTGAATTGATTGAACCATTCTAGAGAGCAATTGAGAATTATGTCCAAAGGGCAACATAACTGTATATACCCTCTGATCCAGCAATGTTACTACTAGGTCTGCATCCCTAAGGGATCATCAAAAAGGAGAAAGAACCCATGTGTCCAAAAATATTTATAGCAGCTCTTTTAAAGATGTGGTGACCAAGAATTTGAAACTGAGGGGATGCCCATCAGTTGGGGAATGGCTGAACAGGTGGTGGTACATGAATGTAATGGAATACTACTGTGTTATAAGAAATGATGAGCAGACAGATTTCAGAAAAACTTGGAAAGATATGAACTGATGCTGAATAAATTAAGAATATTGTACACAATAAAAGTGACACTATACAATGACCAACTTTGATTAACTTAGCTCTTCTCATCAATACAATGAAATAAGACAGTTCCAAAAGACACATAATGGAAAATATTATTCATACCCAGAGGAAGAACTATGGAGTCTGAATGCAGATCAAAGCATACTATTTTCTCCTGTTTTTTTTTTAATGTTTGTTGTTTTTTGTGGTTTTTCCCTTTTATTCTGATTCTTCTTTCACCACATGACTAGTGCTGAAATATGTTTAATATGATTGTAAATATAGCTTATATCAGATTGCTTACCATCTATAATGGTAATAGGAATTTCAAGACATTCCTTGCTTTGAAGATATACTGTGCCCCCTGATAGTCTAAATGTAATCACATGGAGCCTGTGGTGGGAGGAGTTTCATGAAGGATGGAGCAGAGCCCACAGGAAGCTAGGAGTCAGAGCAGTAGACATGGTGGGAGGAGAAAATGCATTTGAGGGAGACAATTAAGCTTGTGAGTAAATATTGGTTGTTCACCACCTGTGGTGACAGCTAGACTTTAAATCAATATTATTATTATATTATCAACATCATTAATAATTGTACAAGTTCATAGCCAGAATATATCAAAAGCAAAACTTAAGCCCAGATTTCCCTAACTCTTTATCCATCATCTCATGTGACCTCTTAGCCTGGTTTTAATTAGCCATTAATATGTTTTACTTATGAAATTCTAAGGAACAGCATTTTAATGTGACGATTATTTTAATCATTTCTTCCTAAACCAAATCTTCATCTCTTATTTTTCTCTATTTTTATAATGACACAACTCTCAATATTATTTACATTTATAGCATTATCAGAGAGTCAGATTGCGCAACTATTACTTTCCCATTTTACCAATTTGGAAAGGTGTTTTTCAGAGAGAGGTGACTTTCCTAACAACACAGAATTTATTGAATAATAGAAATGCAGCTGACAACCAAAATTTATAAATAAAAATCAGTAATTTAGTGTCCATATTTCTTTAGGAATAAAAAAAAACATTGACAATGCTTATTGAAAAATGTTAATTAATTCTGCAGAAATAAAAGAGAAGAAAAACACAACCCAATAGCTTTTAAAGGGGGATAATTAAATTGCAATATCCTGGAGCAAATTGTAGCTTTATATGCAAATGGGCATAAAGAAAATTGAATTCTAAAACCTCTAGCACTAAATAAATGCTTTGGTAAAATCTTTTTAAATGGCAAGAAATTATTTAAAAATATTTATGCCTGTAATCACAAACACAATGACTTTAAGAGTAGTTAAAGTTTTTAATCCCTCCTTCTTTCTCTTCTCCACCTTCAATACTCTTGAACCCTTTCCCAGCTATTTGTCCTTATTTCCTTCTTCTAAAGGAGCTAATGTTAAACACTTTGTTAAACACTTTGCTAAACATAAATTCCCAGACTTTTCTCAAACTATCCTCATCATTTCTTATAGCACAATAATATTCCATGACAATCATATACCATAGCTTGTTTAGACTTTCCCCAATTAATGGGTATCCCTTTAATTATCAATTTTTTTGCCACCAACAAAGAACTGTTATGTCTGTATATGTGTGTGTCTGTATGCATACATATACACGTACACATTCACACATATGTATGTATAGGTCCTTTTCCTTTGATCTCTTTGGGATGGAGATCTAGTAGTGACAGTGTTGGGTCAAATAGTATGCCCAGTTTTATAGCCCTTTTGGAATAGTTCCAAATTGTTTTCTAAAATGGATGGCACAGTTCACAACTCCACCAATACAGCATTAATGCCCCTGTCTTTGCACATCCCCTTAAGCATTTGTCATTTTCTTTTTCTTTCATGTTCATCATTCTGATGTCTGTGAGATGTTACATCAGAATTGTTTTAATTTTCATTTCTCTAATTAATAGTGATTTAGAGCGTTTTTTTCATATGGCTATTGAAAGCTTTTACTTCTGAAAACTGCGTTTCATATACTTTGTCAATGGGACATGGTTCTTATTTTCATAAATTTGACTCAGTTCTCTGAGTCAAATATATTTGATAAATGAAGTCTTTACTAGAGAAGTTCACAGAATAGGTGCTCAAATGAAGCCCTTTAGGACCTAGAGGGCCACATGTGGCCTTGAGGAAGCAACTTCCCCTCCCCTGGTGTACTGGGTCACCTGACCCGGAGTTAGCAAGACATGAGCTTAAGTCAGCCTCAAACTCTTAATAGTTGTGTGACCCCAGACAAGTTATTTTATCTGTCTCACTCTACTTGTCTACCTCTGAAAAACTAAGAAAATAATAAGACATATTTCATAGGCTTGTTGTAAGGATCAAATGAGATAAAATGTTCAAGCACTATCGCAATCACAAAGCACTTTATAAATGATAATATATTATCATCAAGATCACTCTGGGTTGGGCCAGTGTTCCATTCTGGGCTCCTTTGTTTGTATCTTTGACTTTTAGGAAGAGTCACTTTTCTCTGGCAGACTTTTAACTTAGCGGTATCTTCAGAGCCCTCCTGACAGGGTTTTCAGGGTTTCATACAAGCCTTCCAGTCTACACTAATAGTCTCGCGGCATACAGAATTTTCATTTTAGATCAGCCTGGTAGGTGATGACTATTATTTCTTCTCTATATCCCTCCATTAGAATTGTCAGAACAGTGTTTGATTCACGGTAGACGCTCTTTTCCTGGTTATGTTTATGGGTTGTACTTTGAGGCATTTGTCATTAATATTACTCTGATTTACAGGATTTCATGCTACAATAGGTAGAGGCCTCACCTCAGAAGAAGGAAAACTTGTGTTCATTCTTTCTTCCACACATACTGGTTGTATTACTCTCAGTGACAGCTATTAGATAAGCCATCCAACACTCTAAGGCTATTGGCGACAGATGAGGTACAGAGTTGACACAATGGGAGGAGCTTCTAGTTTTGCAAGACCCCTATGCTGCTGAAGCACAAGTATGGACCCCAAAAATAATCATACATATATATTAAGGAAAGTAATATTGACACAAATGGATAAACTAATAAATAAACTGAAAAATAAACTAATAAATAACGGAAGCAGGAAAATAAACAATAGAAAATGTTTCTTTGGTGATTTTTGAAAATGCACTATGGTCAGGCCCATCTGTTCATCTGCAGTTAGGGAAACTTAACTGAGAGTGGGCAACTTTCTTCACATAGACCTAATTTTAACTAGGTTTTTATTGCTCATTCAGTTTACTCCCTTTGTTCCCCTCCCAGTCCTCTTAGCAACCTGGTCCTTTAAATGGTTTCTTTGTCATCCTTTTACATTGAGATTTTACAAAACACAGTTTGACTGCAAAAGGAGATGTTCATTGCTTCCTTTTGCTTTTTATTCTGTAATCTATTTAAGAAGCCACTTGACCATTATAAATATGGGTCAATTGGATACAAGTGGAAATTTAACAAAGGGTTGATGCAACTTGGTAAAATGCTGGAGGCAGAGGTTGGACTCAGGTTAATGGAGTCACAGTGTCCTGTGTATTACTTGGCAGAGGTTATCAGATGTGTTATGAATAACAAAACTATGTTACAATAAAATGAATGATAACATGGCAGGAAGCCCATTACATGGAAAAGAGTGCTGAAATTGGAGTCAGAAACCTTGGATTTGGCTCCTGATTGCCACCGGACATCAGTGTGATTGTTGTCAAGTTCTCCAAACATGTTAAGCCTCAGAAGGCTTACTTGTAAAATGGGGATAGAAATATTACACTCTATACCTCACAGGATTTTTGTGAGGAACATATATCATAAACCTTAAATTTTTTACTGTTCTTACTGCTTTCCTTTGTTGTTGCTGCTGTTAATATCACCTTCATTTCTGGATATATTCCTTTTCCCTATTCAGTAAGTCACCCTTTTATACAAAGGATAAAAAATAAGAGAAGAAAAATAAAGCAGATTATCAAAGTAAAAAAAGCACATCAGGCATATCTGAAAATACATTCGATGCCTCTTAGAGTAAACCATCTCTGCAGAGGAGAGAAGAAATAAAGGGATAAATCATCAAAATCTTCCTTTGGGACAAATTGAGTTGTTCAAATTTGGATTCTGGGTTTTGTTTCTTCTTTCCTTTTGTGCTCTTGCAAATATTTTGTGCACAGTTTTCTTTACTTAGCTTATTTATTCTCTACTCATATATGTAATTCTCCTCATGTTTATATGAATGAAATGGGGGAAAAAGCAAAAATATATATTAAATACTATTGCCCAGGTACTGTGTTGGAGATACAAATTAAAAATAGTGCTGGAGATACAAATTAAGAAAAGTGCTTCAGCCTTTACTCTTTTTTAAATTTAAATTTTATGTTTATTTTTAATTTATAACATTCATTTCCACAATATTTTGAGTCAAAAATTTTCTCTCTGTCTTTCCCCTACTCACCACCCCAAAACACCAGTCCCGCTGAATAAACCCTCCCCCAATCTGCTCTCTCCTATAACTTCCTCCATTCTCCTCTCCAACTTTCCAGCTGGGCAAAATGGATCTCCATACCCCAGTGCCAGTAATAATAATAACAGCAATAATGTTCTTTTTTAAACATTTGATTTTAAAACTTTGAATTCCAGATTCTTTTCCTTCTTCCCTTGTTACCAACCCCTACTGGGAAGATAAGCAATTCAAAATAGGTTGTACATATGTGGTTGTGCAAAACATTTACATAGTGGATATATTGTGAAAGACTGACTATATTTCCTTCCTTCCTATCCCCCCCAACTTGTTCTATTCGCTGCTTTGACCCTGTCCCTTTTAAAAGCGTGTGCTTTTAACTACCCTCCCCCATCTGCCCTCCATTTTTCATCCCCCCTCTTATCCCCTTCCCGCCTACTCTCCTGTGGGGTAAGATACCCAGTTTAGTGTGTATATTATTCCCTCCTTAAGCCAAATTCAATGACAGTAAGGTTGACCTATTCCTTTTGCTTTCCTGTTCTTCCTGTCCATTGTAACAGTTTTCCCTTGCCTCTTTTATGAAATAATTTACCTTATTCTGTCTCTCCCTTCCTCCTCTCATTATATTCCTCTTTCACCTCTTAATTTTTTTTTAAATATCAACGCTTCTTATTCAATTGATCTTGTGCACTCTATGTATACCTGTACACATATATACACACACTTATGTATGTATTCATATGCATATATACCCTCCTATATATACATATATATGTATGAATACATATCTATCTGTCTGTGTGTTTGTCTTTCTCTCTCTATCTATCTGTCTGTCTGTCTGTCTATTCCCTTTAATTATCCTTATACTGAGAAAAGTTTAATAAGTTACAATTATTATTTTTCCATGTAGGAATGTAAATAGTTCAACTTTAAGAAGTTTCTTACGATTTCTTTTCCCAGTTTACTTTCTCATGCTTTTCATAATTGAATGTCAAATTTTCTACTCAACTATGTCTTTTTCATCAAGAATGCTTGAAAGTCCTCTATTTCATTGAATGACTATTTTCCCCTTAAACATTATACTCTCTTTTGCTGGATAGGTGATTCTTGGTTTTAATCCCAGCTCCTTTGACCTCCTGAATATCATATTCCAAGCCCTGCAATCCCATAATATAAAAGCCGCTAGATCTTGTGTTATCCTGATTGTGTTTTGACAATATTCAAATTGTTTCTTCTTGGCTGCTTGTAAAATTTTCTCCTTGATCTGGGAACTCCAGAACCTGGCTGTAATATTCCCAGCAGTTTTCTTTTTGAGATCTTTTTCAAGAGGTGACCAGTGAATTCTTCCAATTTCTATTTTGCCCTCTGGTTCTAAAATATCATTGCAATTTTTCTTGAGAATTTCTTGAAGGATGATTTTTAGGTTCTTCTTTGATCATGGCTCTCAGGTAGTCCAATAATTTTAAAATTATCTCTCCTGGATCTATTTTCCAAGTCAGTGGTTTTTC
>CM053594.1:76530433-76545923 GCA_028646575.1 Pseudocheirus occidentalis
CAAGACACAAAATCAGAAGAGGACAACAATGTGAAAACATCTACAAGCAAAGCTTCAAAGAAAAATGCTAATTGGACTGAAGCCTAACAAAATTTACTAGAAGAGTTAAAGAAAGAGCTAAGAGTGGTAGAGGAAAAGAAAAAAGAGTTATGTTAGAAATTATAAAAAGAGAATTAAGAGTTTGGTAAAAGAATGAGAAACATACTACAGAAAACAATACCTTAAAAATCAGAATTGTAATTGTAAAAGAGGTATAAAAATTGCCTGTGGGGGAGAATTCCATAAAAAGGAGAATAGACTAAATTGAAAAAAGATACAAAAGCTCACTGAAGGAAAATAATTCCTTAAAAATTAAAACTGGGCAGCTGAAAACTTATAACTCCATGAGACATAAAGAAATAATGAAACAAAATCACAAAAATGAAAAAAAGAAGAAAACGTGAACTATCTCATTAGAAAAAAAAAACAACTGACCTAGAAAATCAATTGAGGAAAGATAATTTAAGAATTATTGGAATTCCTAAAAGCAATGATAAAAAAAGGCCTAGACAACATATTTCAAGAATTTATCAAAGAAAATTGTCCTTATGCCTTACGTCCAAAGGGTAAAATAAAAATTGAATGAATCCACCAATGACCTTCTGAAAGATATCCCAATAAGAAAACTCCTAGGAATATTATAGCCAAATTCCAGAGCTCCCGGGCTAAGGAAAAAAAAATATGTATATATATATATTGCAAGCAGCCTGAAAGATCACAAGGCCACATCAGAATCACACAAGATTTTACAGCTTCCATATTAAATGTGTAGAGGACTTGGAATATGATATTCTGGAAGGCAAAAAAGCTAGGGATTACAACCAAGAATAACCTACCCAGTCAAAATGAATATAATACTTCTGGGGGAAAACAGATATTCAGTGAAATAGAGGATTATCAGGTATTTCTGATGAAAAGACAAGAACTGAATAGAAAATCTGACATGGAAACAAAAAATTCCAAAAAAGCATAAAAAGGTAAACATGAAAGAGAAATCATAAGACACTTATATTCAAATTGCTTATATCCTTATATGGGAAGATGATACTTCTATCTCCTAAGAACTTTGTCATTATTAGGGATTTACATAGACAGAGGAAATGAGTGTGAGTTCATTTTATTGAAATGATCTCCAAAAATATGAAAGGGTGAGAAAGAGAAATGGACCAGGAGAAGGGAGAAACAGAATAGCACTTTTTTCTCACATAAGAGAGATACACAAGAAAGAAATTTCACAGCAAAGGGAAGAATGAGAAGCCATGCAAGACTTGAGCCTCACTCTTATCAGAATTGGTTCAGAGAAGGAAGAATATTTGTACACGCTCACTTGGGTATAGAAAATCTATTTGGGTATAGAAATCTATTTGACTCAGTAGAGAAATAGGAGAGGAAGAAGGTTAGAGAGATATATAGTGATAAAAAGAAGATCTGATTAAGGGAGCATAAGTCCATAAGCAAAATGGACTTTTCAGGAAGGACAAGATAGAGAAAAGGATAAATGCAAGAAAATAGGATGGAGGGAAGTACATGATTAGTAATCATAAATATAAATCTGAATAGGATGAGCTCATCCAAAAAATGGTAGCAGAGGGAAGAAAGAATTACAAACAAGAATCCAACAATATGTTGTTTATGAGTGACATACTTGGAACAGAAAGATATACATCATGTTCAAATAAGGAGTTAAAACAGAATTTGTTATGTTTTGGTTGATGTAAAAAAGGCAGGGGTGGTAATCATAATCTGAGATGAAGCAAATGGAGAATTAATTAAAAGAGAAAATCAGGAAAACTATAGTTTCTAAAAGGTACCATGGACAAAGAAGTAATATAATGGATTTTTTTACTAGTTTCTCTGATAAAGGCCTCATTTCTCAAACATATAAAGAACCAAGTCAAATTTATAAAAATAAGAGCTATTCCCCAATTGACAAATGACCAAAGTATATGAATCAACAGCTTCCAGAAAAAATGTCTTTATAGTCATATAAAAATGCTTTAAATCACTATTTATAAGAGAAATAAAAATTAAAACAGCTCCTAAGGTAATACCTCATGCTTATCAGAAACGACAAATGTCAGTGAGATTGAGTGAAAAGAGATACACCAATGAACTTTACTAGTCCAATCACCCTGAAGAAAAATTTGGAACCATTCCCAACAGTCTATAAAAACTGTGCATACACTTTGACCCAACAATGTGACTTATAGACCTATACCCCAAAGATATCAATGAAAAATGAAAAGGACATATAAGTTAAAATTATTTGCCCATGAAACCAAAGTTATTTAATAGAACTGGGGTTAGGATTCCAGGTATGATTTCCTCACCCCAATTCTAACATTCTTTCCATAGATTCTAACACATGAGCTGAGAACCAACAATTTGAAGTTGTTTATAATACACCAAGTGTAACAGTGAAGAAAAACAAACGCAGATCAACATCTTTTTTACAACTGTGTTCCCACTACATCCTGACAACCTATAGAATGTTTCCCCTCCAATAACATACATGAGTGGTATAGGACTGAGCTCTCTTGCCTAAAGACCTAGAGAACTGGAGACAATATGACATAATATGAATTATAAGAAATGATTGTGTTTAGACATCTGCAGAAGAGAAAACATGTTGGGGGAGGGAAGCTGATGGTTGCCTTCAAATATCTGATGACTTCTTATATTGAGGCATTGGAGTTGTTTTACTTAGCCCCAGAGGGCAGAACTAGAACAATGGGTGGTAGGTCTAAGGAAGATGACTTAAGTTTACTATGGGGAGTGAAGCAGGGAGGGAATCTTTGTAACAATGAAGATTAAGCAGAAATGATTGTGAAAGGGAGTTTCCTTTACTAGAGATCTTGACATGAAGCCTTCATGAATGCTTGTCAGGGATATCAGAGAGGGGATTTCTTTAAGGGAAGACATCAAACAAGGAGGTGACAACCTGAGGTTCTTTCACTCAGAGAGTCTGTGATTCTGGTTGCCATTACAACTTCCTTCTATTACTCTTGTCCCCCCACTCCTCCCCCTGATGCTGCCTGCACAGGCAAGCTTTAACAAGCTGCTCCCACCTGAAGGTCCACCAATCATTTCAAATTCCATCATTAAGCAGATGTTGAGTGAGACTTAGAGCCATGTGTCTAGAGAGAGTGGGAGTCCCTGCCACCTTACAGACTAACTACCCCCTCATTTCTTAAGACATTCATCCAGAGTACACAAATATGGTGAGTGATGCCAGGCTACCAAGTGATATTACGTCTGTTTCCTTGGAAATGAATCTTTAAAAACGGCTTGAAAAAAATTCTGCATAATAACATGTCGCTCCTCAGCAATCCACCAGGCTTTATTTTTCCTTGTGCTATCATTCAGTTCTGCAGACAGGAAGCGAATAATGGACTTCTTTCTCTGAAAGTTTATTTCTCAATCTCCATTTTTAAAAAGACAAGATGATGAAGGGAGAAGGAAACATTGAACACTTCATGAAGAACTGCAATATCAGAAAATAAACTTTCCTATTTTGAAGTCCACGGCGTCTGCTTATCACCCTTGCCTACCTTAAAAACTTAGCTCTGGGGTCACCTCCTCTAGGAAGTCTTCCTTGATTCTCCCTTATCCCTTACCCAGAGTTCGCTCCACCTCTTCAGTTTTCCTTGTCCTATACTTTCCTAAGTACAAGTTAAACTCCTCCCCAGTTAGAATGAAACCTCTTGGAGAAAAGAATAAACTGAAAAGACAGAACAGGTATGTGTTAGGATATCTCTCCGTGGTCCACTACCAGAAAGGGTTAGGAAGTGGGGAAGAATACCTATTAAGAATTCAGTGTTTTCATTCATATAATGTATGTAGTTGTCCAATCCCTCTATTGACAAAAATCATGTTGGTTTGCTTTTTCATCATAGTGATGGGGAATGGGATTTGTGCTGGACCCCTAAAAGGAAAAGACCACGTCTTTGTGATCTGGACCCCAAAACCCCTGAACCCAGATCTCTGACATGTGCCTGAGGCACCAGGCCTACAACAGTCAATAATCCTTTTAACTGCCCTTTCACTGCAGTTCTCTTGCCACTTAATTCTGTCCATTGTTTGCATCTGGCCCCACTCCAGTCTACTTGCCACTCCTAGAGCACATTCAGATCTCCACAGGCTTTCTGTATGAAATATCAATCTTTTGGCAGCAGTGAATAGAGCATTGGTCCTGGAGTCAGGAGGATCTGAGTTCAAATATGACCCCAGACACTTGACACACTTACTAGCTGTGTGACCTTAGGCAAGTCACTTAACACCAATTGCCTTGCCTTTCCCCCACTCTCCCGAAAATATCAAGTTTTGCCCCATTAAATTGCTCAGATTAAAAAAATCTGACCCACTTGGATTGGTGTCACAAATAGGGCAGACTCAATAAGGAATCTCACCACCCCAGTCAGTGTTTTAAAAAACTGGACTGAAAGAAAGCTTGAGTGGTTGAATTCTTTTGGGATAGACCCATTCCCTTGTGTGAGATGAAAGAGTTCAGAGTCTGAATCTGAAGTCAGAAAAGGTCTTTATTCTTTCTCATGAGAAAGGACTCTGCCCCTGTTGCCTACACGGAGGCAGGGAGAGAGCAACAGGTAGAAGCCAGCTCATGATTATATAATCTTCTCATGCAGAAACCTAACACATCCCCACCCACCCCCCTCAGCAACTGGCATTCACTCTTATTGATAGGGAGGCTGGCCCACAACTTAGTGTGGGAGACAAAGGACCCAGAAACATGTGGGTGTCCAATGAAAGCAGTCTTAACATTATTTGGCATATCTTGTGCTGAGTTGTCACTGGGTGAGGGTCTCCATTGCTCTAAGCCCCAGACTGCTGGAAGGTCAGGTGACCTAAACCTAGGCCTAGTGAATACTGAAGACATTCTAGATTTGATTTTTCAGAATGGGGAAACTTCACTATAAACTATCCCTCACACCCTTTACCCTTGCATTTTAGGGTTCACAAGACACCCAGACCACAACAAAAGGATCTTCTTATCCAAAGATTTATAGCTGGAAGCTTCTTTTAGAGATTATAGGATGCAATGACAAACAAAATTTGCTATTTGATAACCAATCTTTTAAGAAAAACCTTTCTTGACTCCAAGTTCATCCCATGAAAGAATTTTGTGCATCTTAGGAAGTCTTGTAACACTTTATGCTCTGCTGGGCTTGTCTTCAGAGAGTAAGAGTCAATTCATACCATGGTGTGGTTTGGAAAGAAGCTTTATAAAATGAATTAGTAAAACAACTAAAAAACTGAAAGGGAAACAAAAGAAGAAGAGGATAAAAAGGAGGAAGAAGAGGAGGAGAAGGAGGAGGAGGAGGAGGAGGAGAAGAAGAACTACAACAAGAATGATAATAATGACAACACAGCAGCAGTAGCAGCAACAACAAGAAGTACAATTGATTTAATGCTCAGAAATTTGAGACTACAGGACACGTCACACATGTGATTTCCCCATGTCCTCTTATCTTTAGGACTCTCTCTAGTTCACCCACTGATTCTTTTACATGCAGATTAAAAACACCCTCCTTTTATTATCACAATGATTTAAAAGTATTCCTTTAGAAACATCTTATTCTCTCTGTAATTAAAACATTCTATTCCAGAGCTATGGTAGTGTTTTTCTTCCCCTGTCCCTCATCCCAGGGAAAATTAACCGCTGTAAATGTATCCCTTCTCACCATGCTTCACAATCACTAATAAATGAAAGAAATGAAAGTGTGGGTGGAGATATCCCAGAGAAGAACTATGCAGATAAGAGAAACAATTGTGTTCCTATTCACAAACATTCACTGCTAAGGCAGACTTGTCAGCCATTGAGTCAGCTGCCAAAGAATGGGGAATGTTATTAATGAAAAAAATGACATTTTCTGGGCTTTCAGAGTCTTAAAAATAAAGTTCCTAAGCTTTGTAGCTTTCTTTGGTATTATGTTCCCTTCCCTGGTACATTTCCCTGAAATCTATAGCTTGCCCTTTCTCCTCTTTTCTTGTACTTACCTGAATAAGATGGATAGGATAATTGATGACAGGAAAGGTAGCCTGGGTTGCACTGAACTGACAGGCAGCCTAGCATCCAAGGACACTGAAGTTTACTTGTACAAAGGGTCTTGATCTTCCCAATATTTTTTCATAGCATATTTTGTTTGAGAAATGATCTGTTTCTGTTCCCTACCTTGGGGAATTGAGAAGCAGGACAACACTTACGATATCCTAGCCTTTCAATTCATTAATCTCTTCAACTCTAACAAGCGTTGTCCTAGTCCTACCTACGTATCTTAGACCTTCTCCTTGTCTAAGTGTTTCCACTTCCAACATCTTGAACTTTGCAATCATACCCTTAATCATAACCTTCTAACTTTTCATTTGTTCTACTTCTCTGTCTTCCTTTGATTTCTCCATTTTTACAGTGGTTTTTTTGTTCTTCATTCTGTCTTTGTTCTGCCAAACCATCAATCCTGCTCTGGCCTTACTTACTACCTTTATATCTTTGGTCTGGCAGTTAATCAATTCAACAAGGAACTGTCTTCTACTCTTGAATTTACATTTATTAGCTTTATTTTCATCCTGTGTAATTATTTTGTATATTTTTGTTGCTTTCCCTATTACAATAAAAGCAGCTTCTTTAGTTTGGATTTTGTTATTCTATGTACTTATCCCCCCAGTGTCTGGTCAATAGTAGGTATGTATTAAATAGCTATTGATTGATCAGATTCCTTGCTTTCTAGTCCTTCATCTGTTCACATCCTGTTTTTTCCCTTTTTCTCCATACACATATGACTATTCCCCAGGAAAGTTCTTCCCATTGCATATTGGAAATGTGACACCTCATAATTTAAGGATCAATAAAGACTTCAATAATTAAGTCAGCCCAGTGGAGCTGCTTTCTAAACTTCCTCATTTAAATTTATCCACTAGAAATTCAAGCAACTAGAACAAAACCAATTGAGCTGAAGTGGTAAGAGTATGGGAATGAGAAACAGAAATCTCACTGGGCACTGTCATCTCTGTTGACTTTGACAGATCCCTAATTCCTGCGTGGCCCAGATACAAAGGCCCGAGAGAATAACATGCTCTGATCAGGTACAGTCCTGGCAATATGCTGTTAAATCAGGACATAGGAAAATGATATGTTGATAACAGGACTCTCAATGGATGGCAACTATGAAACAGCTGCAGGAGGGACCAGGCAATACAGTCAAGTTGAACAATTAGAGATCCACATGGTGAAGGAGATAGAATGCCACACTTGGAATCTGGAAGACTTAGTTCAAATCTTATCCACATCCATTCTTAGCTGTGTGACCATGTGACTACTAATGTTCTCTTAGTCTCAATTTAATCCCACATAAAATGGAGACAATTAATAACTAAACTTGAGTGTTCATAGGACTCTTTCCTAGGTCCTCTTCTCTTCTCCTTCTATACTATTTCACTTGATAAAATAATCAAACTGAAACTGTCATCTCCAACTACTAATGGATTATTTTTTTTTTGTTTGACAACACATTTTAATTCAATAGCCATTTGTTAAATATCTACTATGTTCCAGATACCACGTTACTTTACTGACACTTTTTTTTGCAGTTTATTTTTGTGTTCTATTCAATTTTTATTTATTATGTTAAATATTTCCCAATTTTTAATTTTTTAAAATATATATTTAATTTTACCCCTATTATCTGGCAAAACACTTTTTTAAAACATTTCTTACTAATGATCTCTTAATAGTCAAGTCCAACCATCTTTTCTTATTCCTCCTCATTTATGACTTCTCTGAAGCCTCTTCTCCTCAGTACCCTCTCTATGTCTCCATGACATTGTTCTGCCTTGGCTCTCCTTACATCTCTCTGACCATACCTTCTCAGTTGCCTTTCCAAGATCTTCATCCAGGCCACTCCCACTGAAGGTGGGTGTCCCTGAGAACTGTATACTTGGCTTTTTTCTCTTCTCAATCTACTTTATTACATTTAATGATGTCATAGAGTTTGTGTTTTAAGTTGTCTTCTCTATGAAAATGACTCTCAGATCAACTTGTATAGCCCTAAATTCTGTCCCAACTTCCAGACTCACATTTCCAACTGCCCTTTCAACATCTTGAGCTAAATATCCTCCCCCTCAAATTTAAACTCTACATGTTCAAAACTGAACTTGTCACCTTTTCCTCCCAAAAATCTCTTCTACTTCTAACTATGCTATTACTATTAGATACCACGAGTCATCTAATCACAATATAAGTGTCAACCTGAATTCCTCATGCACTCTCACTCCCTATTCTCTATTAGTTTATAAGTTGTGTTACTTTTCCTTGATAACATCTCTCATAAACATGCCTTTCTTTTCCCTTACAAAGATGCCACCATGATGTGGGTTCTCCTCACTTCACACTTGAACTGTTACAATAGACTGCTGATTGGTCTCCCTGCCTCAAGTCTCTCTCCATGCCAGTTCATCCTCCATCTCACTCAACTCTAAAATGATCTTCTAAAATTGCAGGTCTTACATTGTCACTCCCTCACCCCTCCCTCGCACCTTCACCCAATAAACTTGAGTGACTGAATATCAGATCCAAGATGAAGTACAAAATCCTCTTTGTTTTTCAAAGCCCTTCATAACTTGGTCCATCTGTATCTTTACACTCTTCTTGTAGTACTCCATTCTATTCATTGTACTCACCAACTTCATTGACCTACCTCCAGTTCCTCAAAAAGGACACTCCATCTCCTGCCATCATACCTTTACATTGGCTGTCTTACATGCTTGGAATCCTATGCATCTTGATCTCTGCACCACTTTTTTTCCTGGCTTCCTTCAAAGAGAAACCCCATCATCTGGAGGAGACCTTTCCTAATCTTCTTAACTACTGGTGCCTTATTCTGTTAAATTAACTTCTGTGTATTCTGTTTATATTTTATTTACACCTAGTGATTTGCATATTATCTCCTCAATTAGAATGTAAACTATTTGAGGAATAGGAACTGTTGTTGTTTTTTTTTTTTTACTTTTCTTTGTATCCCCAGTGCGTAGCCCAGTTCCTGGTATGTAGAAAGCAATTAATAAATGCTTATTGAGTTACTGGATGACCACCAGAATGGAAGTTCTATGAAGGCAGAGACTACATTTTATATGTGATATAATAAGATAGGACATATATGTTTGTATGTGTGTGCATATATTTATGTATATATGTTAAATTCAGTTAGAGCAACAGTTCTCAACCTGTGCATCGTAACCCCTTTGGGGGTTGAATGACCCTTTCACAGGGGTCGTCTAAGACCATCAGAAAACACATATTTCCAATGGTTGTAGGAACCAAGACACTGGTCCTCTATCCATCTCCAGGCAGGTCCGCCCACATGCAGATATAACCAGATATGCCCACATATGAGTATTAAAGGGTTGGGGCATTAGGAAGGTTGAGAACCAGAGTTAGAGTAAAATAGAATCATAGACATGATTGTAAGGATTTTTACCAAAACCAGAAAATTCATACAGGGTTGTGATGTCTATGTTGGGGCATGTTGGAGCAGCCATAGTCCTCCAATAGATTCTATGGAGTGTGAACTTGAGGTTCTCAGTTGTGTAGGAAACAGGCATTCATTTAGCCTAAAATCATTTCACATCAAGCATTTATGAAACTGCTCATTTAAATTAAGACTCTATTCTAGGTATCAGGAGAAATAAATATAAATGAGGCACAATCCATGCCCCCAAAGAGACAACAGCATAGAGGAAGAGAGAAGATGTATGCATCTATGAATATAACACTAAATGGGATTTGGTAAATGGCAAGGACCCTGCCAACAATGTGCTCTGAGTGATTTACAAAGGGAGAGATCACTTATAGCTGGGGAAATCAGGGAAGGTTTTCTATAGAAGTGTGTTGGGTTCACTGTCCTTGGAAGACTTTAAGTAATGGCATTTGTCCGGTATGTTACAAAAACATAGGGGCATAGATTTCTAATGGAAGGGGCTTTAGAGGCCCTAAAGTTCAACCTTCTCAACTGAAAAATGGGTAAACTGAGATCTCCAGAGTGTGCATTATTGCTCCATGAAAGTAATAAGTGGATAAGGGTAAGATTTGAACTCAGGTTTTTCTAACAACAAATATAGCACCATATCCTATCTATACCACAATTGTATTGGAGAATCTTTTGTGAGAATGGGTTCAGTTACATAGCCACTGAGATTCCTTCTAATTCTAAAACCTTTTGATCCTGTAACTTATTAAGTTATTCCTCTTAATAAAAAATAAGTTTCTTTAGGAAAGAGACAGTTACATTTTTGTCTTTTTATCCTTGCTTCCTAGAAGAGTGCAGGAATGATTTATCTAATAGATTTTAAATAAACCTTAGAGAGATTTGAATCCAGGATGTCTATCTTGTCTAAAATTTATAATCTTAGAGAGTTAATTTTGAGAGGGTGAATAAATTTCCTATGATCCCATAGCCAACATATGTCAGGAGCAGGATTTGAACTCAAGTGTTCTTGCCTCTGAAGACAGATTCTCTATTAACTAGGCCACAGTTCTTCACGAGGCAACATAAAGGAAGCAACACTTAATTTGGGTTTTGAAGGAAAGGAATGATCTTAATAAAATTTTCAATAAAATATCCTGGTCTGAACTGGCAGATAGAATCAACCTCTATTTTATTCACAAGTACATGAAAAGTATTTCTAACCTCCCTAGAACACCTTAAATCTATCGAAATTGGACTATTCTCTGCACTTTTAAGGTTATACCTTCAAGGGGAAAATAGTATGGCTTGCTGATCTTAATACCAATAAATAAATACATAGTTTTACTCAAGAAACAGAGTAGTATTTATTGAAAACAAACAATTGAATTGATGGATTATACATCCATTTATCAAAATATTTCATATTGAATTAATGGACAAAAAGTTATTCATTAAATTAAGTGATATGAATTCAAATAGAAAAAAAAGTGAGATAGACCCTATTCTCAAGAAGCTCACATTCTTGGTGTAGGAGATGACACATAAGGACATTTCAGCTGCAGGGCAAATGAAAAAGCCTAAACATCCTATATCCAATGGTGGGGCAGATAGGATGGTAAGGACTACTTTAGATTACATAAGACTAGATGGCAGCTCTGGGAGCTCCAGGATATAGAGTCAGTGAAGATTATAAGACCTGGAGAATGTTCAGATGTAGTGGCTGGGCTCAGTAGTCTTCCATGTCACCATAGTTGACTTCCATGTAATCCAAGAAGTATGAATGAACAGTCAAACAGAAAGGAGAAAGGATTTCTCCTGTGCTGGCAGTTATTTCCACTACCCAGCCATCCCAGAACAGTTGAACTAGATAAACTCTGATGCGTCTTCCACATTCAGGTCTTGGCTCCTAATTATCCCCAAGATCTTTTTGAGTAAGACATTTACATATATCAGCTTCCCATTTTCTGCTAGAAACTGAGCCTTCAGAGAGATTAAGTGACTCTCCAAGGTCACACAGCTCGAAAGTATCAGACATGATCCACAGACATATCTCTCCTGAACCAAGACTCAGCATTCTTTCTGCCACACCACTTTGTCTTTCTGGACCAAGATCTCAAAGCATAATCTCATAATTTAAAAACATTAAATACATAAATTAAGAAATACTGAAGTAATCTAATGTGAACAATGATGTGTCCTTTTATGATCATAAAATAGGATTTAAATATTGAAGGAATTAAACATTCCATCAAGAACAGGAGAAAAAGTTACAAAAATATACAAAACAGGCCAATCAAAATGTTTAAAAATACATAAGCAAACAAATAAAAAATTATAATTGAAACTGTTAGTAAATCAATTATGTATCCTTTCTGAATAGAATAGACAGTTGACATTAACTGGACAAGGAAAGGAGAGGATCTTTGTCTTGTATGCAGAGGAAGGAAAAAGAGTAAGCAAGAGATCCTTTCACTCTGAAGACTGTTCTCAAACAGATACTTCCAATTTAGCTAAGTCATTTCCCTCTTTGCTGTATGTATATCTATGATCTGTTAACAAGTGGAGGCAAACTGTGTTCAAAGCTCTTTGCCAAATTTTGGGGTAAATTTACTCTCTTTTTTCAAGGAATGAGTCAGTTTTCAACAAATTTTGTAGTATACTCTAACAAAAACAACAAAATGCCTCAGGCCATTCAATATGATTCATGAGAGTTTAGGAATTTCTGGATGTGGTTAAATGGAGAATAGACAAATTATCCATTTACTGCATCCCCACAAAATATACACATACCTGCATACATAAAAAACATGCATTCACACCAGTACCTTCACTTCCATCATCACCAGTGCTACTTCTAAATCAACATAGGAATTAGGAATCAGTTGATAAATTGCTTGTGTCAAGGACAGCTCATAATAAATATGTCAAAGAAGATTTAATCCACTATCTTCATAGAGTATGGAACCATAAGAAGTGAGACTGATCTGAAATCAGAAACTTTAGAAAGAATGTTTAAATGGCTCTCCATTGGTCATGGACTTTAATATAAACATTTCAGCCTGACAATCAAGTCCTCCATATGGCCAATTTTTTAATGTAATCTTCCAGTATTTCCATCTCTAATATTTCCATCAAAAGATCTTTTCCAACTGACCTAGTATACTCTCTACTTTGCTACCCATAATATTCTCCCTTCCTTTCTACTTCTTTTTATCCTATTTATCCAACAGGGTTCGACTTATGTCCTTCCTCCTTCATAAAACCTATCACCAACCCAGGTCACAATGAGCTCTCCGTTCTCTTGTAATCATTGTTCATCTGTTCCTCTTTATACATTGTTTTCTTTGTTAGTTAACTGCTTTAATTTCATGAGCTCAAGTTGCACTGAAGTATTGCTTGACTTTAATTCTAATTTAAGATTGATTATGAAAAATATATCCAGAATCAATGACAACAATGAAGTATTAAGTGACAAGCATAAGTCAGAGAATGTGATAGAATCATCATCATCATCATCATCATCACCACCACCTATTACTGCTATTACTACAAATAGCATTATATAGCATCTTAAGTTTAGTAAATTGTTTATATATGATATTTCATTGACACAGAATTGATCATAGAACATCATCGCTAGTAGGAAAATATTAGAAGATTTTAGCTCTCAGTATATTTATAGAATCCTAGAGAATCAAATAAAAATTTGAAATAATAAACAACTTTAGCAAAGTTTCAGGATATAGAATAAACCCACATAAATCATGGACATTTCTATATATTACTAAGAAAGCCCAACAGCAAGAAATAGAAAGAAATTCCATTTAAAGTTACTGTAGAAATAATAAAATATTCGGGAGTCTACCTGTCCAAACAAACTCAGGATTTATAGGAACACAATTACAAAACATTTTTTAGAAAAAGTTAGATCTAAATAAGTGGAAAAACATCAATTGCTCATGGGTAGGCTAAGCTAATAAAAATGAAATTCTAACTAAATTAATTTACTTATTCAGTGCCATACCAATCAAACTACCAAAAATTACTTGATAGTACTAGAAAAAAATAATAACAAAATTCATCTGGAAAAACAAAAGGTCCAGAATATTAAAGTAATTAATGAAAAGAAATGCCTAGCCTTACTAAATTTTAAATTTTATTATATAAAGCAGCAGTCATCAAAACTACTTGGTACTGGTTAATAAATAGAATGATGGATCAAAGGAATAGGTTAGATACATAAGACATAATAGTCAATGACTATAGCAATCTACTGTTTGATAAATCCAAAGACTCCAGCTTCTAGGATAATAACTCAATTTCTGACAAAACTGCTAGGAAAACTAGAAAATAGTATGGCATAAAGTAGACATAGACCAACATTTTATACCATATATCAAGACAAAGTCAAAATGGGCACATGATTTGGATATAAAGGCTGATACTATAAAATAAACTAGGAGAGCAAGGAATTGTTTACTAGTTAGATTTATGAAGAACAGAAGAATTTATCAACAAACAAGAGATAGAGAAAATTATGAAATGCAAAATGGATAATTTTGATTACATTAAACTGAACATTTTTTGTAAAACAAAGTCAGTGCAACCAAGATTAGAAGGGAAGCAGCAAACAGGGAAAGATTTTTTATAGCCAGTGTCTCTGATAAAGTCCTCATTTCTAAAATATAGAGAGAACTGAATCAAATTTACAATAATACAAATCATTCCCCAATTGCTAAATGGTCACAGGATATGAACAGAAAATTTTCAGATGAAAAATCAAAGCTATTGATAGTCATATGAAAAAATACTCTAAATCACTATTGTTTAGATAAATGCAAATCAAAACAACTCTGAGGTACGACATCACACCTATAAGATTGGCTAACATGATAAAATAGGAAAATTGCAAATCCTGGAGATGTGGGTAAATTGGAACATTAATACATTGTTGGTGGAGTTGTGAACTGATCCAATCATTCTAGAGAGCAATTTGGAACTATGGTCAAATACTCTTTGGAATTAGGTCAAATATTCTTTGACCTAGTAATAGCACTTCTAGGTCTGTGTTCCAAAGAGAGCGTGCAAATGGGAAAAGGGCCCACATGTAGGAAGATATTTATAGTGGCTTTTTTTGTGGTAGCAAATGATTGGAAATTGAGGGGATGCCCATCAGTTCGGAAATGACTGAACAAGTTGTGGTATATGAGTGTAATGGAATGCTATTGTGCTATAAGAAATGATGAGCAGACAGACTTTAGAAAAACCTGGAAAGACTTAAATGAACTGATAATGAGTGAAGTGAGCAAAACCAAGAGGTCCTTGTACACAGTAACATCCACAATGCATGATGACTGACTTTGATAGACTTATATCTTTTTAGCAACGCAAGGATCCAAGACAACTCCAAAAGACATATAGAAAATGCTGTCTATGTTCAAAAAAAGAATTGTGGAGTCTGAATGTATATTGAAGCAAATTATTTGCTCTCTTTTTCTTTTTTTTCTTTCTCATGGTTTCTCCCATTGCTTCTAATTCTTCTTCATAAAATGGCTAATATGAAAATAAGTTCAATGTGAATTATATGTAGAACCTATATCAAATTATATGCCATCTTGGGGAGGGGGAATGGTAGAGATGGGGAAAAAATTGGAACTCAAAATCTTATAGAAGTGAATGTTGAAAACTAAAAATAAGCAAATAAATAATTTAAAAAAGAAAGAATGAGATTTTAACTCTCAGGATTTAGAATGTTAAATATAGACTGTAGAATGTCAAAACTAAAAACTTTAAAACAGAAATTTTTAACGCATGTTCTGTGTGTGTGTGTGAGAGAGAGAGAGACAGAGAGAGACAGAGAGACAGAGAGACAGAGACAGAGACAGAGAGAAAGAGACAGAGGACAGAGAGAGAGAAAGAGACAGAGACAGAGAGAGAGACAGAGAGACAGAGACAGAGAGACAGAGACAGAGAGA
>CM053594.1:76546423-76581345 GCA_028646575.1 Pseudocheirus occidentalis
TTCTCATTCTTTTACCAAACTCTTAATTCTCTTTTTATAATTTCTAACATAACTCTTTTTTCTTTTCCTCTACCACTCTTAGCTCTTTCTTTAACTCTTCTAGTAAATTTTGTTAGGCTTCAGTCCAATTAGCATTTTTCTTTGAAGCTTTGCTTGTAGATGTTTTCACATTGTTGTCCTCTTCTGATTTTGTGTCTTGATTTTCCCTGCCACTGTAGTAGTACCTTTTGTGCTGAAGTTCTTTTATTCTTTCCCATTTTTTCTTTTCTTTTCTTTACTTTTCTTTCTTTCTTTTTTCTTCATTCCTCTTTTTTCCTTTCTTTCTTTCTCCTTTTCTTTTTCTTTCTCTTTTTCTGTATGCTTATATTCCCAATATATTTATTTAATTAGAACATTGTATTTAAGTTCGGTTCTGCTCACCTAGAGATGGAAAAGTACAGTCCCAAGCTTCAGTCTTTTTTGTGTGAGTGTTTTTATAGCTAGTTCTGGAAGTCTGCAAGTTTTCAGTGCTTCCAAGATGGTAAGATGCAGGACAGGTGCAGTCTCTCCTTTCCTGAGTACTGCTTTCTAGTCTTTACAGAGGAAGGGGCTTTGTTCACCAGTAGCCAAAAGCACTAGCACTTATCTTGACCTTGGAACTGTGACTAGGTCTCCTGCTTTCCTTCAACTGCCTATTTAGCACTCCTCTCATCTTGGAACTGCAGTCATATCTTTACAAATATTATCTCATTTGAGCCCTTATAAATCGAGGTAGGTACTATTTGTTACCCATATTTTATGGATGAGAAAATTTAGGCAGATGTATGTTGTTTCTTGCCCAAGGCTACAGAGTTATTAAATACCTGAGGCCCAATTTGAACCCAGATCTTTCTCTCTCATATCTAGTGCTTTATTCAGTGTTCTACTGTGCTGCCTCTTTAGTAAATGATAGTAAGGAAGAAGAGGAAGAAGAAAATAATAACCATTATAGAGTCTTACTTAAAGAACTCAAGAGAGGAGAAATCCATTGCCTCCTGTGGCAACCAGTACACTTTTGGATAGTTATTATTATTAAAAAAAAAAAAGAAGAAAACTTTTCCTTTATATCTAGCCAAAATGTATCTCCCTCCTGATTCTACTTGGTTTGCCCTCTGGTGCCAAGCAAAATAAATGACATTTTGCCTTTACAAAACATGACAGCCCTTCAAATAGTTGATGACAGCTATCATATCTGATCTGAGTTTACTTTTCACTAGGCTAAAAATCCCCTGTTTCTTTAGTCCATTTATCTCATTTTACAAATGGTGATCAAAGAGGGAAAGTGATTTATCTAAGGTCATACTCTGAGTTAATGATAGATTGAGGACAAGGACTCTGGTCTTTTATATTTTTTGCAGATGTTCTTTCCGATAAACATGGGTACCCCCCAGCATCATTATACTATGTTGTACTACATATATTTTATTTTTTCCCAATTACATGTAAATACACATTAAATACATTTTAACCATTTCTTTTTCAAATTTGGAGTTCCAAATTCTTTCCTTTCCTCTTACCCTTTGAGAAGGAAAGTAAATTGGCATAAGTTAAAAATTTGCAGTCATTTTACATCTCTATGGAAGTCATTCTGTGAAAGAAAACACAGACAAAAAAAAACAGAAGAAAAATAAAGAAAAAAGTATCTTTGATCTTCTTTTAGGCCCTACCAGTATACTACAAATATTTTAAAATAATGTCATGCCAAATATATACATACGTATATATATATATATGTGTGTGTGTGTATATATAGATATAGATATAGATATATACACAATATGCTACAAAAGTCTTAGTTCAGTTTTACGCCTTTAACAGCTTAAAATTATGATAAAAGCTTAACAAAATCTAATACCTTAAGTCTTCACAAAGCATTCTGTGACATCCTCTATATGTATCTATCTGGTACATTTTACTTTTAGAAAATAAGCATAGTATAATTTATGCATGTATAGAATGTAATAAATATATATTTTCACATATAATAGTGTATCATAAAAGTGAGTGAAATTTTTAATTGTATTAGCTTAAATCATTACAAAATCTTAATATGGCTTAATAGTTCAAACTGTACTAAGACCTGTATGACAACCTGTATATGTATATTTGTATATAAGAATGCAAATGTCTATTGTAGCTTTTAACTTTTTGAACAGCTATTAGCACAGACTATCTTCATAAGCACCTTTGATGTGTGGATAGGTAAGTTATAATTTTTGTTTTGAAAAGATGAGGACATCTAGAAAAAATTAGTGAATTTTTGAGGTCCCCAGATAGTAACGAGCTCTGGCTTGGAACCTTGGCTTCCTGATAATCAGAGAAATATACTTTCCACTGCACAGCTGCCCTCTCTCATTTAGGTGACAATAGCCAAACACTGTAAATATTATTTAGCAGAGCTCATGGAAAGATTGGAAGGAGTTTGCAACAGATGGGCGTCTCAGTGAAGATATTTCATACAGACAGGTGGTAAGCTTGGGATCAATGATGCTGAAAGCAGTACAGATGAAATAAACAAATAAGATGGTCCAATATTGCCTTCTCTTATTTACCAGATGCCTCAGTCTCCATCCTTGGAACAAACAACAACCCGAGGAGGTAGAGACTCATTTCCCAACTACAGAAAGAGTGGCAGAGGCCTGCCCACTGGGCATGCTTTCCATTGCCCCATGAAAGCCATATTGACAGAGGAAACACAAGTACAAATATTCCCTCTGCTGAGCTCAAGGTCTCTTCTCATGTGCAATTCACCTTGAACAAACAACTCTGGCCTGTTTGGATATAGTTATTCTGCTTCTAATGCTTCCATGTTTATAGAATTATGAAATGTTAAAGCAGGAAGTGACTCTAGAGCACATAATAATCAAATGTTAGAGGTGGAAGTCAAAAACAAAATGCAGACTATTAAAATTGAAATTATTGTTAGAATATCAAATGTTAAAATATAAGCCCCCTGAATGTTTTGTTTAAGCCTTTGTGTCCTCATTGCCAAACCAACGGCCTTTTGAGTTTTCATTTCATTTTCATTTTTGGCCCTGGTTTATAAGTGCATAAGTGTGAGAAACTCTTTGGAAACTTCTTTCCATAATGCACATGAATGATTGTTAATGATTATTTGTTAAGTTATAGTAAAACTAATTTGAGGGCTAGATATTACAGCTAGAGGAAACTTAAGAGCATATCGAGTCCCAGGTCCCTTGCAGTATAGATGAGATGATCTGCTGAAATGGGACTTTCCTGGGAACTGGAGGCAATGTGGTCAGATGAAAAGAGTACTTGATTTGGAATTAGGAGAACTAAACTAAATACTGTGCATTGGATCAATTTGTTTAATTTTCTATGGCCTCAATTTGCTCACCTGTAACCAGGGGGGTAGATAAGTCATCCTGACCCCGTCATTCATTAGTTAGGTGATTTTGACCAAGTGGTTTAACTTCCCCTAAATCTCATTTTCCTAAGATGAGAAGGTAAAGTCTTAGTAGGGACCAGAAAACACAAGGACACTGAATAGATCCCGGTGTGGTAAAGTGAGTGGGAAATAGGTGTCCAAATTATATGACCGGCAAATGACAGAATCATAATTTTAGACTTCTTATTCTAATTCCAGTGGTCTCAACTATATTCAATGTCAAATCAATATGCAAATGTCTTACCTGCTATAATGATGCTGTAACATTCACCAGCTACCTTTCACCAACAGAGCATGAATTTATTTATCAAATCAATTCGTAGAAGAAAAGCAGCACCCACTGCTACAATTACTACTGCACATGCAAAACAGAGATGAAACATAGAATGGAGATATTTGGATAGTGGCAAGAAAAAAGGAAATTTTCCTAGCAGAGGGTACTTCCCAGAGGTGCATGGATTCATGGGATATAACGGTAGGAATCATCAGGTAGCCAGGGGAAAACAAAAATATTAACTAGAAGATGAAGGATTTCTAACAAAAAGTTGTATCTTCTTCATTATACTGTTGAGAGGAAGTTGAGGCTTATAGGTTTTAAGTAACTTGGTCAATATTATATGATTGGCAGAGATAGAACTCAAGCCCAGGTCTTCTGACGGAAACTCTATTGCTCTTTAAAAAAGTTTACTATTAGTGTACAACATTCAGTTTCAGAAGTTTTTGAGTTCCAAATTTTCTTTCCCCTCTTCCTCCCTTCCTTCCTCCCCATGGTGGCATGCAGTCTGATATAGGTTCTACATATACCTTCACATTATACAGGATTACAACTAAAGCTCACAGAGTGAGGTGTGAGGGAGGCCACTTCTGGTTTCTGCCCCTGTGCCTCTGGGCTTGCTCAGCTGCTGGTAGCCAGGCCATGCTGGTGTCTACAGATTCCCCTGGCTGTATGAAGGCACACCTGGGGTTCTGGTGTTAGTGCTTGCTGACCCCATCCCACTGGGGTTCAGGATGTCCCGCTGGAATGCCTCCCATACTGCACTTTAGCCTCATCACAGCCACAGTCACACCCTTCCTCTAGGACTCCCAAGCCTCCAGCTGGTTCCACTATTTCAGGATTTTACACTGGGGCAATATTTTCTGGGTTTTCACGGTCAGATGGGGTTTCAGTTGAGAGTCATCCAGTGTTAAGCATTGAGACAATCCAATGAGATTGCAAATCCCTTGAATGTATAGGATATTTTGTAACTATATTATTCACCACTGTGTACACATATGCATATACACATATAGAGTCTAAAATGGAGGTAAACAAACAGTAGGAACTAAAATATTTGCTATTTCTTTTTAAGTGAATATACAGGATAAGAAGTAATAATCAATTGCATTGTACCAGGGTCCTCTCCTTTTCTTTTCTTTCCAGACTCCTGTGGCTGGAATTCTAGACAGAGAGAAAGAAAGATTACTACAGTATTAGACCTCATCTTTCTACAAGATGGATTTTGGTTATTGTGCACACAATCATACACTTAGGAACCATTACTTGAAAGAGGTCCAAAAGCCACTTTCCTTATTGAGGCTGACTTTCTGTTTTCTTTTTGTTTAGAGATATTCATCCTGGGCATGGTTGTCAATTCTATAAGAAGCCTTAAATATTATTATTATTATTTCTTTGGAAGCTAACAAGATCAGAATTATACCCTGAGGCTGAAAGGAGTGAGGGAGACAGAGAGACAGAGACAAAGAGAGAGACAGACAGGGACAGAGAGAGAGAGAGAGGGAGAGAGAGAGAGAGAGAGAGAGAGAGAGAGAGAGAGAGAGAGAGAGAGAGAGAGAGTTACCAGGTTACCAGAAGAGAAAGTTTATTTTTCACCATGCTCAGCAATGTTTAAAAATTATTCCCCCAGTTACTGGTCATCAGACATTTCAAAACTTTGCCTTAAAGCTCCCCAAGATAATTGTGGAGTGTATTTTTATATAAAAAGTCATAACTAAATTACGTCATATTGTGTGTTGCTCACTATAGATGGTGGCTGCTTAGCTTGCCTCCTCCTTTTTCCAGTTCTCAGTACCAGGTGGTATATGTTAATATTCAGTCCAGATAAAAGATGACAATAAAAAGCCTCTGGAAATGAGTATTTATAGAAGCAGAGGATTTAATCCTAGAAAAGGACTCAAGAGATCAACTCAGTTCTCTCTGCACTAACTGCAATAAATTTCTTGAAAAAGTTTTATACCTCCAAAGCCTGTATGTTTTCAGTCTCCATGTTCATCTCAGTCTCTTATGTTATTGGACTTTACCCTCACTATCCAACTGAAACTGCTCTCTCTAATGTCACCAAATGGCTTCTTGATCACTTAATCAAGTGTCCCCTTCCGTTTTTAGTCTTTATCTTTCTGCAGTTTTTGATACTGTTCATCTACTCTTTTAATTAGCTCACAGACATCATGCTTTCTCCTTTCTTGACTTTGTACACATCATACATTATGTGGTTCTCTTTCTACCTTTTTATTGCTCCTCATTTGTCACCTTTATTAGTTCCTTATCATCTTCCTAATTTCTCAATATAGATGTTTATGAACTTTCTTTAGATCTGTTCTCTCTACATTCTTTCCCTTGCAAATTACATTCATTCCCCTCAGCTCTTTTTCAAAAGACCTCCATAAACTGTGATCTGAGCTCCAGATCTGTAATACCATCTACTTATAATACAAGTCCATATAGATGTCCCATTGGAACCTCAACATGTCCCAAATTACTGTCTTGCTTTCTTGATTCTCTTCTTACCTCTCTGTTCCTTTTCCTTCTTTCTGGCTCTTCCCCATCTTCCCAAGCATCTTAATATATGTATTTAGAAATACTCTCTTGTTTCTACTCTCTTTACATTATTTTCCTTGCAAATCACATTTACTCCCATGACTTCAACTCTACCCTCTCTGCAAAAGAATACCAAATATATGCATCAGTTCACAAGACCTGTGATATGAGTTCTTGATCCATAACACTAGCTATGAGATATGTCCATTTAGAGGTCCTACTGATATCTCAAAGATGTGTCCCAAGTTACCACATTATGTAATCTCATCTTTTTGACTTCATAAGTTCGTCTATGATACCACAATTCATTCTGTTTCCTATATTCTTAACTTTAGGGTGTCTTTAAGGACTCTTAGTTTCCTAACTATCATATCTAAACTATTAATGTGATTTATTGATTTCACATTTCATCATCTCTTACATCTGTCCCTTATTCTCTATTTCCATTGACACTATTCTAGAATGTGCACTCATTCTTTGCCAGAAGAATGCTTAGGTATTCCCATTTACCCTCCTGTTTTCTCCAGATCATCCTTCGTAGGGCAGCCAGAATTATTTTTTTTTCAACATGTAGATCAGGTTGTCTGATTTTTTCACTCCAAAACCTTCAATAGTTACATAATATCCCCTCAAAAGTTCAAGATTCAAAGTCCCTGACATACAAAGTTTTAAGAAACAAGCAATGACATCTATCAGCATAGCATAGTGGGTAGAGTATTAAATTTAGAATGACTAAAACTTGCATTCAACTCTTGCTTCAGGCAACTTATTAAAAGTTTGACCATGAGCAAGACCTTCATTTCTCTGGCCTCATTTCCATTTCAGAAAAATAAAGAGTTTTATCTATGTGGTCTATAAAGTCCTTTCTAGTACTAAATCTATGTTCCTCTAAATTTCAAGCTTTATTTCATATTACTTCCCTTTGTACCCTCTATTCTCTAGGAAATATGACTACTGTCTTTCTCTTGAGAGACACTGAACTCTTAGATCTCTTTGCCTTGACACCTGTGGTTTTTCATGTCTGGAATGCCCTTGACTCACCCTGTTTATTTATTGAATCACTATGTAAAGACCAACTCAAATGTTATATCTTTTCCATAGGTGTCCAAGGCCTTCCTCCTCAGGCCTCACAGAGCACTCTATTTTGTAACCTTTTAATGTATGTGTATATTATGTAATTGTTTGCAATATAGTCAGCTTATGCAATATTATGTAATTGTTTGCAATATAGTCAGCTTATGTAATATTATACAATTGTTTGCAATATAGTCAGCTTGGTTGGTGTCTTATCACCATGCTAGAGTGTGGATTCCTTGATATGGAGAACCATTACTTGGCCTCATTTTATATACCTCCCAGTATTTAGCTAAGAACTTTAAATACAGCAGTCATGGGATGAATTATTGTTGCTGTCAGACACTTAAAAGCTTTGTGAACCTGAGCCAGTCATTTCACTTCTGTTTGTCTCAAATTTCCTCTTCTTATAGATGCTTATAATAAAAAATCCTACTTCCCAGGGTTGTTGTAAGCATAAAATGAGAAAACTTTTAAAGAATTTTATAAATCTTAAAAACTAATCAGCATCATCACCATCATCATCGCCACCACCACCATCATCATCATCATCATCATTTATGTGATTAATATATAATACAATTCTGTCATTTCATGTATGGATGTACTGAGACCCTATATGATGTAATGGTTTCCTAGACGTCACACAAGTAAGTGGATATCTGGGTATTTAAATGCATGTCTGCAGATCCTCAATTCACTGTGTCTGCCACATCATCCTGCCACTCTTAACGAATTACTTGGGTTAGAGAATGGAAGAGAGGCATGAAGTTGTACTTCTTTAGGATAATTATTGCCAATTCATTTAGTGACTGTTTACCAACATTTTCCAGCTCCCTCACATTCTAGTCACCTTCCTCTGTAGAAGAGGGGGAAGCACAGAACATTTGATGTGAGAAAAGTTCAGAGAGTGTTTAGTGTGCTCCAGATTCAATATGAGTCATCAGTATGAATTTGGAATTGTTCAATACTTTAATAGGTCTATAATCTAACCCCTGTTCAAATTGTCCAAATGTCCAAAATGTAACCAAGTTACAGATTCAGTGAGATCCACAAAAACAAAGGTTCTTAGAGTTGGATGACCTGCCATTTTCCGTTACTTCCAATTCAATCTAAATACAACAGTCATTTGCAAAGCCCATATTCTGTGAAAGCAGTGAAGGCATAAAAACAAAAATACATTAAAGAGGAAATAAACAATCCATGTCTTCAAAGGGCTTACATTTTGTCTCACAAAGTGGCAAATTTTGTCCCATAAAATTTAAGTCACTCTCTTCAAGTTAATAAGCATTTATTAATTACCTACTACGTATCAGGCACTGTGCTAAGTCTTGGAGATAAAAATGAATGCAAAAATAGTATTGTCCCTAACCTAAAGGAGTTTACAATTAAATGCTTGTTTGTTAACAATGTCAATGTTATTTCTAGATATTAGTAAGGAGATGTTTATAGAATAAGGTTATTTACTATTATATCTTTAGAGAATTTTTACATGAGTTTAGTATTTGCATGAGAGATATGCAGTTGGAGGGAGCTTTTAAGAAGATGTTATATTATACTTAATTATTTTTTTTTCCAGCTGCAGTTCTGGTTGGTTTCAAAACGAGATGTCCCTAGCTGTCTACTCCCTGGATCCACCTTCCGGCTTTTTTTGGTGGGTGTTCTCTTGTTAGACTGTAAGCTCCTTGAGGGCAGGGACTGTCTTTTACATTTGTATTACTGGCACTTAGCATAATGCTTGGCATATAGAAGTTGCCTAATAAAGGTTTATTTAAAGTATTGAATTTGAATTTTTAATAATCAACAAATGGTAAGCAAAGTGGCACCTTGCATTTCCCATAATCTTTATTCAGTTTTATGTTTGTGGAGATGTGACTTGTTTCAGAATATTATTTTTAAAAGTTGTGAAAGATCCATCAGTTTCTTTCTGATAATTCATCCAAGTTATTATTAGGTATATAGCTTCTTCTTAGAAGGATGTTTTTAGAGAATAAAAAGGAAGCTAATGGATCAGTGGTTATTTATATTTCATGGTCACCATTATGAATTTTTCTTTAATATATTTTTCATAATAATGAAAATCCACATTCCACTTCTTTCTCTCTGCTCACAAGTTATTCTTAATTTTTCTATAGCCTGAGAATCAGTGGCTATAGCCCTCAAAATGTGTGGCTTCTCTCATAGATCACCTCTGGGTATGCTTGCCCCAAGTCCATTACTCTTCTCAACCCTTTTTAATGCCTTTTTGTGCATCCTTATGAAATGTATCCATGATTGTGATATAGGGAGCCAAAAGAAGGGACTTCACTGACATAAAAAGATAAAATCAAACAATTATCAATCCATGAGCATTTTTTAAACATTATGTGCTATCAGGTACCACACAAGGCACTATATGCACATATATACATATGCATATATACACATATATTTACATACATATACATATATGTACCCATATTTATATGTGTGTATATGCGTGTGCACACACACACATGCACACACAGGCATTTAGGTCGTGCAGTAAGCAGATAGAGCACTGGGCTAGAAACCAGAAAGGTTCATCTTCCTGAGTTCAAATCTGGCCTCAGACACTTACTAGCTGGGTGACCCTGGGGAATGCACCTAACACTGTCTCGGTTCCTTATCTGCAAAATGAGCTGGAGAAGGAATAGACAAATGATTCCACTATCTTTGTGTGTGTATGTATGTATGCATGTATACATGTTTATCCACACATACACACATATGCATGTATACATATACAAACAGAGACAGAAGATACATCAATCAATATTAATTAAGCACCTATTTTGTGACAGGCACTGTGTTAATCTAACACACTCATAAAATGAATCACCTCTTACCCACATAAGTCATTTTCTTTCTTCTCTAACATGCACAGACATGGGTGCCTCATATAAGGAGACACACAAACACCCACACCCACACAAACACCCACACCCACACACATACTTAATAGACACAATTGAAAAAGACTTAACATCAACCGTAACAGTAATAAACATACACACACACAAAGATACATATATACATACATATATAGACATATATGTATGTATATATGCATATATTTGATAGGTATTGGAACTGACTCTATAATTTTAATTTTATAATGAACTTCCTGTTGAGTAAATTTCCTCTACAAATGGAAGTGACCAGGATATATCAGAAGCAGGACTTGTAACAAGGCATTCCTGGCATCAGGATTATTCTTTATATTATGCTTGCTCACATATCATATTCAATCCCTCTTTCTCTCCATTCCTCTCTCTCTCTCATAGTAAATAGGCATTATAGCTTTTATGAGTGTGTTAGATTAACACAGTGCCTGTAACAAAATAGGTGCTTAATTAATATTGATTGATGTATCTTCTGTCTCTGTGTGTATATGTGTACATGCATATGTGTGTATAAACATGCATACATACATATGTATATATGCACACTCATATACAGTTTAATGACGTCCATGTCTATTTAGTTTGCTTTGGAAATTAACCCCTGGCCAACTTATTTTGTTTTTTCTTTGTATGACAGATACTATCATAGTAAGGGAAAACATTTTCATCCAGAAGATATTTTAGGCATTCCTTTTATCTTACATAGTAGGAAACCAACCAAAAATATCTACAGAAAAACCACCATGGACTCAGGACCATACAAAGTACTCTGGGGGATTGAAAAGTAGATCAAGAGGTGGCTAGGTGGCGCAGTGAATAGAGCACTGGTCCTGGAGTCAGGAGGACCTGAGTTCAAATCTAGCCTCAGACACTTAACACACACAAAAACTAGCTGTGTGACCTTGGGCAAGTCACTTAACCCCAACTGCCCTCCAAAAAAAAAAGCACAAAAAAGCATTTACCTTATTTAGTAAAAAAGATATTTTTTAAAAAAAGTAGATCAAGGCCATCAACGAGAAAAACATACACAAGTAAAAACAGAAATGAGCATAAAAGAGTTTAATTTAAATCACAGGGCCTGTACTGCAGTTTATTGAAAAGAGACTTCAAGAGTCAGAACACCTGGGCCCAAATTTTAGCTCTGTCATTTAATGGTTGAGTTCTTTGGACAAGGCATTCCCCTTTCTGGATCCCAGTTTCCTTATATATAAAATGAAATGGCTGGACTGGACTGAGATACCTAAAGTCTTTTTTTTTTAATTTTTAAAGTCTGTGATCCAGCTCTCCATGCTGTTTGCAGAGAGATGAGGAAGGTCATTAAAGGTTTATACAGTGGAGAAACCTTGGAGGAGGTGCTAATTCAATTGCCCATTGAAATAGAGAATGAACTGGCAAAGTAAGGAAGGAGGATGAAGTATGTTACAGGCTGGAGGAGAACAGTGAACAAAGGGGGAAAATTGTGTGCGTGCGTGCGTGTGTGTGTGTCTGTGTGTGTTTGTGTGTGCCTGCTTATGTGAGGCACCCAGGTCTGTCCATGTTAGAGAAGAAAGAAAATGACTTACGTGGCTAAGAGGTGATTCATCTGGAATCTGTTATCAAAAGTATTTGCATTTGCTACTAGTTGAAAATAATATTAGTATTACTTCAATCCTGTTTCTCAAACGTTTTTGCTGTGTTTAGACAGCGTGGTGGGACAGAGAAGAAGGCTCTGGGCTTAGATAGCGGAAGACCTGATTTCCAATCCAGCCTCAGGTACTTACTTGCTCTATGACTCTGGGAAAATTACTTAAGCTCTATTTTCATCAGTTTCCCCATTTGTGAAATAGGAAAAATAGTAACTCCCATCTCACAGAGTTGTTGTGAAGCTCAAATGAGATAATATTCATGCAATCTTTGCAAACCTTAAAGTATAATGTAAAGGTTCTTGTGGGAGGTAGCATTTAGCCACAGCAACTGAAGGCACATAGTGCAGCTGTATAGAAAACAAAGCTGAGATGGTCCCTGTCCTTAAGGAATAGTCACAACTGCACTATGTGCCTCACAGGACTGGTGTGAAGATCAAATGAGGTAATATAATATATGTATGTATGTGTGTATTTTAATTGTTGTCCTTTGTTCTCAAAAAGGACCAAAATGACATACTATGCTGGAGTCAAGATACAATGTATTCAACTATGGCTGATTAGATTAATAGGAGCTTGGAATGTTTTACCACAGGTCAGGAATACATAGCCTTGGGAACATTTGAAGTGGTTTCTTTAATTTTGTGCATCTCCCATTTCCTTGGAGCTGTTTCAATTCTGCTTTGCTCACAGAGCACAGCACCTTCTCTGATGTGGGCATGCCATGCTGAGTGGTCCTGTGCCAGTCAATGTCTCCCATGTCACACAATCAATTCCAAAATTCTTGAGAGACTCCTTGAGAGTGTCCTTGTATCGCTTCTTCTGACCACCATGTGAACGCTTGCCCTGTGTGAGTTCTCCATAAAATAATCTTTTTGGAAAGCATACACTTTTGCATTTGAACAACATGGTCGGCCCATCATAGTTGCACTTTCTGCAGGAGAGTTTGAATGCTTGGCAGTTTAGTGGGAGTAAGGACATCGGTGTATGGTACCTTATCCTTCCAGGTTATCTTCAGAATCTTCCTAGACAATTCAAATGGAAATGATTCAGTTTCTTGGCATGGTGCTGGTAGACTGTCCATGTTTCATAGGCATACAACAATGAGGTCAGCACCACAGCTTTGTAGACCATGAGTTTGGTAGTCAGTCTAATAACTCTCTCCCACACTTTCCTTGAGTTTCCCACTGAGCTAGCTCTGGCAATGTATGTGCCAACTTTAGTATCAATGTGTACATCTCAGGAAAGTGCACTAGCAAGGTAAGTGAACTTATCGAGAGCATTCAAAATTTCTACACTTGCTGTAACTTATGATTCCACACATGGATGGTATAGTGGTGGCTTATGGAGCAACTGTGTTAGGTGTTAGGCCAAAATTAGTGCAAGCAGCAGAGAACTGATCTATACTTTGTTGGATCTCAACTTCAGAGGCTGCATTCAGTGCAGTCATCTGCAAACAGACAATCATGCACCAACACTACTTCCACTTTGATCTTGGCTTTTAGCCTTTTCAGGTTGAAGAATTTACCTTCAATGTGAGAGCAGAGTTTGATGCCATCTTCATCCTCTTTGAAGACATTTGACAACATAGCTTAAAAAATCATGGTAAAAACATGGGAGCGAGCACACAGCCTTGTATCTCTTCACTGATGATGGGGAAAGCACAAGAGCATTGTTCATTATTCAGAACCATGGCAAGCATGCCATCATGAAATGTGGGTATGTAGATACATGTATATATATGTAAGTATATATATGCATATATATAATACATTTGTGGAGTATAATATTTTACATAAATTGTGTTATGGACTAGACTTGTAATTTTGTAGTTAGAAATAATTGCCAGGTGAGGAACTTCTTCTAAAAATATAGATTGACACCTTCTCTGCCACTTAAAAGCTTAGAACCTTGGAATACTAGTGTCTATTAGTTAAATGACTTGTCTAATGTCATATCCAGTATGAGATAAACATTGAATTGAAACCCAGACAGGTCTTTGTCATTTTGAGTCTGGCTCTCCAATTGCCCTTCTGCCCATTTGTATACAAAAGACAGCTATATTTTCATTAAAAATTGGAGTAAGGGGAAAATCCCAAAAAACTTTGAGTGCTGACCTTCGGGAGAAAATATGACAATCAGGCTGGTTTGCTTGGGGCTTATTGAATCTGCCTTATCTGGAAATGCCACCAAATGGTGGGTTTAATTTGCATACTGAAGCATCTTGTTCCTCATCTATGAATGATATCTTTAGCTCAATTGCATCAAGACCTATTTATTTTCTTACAGTATGCAAGAAGACATTTATGTGTCTAATTCATGAGGCTGATATGAATCCTTCTTTTTTTTTCCCTTTTGCATCTGCTGCCTTCCCATAAATAACCTGGTAGGTTCCCAGCTACAGTTTCTTCAGGTAACCAGCTGTGATACCCTCCAGTGATTCATAAGGCTAAAGTGTTTATGGGGATTCTGGAATTTACATGTTTATGAAGCTTACCCGGTGACACAGGAGAAAACCATCTAATTGATGGTGTTTATTTTGCTTCCATTCTCATTGTGAGGGGCTCAGCACTGTAAATTAATTTCACCTCCGTTCATGGCTTGGGGTAGTGAAGCTCATGTGACTCAAAGGGATAGTCAGAAGGAAGCATAAAATGATGAGAGTAGAGTAGGTGCATAGAGAATCAAGAAAGGCAAACCTTGTTTGAAAGCTTCACATGTCCACTGTACCAAATAGCTGTGATTCATTCTCATGATCTTATTTCAGAGCACAGGGTCATCTTGACTTTGCTCTAAATTGCCAACACCCAAGGCATGTTACTTCCTTTTTGGAGAGTGTTTATGTAGGAATAGGATCACAACTGCAATCTTCACACATCTTGCTCAATGGCTTTCCAGTCTTTTGTGTCTCAGCTTGACATGATTTTACTCCAGACATCACTCCCCACCCACCTCTGCCCCTTCTGGGACCCTGTTCTATTTCATCATCCTATTACCTAATGGACTTAGGAGTATGGGCTAGACCCTCTAGGAAACAAATTGTTCTCACTCACATGATGACAACCAAGGTCAGATTTCCCTGTGTGGAATGCTCCTCCACTACCACCACCACCCCCATTAATTTGAGACTAACTTAGTTTGCCTCTAATACCAAAAGCCTTAACTATATCTATGGAAAGACTCTTAGAACGTAGAACATATATTGGTTGGTTGATTGCTGTCCTTCATTCTTGAAGAGGACTGAAACAGCTTGACTGTGTTGGGGTCAGACCAATATGAACTCAGAAGGCTCTACCACAGGCCAGTTACAAACAGTACTTATGAACATTTGGAAGGGAGATACATCTAAATTTAGAGATATAGAACAGAAGATCAGAGCTGAAAGGAATTTTAGAATAGAGAGTTAGAATAGAATATGCACTGTCACAGAGAGAAGAGACCTGATGTAGTATGATCAATCTATCTTACAAAACTGAGGGAGGAAAAGTAGAACCATTCATGTGGCCACTACTGAAGTTCAGACCTCCGTTACCTCTTGCCTACACTATTGTATTAGGCTTTTAACTGGTCACCCTGATTTCTGTCACCTCTTTAATCTGTCTTGTCTCATAGTTACAATCAAATCAAATCAAATCAAATCACTATCATCATCATCATCATCATCATCATCATCATCGTCATTGTTCTAAGGCAGAAGTCTCACCATATTATTTACCTGTTCAAAAAGCTTTCAATGACTCCCCATTGTCTCTAGGGTAAAATGTCATCTCCCCTGCTTGACATTTAAGCTCATTCACAATTTGATTCAGGTTTACCTTTTCAGCCTTATTTTATAGTAACATAAATTGAAAGTTGAAAGGGATCATGCAGATTACCTAGTAAAATATTCTCAAAGTAACATTAGGGTTCAGGGTAACAAATGACAATTATGGAATACAGACCCTCATTCTTTTATTTCAAATCCAAGGCACTTTTCAATAAATCATAAAACCCAGCTAACGTTTTCACATTATTACTAAAATATAGGTCTCACAATACCAAACCTACTCAATAAATACTAGTGGCTCTCTGTTTTCTCCAGGATCAAATATCAAATCCTCTGTTTGGCTGTCAAAGTGCTTCACAATCTAGGCCTTCCATACTTTTCCATTTTTCTTATGCTTTTCACACTTCCTGGTATTCTTAAGTTTAGTAACCTTGCTTCCTTACATGCAACACTCCAGCTCCGAACACTGTATCTTTTCAATGGCTAGCTCCCCTACCTGGAATGCTCTCCCTCCTTATCTTTGCTTCTTGGTTTCCTTCAAGACTCATATCAAATCTCACCTTTTACAAAAGGATTTGCTTGACTCCTTTCCCCCTCCCCTATCCAACCTCAGTACTGGTGCATTTTCTCTCACGTTACTTTCCATTTCTACTGTTTATAACTTGTGTGTCCATAGTGGTTCGTATATTGTCTCTCCCATTACATGGGACTTCTTTCTGGACAAAGAATATGTTTTTGCTTTTCTTTGTATTAACGGTGCTTAGTACACGGCCTGGTATATAGTTAGCACTTAGCAGATGGTTTATTTTTTGATAATTGGTTGATGATTCACTTTCATGCATTTTAAAATCCAACCATACTGTCTACTAGTAATCCTTAAATTCTGTTGCCTGTCTCCCTGAATTTTCACCCCCCAAGACTAAAACACACTTTCTTCTCATGTCTGACTCTTAGCATATTTGCCTTTCTTCTTGGTTCATTCCTGGTATTATCTTCTCGATGAAGATTTGCCATATATTCCTGGTTCTCAGTATACTCCTCACAAATTAGCTTGAATATATTATCTTTGTACTCTTTTTAGCCACCAATAAAAATTAATCTCCTAAAAAGCAGTAGATATTTTTCAATGAAAGTCTTTGTATAATATCCAATGCCAAGCATGTTGACTTGTATGTAGTAGGCATTTTGTGGAACTGAAATCAATGAATGAATCCAAGAAGTGAAATCAGATGTGGATGACAGAAATGGAGCTGGGAAGGAATCTTAGACACCATTAAATCTAACCCTTTCATTTTGCAGATAAGGAAACTAAATCCAAACAGTGTCCAGGAGTACACAGCTAGTGTCTGAGGCAGGATTCAAAATCAGGTCTTTCTTGTTCCAAGATCAACACTTTTTCTACTACTTGAGTTAAATAAAATTTTCAAATCCAATTTAACTAGCACTTTGTAGTGACTTAGTAGATTTTTAATAGAAACATCCGTCAAAAGAAAAGAGACAGTCATGTACTTTGTAAACGCATCATCAAAACAAATAGACTCCTGGGTCTATACTCTGTGCTACCCCATGTGGAGATCAAGATGCTGAAAACAAAGATGAACAAGGGGAAGAAAGACAAAGAGTGAAGCTTCTCCAGGTGACCCTGTTAAAAAGAAAGGAAAGAAAAAAAAAAAGAAAAAACAAACAAAACAAAGTAAAAAACACTGGGTCTGAAGTCAGGAAGACTTGCTATCAAACATGGCCTCAGGTATTTAATAGATGTAGGATCCTGGGAAAATTATTTAATCCCTATAAGAATCAGATTCCTCATCTACAAAACAGGGGTTATAATAGCAAATGGTTTGCCATTTCCTTTGCCTCCTCATTATACAGGTGAAGAAACTGAAGTAAACAGGGTTAAGTGACTTGCCCATAGACACAGAGCTAATAAATGTCTGAGGCTGGATTTGAACTCAAGAAGAGAAGTGTTCCTGACTTTAGGCTTAGTTCTCTATCCAGTGAGCCACCTAGTCTCCCCAAAATGTAAATATATTCCTCCTTCTCCTCCTCCTCTTCCTCTTCCTCTTCTTCTTCCTCTTCCTTGTCCACACCACCACCACCATCATCAATCATCATCATCATCATCATCATCATCATCATCATCATCATCATCATCATCATCATGCAGGGCTGTGTTAAAATCCCAGTGCGGCAGGACAAAGAATGTGGTGACCCATAGTGCAAGTAAAGTTTTTCTGGTGACACTCTCATTTGCTAATTGATTTTCATTGTACCATAGACTGGTGGCCTTGCTACCTCAGCTAATATAAAGATTTTATATGTCTACAATCCCAAACACTGACAAATATTGCCTCTCAAATTGCCAATGTAAAGGGATATTCTTGCATCTAAAAGAAACCTGAGCCATTATTAATATTAATAAATGGCAACAATTATAAGAATGACAACAGTAATAGTATTTGTAAAACACTAAGGTTTTCAAATCGCTTTACAGCTTTTATCTAATTTTAGTCAATCAATAATCATTTATTAAATACATACTAGGTGCCTGACTGTACACTAAGGGCTAGAAATACAACAAGTGGCAAAAGGCAGTCCCCATACTAAAGGAGCTTACACTCTAATTGGGGGGACAACAAGCAAATAAATACATACAAAGTAAGCTATATACAAGATGAATAGGAAGTAATTAACAAAAGGAAGGCACTATAATTAAAAGAATGTGAGGGAAAAAGCACCAGTAAAATAAGGGATTTCAATTAGGGCTTAAAGGAGCTATAGAGGTCAGTAGGCAGAGTGGAAGAGGGAGGGTGATACAGGCAGAAGGGAAAGCCAAAGACAATGAGTAAGGTGGAGAGATGGAGTGTCTTAATCATGGAACATTTAAGCTTCCCAACAGCCCTCTGAGGTGGGTACTATTCTTATCTTCATTATACAGATATGATAAGGGAGATTGACAGAGATTTAGTGACTTTTCCAGGGTCTCTGAGGTAGTAAATATCTGAGTCACGATTAGAACTTAGGTCTACCTGCTGGCAAATCCAACACTGCTCATTGTGCCACCTAGAATGAATGAATAAGTGAAAAAATGATAATCATTATTATTATGATAAGTCAGGCACTGTGCTAATCATGAAGATACACAATCAAACAAGACTTCAAAGAACATTGGAAACCCAGAGGGAAAGGGGAAAGGTACTGTTGTGGAAAATGGCAGGAAATTGGGCAACGGACTGATCTCTAGCTGTTGTTATTTCAAAAGTCTCACCTATTTGGCCCCAGGTCCCAGGGCCATAGTCCAACTTCCAGAGGAGGAGGTGAGTGGGTGGTGTAGAGATAGCATAGTTTGGAAATATCCAGGAAGTATTTGTTCACAAATGCTCTTGAAAGTATTCTGGAATTACTCAGGCTATCTGGGTAAGCCACGAGATGGCACTCCAAGGCCTGGGTTACCTTTTTGCTTCCCTGGGCAAGCAAGCATATGGTGCTTCTGCTCTAAACAGGAAGAGCATTTCCAAAGCAAAGACAAGATCACGTGATTCCTCTACTTAAGAACTTCAAGTGGGCTTCTTATTATCTCTAAGGTAAAATATAAACTCACCCGTTCAGTTTTTAAAGCCCTCAACAACTAGGTCACAAGCTACCTTTCTTCTTACCTTTGCTTCTCTCTCATTCTGTTACTGGGTCAAACTGTCCTCCTTTGTCTTTTTCTCACAGAACAATCCATCTCCCTTCTTTGTTCCTTCACATAGACCTGGAATGCACTCTCTCCTTACCTCCTTCTCTGACAGTCCCTCCCTTCCTTTAAGATGCAGTTCAAAGTGCTATCAGAAGATAGTGAAGCCTATTCTGATCTCTCTCCTTGCTAGTGCTCTACCTCCCAAACTACCTTGTATTTACTTTCTTTATATATTTGTATTTATTAACTTATATGGTAAATTTCTTAAAACATATTTTGCTGTCTTCCCCTTTTAGGACAAAAAGTCCTTGTAAGTGAATGTTGTTTCATTTTTTGTACTTAGAACTCCAGTGTTCAACAAGTATTTTCTTAATTAATACTTGGTGATTGCTTGATTGACAGAACCTTTCTGGGTCCCGTTGCTCCCAGCTTTTAATGCTTTAATCTGAATTTCTTTCTGGAGATGTTATCTTCCTCCATTAGAATGTGAGATCATTGAAAGCAGGTAAAGTGTTTCGTCATTTTTGATTTTTCTATTTTGTATCCTTAGCGCAGTGCCTGTCTCATAGGAGGTATTTAATGGATGCTTCTTAATTGACTAGCCAACAACATAATCTGCTATTAAAACTAGTACACCTTCAAATCAAGTATAAACTGCTACTTTTAGGCCCCCAGATCTCATCAGTTCACTTGCAAACTTCCTTATTTTCTTTGGTTCCTTCAGGGGATAGGAAAACACAGAGGAAAAAGATCAGGTCATGGAGAGGTAACATCCTAGGTAGTCTGCACTTTACTGGGAGCATGCTCTTCTTACTGCCTCCATGAGATCATTCTCAGTTGTTCCTGAGAAAATTCAGGAACACAAGATGGCATCTTAATGGCTTCCTCATACTGTTTATCAATGAATTCCCCTTCCTCTTCTTTCTTCTCTATTCTTACTGTGTGTTCAGTTTTATGAGATTTTATAGGGAGGAAAATGAAGAAGGTGTTTTAAAAGTTCAACCCTAAGACTAGACTCAAAGTGAACTTCTTATTGATGATTCCAAAGATATTTAAAGATCCAGCTGTGTTTGAAAATCATCTTTATTAGCATCAAATAATAATCAGGCTGCAATGTGACCCTGACATCATTAGTGGATGTAGATAATAAAGAATTCTGAGAATAAAAAAGCCACCAGGTGCTTCTTCTCAACGGAGACAATGCCTTAGCCAGCTCTACCCTTTTTTCAAGGACTTTTCAATTATTTTGACTACAATTCTTTTAAACAGCATGTAGCTTCTGTTGATGTCTAACAGACAGGAGAGCTGCTGAGCTCCTTTAAGAGCACTAAATTTAGAATCAGAGTAGCATGGATATATAGCTAAGAATGCCTTTTTAGATCATCTAGTTGAAACACCATTTTTTTTTCGATGAAGAAATGGCAATCCAGAGAAGTCATTTACCCCAAATCATATGGGTATCAAATAGTCAATCAATAAACATTTATTAAGAACTTAACTATGTTCTAGCCATTGTGATAACTAGGGAAAAGAAGAAAGGGAAAAGACAGTCTCTGTTCTCAAAAAACTCAAAACCTAATATAGAAGATTTTATGAAAAACAACAATATACCAAAAAACCGATATATGCAGCACAAATTAAATTGTCAGAGAAGCATCAACCAGAGTCAGCTACTCTGATGTTGAATTATTTGTCTCGCACCATGCTGGATATACTTCTTGACCTTTCTGCTTACTACCCATTTGACTTTGGTCAAGTAATTTCCTTTCTTTGAATCTTAGTTCTTCTTCAGTTGCAAAATGAGGGTGTTGGAATGTATGTTCCAAAAGCCTATTCTAGCTCTACATTCCATAATTTATGACCTTATGAAACTATATAGTAAAGTTTAGGGATTACAATTTTTGAGTGTAGTTTGCCAAGATTAATGAAATAATGACAAAACCTCCCTTGATTGAGTCAGTAGACCTGAGTTCTGACCTTTCGACTTCCTATGTAACCTTGAGTAAGTTCTTCTTCGTCCTCCTCCCCCTCCTCCTCCTTGTCCCCTTCCTCCTTCTCTTCCTTCTCCTCTTCCTCCTCCTCTTCCTCCTTCCCTTCTTCCTCCTCCTCCTCTTCCTCCTCCTCTTCCTATTCTCCTCCTTCCTTCTCTCCTTCTTCCATGTGAAATAGATCAATCAGCCAATTAACACAAATTTATGAAAAAACCCCACTATGAATTAGCTACTGTGTTAGGTACAGGGATACAAAAGTGAACACTGTTTCAAGAAGTTTGCATTCAACTAAGGAGATATGATATATTATGGGAAAGTAGTGACCAAGGATAGGAGGTTTAGTTTACATCAGGAGTTCTTAACCACGTGTGGGGATATGTGTGAGAGATAGAATACATGCATACACACAATTGAGCACATATATCATGGACCCATTTGTAAATCTGATGAAGCCTATGGATTCTTTCTCAGAGTCCTTCTTTTAAATGGAAAAAAGAAAATTATATAGAAAGATAATTAGATTAAATAGTTTTCATAATGTTTTTTTTTTAATTCACCAGCCCCAGATTAAGGTTACTTGGTTTAAGCCATGATTATGAGTGTTCGTGAAAAGCTAGAAAAAAAATTCCTGTTTTGTCTCTCACATAGATTTATTTCAAGTATCAAGAGAAACATATATATATATATACATATATACACACACATTTATGTATATGTTATATATAGAACTTATATGTTCTAAAGCACTTTGTGAATCAAAGTGGTTCACAATTAAAAGGTGTTGTTATTGTTGCAATTACAATTATAATAATAGCTATTTTACTGTCATTGTTATTAGTTATTATTGTCCTCTAGGGCGCCTTATGGTTCTTGAAGACCACGTTCTATGGGAGCTTAAGATTCCACCAATCTAAGATTACCTTGGGCATAAACCCAAATGTGATATCTTTGATTTTGGAACTAGCCTTACTATGAACAGAAAAACTCAACCACAAAGGGATTTTTTAAATGATTTTTGATATTTGTTTCATTCACAGTCATTCCTGAAGACCATTTTAGTAAGGCATGAAGGAACATCAGAGAAGAGGACACTAACACAGACCCTTGAAGTGTCATAATAGTAAACTAACTTTTCAATAATATGATTATCATTAATTTCTAATTTGCTCATTTTTCCAGAAGATCTCAGAACGAACCTTCTATTTCCAGCAGCCCTGGTGAAGTTTCATTGGAAAAAAAAGACATGAATCATAGCCAGTTTCTAAGAAACTACATTTGGTTGCCATAAACAACCATATGCACAAAACAGAGAATGACTGTGCACTGATATTTTCATAATATCTAGGTGGGGAAGGAACATGACAGATGAAAATATGAAGGGAATTACAGAGAAATGAATTTCTAGAATGAAATGAAAAACAAATCAAAATCAAAAACAGTACTTCTCTGTCAATCTGGAGGTGACTTCAAAGCCAAGTCCCATAGACTGAAAAATATCAGAACACAGTAGAAAGCAGAGACGTTCCTTCTTGAACTTCTTATGCAACCATATGTGGACAGTGATTTGACTTCTGGACTGGCGTGTGCTTATGTGATATATCATTAAGGGTCCTGGGAAAGAGGAATTGTATAGTTCCCTAAAGACAAAAGACTTTATTTTGGGGCCAGTTCTTACCATCTGTAAAACGGAATGGGTGGTATGGTTAAATTTTATCTTTATTTTAGGTGCATTCTGAATTTGTCATTCTATTTTCTAATATACCATTTTGAAAAACCTGTCACTCTATTTTCTAATATACCCTATTTTAAAATCATTCCCAACGCTGACATTTTATTTTCATGTCCTTTCCTGCTCAGATAATCTGTATTCTTATATTTTATGTTTTAAGTTCCCTTCCAGTTCTAAAATTTTAAGTTCTAAGGTTACTTCCAGCTCCAACATTAAATATTTCCAGCTCTCTTGTTCTGTCACATTGTCCATTCTTGGGGACAGTGACAATGTAGTCTGACATATTCATGGGCTTCTCTGTTTTGTTTTGTTTTTTTCCCTAAAGAAGAAGACAGTAAAACCATTAAAATGATGTCATCAACAGTTATATCAAACCAACTGGATTGGCAAAGTGGTCTTTGTTCACCACTTGAGATATTCTTTCATCTCTTTCTGCTACTCTAAATATGGCCCATTATTCAAGATCCAGCATGAATTTTACCTTCTTTACAAAAGCTTTCCCAATGAATTCAGCCCATATTTTTCTTACTAATCTGAGTCAGAGAACAATAGAATCAAAACATTTTAAAATTAAAAGGAATATAAGGGCTAATATAGTGCAATCTGCTATTCAAAGCAATATTCCTGATACATGGTTTTGTGTGTAGTCCTGGTGATTCTCTTCTATTCTCATTTCATTTTGTATGTGTTGAAAAAGTGTGGTTCAAAACTAAAAAGAGTAGACCAGAAGGCCACTGACCCCTGCTTCCCTTTCCTTACCACCAGATTTATTGATTTCCCATCAATATTGCATATCTCAGCACTCAATTGTAAATTTCAAACCTTGCAACTCCTCATCTTATTTATTTTACATGCCCTACGCCTCTATTCTGCCTCACCCACATATAAAATTGGTCATACCCTTGGTCTTGCTCTACTTCAATATTCATGAACTGAAATTCTCTTATCTGATCTCAATCTAATGATTTTCCATTTCTGTCTACCTGGTAACCAACCCCAAACTTTTTCATCTACATTTTTTTTACCTAAAACTTTGTTTTCTCTGAGTTCATCACCCCTGTATTAGCTACACCATACTTTTCCTTTCCCCATCTTGAAACTTTGGTAAGCCAATTTACCTCTACACTGTCCTGTTCTCTTGAATAATTTGTTTCTTTACCATATCACTGATATTGTCCCACCAAGTCTCTGGCAAGGATCACTCCCATCCCTTGCTTCCTTCTCTTCTATATACATGTGCTGCTTAATTAAACTATAAAAAACCAGGAAACTGTACTGACTAGATTCACTACAAATTTATGTTGCATAACCTCAACTGGGCCCTCACTGCTGCTAAATAATCATTTTATAACTCTCTAATTCACTGTCCCACTTACACAGCAGCTCTTTTCATCCCTCTTCAAAATCCAAATATTCCCTCTCCTTTCATCCTCTCAGCTGAGGATCTTGCCTCATGTTTTACTGAAAAAAAATTGAGAACATTCACTGTGAACTCCCTCTTTTCCCCTCCTCCTTATCTCACATGACTAGTATTCTTTTGCCACTATCTCCTCCTTTACCCATCTCATATGAAGAGATGGCCATTCTCCTTTCTAAAGTAAAGCTCTGAATAAGCACAAGTGATCCCGTTCCATCTCTTATTCTCCACCATATTTCCCCCTCTTGCATCTTACTTTGTCACATTCCCAATCCCTCCCTATTCACTGACTGCTAACACCTCCTACAAAGCCTACCTACATGACCTTGTCTTCCCTATCCACAAAAAGCCCTCCTTTTATCTATACTTCCCATCTGGCCATCATACAATATATCTGAGAATGCTATTTACAACTTGTACCTGTACTTTCCTCTCACTCCCTTCTTAATTCTACCCTCTGACTTCTGACCTCATCATTCAACCAAAACTGTTCTCTCCAAACTTACCAGTGATCTTCTAATTGCAAAATACAGTGGTCTCTTCTTCATCTTCATCCTTGTCTTTTCTACATATTTTGACGTTCTCTGATATCCTCTTCCCTCTGTTTCACAACATTGCTCTCTTCTGGGTTTCTCCTCTCCAGTAGATCACTCCTTCTCACTGTCCTTTGCCAGATCCTCATCCAGATCACATCTACTAACTGTGGTTGCCCCACAGGACTTTACTCTAGACCAGGGGTTCTCAACCTGTGGGTTATGTTCAATTTAAATACATCCTGCATATTTACATTACAATTCATAAGAGTAGCAAAATTAAAGTTATGAAGTAGCAATGAAAATAATTTTATGGGTGGGGGTCACCACAACATGAGGAACTGTATTAAAGGGTTGCAGCATTAGGAAGGTTGAGAACCACTGCTCTAGACCCTTTTCTCTATACTATTTCACTTGACCATATTAGATCCTGTTTAATTATCATCTTTATGCTGAAGATCCTCAAATCTACCTATCTTGCCCTAATTTCTCTGTTGATCTTCAGTCTCATATCCAGCTACCTAGTAGACATCTCCAACCAGATGTCCTACAGATGTCTTAAACTCAACATATCTAAAACTAAACTTATTATCCTTCCCCATAATCCCTTCCTACCTCCTAGCTTCACTGTTTCTATCAAGAACATTACCATCTTCCTGGTTCCTCAGACTTAAAACACAATGGTTGTCATTTAGTTATGTTCAACTCCTTATTACTTAATTTGGGGTTTCTTAACAAAGATAATGGAGTGGTTTGCCATTGTCTTCTCTGCATTATTTTATAGAAGAGGAAACTGAGGCAAACAGGGTTAAGCAACTTTTCCAAGGTCACACAGCTAGTAAGTGTCTGAGGTCAGATTTGAACTTGGGAAGATGAGTCTTCCTAACTCCAGGCCCAGCACTCTGTCTGCTGTGCCATCTAGCCATCCCTCAAAAACCTAGGCATCATGTTTAACTCTTCACTGCAGCTCCTCCCCTACCCATTTCTAATCTGTTGCCAAAGCTTGTTGATTTGACTTTTGTAACATCTCTTGCACATGCCCCCGTTCTCGACAGGTGTAGACCCACATCGCACCTAGACTATTGTAATAGCCCATTGCTTCCTCTCTGTGCTGTAAGAAATAACCTATACAATCCATAGTCCATCTTCCACTCAGCTGCTAAAGTGATCTCCCTAAAATGCAGGCCTGACCATATTATCCCCCTACTAAATAAACTACAGTGGCTCCCTGATACTTCCAGTATAAAATGTAAAATACTCTGTTTGACATTCAAAGTTCTTCACAACCTTCACCGACACCCCCAAAAGACATGCACCTACATTTCTAGTCCTATTATATATTATATCCCACCATGTTATCTGCAAACCAAAGACAGTAGCCTTCTTGCCATACCTGAAACAAAACATTCTATCTCCCAACACCAGGTACTTTCCCTGATTTGCTCTCCCTCCGTGGAATTCTTTCCCTCTTCCTTTCTGCCTCTTAACATCCCTGACTTCTTTCAATTCCCAGCTAAAAGCTGACCTTCTTCAGAGAGCCTTTTCCAATCCCCTTTTCATTCCAATACCTTCCCTCTTTTGTTTATTTCCAATTTGTCTTATATATAGTTTGTTTATACGTAGTTGTATGTTGTAGCTTTCATGAAATTGTGATCTCCTTGAGGGCAGGGATCTTCTTCTATCTTTCTTTGTATCCCCAGCATATAGTAATCATCTGATAAGTGTTTAACTGAATATGCAATTGTGTGTGTGTGTATCTGTCATGTGACCTCAGTTGGATTGTAAATCTATCAAAATAACAAATAATGGAGATTCTGTTTCAGGAAGTTAACTCATACCAGGGATGTGGAAGTGGGAGAAGGAGACAATTTTTCAGGCATGGGTTGGAGTAGACAACCCTCCCTCCCTCCCTCCCTTCCTTCCTCCTTCCTCCCTTCCTTCCTCCTTCCTTCCTTCCTTCCTTCCTTCCATCCTTCCTTCCTTCCTTTCTTCCCTTCTTCCTTCCCTCCTTCCTTCCTTCCTTCCCTTTAAGAAAACATAATACCACAGAAACAATGGCAAGTCCATAATACACGCTTGCTTCATTTAATTGAATCACTTCACAGAACTGTCTTTGTCCTTCTCTCATTGGCCCTTATTTACGTTATAATTATCTTTAGGTAGTTTTATTACATTTATTAGATTGTAACTCAATGAGTAACTTTAAGGAGAGTAATAAGAAGTATGCAAGGAAAGGTATATGAGGGCCAAGAGTTTTACCTGGAATGCTGCTATACAAAAAGGTGAAAATGTGTTGACAATTATATCTTCGTTCTCCAGTAATGCATGTTTTATCCTGATGCTGCTTCAGTCAGCACCTGTGCTCCTTTAGGCTATGAGAGCAGGGTGATAGCACCTGCTCCAAAGAGTCTTAAGGAGGTCACTCACCTTTAGGCAGTCAAAAAAAAAAAAGAAGCAAGAAAGTTAAGACCTCTGGACAGATGTTTCTAAATTGGCTCACATACTAGAAACATTAGGATGAGTATTCTAGAAGGAAGGAGAGCAAGGGGTGCAGGTGAGACCTTGTACAGCAACGTGGCTCCTGTGAGTCTGGGTACATAGGTGGCTATCCTTTCAAGCCTTTGTGTATATTTCTGTGTCCCTGGGAAGGTCTTCTGTATCAATTTGTTTCCAGGTGCCAAATAGCACAAAAACACTAAAGGGCTGGCTGATGACAGCCCCAGGTCACACTGGCAGTGATAGCTACCTCCCTGCACACCTTCGGAACCCTTCTCTACTCTCTAAAGGGACCTTGTATCAGAAATTGAATGTGACCCCTCCGGTCAGCAGTCCTGGGAGTCTGACGCCTGATTCTAGCGTTTGCTCCTGTAATATAGTATCAGGAAAGATATTTTGGGGCAACTGGGACGTAGGCCATGGGCTACTTGTCACTGTGCTTACAGCTAGGACTACTGGGGTGCCTCCATTCACCCTCCTTGTTCTCCCTGCAATCCCCATACCACTTACTGTATTATTCCATTCATATTGTTTTGTTTTCTGCTTCACTTTATTTTTTTCTACCTTAAGGGGAGAAGCAGGAACAGATATTATCTATATCTGTATAGATCTCTATATCTCTCTATGTCTTTCTCTATATCTAATCTATATATCTATATCTTTATCTAATCTAGATCTAGATTTCCCCCTTCCTGCAGGGGGTGGAGCAGGTTCCTGGCAATAAGAATTGATCTTGCCAGAGGCTGTAGCAATTTTGACTTTCCAGCTGCCTCTGTGTGACTTCAGACAGATCAGGCAACCAGTACAGACTTTTTCCTCCTGTCAGTAGAAAAAAATGTTTTTATTCAGGTGCCATGAGGAGAACAAAAGCCAAAGAAGAGATCCCACATCAGTTTCTTTGCTTGCCCCAAGGAGAGATGAAAACCAATAATGGGAAGAATTTCTATGACCTCTCTCCTGTTTCAGAGACAGAATTATACCTCTCTTTTGTAATATTCTTTATCATTTAATATGGTGCTTTCATAACATTATTATATTTGATCCTTATAAAAACTAAGCAAAGTCATTTCCCTCTGTGAGCCGTGGCTTTCTCATCTGTAAAATGATGGAACTGAACCATGTAATCATTAAGCTGAGTGGTGCAGTGGACAGTGTCAGGCCTTGAGTCAGGAAGTTTTGAGTTCAAATCCAGCCTTCAACAATTACTAGCTGTGTGACCATGGACAAATCATTTAACCTCTGTTTGCATTAGCTTTTTTTCATGCATAAAAATGGAAATAATAATAGCACTTAAATCCAAGGGTTGTTGTAAGGATCAAGTGAGATCATTGTAAAGATAATTATAAGGAGCTTAGCATAGTTCCTGACATATAGAAAGTACTATGTAAATGTTATATAAATATAACTCTCATTACTATTATTAGCATTAAGTCTAACTTTCCATACTATAGCATTATTAACATTCTATGCACTGTGTTCTAAGGTCCCTTCCAGATCTGATAGTCTGTGTTCAATGCCCTACTGTTCTATGTTCAAAAGTTTCTTCAAATGATCTCTCCTAACACTCTATAGAGATTTCTTTCATAATATTCTGTGTTCCTTCCTGTTCTATTTTTCTGTGATTCAATGAGTCTATGTTAATCACAGCAACAGCTGAAGAATCTGAAGTTGAGATAGAAGCCCTAACTCGTGAGGCATCCTGGTAAAAATTTAACAAATGGTTCTCTGAAAACAAAAATGTAAGTCGGATACACTTTTACTTTTTCTTCATAACTTTAAGTCTAGACCATCAATACAACAACGATTCAAGCCCCAATTTGTAACATTTGCTGATTTCCAAGGTACTAATGCCCATACTGAATATTTAAAAATTGGCGGAGCCGGCTTGAGTACACCTCTGCCCAACTTCCAGTAATAGTAAGAAGAGACATTATTCAAACCCTACTCTTCTCACTAGTGCAGTCTCATATCTCCCACACAGGGGATAGAGTATTGACTTTTGAGTCAGGAAGAGCTTAGTTATACTAATGCCTCAAATGCTTCCCAGCTGCATGACCCCAAAGGGGTCACGCAAATAGTCCCCTCAATTTCCTAATCTGAAATATGAGGATAATAATAGGTACTATCTCTCTGGATTGTTGCGAGGATCACATTAGGTTACAAATGTAAAACCTTTTACAAAACTAAAAAGCAAAATATACGACTATTACTATTTCAAATTATTTCCTAACTTGGTATGCTTTTATTTCTTCCCTATTGCTTTTTTGGATCAAATACAAATTTTTCTTTTTGGAAGTGTAAAGCTCTTTGCAACCTTGCTCCAACTTACTGATTGTTATTACCATTCTCTACTTAATTTTTCAACTAAATTGACTGCCTTGGTGTTCCCCACATGAACCATTCTGTAGTCCATCTTTGTGATTTAGCACAGACTCTCCTCTTCCCTGGAATTCACTCCTTCCACATCTCTGCCTCTTAGAATTCCTAATTTCTATCAAAACTCAGCTCAAATTCTGCCTCTATCTTGAGTCCTTTCTAATACCCCACAGTTATTAGCAGCTCATTAAGTAAATTATCTTGTATGTATGCTATCTCTCTCCTGATAGATTTTAAGCTCATTGAGAACAGGGACTATTTCATTTGTATGTTTGTATTACAAGCATATTTCTGGTGCATGGTAATCACTTACTAAAAACTTACTGCTGGATTAACGAATGTGGATGTTGAGATTACGACACACATCTAAATGACATTTAAAGAAACTTAGAAAAACACAAAATGTTGGAAGTGAATGGAACCTTAAAGAATAAAACCCAATAAAGGAGAATTAGAAGGACCATAAATCAGAGAGTATTGGAACTTCAAGGGACCTTGGATGATAAAATATTATGCTATTGTATGTAGAATGTTGTGTATTTCAGCCAACCTATTATCTAAATTCAGCTTACTTTTTAAGAAATAAGGAACAGGTTTAGGATAAAAAGATCACTAGATGAGAAACCATGAGACTTTGGTTCCAGTCATATAACTAGATGGTTGACCTTAGGTAAGTAATTTAACATTTACAAAAATTTCTTTTTTTGTCTCTTAAATGAGAATTATGATACTTTTCATGATCTCATAAGACTTGTGAAGAAAGTAAGTTTTATTTGTAATATTATAAATTAATACATTTAATGTTTCACTATTAATTCACTTTTATTTTGTTTAAAATATTGTAAGTTGTTGTGCTTGATATTGTTATTATTATTATTCTCTTTTATAATTCCACATAACATTAAATAAAACCACATGGGTTCTCCTGAAATCAGTTCCTCCAAGCCTTACAGTTGCCTAGTGGTTAGCATTGTTCTTTAAACTGGTAGATGTCCACTTGGCAAGGACTTTTCTCTATACCTTCAAGTTTCCAGGCTCACCTTCATGACTGAGACACTGGAATAATGGTTCAGTGGAGGATTTGTGCTCTTGTTATTGCCATTATTATAATTATTCCTCCTTGTGTTGTGGGGAGTAACCCTGGGTTTGCCAAGGCTAAGTCAGTAGTCTAAACTCTAAGAGGCCCTACCCAGTTGGAAAGATCCCTGGTGAGATAGTGTTTTCTAAGGAACAGCCCCATATATAGAGAACCACACCATCAGATGATCACCCATAAAGTGATGTTTTTTTTGGCAATTGTAATTGTGATTTTTAAAGACTATGTAGTAAGTCATATAAGGATTGTGTTCTCCACCTAACAAGATTATAAAACCTGTTAAAGTACAAGTAGTGTCATCACTATACTCAGAAATGCATAATCAGTGAGTGTATGAGGTGGATAGGTCCTAAGGAATAATCTAGTCCAACTAATACCAAAAGGAAAACTCTACCCTAACCCATCCAAAAAGTAGCTACCCAAACTCTGTCTGTCAGTCATGAAGGAACCAGAGTAGAATGAGCTCTGTCTTTACATTCAAAGTTCAAATCTCACTTCTAACACTTTCCACCTATATGGCCTTGAGTGAATCAAACAAACCCTTGATTTGTTCATCTGTAATATGAGGGGGTTAGACTTGTTGGCTTCTGAGATCAAGATTTATGACCCTTTAACCCACCAACATAGTCTACTTTGCTTACTGCTTGGACACCTCACTATTGCAGGGGCTGGCTGACCTTATGCTCTTTTAAGGTTCTATCAAATTGAGCACAAACTCTACGAGATTCTAATTAGTTGGAAAGGTATCAGATTGGCCTAGTGATAGACTGTTTTCTATGTGAAGAGCATTTTAAAAAATCATTCCTTGAAATCTGACCAGTAGATAATTGATTCATAGAATCATTAGATTAAGTACTGGAAAGAACGTTAGAGCATCCCTAATCCAATTAACCCATACCCAGTTTTTACAAGTGAAGTAAATCAGTCCTAGAAAGAGAAAAGAAAGAATCTTTTTCAGTCATTTAAGTAGTAAGTGCGAGAACCAATATATGAACTCAAATCTTTTATCTCAGACTAGTGATCCTTCCATGTGGTAATCTATGAAATGGAAGATGATAATGATGATGATGAAGGTGATCTTCTTGGAGGATGATAGCGGTAGTGATATCATACTCTCTAACACAGGTCTTAAGGAATAGTAAGTTAGCAACAGTGAGTCAAGATTACCCTCCCCTTTACTTGCAATTTGATTGTTGTCATTTTCAATTGCATTCTCACACTACCCATCTGAAAGGCAGCATTATCCTATCCAATTATATCAATATAAGGTAAAATACAAACAAGACAAAACAAAACAAAATGCAGAATTTCTCAGCAGATGGTCCTAATTTGTCAGCTCTGTCATTGCCAATCTAGGAGAGAAGCATTTTTTGCACCAGGAGATGATTCTTGAATTATATGCAAGTGGCCGTAAATATGGCCTTGAGTGGTCTTAAAACATCATCAGTCCTAAGGCAGAAAGTGAGTTAGTTTCCCTCATTTTGAGGTGTGCTTGTGACATCAAGGACCTGAAAATTTCCACCAATAATTATGTCTTTATTCAGGTCTGGTACAAGTTCTAGGTAGAATGTAACTTTGTGTTAAGAAAATTAAATCAGAAATTTCAACTTATGGAATAACTAATACCAAAGCATATAGGGAAACAGTAAAGTATTCTAGAATAACATCAAGACACTGGAGTTCTAGCACCAGCGTGACAATTAGAACAGGAATAAGAATGGAAGGTCCCTTCAAAATCAACATTTCCAATCCTTCCTTTTTTTCCTGGAGAAAAAAGGGGAAAGTAAGACACAGAGTAAAACAGTGACTTGTCTAAAGTCACATAGGCATTAGCAGAGCTGGTATTCAAATTCACATCTTTTAGATTCAGATCCTATGCTCTTTGCAGACTTGACTCATTAAAATTTTCTGTATGCAAGTCAAACACTGACTTCATGTTCCATGCAATCTGGATACTAACTCATCTATCCAGTTTATAGGGTTTGGATAAAAGCCAAATAGAAATGATTATCTGGAGGTACTTTGAGGGTGACCTATAAGGTGTAATGGAAAGAACATTGGACTTGGGAATCAGGCGATGTGGGTTCTAGTTTCTAGATCTCTGACTATACGAATGTAGTGAAGTCATCTCTATTTCAACCTGTTTTCCCTTTTGTAGAATTGTGATGTTTGATCATCGTCTCTTCTAAGGTTTCTCAAGGCTCTAATTCTGAATCAAATTCTAATTCTGTCTGACACTGACAAGAACCACAATATATTGACAACAAAAACAATCAGCATTTATTTAACACTTTAAGGTTTGAAAAGCTTTTTACATATGTTATCTCATCTATGATTCACGACAACCTCATAAGTGGGTGTTAAAATATTAATATCCTGTTTTATAAATTAGGGAAGTGAGGCAGAAGGAGTTAAACAACTTTTCCCTTAACATAAAAGGATTAAGTACCATGGGTGGGATTTGAACCCAGAATTTTTTTTTTAATTTTTGCTTTTTGGAGGGGGAAGGCAGGGCAATTGGAGTTAAGTTACTTGCCCAACATCACACAGCCCATAATGAGTGTTAGGTGTCTGAGACTGGATTTCAACTCATGTCCTCCTGACTCCAGGGCCAGTGCTCTGTTCACTGTGCCACCTAGAGCCCTTGAACCCAGAATTGTTGACTCCAAATGTAGCACCTGAATCATGACCCATCCACCAAATGACCTCATTTAAGGCACTTTATTCCTCTGTCCCTCAGTGTCCTCCTGTCAAGTGAGAGAATAGGATCAGATGCTCTTTAAAGTCCCTAAAACAGTAACAGAGTATGTTTTTTTCGCTGTTGTTGCACTATCATTTATAAAGATTTTTTTTTCTTTTGACACAACCTGAATTGTCTGTGCAATGCCTAAATTGAGAATACATTTGCTCTTTGCCTCCAGCAAAACAAAGCCTGTGTTATGCAATGCCTCTCTCAGGAAAAGCATTAATGCATAAACCATAGACAGTGCAGGCTATTTTTGATGAGATTCTTAATCCATGGAGCATGGACATGTAATTGTTAACATTTTCATTTTCATTAGCAGTAGGCCTTGTGTTTAGGGTACTCCAAGAAATGAACATCTGGTATTAATAATTTCAAAACATTCAAAGCTTAACCAAATTACAACCTATTGTTCCAAGCAGATGGGATACAAAATTATATAATATATGCATATATGTGTGTATATGTGTCTGTGTATCTATGTATACACATGCATACATACATGCATACATACATATATATTTAAAATACTGCATGCATGAAAACACACATGCATACACAAAATACCCCTTGGATAATTTCTCTGTAACATGCATCCCAATTCATTTCTCACAATGTATAATGAATTGGCTTTCAACACAAAGCAGCTATTGTGAGCAATCTTTTCATATTTAAGCATATTCAGTAACGATTATTCATGTAAACAGGTTTTTTGTAGCTCAAATTAATCCTGGAATTGTTTTGAAGGCTGTAAAATCTTTAACTTGGATAAAAGATAGAGCAGGCAGTCCCTTTGCCTTAGGGTGTGGAGGAATAAGGAGAGCAGTTACGATCATGAGGATGATAATAACAATTCAATTCAATAAGCCTTTATTAAGTGTTTACTATGTGCCTGGCACTGGTCTAGAAATAAGGGAAACAAATAATGGGTAAAAAATAAAACTGTGTCCTAAAGATTACATTCTATTTGTGGGATTTATGACAGGATACATACAGAAGAATAAATGTAGTACATCAAAAAAAAGTAAAACAAATTAATTTCCAAGAGACAAAAAAATCTAAAAACTGGGAAAGACCTCTGGTAGGTGGTAATACTTAAGCTGAGCTTCATTGGAAGCCAGAGATTCTAAGAGGGCAGATGCAAACCCACTAGCAAGATTTTTTAAGGGCTTACTGTATTCTAGTCTCTGTGGTCAATGCTAAGGAAAGAAAGAAAGAAGAAAGAAAGAAAGAA
>CM053594.1:76581845-76607114 GCA_028646575.1 Pseudocheirus occidentalis
TATCTATCTATCTATCTATCTATCTATCTATCTATCTACCTATCTAATCTATCTGTCTACATATATCTGTATCTCTCTTAAATTGCCTGTTCTCAAAGGACAATAGATTTAAAAATTCAATTAATTGATTTATTAAATTAATTTTTAAAAGTTCTTCATTTTTTTATTCTAGTAGAAAAACAACATGAAAATATACAGGTATATACAAACCTTATTTTTAAAAAACATACAAGGTAACTAGAGAAAACTTCATAGAACAGTCTCATATAAGGTTGTGTTTAAGCTGGGTCTTTTAAAAGAAAATTCATAGTTTACTATGAGCTTGACAAAATATGACAATAAACATTTCATTATACAAAGAAAAATAGAAAAAAAAGTTTTTCTATGAAACCAGGAAATTTTGTTTTCATTGTTATTGTCTCATGCTAAATTTAACATGATAATATCAACTCTGGCCTGCTTGTCTGTGTTTCCTGCTGAATTTCCTTCTGTTCCCTTATTCAATCACATGCACACACACATATATGCATATATTATTTTTCTTTTTTTCTTTTTGTTTTACTTCCTTCAAAATTCCTAATTTTTCCTACCAAAACAAAAATCAATAATAAAGCCCCTACATTTTACAGTTAAGTTTAGTCAAGAAAATCAAATTCCCCTATTGGTCATGACTCATTAGGCCCTTCTCTCTACCCAGAGATGGGAGACATTCTTTACCATTAAATTTCCATTGTCATAATTGGTCATTGCATCCATCAGAGCTCTTAAACATTTCAACAGCACTTCCTTTACATTTTTGTAGTCGTTGAATAAATTGTTTTCTGTGTTCTTACTTACTTTATTCTCAAATCAATCTACATGTCTTCTGAAATTTGCTGAAATTCATCTTTTTCTCAATTATTTGGATGCTTCAACTGTATTCCACTCCATTAAAACATAGTCATTTATTCAGCTACCATTACTTCTCAAGTAATAAATAGGCACCTCTTTTGTTTCTAATTTGTTTTATTCCAAAAATTATGCACCAACTCTGGGATAGCAGAGGTAGGTGGTACTATCTACATCTGAAACCAAGTACATAGACAGGAAAGTAGATTCAATTCTCTACAAGTAGTCCAACAGAAAAGTTACACAATATTTAAGGGGAACATCTTTATGATACCAGCAAATGGACTTCCTAGAGCAGGAGTTATTCTTTTGCTAAAAATGCTTTAAAATTAAACCTACTTTCTTCTGGCTTCTGGATGTATTTTTGCGAGAGTGTTTTGTTTAGATTTTTAGGCTTTGTTTTGTGCTTATTATAGTGCTGAAGTAAATATCCATAGTCTTAGGCATTTATTTCTGTTAGATCATATTGCCAGCCTCATGCTCTAATTCTGGATTTTGTGCCAGGACACTTTCTGCACTCCTGGATTGGCTGAGTACAATCTGCTTATTTTCTTCCTTCTGTAGTCTGGATGCCACTCATATTATAGGTCTGGATTAAAAGGCCCAATTGGTCTTAATCTTACTTTGTAATTAACAACTGAGTCTAAGGCCATAACAGAGTTTGGTTATAATCCACATGCACAATTAATAGTTATTCTTGTCCATGCAGGTAATCTCTCCAAAGTGGCTGATTCTTCATAATACTTTATTTAAATTCATGCTAATATAAGAAAGTCCCTCTTAGGGACTCTGAGCTAATTCTCAAAGTGACCCCAGAGAATACAAAGGGCAGAGTTTGGGGCAGGATTTCATTCTAAACACGAAGTATAACCAGTGCAAGAATGGAGATACGACTTTGAGAGAGGCTGTTTCCTGTGCAAGACTCCAGTTTTATGCCAAAAAGTTCATATCCTTAACAATCAATGGTCAAAAGGACAGAGTAATTTCCACTCACTTTAGAATATAAAATGTATCAGTCTTGGTAAATAAAGAGACTATTCACATTTACTTAGGAATTCCCAGAGAGGGAATAATAACGCTAATTCAAGTAACTATATTATATTTTATATATAAATATAGATACATTATATATGTATATCTATACTATAGATATAGGAAATAAGATATAACCTGCACTGAATTTGGTTTGCCTGTCAAGATTTTTCCTTGTAGAGGCAGCTAGGCAGTAAGTTGAATAGAATACTTTGCCTAAAGTCAGAGAGACCTGAGTTCAAATCTGATCTCAGACAATTACTAGGTGACCCAAGGTAAGTTACTTTCCTTAGCCTCAGTTTCTTCAACTGTAAAATGGGAATAATAATAGCACCAAACTTGCAGGATTGTTGTGAAAATCAAATAAGACAGCAAATGAAAAGTGCTTGGCACAATGCCTAGTACATAGTAAATGGTTAAAAAATGCTTGTTCCCTTCCTTCCTTCCTCTCCTTTCTTCCTTTCATCTTCTTTCCTCTCATCTTCCTTCCTCTGTTCCTCCTTTCTTTCCTTCCCTCCTATCTTCCTTCCTCTCTCCATCCTTTCCTTTCTATTTTCTTTCCTTCATTCCTTCTTTCTTTCCTTCCTTCCTTCCTTCCTTCTTTCTTTCTTTCTTTCTTTCTCTCTTTCTTTCTTTCTTTCTTTCCTTGCTTCCTTCCCTCCTTTCCCTTCCTCCCCTTTTTTCCTTCTTCCTTCTCTCCCTTCTCATTTTTAACCTTTGTTTATGCTCTTATTTATGCCCTAAATGCTTCCCTCTCAGGCTCTACCTCTTTGTCTCTACCTGCTCTTTTTCTATCCATCCTTCAATGGTCAGTGAAAATTACATCATAGTATCATTATTGTTGTTGGTATGTCTCTTTTTATCTTGCATTATAACCATTTGTAAATGTAACTGGAATTGCAAACTTCCCATTCTCTTTATTCTTTCTTCAAACCTTTAAAATTTACCACGGTTCTTTGTGCCTTAGGAGTCAGACACCAGGCTAACATGTGTGCAATGTATCGCCATCCTAGATGGTTAATTATACAATGGCAGGGAACATACCTTATCCCCAATATTCTGCACACAGTAGATCCTTAATAAATATTTTTTGCAATCAAACTGAAATAAAAGAGCTTTACTTTGACAACCCATTTACTTATTCATATGTTTCATAAAAGTCAGTTTGTATATACATATTTCACATAGCCAGCTTCTAAAGAGAGCAATTATGACTTCATTTACCCATGCCAAGATTCTAAAAGATCATACAAATGCATTATATTAAACATAAGGGATTTTCAAAATCATCTGTTCTACCTCTTTTACTTGATAAATGAAGGAAACTAAGGCCTAAAGATATTTGAGATCATGAATTCATTGCTAGAGAATATTTTAAAGATTATTTGGCATAATAAAATAGGAAGAACACTGATTTTGTAGTGTGAGATCTGAGTTCAAATTTGACTGTTGGCAAACCATTTAACTTTCTTGAGCTTCTGTAGTCTTATCTGTAAAATAAAACCTGTGCTAGATGTTCTCTGACTTCCCTTATAACTCTAGATGCTTGCTCTTACAGTCTTGTCCAACTCAATGGAAAGATTACTTAACAGGTTTAAGGGTACTTGGGAGCCCCCATTGGTGAACTTATCTTTATTAGTCAGCCAACAGGTCAACAGCCAGCTGTTCTTCCAATTGAATGAAATAAATCCTTTAGCTTTTCATTGTGTGCACAGAGTTTATCATATTATCTATAGTGAATGCTTAATAAATGCTTGTGAACTGATGAAAGGCAAAGGAGTTGACTGGAATTCAATATACACATGAATATTAGTACATAGTTAGTTTTATCATCTGGTCCTTATAACCTGTGATTACATCAGCTGAGGTGGGAGTAGCAACCACCCCCACCCCCAACCCAATACTCCAAACATGTTATTTCTGGTGAAATGACACGCCAAAGGCAATATATATTGGTAGTAAGTGGCAAAGGCATGACTAGGAATCAGGATTTTGGACTCCCAGTACAACTCTCCCTATTGCTATACTCTGCTGCTTCTCACTAGACCCCACTGCAGTTCTCTTGATTAAAATAAAATAGCGGATTTAAGATGCTTTGAGAAAGAGGCTAAAGGATGAGGAAGGCATGTTTGAGTAATTCTCTTGTTAAATGTTCATTATCCAAGCCCTGGAGCATTCAGTTTAGATACAGTTTAACTTCTATTCAAGACTGCCATAGATAAAGAACACTGGGAGGAAGTCCATCTTTCCATTGTCTGATTAACATACTCAGCGCAACATGAAAATATATGAAGTGCCCATAAGTTTGGCTCCTGAGGGAATTTCTATTACCAGGATGAACTCTGTTGAGGATGACAATCTTTTTTAGTGTCATTAGGGTAGATGAGTTAGTAATGGGAGTACAGATTAGAGCAACTCCCATCATTTATTTCAGGCATCCCATCAGGAAAGCTTTTACAAACAGCTAGCGTGCCCTTAATTGAAATGTAAATGAATGATAAATTATGAAAAATGTATTATGAAAAGTAAAACATGGTAAAAAAAGAGTAAAAGGAGCAGAAATGAAAGGCTTTATGCAGTTGAGAAAATGAGTCTGAAATGTTAATTGAGGAGTAGGGAACGTCTTATAAAACCAAGTCCCTCAAAGGAGGGCTGAGATGAAGGAGAGGGAAGCTACTTCCCTCAGTCCTGGGATTATGTGAATACTTTTATTCTTTGCTGTGTAGTTTGTGATGACATTCTGGCTCGGCTGAAGGAGAAAGAATAAAAACTAATTTATTAAAGACTTATAATGTGCCAGGCACTGTGCTAAACACTGGATACACAAATACAAAAAGTGAGACAGTATCTGTCCTCGAAAAGCTTACATTCTAACGGGGGAGATAACTCATGTAGGGGAATGGTGCACAGGGAAAGGAGTTTTGCGGTGGGTGAGTTGGTAATAGTCAATTGATAGGCCCTTTTCAGAGAAAATATATTGCATAAATGTGCCCAGTGCAAGGGACAGAATATGGTGTGGGGAAGAGACAGAGCAATAGCAAGATGGTATGGCTTGATAAAGTGATGGCGCATAAAGGAATATGGGCATTTTCAGAGTTTTGGAATCTTACGTCAGGTAGATAAAGGGACATAAACATGTCTAACTTGTGTCATCAATGCCAATGACCCAACCCCAGTTAGGAAGTCTAATGGTGCATGGATGAAATTCTCCAGGGTAGATATCCTGAGAAAAGGGCACTGATTGTGTGTAGAGGGTTCTTTCCCCTCCCAGATGTGCTTCTGACTTCTCTAGATTCTTTGACCTTAACTTAGGTTACTTCTTGTTCTCAAATATGCTTCCTCCATGCCTGGCCCCTGCTTCAAATGAGTTATATGAGGGGGGTTGGAGGAGGGCAGGCCAGTCACACACCATTACCCTCCTACCTATGCTTCTGACTAGCTATACTTAACTACCATGCCCACACCCATACCTGAATTCTATAGTGCCTGGTAAATAGTAAGTGCTTAATAAATGCTTATTATTTACCTGCCACCCTGCTACTCCAAGTAAAGGAAAATGAGATGACTTGTTTTCATTGTGTTTGTCCTTCAATCCTGAATAGGACGGTGACATCAGAGAGATGATGCTATTGACTTGCAGTTGACTTTGATTTGAGTGAGGGAGGGCTGTGCAAGGTTTACCAGCCTCACTTTCTCCTCTAGTGTTACCTGGGTCCAGTGGCCAGATAATAATCAGGAGGACTGGAGATGGCCCAGAGGGAGACCTTGACCTTTTTAAATTTAAGGTCTTTTCGTGTTTTCATTTTGAGTGAGGTAATGCCCATTCAGTGAAGAGGCTTCTTTAAGAAATGAGTCAAGGGGCAGAGCCAAAATGGCAGCGTAAAAGCAGGAAAATGCTGTAGCTCCCACATAGCCACGTCAAAAATCCATAAAATATGACTCTAAACAAACTTGAGGGCTCCAAAATTCACACAAAAATACAGAAAAACACATCTCCTGCTGAAGGCAGCTTGGCAGGAAGAGCTCAGCGCAGCATGCTTGGGGCCAAAACTAGCCCAGCCTGAAACAGTGGTTTGGCCCCAGGGTGGCCAGGACAAGTTGCAGCTGGAGCTTTCAGGAGGGTGGATCAGCAGCATCTGTGGCAGTTTCCAGAATTATCAAGCCATAAGAAATAAGGACTAAGTGAAAAGTCCATAGAACTCAGCTAAATTTGGGGTAGAAAAGCAGTCTGGTCGAACTGCCTCCAGGGCAAGGAAGCAGGAGAAGCTGTGGCCCTGCAGCCACCTCCACTTGGCTGCTTCAGAGCTCCTGGCCTGCAGACTGCAGGGGGGCCAAGCTATTGTTCAGAGGCTAAGTGTTCTTGCATTGAGTGGTCTGGATCCAGATCAGATCTGAGTTTTAGGAAAATGATGCTGGTGCCTATGTGGAGGATGAGAGGAGAGATTGTCCTCCAGGATTCCAATCAGGGCACCATTGTAATACTCTGGGTGAAAGGTGATGATAGTTTGAAGTAGGATAGAGATCAAAAGATGATCATAATAAAATAGAATCCCTTTTAATGCTAGTACATATCTTCTGCTTGGGTCCAATTTATCCTTTGCTTTGGTTATTTGTACTATTGCACATAGTTGCTTGCCCTCCCCATTAGACTGAAAGGTCTTTGATATCAGGGATCATCTTTTGCTTTTCTGAATGCCAGAGATACAAAGATATATTCTAGGACTATGATGATGGCACACAAGCTCTACGGTACAGTGAGAAATGAACTGACTCTAAAATCAGAAGACTTGGGTTCAGATCTTACTGAAGATGCTACCTGGTGATCTTGGGCAAATCACTTAGCTTGGGCCTCAATTTATTTATCTGTAAATGAAAAGATAGTATTAGATGGTGTTTATGGGCCCTTTCTCCTCTGGATCTATTTATTCTGTTTTGTGAGGGTCTACCACTCCAGAAAGGATTCAGATGAAAGAGTAGCAGTGAGCTACAACAGCTAGTTTTGCTAATTAGAGAGAGGAAAAGTGAATACTTACATAGCAGATGTGTGTGTGTGTTTGCCCATAACAATGCTTGGTAGCTATCTGATAATTAAGAGGATGGCAATTTACACTAACTGCAAACTACACACTAATGGAATAAAAAACTAAAGGGACATGGATTTGAAGTTAGGAGATCATGAATGAAAGAAGCATTAGAATCATCACAATAAAGTCTTTGAAGAGGTTTTAGTAGAAGACTCCCATCTATAACTCATCAATAAAAGATCAAATAAATTCAGGGCTAACAGATAACTAACAGATTGTCAGCACTGTTCTGAGGTGGGTGACGGACATCCAAAATTTTGAGATTGACATCTGATGCAAAACTGTGTTTTCCCATAATGTATTAGAATTAGAATTAGAATTCTGACTTGATTGGACTATGGATCTACCTCACTAGAGAAGTTTCTCTTCTTTCTCCATGTCTTTTTTTTTCCTCCAGTGGCTATTTGTGATAATTCCTGCTTATTGCAATTTCATGTTTCTATCTCAGACCTATCAGCATCCTGGTGTGGCTTCTCCTTCTGATGGGGCATGTTTGAATGAACCTTGTTTGGGTATTTGCCTTGTTTGGTACCTTATTCAATAACTATGCTGGGTCATCTTATTTTTTTTCAGATTAAGTAATCTGCCACTTGAGGGAAATGCCATAGGTTCTCTGGTTGTCTATAGCCTTCAAACTCTAATTAGGTACCTGAAAAAATCTTGTTACTCCGTGAGAAACTCAAGAAAGAAAATAAGAAAATGCTGATGACTCCCAAGGACCCAGGAGCCAAGCAGAGACATGGCCTATTTTTCAAAACTTGAAAGTCAATATAAGAATAACCTCCTTAAAAATGAAAAAATTGAGAGAGCCTGTCTATGAAATAATGTTTCATTCCTTAAGAATAGAAAGAAAAGCCTTTATATAAAGGAAGGAGGGCAAGCAGCACATTTTTTTCTAGAATAATGCTGGCCTACTTTGAAGACATCAAAATATGAAGTGGTAGGAAACGTGGTGTTTTTATCCCTATCTTTTTGGATAGTGAGCTGATATTTGGAAAGTCCCTGCTTCTAGAATCCAGGAGCTAGCTGAGCTCCCCATAACAATAAAGGACTCATTCACTGACATTTTCATCCAAATTTAGGTAATATGATAATGGAAAATTCCCTAGCCAGAGGTTTTAGTGGTAGATACTGCTTGAGATTGACTGAAGTAAGAGCAGTCTATAGTAAGCATGGTTAATCCATGATGAAAACCCTCATTAGAAGCAGAATCATGAATTAACTTTGGATACCTCCTGTCAGTGAATGAGCTGAGGGAGAAAGAGAAGGGGAGGGGAGGGGGGGAAGAAAGACAAGGGGAGGGGAAGGGAAGGGAAGAGAGAAGAGGGAAGGGGAAGGTAAAGGAGGAGAGAAGAGAGATAGGTGTGGTGTTCATGTCTGAACATTCCAGATGTCATCTAACAAGGACATGTAGACAGCAACTAGACTATTGTTAAGGTTTAAGGTTTAGATTAGGGGTGCTTGAGACCCAAAATATCAACACACCTGAATTTAACAAGTCTTCTCTCAGTCAAAGAAAAGCAAAGTTTATCAAAGATTCACTTTAATGGGCATATTCTTAAGGAGCCTAAGTCTACGTGAAGTATATGTGAAGCTTGGATTGACAAGCTGGCCAGAATAATCTGACATACAATGAGTCAGCTCTAGATAATTCTCTGCACCTTCCTGGAGGCAAGATGCATTTTATATACAGAAAGACGGTGGGAGGGATCTAGGGGTGGTCTAGAGGAAGGGTTTGGAGAGGGACTTGAGGAGGAGTCAAATGAAGTCAGACTCCAGTAAGAAGAGATTAAGGTGGGAAATAGCTGAAGGCTACCTGGAGATGACAGACAGTGGAAGGAAGGCTAGGCTAGTTTAAGGGTAACAGATTAGGGCATAGATATTTTAATAGGATCAATGGTGGGAAGTAGATGGACAATGGAGGATTAGGCTAGTAAGAATAATAGATTTGGGCCTAGCTATTTGGGCCAAGCAAATGCCTCATCAAATGGGAAGATTCAATCACAGTTCAAGGGGGGTTCCCAGAGCCTGTACCCCATTACTGGAAAACTACCAGAGCAGTAACTGATTCTGGGGCATCTCTTAAATCTGAATGCATTGTAGAGGGACGGTAAAGCTTCTTAATACTTTCAAGTTGCGTGGGGAAGTGAAAACTTCTCAGAATGTGTCCTGAAATTTGGTGGCAGGTTTGAGTGTGAGTTTCACCCTTTCCCCTTTATTGCTTCTGTCAATCAGCAGCAAAACCTTTTAGGAGTCTTTCTCCCCCCACCCAGCTTCAGTTCTTTGTCTTCTTTCCCCACCTCTGTGGGCCCCACTTTCTGGCCAATGGGAGCCAGGGACAGCCTGAGCTCACTCCCCAACCAATGGAAGTGAGGGACAATGGGGGAAATATAACCCTGCTGTATTAGGGTTTAAAAACTCCTGTTCACCACATATTGGGCCTCTTCTCCCTGATCTGTCATGGAGAGGAGCGCCCTCTTCCCCTGGGGGAGGAAAATAAAAATTTCCTGTTTTTATCCTGAGAAACCTCCCATGTTCTTGATTAAATTTTGAATAGGTTTTTCTTATCCCACACAAAGTCTCTTAAACTAGTCAAGACTTCCAAGGGTTGTACCCCATCCTTTCACTTCTATCAAACACGATGCTGCCGTCCAGATCTAAATCCTGAAAGAAGGGCAATCCAGCTCCTCTCCCCTGACATTCTGATAGTAGCACTAATGAAAATTCGCTATAGTTCAGCAGGAAAAGGATTGGGCTTGAAGTCGTGAGGCCTAGTTTAAAATCTCAGTGCTCCCACAGGCTATGTGACCATGAATAAGAAGGCCTTTACCTTCTCTGTACCTCAGATTTTTTTTCCCTTTAAAATGAAGGATATTGACATTACACTCTCTAAAGACATATCCAAATATGTCTTATGATTATTTAATACAGCTCACTTCCCTACAACCTATGAGGTAGGTGCTACAAAAATTATTATCTTCATTTCCCAGAGAATGAAACTTAAGATCAGAAAAGCCAGGTAATTTTCTCATGGTCACAGGAATAATATGGTATATTAAGGTGGGTAATCTTTTTTTCTCTTCACTTTTAAACCCAGGATTCTTTCCCTGTAGGACACTGTTACCTTATCAGACTTTGTTAAGACATTCTCTAGTAAAAACCTACCTAACTTGATTCATGCTCAAAACCCTTTAATGAGATTCCATTTCCTAATATTATAAGTCATAATGTCTTGGCCTGGTTTTTAAGACAATACAAAATATGGCCCCTAATCACCTCCTACCAGTTCCTCGTTCCCTGAACACTCTTCCTCCTTTACTCTGATGTCTATGACTTCCTTTAAGTTCTAACTGAAACATTCTTAAAATTTTCAACTCTGTAGAAATCAGACAGATGTGGATTGAAAACAAGTTGTGGGGTAGTGCTCTGCAATTTAAAATATTGTAAATGATTTTCCTTTTCAGCATTTCTGTTGGTAATTTTGTCACCAGCATCACTATCTGAAAACTTTCCCCAAACCCCCTAATGCTATCACCTTCCCTTGTTAATTATTTCCTATTTGTCCTGTACATAGTTTGTTTCATACATATTTGTTACCATGTTGTCTTCCCTAATAGACTGTGAGCTCCTTGAGGGTAGGAAGTGCCTTTTGCACCCTCCCCCTTTTTTTAAATCTCCAGTGTTTAGCACTCAATAAATATTTATTGGATGAATGTTTGACTGATTACAAATGGATCAGATAAAATAAAACTGATCTATCTGTTCTCCAAAATTTGCTTTATGCCTTCTCACTGTGAAATTTTTCCTCACTATTTGCACATCCAGTATCAGAATTACCTTCTCCTTTTCCTATATTTATTGAAGGTCTAACCTTCCTTGAAAGCCCAGTTTGTATCCTCCCTCCTCTCTCACAGTGTTTTCTGTCCAAAATGACCTATTTAGCCTCTCTTTCATTCATTTATTCAAGATTTGTTTTGTAAACACTTTCTCTCCTAACCATGAAGCTAAGCAGTGGAGAAAATGCAAAACTTAAGGAAAAACAAAACAAAACAAATCAAAGAAAAACATTGTTCCTGCCTTCATGGAACTTGCAGTTGAGGAATTAGATTAAAAAAAAAACAAGTAGAAATAACTATGTAATATACAATAATATAACCAACAAATAAAACACTTGCAAAAGAAAATACGGTGAGATATGAGGGGAAAGGATTTGGCAACCCCAGGGATTGTTTTATTTTGGAAGGGAGCTCTTAATTTTATTTTCTTCCCAGAAATGGATTTTTTTTTTACGTAATTGAAAGAGAAAAGGAAGTATGACATTAAAAGCTATTCAGATTTACTACTATATCAGATTTGAACATTTTTCAATGTTTCTTTTTAATCATTGGTTTCTACTGTAAATGTAGAATTGCACAGAGAACTGATTAAGGCTACCCAGCACTTTGAAGGGAAAGCTAAAGAAAGTGACTGTCTAACTGAGACTGCTAGTCTTATCTGTCTAAAACCTCCTGTTTTACTGTTTAACAAACTCTCTGGCATTGGTAGGTATTTGAATTAGGCGTTAAAGGATGAGCATCAGGAATTCAAGTCAAGAAGGGGAGGAGGGTAATTGAAGGCATAGGGAGAAATGAGCAAAGGTATGAATGGATGAAAGTTCTGTGTGTGTGTGTGTGTGTGTGTGTGTGTGTGTATGTGCGCACATGGGAGTGCTTATGCTAGCATGTTTTGTATGGACAGAGCAAGAGCCTGGTCCACTTTGGTTGGAACAGATTGGATGTGAATAGAATTAAAATGAGATAAATATGGAATGGTAAGGCAAGGCCAGATGCTCAGCATCCTGAACTTTAGGCAAATGACTTTAATTTTAAGTAGGTTAAAGGTCACAACATCTCAAAACCTAAAGTAACTTTGAAAGCCATCTCTTATCAAGCTATAGCTAGCTGAGAATCTCCTCCTTTACCTCCTCCAACAACTTCTCCAGTTTTTCATATTGGAGGACCTCAACTAAGGGGGAATCCATTACCTTCCAAGATATCCTATTTTACTTTTAGATGAATCTAATTAAATTTGTTTATTTTTTTTCTCTCATAAAAACTAAATCTGCCCCAGAGAAACTTGGAGAGAAAAAAAAAAGTGTCAAATACTTACTATATGCTTAAGGGATAAAAATAAAGGAAGACAGTCCTTGATCTCGAGTGGCTTACCTTCTAAAGAAGGAAGACAACATACAAAAGAGATGTGAAGACAGAAGAGGATAGATAGAGCGCTGACTCCATTTGGGAAGCCAGTCATGGGGAATTGGAGTGGAGTCTTGATTCTGGATAAGATTAAAAAAAAAACAACTAACCTTCACATGATTAGCACAATAATCTCCCCAATATAGAGTTTTAATTATGTCCCTCCTGTACAAATAAAAAATACAGCAAAACACCTCCAGTAAACCCTCACTTACTACCTATCTGTTAATGTGTTAACTAGTTTTAGCAACCTAGGTCATTCAAATGATGGCCTGCCTTTTAAGCCTTCTTTCATAGCCTTCCATTTCATGAACTCCATACTTTATCCCTTCTAGATGAGTTTTGGCCTACTATTCTCAAGCTGCCCTTACTTGACTTCATACTTTTGTTCACATTCCTCTCTCACCAAGCCTGCAAAGGATTACCACCACCCACCATGACCACCACCACTCACTATGACCACCATCCACCCCACCTCCATCTTTGTATTTTGAAGTCTCTCCCAGTTTAGCTTCCACCTTTTCCAGGAAGCCTTCTCTCAAATGAAAGTAATCTCTTCCCTCTCAACTTTCTAGCCAGCAGTGGTTAGAACCCTGGACCTGGCATCAGTAAGGCTTCAGTTCAGATCCAGCGTCAGAAACTAGCTCTGTGACCCTGAGCAAGGCACTTAACTCTGATCCACCTCAGCTTCTTAATTGAAACAAGGGTAATAGCAACTACCTCCCAAGGTTGTCGTGAGAATGAAATGAGATATTTGAAATCACTTTGCAAACTACTTCATAAATGCTAGTTATAATTATAGCTATCATTTTATCTTGAATTCTCTGCCCTGGTAATTTTATATCGCATTTCCTAATTACTGGTGCACATATGTTTCCCTTTCCCTCTTCCTGATTCCTAGACTCAAAGGATCATATATCTAGATATGCATGCAGAGTCAAATAGCATCTAGTTCATGCACTTCTACCCCTTTTACAGATGAGAAAACCAGGAATCAGGGATTTTAGTTATTTTCCAAAGGTCAGAAAAATACTTAGTATTACAGGAGAAATTCAAATCCAGGTTCTCTGATTCTAGAGCCAGTGATATTTCCACTGAACCACACTAATGCAAGTTTTAAGCTCATTAAACACAAAGGAAGGATTTAATAAATCATTGTGAAATTATATATAAAGGAATCTACATTTATTCCTATTAAATTTCCTCATATTTAATTAGGCTTATCTTTGTGACATATATTGTTACCTAGAATCCTAGATTTTTCATCCAATTAATTAGCCATTTCTTTGAGTTTCCTATCATTTGTGAATGTAATAAATATGCTCTTTGGGCCTTTACTTAATTCATTGATACATTTTTTGAATAGTATAGGGCAATGTTCTCAACCTGTAGGTCACAACGCCTTTTGGGTTGAATGACCCTTTCACAGGGGTTACAGGGGTCACCTAAGACCATTGTAAAACACATATTTCCTATGGTCCCAGGAACCTCTTCTATTAATCTCCAGGTGGGTTCACCCACATGCAGAAATGCCCACATTAAAGGGACGAGGAATTAGGAAGGTTTAGAACCACTGGTATAGAGTCAATGATAGATCTAAGAGTACTTGGTTGATATTTAGGAAAGGTCACTCAACCATTTCTAAGTCTAACTTACTGAACATTGGCATTAATGGAGCCCAATAAACCAACATGCATCTCACTTACTATGCATTGGATAAAGGAGATGTAATATGCTGTGATTTTATTGGTGTAGGAAAACACAAGGGAGGACATTCTCTCTATCAAAGCAGATTGATACCTACTTTACAACACAGAGCCTGATGTGTAACGTAGGAATTTCTTGTGCCTATGCACCAAGTATTGAGGACTTTGTTTTATTTTGTTGTTTATTTTTTTAATTTGCTTAATGGGTTGGAGAGGACAGTGTAAGGAAGAAGTTAATTTAAAATTATTTGCTACATAAAAATAAGAATAATAAACAATTAAATAACTTTAGAAAATTTCCTAGGTCATTGAGAAGTTCAGTGGCTTGTCTAACATAGTACAAACTGGAATATTCTCCTTCCTCCAGGGTCCCTCTCCCTGAGGGCAGCCACTGTCTTTTGCCTCTGTTTGGTATGCCTAGAAATTAGCAGTGTCTGATGCAGAGCAGATGTTTAATAAATAGTTTTTGACTGACTGACAGACTGGCCTGGTCCTGGATAAAGGATTATGGTTTTTCTTTTGTTAGTGACATGTGATCTCATGTACAGAATAACAGAATCACAGAATTATAGAGTTGGAAAGGGCCTCAGAAGCTACCTTATCTAGCACATACTTAAAAGGAATCTTTGCTTTAACATAGCTAACAATGACAACAATAATGATGACGATGACAAAAATGGTTTTCCAAGCTTTGTTCAAAGACCCCCACCAAGGGAATCCCACCCACTTCTACTCCTCTCGTTGATACTTCTTGCCTTCTTTCTCTTCTTCCATGATTCTTATTCAGTTCTACTTTTTCCCAATTTATTCTATAATTATTATATTCCTACTTTTCCCAGAACTATTGATGCTGATTTGTTGCTCAAAAAAGTACTTTCAAGAATTTTCACGACTGATTATATGTCTAATTGTGCTTGTTCTCAAATTTAGCACAATACTATGTTTTACTGGGTGGAAACAAAGCATGATTATCATATTTCTGACATGGAATACAGTGCAGGATTTGCTGCCAAATTCCATGACAAGTATGAGAGAATTTTTCAGAAAAGACAGCCCTGTTTGGTGCCAAATTCAGTGATAATTTATAGCTCTCTGAGTTTCCACACCTGCCACAAATTGCCCCAAACCCTCAACTTCTAATGATCCTAAGCTGGTGGAATTTTGAGAGTATCTTTCACCTGCTAAGAGGTAACAAAACCCTAATCGGTGGGTTATCTCTGTCCCTGGTCCTTTCTTCCCCTGGTCAGCCTGTATTAAGTCCTCTGGTGTGACCATATGGAGGTCTAGCACATTATTCAGTGGTAGAAAATGCCACTGAGAAGGGAAGCCCAGCCTAGCCTACATTCATCCAGTCAGTACGGTAGGGGAAGGTTAAGAGGGAAACGAACCACTGAGTTACATTCAGAGGAAAGCTGATAATATTGGCTCCCTAGGTAAGTGTCATTTTCTATCTACAACTGCTTTGACCAGCAGCCCACAGGCCTGGAGCTCAAAACATAGCTTAAACTTTCATTTATTGAACAAGAATGCTTGGTTGTTTTTTTAAATCAGGCTACTGATTAGAGAAATAGCAGCATGAAGCAGTGCAATCCTTGGAAGAACAGTCCACAAATCACAGTGAGTGGCACCTTATCTGATACTTTGATGGATATTCTGTGAACCTGTCAAAGTGAGTATTTCCTCCAGTGGTGCAGATTGCAATCCACCCATGTCTGCCAATCCTTTGTGACTTTCATTTATGTTCTTTCATAAATCTGTCAAAGGGGGCTCACCTAACAATATGGGGGCCTCCTTGTACATCCCTTGACATTGCCTTGCACATAGAAGGCACTTATAACAGACTGAGGCATAATAACAAGATTTCTATTGTACCAGGCACTGGGCTAAGTGTTTTATAATCATGATCTTATTTACCCTCACAGCAAGCCTGGGACTTAGGTGCTCTTATTATCCCCATTTCACAGATGAGCAAACTGAAGTTAGCATCTTGCTCTGGATCACACAGTTAGTAAGCTTCTGAGGCTGGATTTGAATTCAAGTCTTCCTGACTACAGGTGGGCCACCTAGCTGTCCTAAAAGAATGCTAAGTGATATACTTACAGCCAAACATCTAATAGGCTTGAAGATCTTTGTAATAGGGGAATTATCTACTCTAATCTCCTTATCTTTTAGACAAGGAAACTCAGGCCCTGAGAGTTTAAAAATGACTTGACTACAATCACACATGTAGGACATGATAATAACAACATATGAACTCAGCTCTCCTAAATGTAAATTTGCCTTTGTCTCCCTTGAACCAAACTGCCTACCCTTCTTGAATTAATGTTTGAATTCAAGTTTCTCGAATTGCTCTAACTGAAATACTCATCCTTAGATGGCTACCTTTCTGACCATGAGTCTATACACATTTATCTAGAGCAGTGGTTCTCAACCTGTGGGTCACAACTCCTTTGGGGGTCGAATGACCCTTTCACAGGGGGTCACAGGAGTGCCTAAGACCATTGAAAAATACATATTTCTGCACTAGACACAACACTCCTGTATCAGTCACCAGGCAGGTCTGCCCACATGCAGACACACCCACATTAGAGTATTAAAGGGTCATGGCCTTAGGAAGGTTGAGAACCACTGATCTAGAGTATTGATCAACCTTGCCAGCTTGGTGAGATGTACTAGATTGGGGGTTCTTAATCTTGTTTGTGGTATAGACCTCTTTGGTAATCTGGTCAAATCTGTAGACCTCTTCTTAGAATAAAGGTTTTAGATGCATAAAATTAAGTACATAGAATTATTCAGGAAACCAAATATTTGTTTTTGTTGTTGTTCAGTTGTTTTCTGTTGTGATTCTTTGTGAACCCATTTGGAGTTTTCTTGGCAAAGATAATGGAGTGGTTTGCCATTTTCTTCTCTAGCTCATTTTGCAGATGAGGAAACTGAGGTAAAAAGGGTTAAATGACTTGCCTGGGATCATACAACTAGTAAGTGTCTGGGGTCATATTTGAACTTGGGGAAAAGAGTCTACTGCAGGCCTAATGCTCTACCCTAGTGCCAGCTGTCTATCCTCACATCAAATGTATCAAAATATATTTATCAAAATAGACAAATAAGTTTATTACCCTAACATTAAGAACCCTTCTATAAGAACCTACACTCTCCTGACATAGGTTTCGGTTTTTTTTTTTTTTTTGCTTTTTTTGGAGGGCAGTTGAGGTTAAGTGACTTTCCCAAGGTCACATGGCTAGTTTTTTGTGTTAAGTGTCTGAGGCCGGATTTGAACTCAGGTACTCCTGACGCCAGGGCCGGTGCTCTATTCACTGCGCCAGCTAGCCGCCCCCTGACATAGGTTTCAAGAAACTAAGTACATCACTAAACTATGAAGATCCATCAGAGTGGGACTATAGGTTTAATCATGATTAATTTTATTTAAAATATCTTAAAATGCTCATAAATTAAATTCTCCTCATTTCAATGTCACATTGAATGAAGAAGAGAATCTCACTCTATTTGTGTAGGGGATTTCTGTGACAAGATAGCAGTAGGCTTCTTGGAGCTTATTGTTTGGCTGGTCAGCAAAGCTTTTAACTATGGAAATCCAAACACTTTTATTTCCTCAAAAAAGAACTGATTAATAACAAATAATTTTCAAGATGAGCATTTACCATTCCCATCCTCATGCTAGTAGAGACTTGGTGTACATGGTCCTACCAACTGTTATCTGGGTCCACGGCAACACTCTCAAAGTTGAGAGAGGATAGGGCATGACTAGGTAACTAGGTGGTATAGTGAAGAGTGATTGGCTTGGAATCAGGGAAGTCCTGCGTTCAAATCCTTTACTAGTTATCAGCCCAAGCATAAGTGACTTTCTCTTCTGATCTATAAAATGAAAGGATGAGCCTAACCCTCTAATATCTTCCCCACCTATAAATCTATGAGCCTGATGTTTCTGGTTCTCACAAAACAAGCAGAATCTTCTTGAGAATGATTACTCCAGTTTTTTTAATATATTCACCTTTACCCTGTGCAGACTTCTCTAATTTTAGATGGCTTTTGTGAGCACTTTTGTAAATCACCTGCAAAACTCTTGGGTATGATACTCTATAGAATTAAACAAGCATTTACAGAGCCCTTAATAGGTGATAGACACTCTCCTCATACTGGAAAAACAAAGACTCCAGAAGATCTGAGTTCAAATTATGCCCCTTGTGACTTTGGGCAAGTCACTTAACTCTATTTGCCCCAGTTCTTCTTCTGCAAAATTAGCTGGAGAAGGAAATGACAAAATTCTCTAGTATCTTTGCCAAGAAAACTCCAAATGTGATCCTGAATAGTTGGTCATGACTGAAAGTGACGGGACATTGCACATAGACATTTTCATCTTGGTCTACCTCCAATAAAATTTTTATCACCTCCAATAAAATTTTTATCTTTAGTCACGTACTTATATCATTGACTGTTTCCAATCACACATTCATACTCCTTGCCAAAAAATTTAATTCAACGTGCACTTTTTGGAGCACCTACCATATGTTTCACAAAGTAATGTATTTAATAATTTTGGATCCTGTGGGATATAGTAAGTTAGTAGGATTCTCCGTCATCCTTACCTAGAATTTTCTTCCATGAAAGGCTACCATTAGTACATTCCTCATAAATTAGTACATTCCTCATAAATCTTTGGGGAATTCTTCATTTGTGGTCTTCTAGAAGCCATCCCTCTTTTTTTTCACATCCAAATACTCCTACCTTATCTCCCACAACTTCTGCTACTTGTGGTTAGTGATTAACTTTTTTTTAGGTACAGAGATCCTCATGGTCAACATTCTGGAATTAAACATGACCTTTATAGACTCATACTTATTCATCATTTCTTTGCAACTATGGTTGATATTAGCCTAGCTGACCTTGCATTTTCTGCTCTAATCTCCTTCCTTGCTATTATCTTGCCAGAGTTAACAGCCAAGGTACCACTTACTTAGTCTTCAGTCTCCAAGTCCCCAGACTGTCTACATAAATCACACTTTTGGTAGGAAAACCATAAAATTCCTTACATACTGATGAGTTTTTATTAAGCACTTATGTGCTACTCTTTGCTAAACACTAGGAATACAAATAAAGGGGGTAGAATCCTTGCCCTCACGTGACATATTCTAATAAAGGAGGAAATATAAAGGATCATTAAAACACGAATGGAAAGATAAATGAATGCATCCTGTGATGCTTGTTTGAAATGCCACATGTCCTTCTAGTAGCATTTTCTGATTTTCCCATTGATTAATACCTACCCTCTCATCACTGTACATATTTAATATACATCTTGAATTTATTTTACTTTTAAACAAGTTCTGACTGTCCAGTAGAATGGAAGCTCCCTGAAGGCATGAATTATTTTATTTTTTATCTTTATATAGTTTTCGGTACATTGTAGGTGATGAACAAAATAGTGCTGTGTTGTTTTGTTTTATTTTGTTTTATCAGTGACAGATTTAATATGTATTATGATGAGGAAGAAGGATATTTGGAAGTATGGGTTTAACCTTTAGAATTATAATTCTGTTCAGTCCTTGACATTCACTCATTTAACTGCCATTTCAAGCATTCCCATGATTTTATTAGAAATCTCACTTTCTAGGTGGCGACCATGAGTCTTGGTGCACACAAGTTTGTGCCATGACTGGTATGTTCACTGGTCATGTTCACCCCCCTACCATTGTAAAGAGCTCCTTGTGCATTTGTTATTTTAAAACTCAAGTTTTAAATTGCAAGCATGTGCCCACAGTGTAGTCCTTTGGATACTAGCCCAAGCATGCAAACTTAGTAGTACAGTTTAGTGAGAAAATAAAGGTATTAGATAAACTTTGACCCAGAATGTCTGCAGCTGCAATGTTTGGTAACTAATTGATGATCAGTTATATCCTCAAAAAGGAGGAAAGAATTCATAAGAAGCCATCATGAAACCACTCCACAAAGTGTTAAGGTAACCTTTCAAGTGTGCAGTCTCTATAAAAGATTACAGTTTTTGGTGACAGGGAGAACCTAACCACCTTATTCCCATAAGTTCAATGTATCAACATTTGCATTTTTTTACTTTTGTGATCTTTTCTAGGAATGTTACCTCTGCAAAACTTGAGGACTGACTGTATTATAAAAGTGGAAAACGAAGGTCTCTGAAACTTCGTTATAGGATCAGAAGCTAGATAGCAAAGAATTCTAATGTTCACTGAAAATTATAAGAAGCTCTATGGCGCAGTGTGGAGAGTGCTGGATTCAAAGGGGTCTGGGTTCCTGGCTTGTCTCTGCTACTTGATAATATGTGACTGGGAGAAAATTAATTAACATCTCTGGGCCTTAGTTTCATCTTCTATAATGGTGATTGATTACATAAATTCTACAATTTCTTCCAACTCTTGGTCTGTAATTTTATGAATGATAAGATTGACTCAGAAACTGATGAGGTTAAATAGGATGACATTTAAGGGTCCATCGTGCTATTCACCTATCTAAAATTTGAAGGTTTGTGTTTCTGGGATAGGTAACATTCTCAAAATCATAGATATTTTTGATCAAACCTCTTCATGCTACAGATGAAAAAATTACAGTCTGGAAAAACACACAGACTGACCTAGTATTTCAAAACAATACATCTTCATCATGATATAATTGTGGCATCATAGAGTTTGCACTGTGCAGATTCATACATGGTGTTAGTTAACAAGGAGTTAAAAATGCATTAATGAATGATGTTTTGTTAATCCATTGCTGTTCACTTGTTTCAGTCATGTCCGACTCTCCATGACTCCTCGGGGTTTCCTTGGTAAGGATACTGTAGTGGTTTCCTATTCCCTACTCCGGCTCATTTTACATAGAAAGAAACAGAGGCCAACAGGGTTAAGTGACTTGCCCAAGGTCACACAGCTAGTAAATGTCTGAGGCCAGATTTAAACTCAGGTCTTCCTGACTCCAGGCCAGGCACTCTATCTACTGCACATTCTGGAAAGAGAGATCAGATATACTTACTTGGTACATATCACAGAATGCCAGCATCTGAGTTAGAAGGAGCTTTCTCAAAGATCATCTAATGCCACCTTTTCTGCATAGAATTCCTCTCTACAATATCTAAGACAAAAAAAAAAAATCCCATGCTTTCAATTTTGAGAACACACAGATGAGGAGTACCTTACTTCCTAATCTAGCTCAGTCTACTTTTGGTCAGTCCTAAAATCCAAAGATTTTATGGCATATCTAAATCTTTCATGACTCAAAATTGCTTAAATAATTAATTCTAAACTATAGATCTTAATATTTAAGGCAACTGACTTACCACATTAGGTTTGTACTATCTCTTGGTGAGCCTTTGTTTTAGTTTATCCTCATCATTCTAGACAATGAGTAAAAAGTCTGTTATTACTTCTGCCTCTTAAAATCAGGGGAGGCAGAAGTAAAACTGAGAGACTCTCTCTTATAGAAAGCATTTAATAATATTTTTATTACTGTTTTTCTCCCTCTGCAGATACAAACCTTTAGTCACTTAACTGTGCTAACAGTCTCTTCCCTTGATAGGGGAAGGGAAAAAAGATTAAGCATTAATATAATGCCTAACAGGTAGTATGATAAATGCCTTTACAATATTGTCTCATTTAAATGTTAAAACGTATTAGACAAGTCCTATTATTGGATCCAATTTTAAGTTGAGGTAACTGAAGCAAACAAGTTAAGTGACTTGTCCAGAGTCATATAGTTAGTAAAATAGCTGAGGGCAGATTTTCATTCAGCTCATTGTGACTCAAGGCCTAATATTCTATCCACTGTGCTACTCAGTATAATGTAAACTCCTTGAAGGCACAGATTAGTGCAGGTTTTGTCTTTTTATTGTTCCTTGTTCCTAAGACGTTTTCTTCCTTCTTTCTTTCTTTCCTTCCTTCCTTCCTGGAGATTTTGGATTAGGGGACAGAGGAATCGTTTAGTTTTTAGTTTTTAGTTTGTTTTTTTTTCAATTGTGGCCAACTATGGAGGACCTCTTTGTGGAATTTTCTTGGCAAAGATACTGGAATGGTTTGCCATTTCCTCCTCCAGCTCATTTTATAGGCGAACAAATTGAGGCAAATAAAGTTAACTGACTTGACTAGGGTCACACAGCTAGTGAGTATCTGAGCCTGAATTTGAACTCAGATCTTTCTGACTCTAGACCAGGCACTCTATCCACTGTGTCACCTAGCTGCCTGGAGATCATTCCTCCAATTTAATTTTATTGTTATGGAAAACTCTTAGTGACAAAATTCTTCAGACCTATGCAGATCAGGATAATTGATGGCCTTAGAAAATTGTCTTGGAACTAAAACAATTAAGTAACTTTCCAAGTTTTATGCAATCCATGCTTATCTGAAGAGAGATTTGAATATCTCTCTGATGCACCAGAGGCCAGAGATGTCAAGCACTTTGCCTGTTGGGTCCACAATATTTGTGGGAACCAGATTAAAGTGTAATTGGGAAATATTTTTTAAATGAACAAAAATTCAATAAAACATTTTAAAATTATCAACTTGGGCCCTGCAGGAATTCTTATGTATGGATTAGAGGCTTTCATTTCTATTTTGGGATTGACAGCAGTGCACCACACTACAGGGGCATCTCATTACAAATACTTCAGATAATCTACTAGCTTCTTAATAAATTCTTGCTGAGTTTAACTGAATTGATTATTTTATAGGAGATATATGTTTCAGGAGAGCTGAACTAAATGAGTACTGGGGTTCCTTCCAGTTCAGAGATCTTTTTAGAGAAAACTTTGGGAACAATTTGGCCTGAAATTCTTTAAATAGCAAGTCCCTTGCTTAGCTTCCTGGTGAAACTTCCTCCCTGGATTTGTGATGAATAACATACTCAGGGATATAAGAAAAATGGAAACCAGAAAAAAAGAGAGGAAAAGGGAGACAAGCAATTCTAAGCCACAGACAAATCTTTCAGTCCTGTCATATGTCGAGATTAGAGGAGAGGTCAATTTGGGTCTTATTTCCTTGTTATAAATAGGATTTATTTATAGAGTGTTCAAATCAAACCCCACAGAACCCTGTGGGACAATTCCACATGGGGGATATGATCGGTATCTCAAAACCTCTAGCTGTACATTTCTAGCTGCCTATCAATCTGGAAACGTATTTCAAAGTACTTACTTATCACTGTAATATCTAAGCACTTAGTACCCAAATCAACTCACCCATCCATAATATGTTCAAAATAGAAAACCAGGAGCCACAGGAAGCTGAAGCACAGTAAAGGAAAATATATTGAATTTGTTTTGATTTTATTTCTGTTTTCTCTCTGACTTGTGGTTGAATGTCACCTTGGGAAGCTGCATAGTTTAGGGTAGTGAATGCAGGAGTTGGAATAAAAAACACATGGATTCAGATTCTGCCTCTGGCACTTACTACCTTCTGTACCCTAGACAAAGGAGGGAAGGAAGACATAAACATTTATATAGAGCCAACTATGAGCTAGGCACTGTGCTTAGTATTTTTATAAATATTATGTGACTGGAACCTCACGACAACCCAAGATCCTCTCCTAGTAATGGTAATTGCTATCTTTATCTCTCGAAAGAAGCTTATCTTCCTTGTGCCTCAATTTCTTTAATTCTAAAATGAGAGGATTGGAATTAATGTCCTCTAAACTCTTCCAGCTCTAAATCTGCCACCTTGGCCTTCTTGACCCCTCCTTCGTTCTGTATACTTTTTTCCTTCTTGGGTATTTTCAACACTCTCTTGGTAATTCTATTGATTTTATGTCTCCTGTTTCTTGGTTTACTTTTTTGTATTATCACCTATGTCTTTTACCCTATATGTTAGTGTAAGGAAGCCAAAGATGGTATTTGCAGTGCTAGGAACAATATAGAAGGCTCTTACAGAGCCCATCATTAAGCTCATTGGTTCAATTGTCATTTTTTGTAGATTCTCTAAACCATATATATCCAACCCTAATCTTTTTTCCTGAGCTCCAATATCCATAACTAACTTTAGAGTGTATATTTTCTTTGGCTTTTTAATTTTTTTTTGAGGGAAAAGTTAGGCAATTGGGGCTAAGTGACTTGCCCAAGGTCATATGGCTAGTTTTGTGTTAAGTGTCTGAAGCTGGATTTGAAATCAGGTCATCCTGACTCCAGGGCCTGTGCTCTGTTCACTGTGCCACCTAGCCACCCCAAAAGTGTATATTTTCACCTAGATGTTCCATTACCTTCTCAATTCAACAATACCCAAAAGTGAATTAATTTTCCTTTTCCCCCAACCTTCCTCCCTTGATAAATTCTCTACTTTTGTTCAGAGCACCACCACTGTTTCAATCAATCAGGTTTATGATCTCAGAGATATTTTCAACTCTTCAATTTCTGTCACTTCCCATATCTTATCAGTTGCCAAGAAAGTTGATTCTATCTTCTGTATATTTCTTACTGGAGTCTCTTTACATGACCAACAACAGCTTAGTTCAGGCTCCCATTATCACGTTTTCTTATACTGTAATAGTTGTCTAATTGTTCTCTCTGCCTTTTACCCTATTCTTCCCTAGGGTCATTCTTTGTTGACTCAACTTTTTTAAAACATAGGTCTGATCATTTCACTCCCTTGTTTAGGAAGTTCAGAGATTTCCTTTTATCACTAGGACAAAATACAAATATAACTCTTTGATATTTAAAATGGTGTATTTTCTGGCCTTAGACCATCTTCCTAAGCTTATTGCATAGCATTCCCGCTTCCCCCCCCCCCCCCAATTCATTCTCTCTTCCATGTAAACTCGCCAACCTGATGATTATTGCAGATGGCATCCAATCTCCTGTCTCCATACCCTTGTAAGAGTTTTTCTCAATGTCTGGAAAGTACTCCTTTCTTATCCCCACTTCTTGGAAATACTTACTTTATTAAAGACTGAATTCAATTACCACTACCTATGAGAGGCTTTTCCAGAGGTGTTAAGTTGGGTATTTACCTCCACAATTAATTTATTTTTACTAGGAGTGTGAAGCCAAGCACAAGCAACTTTCCAGAGGACTGGTGCTGCTGTGAACAGCTTCAAGGTTCTGATTACACAGTATAGTGAACTCTCTATTTATTCAGCAGTAAATTAAGGCAAAAAATTCACAGAAATCAAAATGCAGCATTCATAATGTTATGACATAACAATTTTTCACTAAAATGGCCACGTAGTTTTCACAAAAGGGCCATATAGTTTTAAGCAAAAGATATCATTCAGTAAGAGCTTAACTCAATCATCCTTAAGGAGGTCTGTCTCCTTAATGGACACAAAGTACAGAGGTCAAAGTTCTCCACCCCTAGTTCA
>CM053594.1:76607614-76618904 GCA_028646575.1 Pseudocheirus occidentalis
AAAAAAAAAATACAGATATACCGGTGTCTTTTCTTTTTTAATTTTCTTTTTATATTTATTTCAAATAATTGAGTTCCGAAATTTTCTCCCTCTCTTCAAATCTTCCCCTAATCATTGAGAAGGTAAGAAATATGATGCCCATTATAGTCTTATGTCATGTAAAACATGTCAATAGTAGCCATTTTGAAAAAAAAAGAAAAAAGAGTGAAAAAAGTGAAAAAAGTTTCAGTCTGACTCAGAGTTTATCAGTTCTATTTCTGAACATTTATCATATTCTTATCATGAGCCCTTGGAATTTTAATGGATCATTGTATTGGTCAGAATAGCTAAGTCATTTACACTTTTGCAATCAATTAATGTGTGATCTTTCTTCATGTGTTGCTATAGTTTCCTCACTTTTATATATAATTTTTATCAATATTTATTAGGGATATTTATCTGTAGTTTTCTTTCTCTATTTTTGTTCTACATCAAAAGTGCACCTTCACCCAATGATATGCTTGAAATCAAATGATCACACAGAATTGGACCTAGTGCAATGGACAGAGCATTTTTTCTAGACTGGATTTCTAGATTATAGATTCAGAATCAGAATTGGAAAGTTAGAAGTAACAGTGATGATCTAGCCCAACTAATTCCATTACAAAAACATCTCCACAATAATATACCTGATGGGTAATCCAAGTAGAGGAAATTGATCACCTCTGCAGGCAGCCCTTCTAGCCTCTTGAAGATTTTTATTCTTGTAGCTTGTCTGTTTCCCATGAAATCTAGTGCAAATTAACCTTGTTCAACTTCATCCCAATCTTCCTAGAATTGTCTTTTGTGGCTGAATAGAAAAAATCTAGTCCTTCTTCTACATGAGAAACCTTTAAATAATTGAAAAGCTCCCTCATCTATTCTATGAGTAATCTTTTCTCCAGGTTGAAGGTAACAAGTTCCTTCAAATGATCCTAATATGGCACAAACGCCAGGCCCTTCATTATCCTGGTTTCCTTTCTCTGGACATTGTCCATCTTATCAATGTTCTCCTTAAATCATGGTGTTTAGAACCAAATGCAGTATTCCAGATGAGGTCTGACAAAAACAGAGCTCTTTCAGAATACCAACTCCCTATTACTGGAAGCTATTCCCAGAAGCTATATTCTCTGCCTAATGCAACTGAGAAGAATATGATTTATTGTGACCTAGGTGTGGAGGACTTTGACTTTTATACTTTGTGATTTAATTAAGGATTTTGTGATTGACTAAATTATAACATAGTTTAAAACTATGTGACCACATTGGTGAAAACTATGTGGCCATTTTAGTGACAAGTTGTTGTGAATGCTATATTTTGATTTTCTGTGATAAGCTGTAACATTCTGAATGCTGTACCTTGATGTTATGTGAATTTTCCCCTGATTTGTCATTGAATAAAGAGAGTATTCACTATGCCATATAATCAGAATCTTGAAAGCTGCTCATGTGTGGCTTTACAACATATGTATATGTGTGTGTATATATATATATATATATATACTGATATAACATGCATTTACAAATGGAGACATGAAAAATATATGCAAAATACAAATGAAAAATATTCTACAAATGACATTTATGTAAATTAAAGTATCTAAATGATTTATTTATTAATGATATACACATTTTTGCTCTTAATAAATATCAATAATGATAACTTTGTTTTACCAAGAGCAATTTGACTGACTATACTTCATTATGTTTGTAATTTTCCTTTATATGCTGTTGCAAAAGGATGGACCATTAAATAAAAAATATTTGTCAGCAATTAGTTATTCTGTAATTTTGTCAATGTAACTAGCCAAGTAGGTGGATTTCTTTTTTTAAACACATTCTTTTATTGAAAAGACACAATAAAACATAACAATCAGTGAATAAGCATTATAGTTTTTCACCACGAATTGTTTCCTCCCATTTGTAACGATTTCCCATTCACAAGTCAAAATCCATCAAAAAGATAGTTTTCTGATTTCTACTCCAAATAAAATTTTCAGTGGAGAGTAATTTATTTTACTCTATATAACTCTGCATCAAACTTTGATTTTCCCATTCAATGTCTGATATATTATATTTTTAAATGAGAGTGAAAAGAAAGAAAACCAATTTATCTAGACAACAGAGTTCAGTGAGGTAATATATGCTAAATATGGAAAGGTAAGAGAAGACAGGTTGTGAAGAGGCTTAAGTGTTGAACAGACAAGTTTAAAATTCATCTTAAAGTTAATAGTGAGCCACTGAAGATCATTGAGGAGATGATGATATGGTCAGACTTTCATTTTTAGAAAATAATTTTGACAGATGTCTGGAGGATGAGGAGAGACGTAAGATAGAGAAACCAATTAGGGTGTTGATTCAGCACTCTAAGCAAGAGATAATCATGGTTTGAATTAGAACGGAGGCCTCATAAATGGAATGAAAGGGAGGGATGTGAGAAATTTTCTGAGTTAGAAATGACGTTTTCCAAATGCATGGGTGGATATAATCAGTGAAAAGTGAGGCATCATGAACCTAAAGGACCAGATGGATGGTGGTAGCTTTGAAAGAAATAGGGAAGTCCTCAAGAAGAATGAGTTGTAGGTGAAAGGATAATATAATGAGTTCTATGATGAAAGTTGTATGTTAATCATTCTTGGTCATTCTGTGTGACTCATTCTATCCCACCTAAAAGAAAAAGTCAGGGAAGATACTCCTACTTAACAGTCACAATCCTGGGGCAAAATATCTTTCAATAGACATCTGATATAGAATTGATCTTGGAGCAAGGGTTGTATATAATGAAAGGAGGGAGGGAAGTGTGAGATAGGATTTTTCCCCAATGTCTTTTAGCCAGTTGTATTCCTAGATACAACTTATATTGTAACTGATCTAAAGTGCTTAAATAGGTGGGGGGAGTTTGAACCGCAATAGGAGGAGGCAAAATGGGGGACTGTTGGGTAATAATTTGTAAAGGGTAACTATTGGCTACCATTTAATCTATTTTTTTGGCTGCTCAGATGCTCCTTGAGGTCTTGCCATACAGACAAGTATAAGGGCATATTGGAGATAACTACTGTAGACTATCAAAATCTTTTTGGATCCTACCATCCATTATGCTAGATATCATTCTCTATTTGTTGGTTTTGTTTTGCTTGTCATCTGTGATTTTGATTAGTGTATGACTGGAGTCTTTTATAAAAATCACCAATTTAATGAATGAATGGCAAAACAATACAGATCTAAACGTGGATCCCTGGGACACACTAATGGGTATCTTCTAAGGTGGCACTGAACCATAAAAGTTTATTCTTTAGAATTAGTTATTTAATTAGTGCTAAATTCATCTAACTATACTATTATCCAGACCATATCCCTCCATATGTTACCCTACAATAAAATAAAAGACTGCAAATGCTTTGATAAAATTTCATTTCATTTGCAGCATTCCCCTGACCTCACAAGCCAAGGGCCCTCTCAAAAAGGAAGTGAAGGTGGGCTGATATAATCTCTTCTTGATGAAACAAGCCATTTTCTCTGATTACCAATTTTTTGTTTCTTTTGTTTGTTCATTATTCTCTAACCATTGCTTTACAAATATATTCTAGTATTTAAACCAGCATTGAAATCCATGCAACTGGGATTATAATATTTAAGCTTAATTCTCATCCTCTGTCTCCTTTTTAAAAAAATTAGGATGCTTCCCTTTTTGCTAAACTTCTGATAACTCACTTGAACTTCATAATCTTTTAAAATCATGGTTCATTACTTTTTACTCCCCTTAACCACCCCACTCTTTTTTTTACATACTAGCATTCAGTTCCCTTGGGCATGTCATTTTTTTTACTCATCAAGAGCAGCTGAGGCTTTATCACCCTACATATCTAGGATATCAGCTTCCTCTTAGTCACTCATTCTTTGCCCTTAAGTTCAAGGTTTACTTTTCATGGCAAAGAAATCAAAAATAAAACTGTAGTTAACCAACTGTGCTTTCTACTACATGTTATCATGATATTATCTAACCAGAGCAGTGCCTTTAACCATTCTTTCTTTTCAGTGTTTTCATCTGTATAATCACCAACGACCTTTATTGTTATCCTCTGTGCTACTTGCCAGACACAACTCAATCTTAGGTTTGACACTCAATCAACCAATCAAAAAGCACTTAGTAAGTACCTACTGAGACAGGAACTATGCTAGGTGGGGAGGTTACAAAGAAAAAACAATGCCAACCCACAAAGAGTTTATTATTTCTCCAATACTAACCTGCCTTTGGCAGCTACATGGCACAGTGGATACAGCACTGGGCCTGAGTTCAGATCTGGATGCAGACATTTACTAGTTGTGTGACCTTGGACAACTCATTTAACTCTATTTGCCTCAGTTTCCTCATCCATACAATGAACTGGAGAAAGAAATAGCAAACCACTCCAGTTGGACATGACTGAAATGACTGAACAGCAACACTTGACCTTATATTCCTCTTCTGTCCATGGATATTAGTTTGAGTGTGTTGATGAATCAATACATCTCTTTATACAATTCAGCCCTTTCCTCCTCTACAGAATTGTTTCTACTTGTGCGAATGTGGGACAATCTTATTTCATATTTCATGATCTGGTGAAAAGAATCCTGAGCTGATAATCAGAAGAGTTGAGTATTATTTGTGGCTTTGACATGAACTCTCTGATGACTTAGAAAACTAACTCTACCTTTGGTCTCAGTTTCCTCATCTATAACTAGAAATGATGATACATTCACTACATGCTTCACAGGTTTACTTCTTCAACAGATGTAGGTGGGCAGGAGATTCTATGTAAGGCATGAGGGGGAGAGAGAGTGAGAGAGCAAAGAGAAGAGGATAATGAGAGTAAGATGCTTTATACAATATAAATTGTTATATAAAAATTAATAATGAAGTAGGGCTAGCAGTAGCATTAATATTCTCTGATTACAGTTCTACCCACATTTCTCCATATGGTATAGAGATCATGATTACTCAAAAGATGGACCAAAAGATAGCTAGCTTTGACACAATCTTCTCTACCAGAAGGGCTTTGGGTACAGATCCAGCAAGTCTGAGTGTCTATCATTTGAGAATCACCACAATTAATTTCAGAGAGTCTCATTAGCAAAATATTTAGGGCCCAAAATTTGATGTATTTCTTTATTAGTTCTGAGAAATTCTTGAATTTATCTATGAAATATTGCATTGCCATCTAAACATTAAAATAAGATTCTATGAAAATGAAATAATATTCTTTAAAGTTCATTATTTATTGCTTTCTCATATTTATTGATGCAATGCATATAGTAATTATATACTGTTGTAATCATTCTCATTTTTGTGAGGGCAGGAGAATTCAGATAGAAACAATCCTTAGACAGGAAGATAACTTCCTTTAATTTATTTATATTTTTGTGTTTGCATTAATGTCTGATGATATACTCATCTTTTCTAGGCTCACTAAAAGCATCCTTCAGACAACTCCAATATAATTTTCTTCTATTCCAATATGGTTTTAATGTTTTCCACTAGATTTGCATATTTAATCTTTTTTGTTGTTTCATTGGCTTACAAATTATGCATATGTGGTATTGTCACATCTATTAAACTACTGTTCTTAAATTTGTATGATTCATTATTTAGTCTAGGAGATGTGGGGCAATATTCTTATCTGTGATAATGGTCCAGTCCTAGCATAATTTGTTTCCTGAATTTTCAAAGATATTTTAAGATCTGTGTTTGTAATACAAAGATTTGTCATCTGCTAGTTTATGAAATATAGCAAGATTCTGGACATATTTTGCTAGGTATTTGGTTCGGTACTAAAGTTTTGCAGCCTGAAGTGATGTTTCACAGTTTCTTTCATTATTCATTGTTCAAGGTATTCAATTTCTTAAGGATAATTTGTATGTGTAATTTCTAGCAGTGACAACCTGGTCCAGAATCACCATCATTAAACCCACTTTTTGTTTTAAAAAATATTTTATTTTTAGTTTCAAATTCTCTTCTATCCTCCACAAATTCACCCCTCCCTCATCCACTGAGAAGGCAAACAATACCATACCCATTGTACAAATGAAGCAGTGTAAAGTGTATTTTCACATGAGCCAAGTTGGGAGGTTGGAAGGAGAAAAGAAATAAAGAAAAAAAGATATCCTTCAAATTGCACTTAGGGAAGTAATATTTTTCATTTTTGAAGTCCTTTGGAATTATTACGGATTGTTGCATTGATCAGAGCAACTAAATCTTTCTCAGTTGAGGATTATAATATTGCTGTTATTGTGTACAATATTCTCCTAGTTCTGCTCACTTTACTTTGCATCAGCTCATATGTCTTCCCATGTTTTCCCCCTAGAACCATACCCTTCGTCATTTCAAATAACACAATATTCGCCATGATCATATACCATGACTTGTTAATTCATTCTCCAATTGATGAGCATTCCCTCAGTTTCCAATTCTTTGTCACCATAAAAAAAGAGCTGTCATAGTCTGTACATGTGGATTTTTTTTTATCTCTTTGGTGTATAGACCAAGAAGTGATATTGGTCTAAAACATTTTTTTCTTTATACAATTTCAAATGATAGTTATTTCACATGCTTCTTCATATACAAATTCTTGGTAGAGATCATGTAGATGCTATCCATGGAGGGTCTTTAGAGCATATTCTTGGATTTTAGTGCTCCATAGACTCCATTCAGAAACATGCTTTTGTTACTTTCAGCAAGTCCAATGGCAAAAGTCCACTGTCAAAATGTGCTAGTACTTGGTGAAGCAATATCTGCTAATATCAAAATAATTTCTATGTTTTTTGCCAGTCTATAATGCACCCTGAATATGCTGGGGAGGGTTTTCCTCCTCTGGACAAGGAAGGACAAGGAAATATTTCCATATTTACCTTAATGTATTGGGCTGAATGTTTCATTAATGTTTTACAAGTTTTTGTTAGGGAATTTTGCAAGACTTTTATGCTAATTTTATACTTGCCAAAATGTATATTTAGATTGTTATTGCATAATTGATTGTTTCAAGTGTATTATTGCCATTGGAACTTTGATTGCAAAATGCCATCAAGTCTCAACATATATAATTACCTCTTTGTTAATAGTTTTTTGTTTTGTATTTCTTGTCTATAGGTGACCAAAAATGTGTAATTAGTGCCTTCATCCATTAGGTCATTTAACCTTTGGCTTCATTTTTGAGACTTCCAGTTTCTATATTTTTGGTGTTTATTATACATTTTATAATTATTGAGTCCAGGTAATACTTTAATATCACTGAAAATCTGAGATGAAGAAAGAATTTCATATGTTCTCTCCCCTATGGCACCACATAACTTAATGCCATCCATTTATTTCTTGTGATTAAAAAGATGTCTTAGTTTTACTTCTTTAGAAACTATAACCAGTTCTGCTTAGGAGAAATGATAGTGAGTTAAAGGCTAGGTAGAACCCATTGGGATTTACACTGACAGTCTGAAAAAAAATGCCTTGTTTCATACCGATTGCTAATATGAATCCATTTGTGGCATTTAAAAAAATAGAAAACTTTTCCATATGAATATAAAATACTCTAGTATTCTCATTGTTTTTGTTCCTTCTATTAGTTTGGGTTTTTTGAGGGTACAACTCCTTTTTCTACCTTTTACTTATTATAAAAAAAGAAGAAAAAGAACAGAAAACCTTTGTAACAAATATGCATAAATAAAACAAATCCCCACATTGGCCATGTCTATATATGTGCTTTTCATTCTTCATTGTTTGTCATTGTTCTTCATCACCCCCTAGTCAGGAAGTGTGAAGCATACTTCATTCGTTGGTTGGTTGGTTGTTGTCCTTCATTCTTGAAGAGGATCAAAATGACATCATTGTGCTAGAGTCAAGTGTCCGACTCTGGCTGATAAGACCAATATGAGCTCAGAATGCTCTATCACAGATTGGGCACAAATAATCCATGTGAACATTTGGGGTAGATTCTCTAAATTTGCTCATCTTGCATTTCTTTTGAACTATTTCAATTCTGCTTTGATCAAAGAACACAGCACTCTTTCTGATGTGGGCATGCCATGTTGAGCAGTCTTATGCCAGTGTCTTCCATCTCAAGCCATCAATTCCAAAGTTCTTAAGAGAGACCTTGAGAGTGTCCTTGTATCACTTCTTCTGACCACCAGGTAAACATTTGCCCTGTGTGAGTTCTCCATAAAATAGTCTTTTCAACAAGCATACATTTTTGCATTTGAACAATGTAACCAGACCATCAGAGTTGTACTCTCTGAAGCAGAGTGTGAATGTTTGGCAGTTTAGATCTAGTAGGGACCTCTGTGTCTGGTACTTCATCTTGCCAAATGATCTTCAGAATCTTCCTAAGACAATTCAAATGGAAGCCATTCAGATTCCTGGCACAGTGCTGGTATACTGTCCAGGTTTTACAGGCATATGACAAAAAAGTCAGCACAATACCTCTTTAGACCTTACATTTGGTAGTCAGTCTAATACTTCTTTTTCCCCATACTTTCCTTCAGAGCCTCCCAAACATGGTGTTAGCTCTGGCAATGTGCGCATCAATGTCATTATCAGTGCATAGTACACCATTATCCCTGGAAAGTACACTACCAAGGTAAATGAACTTATCCACAGAACTCAAGACTTCTCCATTTCTTGTAACCAATGGTCCCATATAGGGATGGTGTAGTGGTGTCTGATGGAATTCCTGTGTGTTTTCTTGGTTATTTTTTTATGTTAATTGTTAGGCCAAAATTAGCACAAGAAGCAGAGAATTGATCCATACTTTGTTGCATCTCAGCTTCAGAGGCTGTATTGAGCGCACAATCATCTGTGAACAAAAAATCATGCACCAATACTCCCTCCACTTTGGTCTTAGCTTGTAGACTTTTCAAGTTGAAGAATTTACCATCTGTGCAGTAGCTTTCTGTGATGCCATGCTCATCTTCATTGAAAGCTTTTGACAACATGGCTGAAAACATCTTACTAAAAAATATGGGAGAAAGCACACAGCCTTGTTTCACTCCACTGGTGAATGGGAAAGCAGGAGAAAATTAACCAGAACCATGGCATTCATGCCATTGTGAAATTGAAGTACAATGCTTACAAACTCTGGGCAACCAAATTTTCATATAATTTTCCATAAGCCTTCACAACTTAGAATATCAAAGGCCTTGGTCAGAGGTACAAAAGTTATATACAGATCTCTGTTCTGCCCCTGACATTTCTCCTTAGTAGGCTGATCCTTCACTTGGAAGATGGTCATCTACCTGAGAGTCAGTGTGGCTTCAGAAAGGGTCAGGTAAAGAGCTGATATGGTGTTTGCTGCCCAACGACTCCAGGAGGAATATGTTTCATTAGTGTTCATCCAGAATTATTGTAGATTAATGCATTCCTCAGAGATTTTTAGTCTTTTAAAACTTTTTTGTTACAATTATGTAAATTATAATGAAATTGTTTTATTGTATAAATGGTTCGTTTGGTTCTGCTCACTTCTCTCTGCATTAATTCACATGAGTCTTCCCAGGTTTTTCTGAAACTGCCATTTTGTTCATCATATTCAATTTTGTTCATATACCATAATTTGTTCTGCCATTTCCATGTTGATGGACACCCCTTTAATTTTCAGTATTTTTAGAAGGATAAGAAAAAAGGTGCTATAATTGTTTTGGTATGCATAAATCATTTTCTTCTTTCTTTAATCTATTTGTGGTATGGTTCTAGTATTGATTATCTCTAAGCTGAAGGTTATTTGTACTCTAATGATATTTCAACATAGTCCCAAATTACTATCCATAATGACTGAGTTAACTTGTAGCTCTAACAACTTTCTCACCATATGTAGGTCTGGGTTAAATATTGACTATGGACAAATAAGTTGTAAGTATGGAACTGAGTAAAAATATTTTGCAATATGGGACAGCAGAGTTGTAAGGACCTGAATTCAAATCTGTCCTTAGATGCTTGACACATTTACTATTGGTGTAACCTCAGGCAAGTCACTTAACCCCAATAGCCCTGCCTTCCCCCCTCTAAAAAGCAAAAAAAGAAAAAAGAGAAAGAAAAGGAAAAAAAAAGTTTTGTGATCAACAAAAATGGAACTTTCGAGTAGTTTGTTCAGTAATTACTGAATAATGATGTAATCTTTTTACCCTTGATACTTTTGGGCACACTTATTTTGCTTTTTGGCCAATACATTTTCTTTTACCTAACTGTTTATAGATTTTAAAAAATAATAAAAAAGCCTATGAATTCTTTGTATGAAGTACAAAATCTGATATGTATCATATAATTGGAGGGCTCACTAGTGCTCTCATCTTTAGGTAGTAGCTATGTGAAGCTCTCTGTCAAGAGGCATAGAATCCAGTCTTAATCTAAGAGGATAAAATGCTGCATTAACAATTCATGACCAACTGTCAAGCCATTGAATCAATAATTATAGAGTTGAATTGAAGCTTTCATTTATTTTATTTACTAAATGAACATTTATTATGTACTCATCTTAATGATAAATTTTCCTTTTATATCTTAATGTAATATAATAATAATCCCTTTCATTTGCATCATGCTTTATAGTTTACAAAGCTTTTGCATCATCTATTTTACAACCTTTGTCATTCATAAAATTGTTTTTGCAAAAGTAACCTCTTTTGATTCTCAAAACAGTCTTGGGAGGTGAACTCGGGCGACTATTATCCTTCCCATATTTCAGACAAAATTGAAAGTCAAAGATGCTATGTAACTCACCTGAGGACACATAGCCTAGTAAAAAATTAAGATGGGACTTGAACTGAAGTCTCATGACTGAAAATCTAAGTAGAAACTTTATTTTAAAAGCCACTCCAAGTTAATCTGCCATGGATTAGCCTCAGAGTAAACTACTTATATCACAGGATTTAGATTAAAAACCCCTTACTTATTAAGTTAGCACTATCTGTTTAATTCTCCTCAGGATCCTTAAATAAATGTTTCTATTTATTCATACATTTCATATTGCTCTTAGGGAGACAGATCTGTATGATCCTTTCACCAATTTCATTTAGATCAAAAGAGAGTTGTGATAATACAATTTCTTTTTATTCTCTATTAAAAATAGTTAGACATAAGTAGATGTTAGGGTGAAGCCAGGTGACTTTCCCATGTGTATACAAATTCTCTGAAATCAAGTAAAGTTAATAAACATGCATTATGTGTCCAAGACTGTCTTCCCAATGTTGGAAATCCAAAGATAGATAATTTTAAAAATATGACTGTTGAGCAGTCTATACACAAATGGAGAGGGCA
>CM053594.1:76626820-76644842 GCA_028646575.1 Pseudocheirus occidentalis
CCAGAGCTACTGGGGGGTGTTGCAAGTCCCCCCAGCTTTGGCTTGCTGAAAGTGCACCCCAGGACCACCACCCAAGACCACGATCCGGATCCAGGCCGCTCAGTGCAAGAGCACTTGGCCCTGATCAATTGATTCAGCCCCCCTGCTGAGTCTGTAGGCCAGGGGCTCTGAAGCCGCCTGGTGGGGGCGGCCACAGGTTCCAGCAGTTCCCTTCCCCCACTGCTTCTTTGCCCTGGGGGCAGAATGGCCGAACTGCTATACCACCCCCAAATTAATTTTCAAATTTTCACTTTCACTAACCGACTCTGCCAATTTTAAGCTCCCCTTAGGCAGGTGCTTTAGAGTTTCTTTGAAGTAGACTCATGCTGTGGTTTGGGCCTGCTGCAGTTTTGGTCTGGCTGGGTCTCTGCTCCCTCTCCCGTTCCATTCCTCATGCCTTGGCAGATGTGGAGGTGCTGGAGGCTGTAGAACCTCTACAGGCTGGCTGTGATGCCCACTCGGCTCAGCTTAGCCTGGCTCTTTCCCACCGTCCCAGGCCTGGCCCTGGTCTCAGCTTCAGGCTGTTTCAGTCTCTGCTCCTGGCAGCCACGATGAGCCCTTGCCGCCGAGCTGCCTTCAGTGAGAGCTGGGTTCTCTGTATTTTTGTGAGTCTGAGACTCCTAGACTTTATCTGGGCTCATAATTTAATGGGTATGGAAGCTGCGGGACCTTGCTGCTTCTATGCCGCCATCTTGGCTCCACCCCGTACACTTTGTTTCTTCTTTAACCTGGATAACAGTAAGGTTCCAACATTTACCACCCCTCTATCCCTACATGTTTCCTTTGTATTAGTTCTTCTTTTCATATCCCATTTTTATAGGGTAACTGCTCTCTTTTTACCTTTTCCTATCCAATTTTGCTTTTCAGAAAAACTCCATCATATACAAATCAACCATAACCTTTCTTTCAAATTACCTTAGTAATGATAAAAATTTTAATAATACTGGTAATATTTTTCATACATCATAAGTAAACAGTTTAACTTTTTTCAGTGCCTTATCATTAGTCCTTAATGATTTCCTTATTTTTTTATATAGTTTTTTTCCATTGAGTTATGGTCTTTGTGTGACAAATACCTGAAAGGATTTCAGCTCATCAAACATGCTTTTTCTTTTTTTCATTCAAGATTATACTCAACTTTGCTGGATAAGTTGTTCTTGATGAAACCCCAGCTACTTTACTCTTCAAAATATAGTGCTTTAAGACCCGTGGTCTTTTAGTGTAGAAGCTGCTAGGTATTGTAAAATCTTGATTGTATTTCTGCAGCATTTAAGTTTTTTTTCTTGTTGCTTGCAATATTTTCTCTTTAACCTGGGAATTCAGAAATTTGACTATGACATACATTTAAGTTTTTTTTCCTAGAATCTCTTCAAGGTAGTGATAGGTGAATTCTTTCTATTTCTGTTTTTGTTCTAGACATTCAGGGCAATTTTCCTTAATAATTTATTGTAATATTGTATCCAGATTCTTGTTTTGGTCATAACTTCAAGATAGTCTGACAATTCTCATACTGTGTATCTTCAATCTGTTCTCCATATCAGTTGTTTTTCTCATAAGATGTTTCAGGTTCTCTTCTCCTTTTTTCCCTAGTTTTTCTATATCTTGGTGTCTTATAACATCATTCAATTCCATTTGCTCAATTCTAGGTTTCAAATATTTTTGAGATTTTGTATCTTCTTTTCTAACTAGTTAGCTTTCTGTTCATAATTTTCTTGGATTACTTTTTTTGAAAATTTTCTTCCTATATTATATCATTGATTACATTATATCATTCCCTTCCTTGATTTTTTTCATTCCTTTTTTGTTTTCTTCCTTATGGTTTTGTATATCTTTTTTTTCTCTTTGTTAACTTTCTTTTCACAATTTTCTTGAATTGCTTTTATTTTTATGTACTTTCTTTTAAACACTCCTTTTTCACTAATACCAGACACTGCTATTAATTTTTTAGATAAAGAACTCTTGGGTAACTTAAAAGTTACCATTTCATGTTCCTTGGTGGTTCTTTTTCTCTACATCCCCCAAAACACATTATATTTCCTACATACACACACCACACACACACACACACACACACACACATTTAACTTTGAGGAATTGTCTACTGTTAACAGAGAGGATTTCCTTCCTTTTTTTCCCCACTTCCAGTTCTAAATGCCCAACAGACCTCAGAGGCCAAGTCCATCTTATCTCCCTGAGTCTCTGAGCCTCTTTATCCTCAGAGGAATGGTTACTAAAATCAGTTGTCTCTATCATCATCAAAACTAAAAGAGGACTCTGTTTCTTAGTACTCTCTGTCCAGAGAGGTTGTTGAAGGCACCTCACCTATTACTTACTCTTTCAGGGATCCACATATTAACGTACCATGCAAGTCTCCTTGCCACATTCCTATTTTACCTGTTAAGAGACTTAAACAAGAGATCATTTGGAAAACTCTTTATTACTTTATGCAGCATTTACCTATTATTAATGCTTATGTTATGTCTGCATACTCTGTAGCACCCAATCCTGCCATTCGCTGTCTCTTCTATTCTTTTTTTCCAAATTTCTTTAGCATCCTCATATCCAAGTAAGACAATACTTCATCTGAACTGATTTTTTTTAATGAAAGATTCCCTCTACTCTCGCTAATGTATCTTTTGCCAAGCTTTGACTTCTGTGTAAAATGGACATCAACATATTACATATATAGGGAATGATATAATGTGCAGCCTCATTTTCCAATCCCTGATATCAGTAGAAGAGATTCATTTGTAGGTGCTACAAATTTAGCCTTTTTTTTTTACCACACTAATGCTACTAATACTACAAATGAGATTTTTTTTTCTTTTCTAATTCTTACTGTTTCCTTAATATATCAGAGAGGAACTAGGTGGAATAGTGGATAGAGTATCAGGCCTGGTGTCAGGAAGATCCATCTTCCTGAGTTCAAATTTGGCCTCAGACACTTACTGTATGTCCCTGGACAAGTCACTGCATCTTGTCTTAGTTTTCTTACCTGTAAAATGATATAGGGAAGGGAATAGAAAATAACTATAGTATCTTCTCCAGGAAAACCCCAAATGAGGCAACAGAGTCAGACATGATTAAAATGGCTGAACAAAAGCAACTACAAGGATATCAGAGAGTTAACAGGGGATTAGTGGTCTTAGATCACTTTTGTGCTTGTTCTGGATCAGCCTGCTCCTCTCTTTCCCCAGTGACCACGCATCTCCCTGGATCACACCACCTTGGAATCACCAAAAGCTTACAGACACACAGAATTAGCTCTGAAAACAGCAGAATGAAAAAAAAAACCTGAATCTTAGGAAAGCACCTCACCAGTCCCAGTTGAGCAGAATCCAATTTTAACATAAAGTTTAAAAATAGGCTAGAAAAAATGAGCAAATGACAAAAAAACCCAAATATAAAAAGCTTCTATGGTGGTGGACATAAATTCAGAAGAAGACAACAATGTGAAAAACTACAAAGACTCAAAGAAAATGCTAATTAAGCTCAAGACCCATGTAATACCTGGAAGAGTTAAAGAAAGAAATAAGAGTAATAGAGGAAAAATTATGGAAAATAAATAAGAATGATTCAAGAAATTGATGAAAAGAGAATTAGGAAGTTGGTAAAATGGACCAAAAAAAGATACTGAAGAAATGTCACTTCAAAAACCATAGCCAACACATATTTTAAGAAATTATCAAGGAAATGTGCCTCAATGTCTCATATCCAAAGCACAAAATATAAATTGAAAGAATCCACCAATAACCTCCTGAACAAGGTCTTAAATTGAAAGCTCTCAGGAATATTGTAGCCAAATTCAGAGCTCCCAGGTCAAAGAGAAAATATTTCAAGTAACCAGAAAGAATTGAGTCAAATATCGTGGAACCACAAGCAGGATCACAGAAAATTTAGCAGCTTTGATGAAAAGACTAGAGCTAAATAGAAAATTTGACATTTAAACACAAGACTTAAGATTAATAATGGCTTGACTATACGTCTAGAATTCTTTCGTCTACAGCACAATGCATTTCTCTTACCTATCAATAAAGCAGGGTTAGAGATAGTGAAGAGTTGAGGTTTACTCATACCTTCAAGTCTATGGGACTAGAAGAATGATGATGCCCTCTATCCTATTAAGGAAGGTAGGAGGGGGGAAAGGCTTAGAAGGAAAGATAATGAAATTTGTTTTGAATATGTTGAACTTATGCAGAAAAAGAAATTTACATAATAACTTTGCTATATATTTGGAGGGAATAACAAGTTGTACATGATAGATTTGTAGTTTCTTGTGCAATCATCTTTTTTAAAAATTGTACTCCATTATAGCAATGTTTGGTTTGTTCCATGAATTGAAAATAAAACATTTTTTTAAAAGATGTGTATTAGATACCCAGTTCAACTTGTGTAAAAGAAAATTGGAAATGAAAGACTGGAGGTCTGCAGAGAGGTCGGGGCAGAGGTTGGGGAAGGTCTGAGAACAATCAGCATAGCGATGGTAATTAAATCCCTGGGAATTGATGAAGTCACCAAATGAAGCAGTATAGAAGAAAAAGAGAATAGAATCCTGTGGAAGACCTACAATTAGAAGGTATAATTTAGAGGAGAATTTAGCAAAAGGAGACAGAGGAGAATGTAGCACCAAAGCAATATTCACAGTCCTCTATAAAGGAAGGTATTAGGAGGATTTTGTTCTGTCTTCCAGCCCTCCTATGAAAAATTAGAGGAAGTTGAGGGAGGTGATATCAATCATTCTTTAGTTAAAGGCATGGTAACAAATTTAGATGTGTGATATATAGTTATAATTATGGATATCTATATCTATATATAGACATACATACATTTGGATATATATGGATATATGTATCTATGTGTATATGTGTATGTTTATTAAATATATGTCTTCTCTTAAAAATGTAACAGCTTACCAAAACTATGCAAAACTATTTTTTCCTTTAAAAAATTTATTGATATGTTTTTGTTTGATGATGTTCAAGTTCAAAATAAAATAAAATATATATGTACATATTAAATATATTTACTATACACATATATTTCTAAATTTGTCATGGCCAGAAAAGAGAAGGAGCATATATGAGATGCATCATGAACATAAATTCAAGAGAACTTATCAACAGATAGAATATAGAGCTGGGAAGAAATAAGCAGTCAAAACTGACATCTAAGTTTTGAGCCACAGTGACTGGCAGTCAATCCTCCATCCACTTGGTTCCCTTAAACCCCCTAACAATTTTCCAGTATTAGTTAGAGACCCATTAGTGATCTGCAAAGAAAGACAGAGCTTTTACACTGAGGGGAAGAGGAGGGGACACAGGGACGTTTAGAAAGTAACAGGATTTTGAAGTGAAAGATAATGAGTTCAGTTTTGGACATCTTGAGTTTAGGTCGCATATGGGATATCCAGTCTGAGGTATCCAATCCTCAGTTGAAGATGAGAATCTGGTATCTGATGAGAAACCAAGTAAAGTGTTATAGAGGGAGAACAGAAGATGACTCAGGACAAATACCTAGGGTACACACTCATTGTTCACTAAGAAGCGTATATTAAGAACTTGTTGTGAGGAACATAACTAGGGCTATGAAGACAAAGATGAAATAATCCTTTTTCTAAAGCAGTTTATATTCTATTTAGAGAGATAGTATGTATGCATATAAGTATATATAATATATTGTACAGGTACAATACCCCCTCTTCAGGGCTCACTTGCCTAACTCACACCACCACTAGCTGGTTTGGTCCCTACATTAGCGTTTATTATTACTTGCAAGATTCTTCAGGTAACCCTGTCTGGGTATCCTGCTAAATACTCAATCACAAATTCTCCTGAAAATGCTTTTCCTTAGCAATAAAGAGACAGAGCACCATGTATGAAAAACACAGAAAATATTGCTTTGGTAGACTATGAATATGAGAAAGAGTCTAAGCATTGTACAACGATCAGAGAGAGATTAGGGTCAGATAACAAATGGTTCTAAAAGCCAATCAAGAGTTTATATTTGATCTTACAAGCAATAGGAACCAATTAAGAAATAATAGCCACTTAAAAACATTGATTAATTATTAGAGTGACATCATTATTTCTCTGTTTGAAGGAAATCATTTTGACAGCTGACTAGAAAATAGTATATAAAATTTCAATATATTTATATACGTACATACATGCACACATGCGTGCATGTGCACACACACACACACAGTTTTCAACTAATAGGCTCAGAGTCAGAAGGCATCACAGCCCATGTGCCTCAGGGCCTAATTGGTTGAGTACTAAAAGGTGTGAAAGCCTTCCTGCAATCAAGTCTCCCTGTAAGCAAGATTCTCTCTAAGCAAGTTCCCCTCTTAAATAAGTTCCTCTCACAAGGCAATATAAAATCTCCCTGAAAATATGTAGTTTTCACCTAATAGATTCAATGTGACTTAGGACACGTCACAGCTGTGAACTGGGCTGGAGCTCAAAGTAGCAAGACATCCATGATTGAAATACCTGTGTACCTTTAGACCTAGGAACTCAGTCCATGTTCCAAGGGAAAAAGGAACAAATGTGGTCATAGAGGTCTATTAATGATGGGGAAGATGTTATATTCCATTAACCCTACAGTAAGAGAGGCAAAAAAAAAAATTCAGTAAAATGATAGCTTGAGGAGATGATAGCATCTAGTAAGGTTTTTGTTTGGTTTTTGTTTCTTTAAAGTAACTAAAGTAGACAGAGATAGGTTGAAGATTTAGAGGCTGAACTGATAATCACTGAATATGATTGACAAAGGATTGGAAACTGAAGGGATACCTATCAACTGGGGAATGGCTGAACAAACTGTGGTGTGTGATTATGATGCAATGCTATTATCCTATAAGAAATTATGAGTAGGATGCTCTCAGAAAAACCTGAAAAGACTTGCATGGGCTGATGCAAAGTGAAATACATTGTGTACAAAGTAACAGCAATATTATAAGAGCTCAATTGTAAATGACGGCTATTCTTTGCAATACAATGCAAGACCACTCTGAAGGACTTATGATGAAAAATGCTATCCATCCTCAGACAAAAAAATCAATGGTGTCTGAATGCAAATTGAAGAATACTTTTTTTAAACTTCATTTTTCTTGAGGGTTTTTTGTCAATATTTTCTTTCACAATATGTCTATTATGGAAATACTTTGCATAATGACCCATGCATAACCTATATGAATTGCTTGCCTTCTCAATGAGGGGAATGTGGAGGGAGGGAGAGAATTTTAAAGTCAGAGTATTAAAAATAAATGTTGAAGATTGTTTTTACATGTAACTGGGGAAAATAAAATACTAAATCATTCCAAAATGTGGTTGACAGAATAATCTGTTAGAGAAAACAAGCAGAGAACCACATGAGAGGGATTGGCCTTGGCAAGGAGAAATAGGAACACCTGAGTATATGTGACTGAAGAAAGATAGGAGTGAGCTGGGGATGATGTTAAGGACTTTGAGACGAAGAGGAGAAGAGAGTCTCATGTCAAATGGATTGCGTAAGAACTACAATTCAATTCTCAGTCTCCTCATTCACACTTCAAAGACTAACAGTTGAACTGTTATTGTTTAAGAACAAGGAGTGGAAGCTGTAAAGAGGGAAACTTGAACTTTCCTCATCATGAAAGCTATCCAGAAGTGATATTGGCTACCTCAAATTTGATCATTTCCCCTTCCATGGAAGTCGTCAAGCAAAGGGTACTTAATATATTTCTAAGACATTTCTTACATATTTGAGTTGGAATAGAAGTCTCCTTGGGTACCTTTCAAACATAAAATTCTATAATTCATGATTTTGATAAAATACCCATAGTTTCTGTGGAAAGGGTGATTGAAAGTGGGGTTACGCACATTTTAGGAAATATCAAATATAGCCAAAGTAAATACAAAGTCATTACAGGAGGAGCATTCTGGGAATAGAATGGGTGAAGTCATAGAGACAAGAGATAAGATATCTAGTAGATGGAATCCAAATAGACCCAAATTGACTGGAATAAAAATATGTGAAGGGAACCAATGTATAATGAGCCCAGAAAGAGAAGTTAGAGCCAGATTGTGAAGGACATAAAAGCCACATGGAGGAATTGATATTTTATCTTAGAGGGAAGAAGGAGCCTTTGGAGATTCTTGAGTAAGGCAGTGATATGGCTACATCTCTGCTTTCTGAAAATGAATGTAACAGCCTTGCATAGGAGCAATGCTTGCTGAATTGAACTAAATGTTTCAAGCAGTTTCCAGTCGAGTTTGAAGAGAGATGCTTCAGGAGAAATTGATAGGCCCAGATTTCTCAAGTCCTTTCCATTTCTTAAGTACTGTGATTCCATAGGGGATCAGCAGAAATAACATTTATTTTGGAGTCAGCGATAATGGGTTCCAATCCCACCACTGTTACTAGATATGGCAATTTGGGTTGGTCACTTAATTAATCTTAGTCTTGGTTTCCTCATTCATTTGTCCAGCTATTCTCTAGGGTCTTCTCTTATTCTGCCTTCTAGGTTAAGGAAATGCCATTTGTAAATAGTTTGGGGAATTAGTATGGTTAATGGAGATTTCACCAAAGCATAAAATGAACCTCATTAGTACAAAATGTTTGTACTTTGGCAGTAGGGATGATAAGTTTGTCCAGGTAAGTGGCGTCAGTTTATAGAAGCAGTCCAGCACACTGAGTACTAAGTACACTCAGTACATCACCGGATGATCCATCCTCCCTGCTGATTTCAATTTCTAGCTTGTTTGAACAGAGATCTGCCCATAGGTGAGATCACAGGGACAATGGAGATTTATATTCTCAGCCATGTTTAAAGGACAAGAGAATATAAGTTCCCATTTGATGAAACATCATGTTTTTTGATAGCTCAAAGGAATTATTCCTGACACATTCTTTCAGTTGCCTTTTATACCCCTATCTCTCCATGTGCCCCAAAGCACAAGGCTACAAAGGTTACAAATATGATTTTCCATGACATAACTGGGGGCTAATTCCTTAGTTGCCATATCTACCTCAACAACATCTCTTTTATCCAACCCCTTCTCTCTGTTCACATAGCTTTCACCTTAGTGAATTCACCTTCATCAATTCTCACCTCCATTATCACAACCACCTTCTAATTAATCTCCCTGTTACACCTTTCTCCAAACTCTCCACTATCCTCTCCATGAATACAAAAGTAATTTTCCTTAAAAGTAGATCTGACTTGACTCTACATACAGCTCAGTAAATTCCAGTGGTTTGCCTTTGCCTGTAAGACAAAACACAAATTCTCCTGTCCACTGTTTTTTCTTTAATTTATTTAATTTTAGTTTTCAACATTTACTCCCATAAGTTTTTAAGTTTTAAATTTTCTCTACCTCACTCTCCTCCCTCCTCAAGATGGCATGCAATCTGATCAAGGTTCTACATATACATTCTTATTTTTTTTTTTCTATTTTTCAAATCTTTATTGTTTAAGTCAGGGGAGGGTCGGTAGGGTCCAGTTTAGTCCTTCTTGGCAGAAGCCTTCCTCATGGCAGTTAGGACATTGCTGAGTTCCTCTCTCTTCCGCTTGGTTTGAATGTGAGTTCCCACCCTTTTTTTGATGAATTTAAGGGCTCACTTATCCTTGGAGACTTTTAACAATTCCATGGCCTGCCTCTCATAAGGGGAAATCCACACACCTCCCGGATCATATCTCTCACAAACTTTGTGTGTTTGGTCAGACGCGCGGCTTAGAAACATTTTTAGTAACTTTGTGGCCCTTGTTGAGGCCCACGGCCATGGGGTACCGGATAGCCATGGCTGCGGCGCTTCAGTAGCCCCAAAGGCAACCACAGCAGAAAAAAAGCCATATACATTCTTATTAAATCTATTTTTAATAATGTTTTAAAGAAGAATTAGAATGGCTAGGAGAAACCATGACATAGGGAAAACAAAAAACAGAGAGAGAGAGAAAGAGAGAGAGAGAGAGAGCAAATAGTATGCTTCAATCATCATTCAGGCGCCATAGTTCTTTCTTTGGACAACATTCTCTGCCATGAGTCCTTTGGAGTTGTCTTAGATCCTTGCATAGCTGAGATGAGCTAAGTCTATCAAAGTTAGTCATTGAATAATGTAGCTTTTACTGTGTACAGTTTTCTCTTGTTTCTTCTCATTTCACTCCGCTTCAGATTTTTCTGAAGTCTGCCTGCTCATCATTTCTTCGAAAACAATAATATTCCATTACATTCATATACCACAACTTGCTCAGGCATTTCCCAACTGACAGGGATCTCCTCAATTTCTAATTCTTATACACCACAAAAAGAGCTACCATAAATATTTTTGTACATGTGGTCCCTTGCCCATTTTTATGATCTCTTTGCAATACAGTCTTAGAAGTAGTATTACTGGGTAAAAGGTTATGCACACTTTATAGCCCTTTGGGCATAGTTCCAAATTGCTCTCCAGAATGTTTGGTTCAGTTCACAACTCCACCAACAATGCGTTAGTGTTCCAATTTTTCCACACCTACAGCATTTATCGTTTTCCTGTTTTGTCATGTTCTCCAATCTGATAGGTGTAACGTTCTACCTCAGAGTTGTTTTGATTTGCATTTCTCTCATCAGTAGAGAGTTAGACAGTTATCCTGTCCCCCAATTATTCTATTTTCTCCTTTGACCCTGTCCCTTTTCAAAAGAGTTTGCTTCTAACTACCTTCTCCCCCAATCTGCCCTCCCTTTTATCATCCCCCCTCTTATCTCCTACCCCCTATTTTCCTGTAGGGTAAGATCCCCAATTGACTGTGTATGTTATTCCCTCCTTAAGTCAAATTTAATGACAATAAATTTGCCCCATTCCCTTTCACCTTCCTGCTCTTCCCCTCCATTGTAGCACTTTTCTCTTTCCTCTTTTATATGACATAATTTACACTAATATATCTCTCCTTTTCTCCTTCTCGCAATAAATTTTTCCCTCACTTCTTAATTTTATTTTTTATATATTATCCCTTCATATTCAATTCATCCTGTGCACTCTATGTATACATGAATACACATATGCCCACATTCACATATATATTTATATACACATATACCCTCTTATACATACATATGTGTGTATACACACACATATATACACACACAAACACATATATATTTCCTTCAACTATCCTCACACATCTTCTTTGTTCAACAATAGCCACGTATCCCATATTTTACTCAGGCTCTTTAAGTTATAGTATGTGCAGGCTCGTTAAGTTATAGCATGTTATGTCTAAAATTGCAACTCCCATTTTCTTTAACCAGCCCTGATCAAAATCAGCTTAGATATATAAGTAAATATATTTTTATTGAAGAGCAAGATTATGAGGACAGAACCAAGATGACAGAGAAAAGGCAGGGATTTGACTGAACTCTCCCCCAAACTCCTCTGAAAAACTTTAAATAATGCCTTAAAACAAATTTTGGAGTGGTAAAACCCACAAAAAGATAGGGTGAAACAATTTTCCAACCCAACACAACTGAAAAATTAGTCACGAAAGGTCTATCACACCAGAGTGAAAGTGGAGCAGAGCCCAGGGTAGGCCACACCGCTAGAGATAGGGCCCCAGCAAACCAGGAGAAGGCATTGAAGCCACTGAATCAACAGCAGCAGCAGCTGCTTCTGGAGCTCTCAGGCCATGGATGGTGAGGGCCACAGAACTGGTCAGGAAATCATAGGGTCACTTTACTGGAACTAGAGGCAGATTTCTGTTGCTTTTCCTGTGCCTGGATCTGGCTTGCCACCCTGGGTGGGAGTCCCAGGGCAAGGAGGGAAGTAGTACAACTGAGCTTGTAGCCACAGTAGAACATGGACCATCACTATAGTACCAGGGCAGAAAAGAAAGCTTGTGGTCACTCACAGACCAGAACAAAGGCCAAGGGAGTAGTAAAAACCGATCTCTTTACATCATACCACTTTGGAAGAACTGAAAACTTATAGTTCCCTGGAAGTCTCTCTGAAACCAGTAGCACAAAATTCCTGAAACTTTAAGCTGTGCACACTACACCCTAGAAGCAAAGCCCCATTTTAGCAAAGAATCAAAAGACAAGAAATAGACTGGAAAAATTAGCAAAAAAATTCATATGTTAGAAAGCATTTCAAAAATCAAGTAAGAGAGGCAGAAGAAAAATTGGGAAGAGGAATAAGAGTGATTTAAGAAAGTCATAAAAAAGAGTCAATAGCTTGATAATAAGGCACAAAAAATACTGAGGAAAATAACAACTTAAGAAACAGAGTAAGTCAACTGGTAAAAAGAAGTGCAAAAATCCAATGAAGAGAAGACTGCCTTGAAAGGTAGAACTGACCAAAATGGAAAAGGGTATACAAAAAATCACTGAAGAGAAAAACTCCTCAAAAATTAGAATTGAGCAAGTAGGAGCTAATGACTTTATGAGGCATCAAGAAACAATAAAACAAAGCTAAAAACTGAAAAAATATAATTAAGTGTGGAATATCTCATTGGAAAAGTAACTGGTCTGGAAAAATAGATTGAGGAGTGATAACTTTAAAATTCCTGGACTGCCTGAAAGCCATGATCAAAAAAAGAGCCTGGACATGATATTTCCTCATTTCTTTTCTTTTTTTAAAATTACATCTATATATATTTATGTAATAAACCAAGCATTTCCATATCATAGTACAGTGAAAAAAAAGATTGTGCATGAAACAACAAATCTACTATGTACAACTTGCTATTCCTTTCAAATATACAACAAAATTATCACGTAAATTTCTTTTTTCTCCTTTTTTCTAACCTCTCCCTCCTGACCCTAGATATAATTACCATTAGACACAAATAGGTATACATACACATATGCACATATGTTTATGTATGTTTGTAAAATTATTGTATATGTACCACTAATCATTCTTTCTCTGGTTGCAGATAGTGTCTTTCTTCATATGTCCTTCATAGTTAATTTGGATATTTATAATAGTCTAACTAACTTATTCACTCAAAGTCATTCTTAAAATAGTATTGCTGTTACTATAGACAATGTTCTCTTGGTTCTACTCATTTAGCTCTTCAGTATTTCATGCAAGTCTTTCCATGTTTTTCTAAGATCATTTATCAAGAAATTAAGAAAGAGAAGATTCCCTCAAAATCCAGAAACAGAGAGTAAAATTGAAATTGAAATTGAAATAATCTACTAAACATCTCCTGAAAGTATCCCAACATAAAAACTGACAGGATTATTATAGCCATATTCCAGAGTTCCCAGCTCAAGGAGAAAATGGTGCAAGATTCCAGAAAGAAACAATTCACATATCATGGAGCCACAATAAGAATAACATGAAATTTAGCAGTTTCTAAATTTAAGGACCAGAGGGCTTGGAATATGATATTCTGTAGGACAAAGGAGCCAGGATCACAACCAAGAATCACTTACATAGCAAAATTGATTTCTCCTGATCATTTGGTGGAAAAATGGATATTCAGTGCAATAGAGGACTTTCAAGCATCCCTGATGAAAAAAGACAAGAACTGAATGGAAAACTTGATTATCAAATACAAAACTCAAGAAAAGCATAAAAAGGTAAACATAAAAAAGAAAATCATAAGGGTCTTAATAATGTTTAATGGCTTTCATTCCTATAAGATGACTCATGAAAACTTTCTCATTTTTAGGGCAGTTAGAAGGAGTATATATAGAGGACAAGAGTTTGAATTGAATATGATGGGATGATACTTTAGCAAATAAAATTAATGGGTGAGAAAGAGGAATACACTGTGACAAAGGGAAAGGGAGAGGTAGGATGGGGTAGATTATCTCATATACAAGAGTCAAGAAAATGCTTTTTACAGTGCAAGGGAGGTGGAAAGGAACACATGAACTTTATTCTTACATGAATTTAGTCAAAGAGGGAATAACTTAATCACCAGGTTGGTTATAGAAATGTCATCTTACCCTACAGGAAAGTAGGAAGGGAAGGGGATAAGAGAAAGGAGAGAATGCTACTAGAAAGGAGGGCAGATTGTGGGACTAGGCAGTCCAAAGCAAAACCCTTTTGCAGAGAGGCAGAGCAAAAGTAGAGAGGGGTTAGAATAAATCAGGTGGGGAGGAGAATGGAAGGGAAATACATTTAGCAAACACGCTGAAAGAAAATTGAGGCAACTTTTTCTGATGAAGGTCTCATTTCTCAAATATGTACAAAACTGAGTCAAATTTATAAAAAAAAATTATATCCATTCCCTAACTGAAAAATTAACAAAAGATAAGAAGTTTATTTTCAGATGAAGTAATCAAAGTTATCTATAGTCTTATACAAATGTTCTAAATCAGTATTGATAGAGAAATGCAAATTAAAACAATTCTGAGATACTACCTCAAACCTATTAGATTGACTGATAAGACAGAAAAGGAAAATGACAAATGTTGAAGATGTGGGAAAACTGAGACACTAATGCATTGTTTTTGGAGTTATGAATTGATTCAACCATTATATAGAGCAATCTGTGCCCAAAGGACTATAAAACCATATATACCATTTGACCCAGCAATGTCATTACTATCTCTGTATCCCAAAAGAAATTTTTAAAAAAGAAAAAGACCTATATTTACAAAAAATATCTAAAGTAGCTTTCTTAAGGTGGGAAAGAACTGGAGATTGAAGGGATGCCTATAAACTGGGGGATGGCCAAATAAGTTGTGGTATGTTATTCTGATGGAATAATATTGTACTGTAAGAAATGATTAGCAGGATGCTCTCACAAAAACTTGGAGTTACATGAACTGATGCAAAGTGAAATGAGTAGAACAAAGATAACATTGTACACAGTAACATCAATATTGTAAGATGATCAGTTGTGAATGGCTTAACTATTTTCAGGATTACAATAATCCAAGACAACTCTGAAGGATTTATGAAAAAAAAATGCTATCCCTTTCCAGCGAGAGATGCATTTTCTGTATTTTTTGTGTAAGTCTGAGAGTCCTAGACTTTGTCTGGGCTCATAATTTTATGGGTGTTTAGGGTGGTGGTGTGGGAACTGTGGGACCTTGCTGCTTCTACGCTGCCATCTTGGCTCCCAATGCTATCCCTTTCCAGAGAAAGAACTGATGCTGTCCGAACACTGATCAAAGCATTCTTTTTTTAAACTTTATTTCCCTAGTGGTTTTTTTTTTGTTTTTTTGTTTGTTCATATGTTTGGTCTATATTTTATTTTACAAAATGACTAATATGTAAATATATTTTGCACAACTACACATGTATATCCTATATCAAGTTTTTTGCCTTCTCAATGAAAGGGGTAGAGAGGGAGGGAGAAAATTTGGAATTCATATTTTTAAAAACAAATGTCAAAAATTATTCTTACATGTAATTGAGGGAAAATAAAATACAAAATAAATAGTTTTTTAAAACTAAAAGCAAGATTGTGCTTACATATCTTTCTAGCCAACTGCCTGCGGCTTATCACTTTGGAAAGAGGAATAAAAGGATGAGAAGAAAAAAAACCAAGAATATAAATAGGAATGGAGGATATGAAGAATGCAGGAGTAGGATAATGAAGGGTCAAACAGAGGATGGGAGAAGAGGAGGGGGATAAGGAGGAGGATAAAAAAAGCAGAGAAGGAGGAAGGGCAGAGGTTGAAGGAGAAAAAGAACTTAAGTATTGTACGTAGAGCATTGCAAAGGATCCTGGAAAGTCCAAGGTTACCAGAAAGGACTTCTAGAGAGACTCTCTAGAGAGAATATAAGGGATAAGGAAATGGAAATGGACTCAGGAAGACATAGGTTTAAATCCTACCTAATAAATTGACAAGTTGTGTGCCCCTGGGTAAATCATCTACCTTCCCTGATTATCAACATACTCATCTTTTACATAGTGATAGATCCTAATTCACTGTGTATTAAATGGAAAAAAGTTAAAATACTATATAAATATGAGTTATTGTTAATTACTTATTGATTACTGATGAAAACATTAAAATTTTCCAAAAAACAAGCCTTTAAAAAAGTAGAAATATAAACTTAGAGTTAGCAGTGACCAAAGGTCATTTGCTCCAACATTTTCATTTTACACATGAAGAAACTCAGGCCCAGGTAGACAAAGTGAACTACCTAAGGCCACACAGATAGTTAAGCAGCATAGGTAAGATGGGAATCCAGGCTCTCTGACTTGAAAACCATTTCTAGCAGCACTTTACAATAGCATAGTGTTAAGAGCTCTAACTCAGAAATCAAAGGTTGTGGATTCAAACCTCCAACCTCCCACCTCCCACCTCCTTTCTGTTTGCTAGCTGTGTAACTTTGAAGAATGTTCCTGAGCTCCCTACTACCCAGTTCTTCAACTATAAAGTGGGATGCTCAGATGACTTTGAATGTCCCTTTTTGAAAAAGGGATCTAGATCTTCTAGACCTAGATCTATGAACCTTTAAGCTGAATCCCACCCCTGACACTTGCTAGCTACATGGCCCTATGTAAGTCACTTAACTTCTCTTGCCCTGAGTTTCCTGATATGTAAAATGGGGATATTAATAGCAACCACATAACAGGGCTTTGTGAGGATCAAATGTACTCCCATTTATAAAGCATTTTGCAAACCTTAAAGAGTTTCATATAAATATTAGGGAGAATCAAATGTGATAATAATTATAAAGTGCTTACCCATGGTAAGTGCAATGTAAATTAGTGCTATTATTAGCTATAAAAATAATAACTATTATAATTATTTTTATTGTTATTATTGAAGGAACACAATATTTAGGGTTGAATCTGCTGTTCTGAGAAAAAAACAAAGCAATTAAAAAGAAACTTTGGGATCTAGGAAACTTTCCAAGATAAGGATTTATTTTACCCAAATTCTACATTCTAATTGTGATGAAATAGCCAATAAATGCAATCAGCCTCATCTCTATTCTTGTGCCATAACTCTTTCTTCTAACAGTGCCTGTAACTATTTCCATTATCTACAATATATTAATACCACAATCAAAACAGGCTAGATTCAGTAATATCATTAAAGCTAAAAAGGGCACTGTCTACTTTACAACTCTGCAGAACCATTCGATTCTCTGAAAAGCAGGCTCACTGATAAAAGCACATTAAAAATTGAGGATCAAAGAGTAGTGCTGATATTGCTGATCAATTATATCCAAGTCACACAATCCACTTGGTCTGTGGGCTGTGTCCATGCAGGTGAATGGAGCAATCTAGTTTCAGAGTCTGCCTCCTCAATTCTCATTGCATAATGATGATGGATAGAATAAACAAGAAGGACTCCAGACGTGTGATTTATGCCATATTTCATTATAAGTGTGGACGGCTATTTGAATATCATAGCAGAATTCTTCATACCATACCCCTCTCCACCTTCTAAGGCAAAGAAACTGCAGTTTTCCATCTTCTTTTCTCCTTTTTTTTTTCTCTTTTTACAGCTAGTTTGGAAACTAATCTTCTATGTAAAATCAACTGATTCCCACACTTTACTTTTTTAAATTTTTACTTCATTCAAACTTCTCACTGATGCTTAAAATCTAGCAATTAGCTCACTATCTATTCCCCTGCCCACACTACTCTTCCTATCATGACTCTAGGGAATATCTTAGAGTTTTGTGTTGTTTTTAATATGACAAAACATTTTTTCCTTTTCTTTTATTCTAGGGATGTAATATATTAAAAGCACACTCTATACTTTATGAGGAAAGGAACTGTTTTCTACATTATTTTTTATATCCTAAGAACTGAACTCAAGCTGTATTAAAATTGTTTAATAAATGTTTGTTAAGTGAATGAAAGAGTAACAGACTAGGAATACTGAAACGGGTTCAGGTCTCTGGCTTATCTACTAGGGAGATTCATAGCTGATGTTCATACACTTCTAAAGTTTCCAAAACTAATTGGAAACTAAATAATTTAATCCTAAAGAATGAGTGGATTAAACAAGAAATTATAGAAACAATCAGTAACTTCATTCAGGAGAATGACAATAATGAGACATCATACCAAAACTTGTGGGATACAGCAAAGGCAGTA
>CM053594.1:76645342-76660907 GCA_028646575.1 Pseudocheirus occidentalis
TTTTATTCATTCAACAAAGATAGGGTCAAAAAACTTTATGTCAGAATCACAGAATCTCAGATTCAGAAGAGTGCCATAGAATGTGGCACAGTGGGAAGAGTTTTAGGGTTATATGATGTAAATTGAAATCCTGTTATCCTTTCCAAACTATCTGAAGGCAGTTAGGCAGCATAGATTATTGGAGCTTGAGTCAGGAGGACCCGACTTCAATTCTTGTAGGCATTTACTAGCTGTGTGACTTTGGACAAGTCACTTAACCTCTCTGTACCTCAGATTCTTTATCTGTAAATCAAAGATAATAGGAGCATTATGAGGGTCAAATTAGGAGGTCGGGGGTTGCAGGATCATTATGAGAATCAAATGTCATAGTATATGTGAAACATCTTTAAAACCATAATATGTCATATAGACACATATAGACACACATAGACACATGTTCTGTTTTGAACTTACTCCCTGCAGAACCATCTTCATCTTGGCTTCAATGTTTGCTTTCAATGGAAGCTTAGCTCAGTAGATGACTCAATGAAGTCTTCTTTCCTAATCCTCCAATGAAGTGTTTTCTTTGTTTTCAAATTTCCCAAGTTTAATTCATCCAACCATGTAGAAGTTCCTAACATGTACAAGCCGCTGTTGTAGCCATAGAGGAAATCAACATACGCCTTCATCTTAGAATTGAAAATCCTTAAGGAGAACATCACTGTCTTTCTTATCTTTATCCCTATTGCCTACCGTGCCTTGAGCACAGTGAACCCTTAGTGCCTATTTGTTGAGTTAAATTCAAATGCATATCAAGTTCTTTGAAAAGGTTAAAACACTATAAACCAGGTATCATAAAACATAAAAAATCCTTTCTTAATTTAAAGAAATGATGATTATCCTTTACTTCTTCTTGCTCACCATTACCAAATAAAAATGATTTCCATTCTCAGTCAACATCTAGCAAAGATAAACCCTACAAATGGTTGCTCACCGAAGGTGAAAGGGGTAAGGAGAATTAAAAAAACAAAATGAGATAAAGAAATGTAATGCAGAAGAAGAAAAAGACGAGAGAACAACAATGTATTTCAATCAATTCTAGCTCTAATATGTACTAGTTAAGCGATCCTGGGCCAATCAGTTGTCTTTTCTGGACCTTAGATAACCTAAAGTTAAAATGAGAGGATTGGACTAAATCAATGATTTTCAAAATGTGCGCTGTGAAATTTTGGGTATTATGTCACTGAAGCTAATAGAGAACATGAAGCTCATTTCACTATTAACGCTTTGCTTACCCAGTCTACATAGTGTGCTAAGAGTATGCTATTTGCAAAATAAACCAAACACTCATTTAAAACAGATACTAACCTCAAGTCATGTCAGACCCTGATTTTGGAAAAAATCCAAACCAAGTGACTGTTCTTATTGAAGGAAAATTAGGTATGCACAAGTGTCTTGAGTTAATCAAAATATCACCAAGGATAACATTTCAATGTGCTGCCCTTTCTCCTGACAATAAGTCTGAGACATGAACAAAAGAAGTTTGAAAACAACTTGACTAAATGATCTCCAATGTCTTTTCCTACTCTTTGTTATGAGACTTCCATACAGAAAATCATGGTTTCTCAGAGGTGGAAGAGACTTTAGAGTTTATCTAATACAACCCGCTTATTTTATGGATTAAGACTTTGAGGTTTAGGAGAAGTGAAATCACTGGACCAAGATCAACCAATAGGAAAAGAAACCAGGTGCTCTGACTCACTATTTACAATTTTAACCACTCCCATATGCTCTCTCAGAGGAAGAGAAAAGGAAGACCTCTCTGTCTGCAGGTGATTTTCTGCAGTCTCCAAATATATCTGAGAGAGGCCAGTGTTATCAGCTGAAATCTGAAAAATAACCAGTCTTTGCACTCTTCTTTTGGGGACTGGAGCTTCATGAATTATACATGTCTATGCAGATTTCTCACCTGTGACAGGTGTGATATGGGCAATTTCCTTAACATATTAAGTAACCCAGCCGTAATATAAGTTACAGATATAAATGAGATATTTCTGTCAGTTTATTTAACTGTTTCAGAAGACCATGTGGCAGAAGAGTGTGGTTGCATGGAAATTACTTGTTGGCAAGGTGAGGGCAGGAGGTGACAAGCTGACAGGGTTCTCAGAAAATGGGGGAGGATCTCTGCTTAGTGTTTTCAGCACAGTAGAGAAAAAAAGAGGGGGAAGGACAGGGAAAGAGAGAGACAGAGATGGAGACAGAGAGACAGAGAGAGAGATAGAGAGACAGAGACAAAGACAGAGACAGAGACACACAGAGAGACAGAAACAGAGAAAAGAAAAAAACTTGTTAAGAATTTTAAAAAAGTAAAATGCTTTATGTGAGGAAAAAATAAAACCAGTTTTCCGTGTATTGGATCTGCTTAATGAAGGCACACAGTGTTTTCCGATAGGGAAATGTTGAGCATTCTTCGATTCATGGAAAGTCATTGTACACTGGGCTAATGTGTACTTTGGTATAATTGAAAAGAAATAATAGCAACCGTCTTCATACTGATTTATCATTACAAAGTCATTCTGTTTACATACTTCCTTTAATCATCAAAACCATATGGGGTAGACAGTGCAAGTATCAACCTTCCCATTCTACGGATATAAATAATATGCTAATAGAATTTTGAACTGGAAGGGACCTCTTCATTCTTCTGTTGAACTTTCTTATTTGTGTAAGCATAAGGGTCAGCCTCATTCCATTGAATAAAGAAGGCCTACACTTAATTGATTGAATCAATGGGTTAATTACTGTAATTGACAAGAAGCCCTAAATTCTCATGCCTTTCTTAGGTCAGACTCTCTCTTTAATTGAGTAGGAAGATAGATGGAATGATACATAGAGGTCTGAACCTGGTATAAAGAAGACCTGAGTTCAAATACAGAACCAGACATATCTCCTTTCTATGTGACCCTGGGCAGTCACTTAATCTGTTAATATGTTGCCTCAGCTTCCTCAACTATAAAATTAAGATAATAAATAACACCTACCTAGGAAGGTTGTTGTGAGGATCAAATGAAATAATCTTTGTATAAATGTTTATTTCCTTCTCTGAGTTACAACAATCACAAACTGTAAAATAAATACAAATAATTCACATTGGTTTAATCAATCAAAGAATTGAGCTTCAGGTACTTCCTACCTGTCTAACCCTCAGCAAGTCTTTTTGCTTCTTTGCCTCAGTTTCCTCATCTGTAATAGCCAGTTATCTCTCAGGTTTGTCAGGATAAATGAGATATTTGCCAAGCTCTCTGTAAATCAAAAGGGTTATATAAATGCTAGCTATGATAAGTATATTAGCAATCAGTGCTATAAGCAAGTCCAATTATCTGCTTCATGGAACTTTGAGGACAGGTAATTAGGGACTATATCTTGGAAAGAAAACTAGGAGAAATGCAGTTGACTGGGTATAAGAAGACCCATTTTGGATTAACCTAGTCCTTGAATATTTAAAATGAAGGATTTGGATTCTAGTGTCCCTTCAGATTCAATCTATGATCCTATGACCTTTTGGAAGTTACTTATTACATCTAAACCTATTTGTAAAATAGAGATATAGAAAATAGGGATAATAATAAATAGGGATAATAATAGCTTCTATTCCTGTAAAATAGGGATAATATAAAATAAAATAGGGATAATAATAAATAGGGATAATAATAGCTTCTATTCCTATAAAATAGGGATAATATAAAATAAAATAGGGATAATAATAGCTTCTATTCCTAAACTCTTTGCATTATAAACCTCTAATTCTTTGGTGCAGCCAGTGGCACAGTACTTAGAGGACTGGGCTTAGAATTAAGAAGACCTGAATTTAAATCTAGCCATAGATACAGAAGTTGACTAACTATGTGACTCTGAGCAAGTTACTTAACTACTGTTTGCCTCAGTTTCCTTAACTGTAAAATGGGGATTATAGCAGCATGTACCTCAAATGGTTGTGGTGAAGATCAAATGAGTTAATAGTCATAAAAAGTGCCTAGCCTAGAGCCTGGCACATGATAGAAGCTCCATCAATGCTATTCCCTTCCCTTCTAATGAAGACATTAGAAATATATGTGTATGCATGTACCGCCTGTATTGAACTGCTTTTCCTTCCAGTGGGGATGGGTGACGAGAGAGGAAGGGAAAGAATCTAGAATTTAAAGTTCTATAATCAAATGTTAAAAATATATATGTATATGTATTATTATTATTATTAACTACATGTGACATTATTAACTACATGCATAACTAAGATATACAGGTATTGGGGTAGGGAGACCCATCCTGCCCTATTAGAAAGGGGCAATGGGAGAGGACATAGGAGAGAGCAGATTGGGGGATCGCTGTTTTGGGGTTGTGGGTAGGGGAAAGATGGGGAGAAAATTTGTGACTCAAAATCTCATGGAAATGAGTGATGTAAACAAGAAAATAAATTAACTAATTTAAAATTAAAATAAAGAATTCTAAATATCCTTAAAAAAAGAAACATATGTGTATGTATGTAGTTATGTACGTAATACGTATGCATGTTTGTGTGTGTGCATTTACAACTGAAAAGTAGTAACAGAGTGGTTTTTTTTTTTGGAGTAAATGTTGTGAGAGCGGGGTTTAAATCTTAATTCCTTTACTTACCACCCTCTTGACCATGGGCAAATCAATTGGCTTCCCTAGACCTCAATTTTCTTATCTCTAGAGTGAGAGAATTGGACATGATAACCTCTAAGGTCTCTTCAAGCTAGCATTCTGTGATTCTTTGTTGAACAAACAAGGGATGGGTGGCCACTTACCTTGGATGTTATATAAAGGATTCCTGCGTTGGGGGGATGGTTAGACTAAATGACCTTTAAAATACCTTCCCATTCTGTGATTGTATGATTCTACAATGCATAAAAGAATCAACTGTCATCAAGGGCTTTAGTGCATTAATCTTTGGTGGGTAAATGGATGTAGCTAATTACAAATGAAATGAGTTTTATCTAGTCATTAAGGCCTGCTTAGAAAGACTCTTACTTGGTCACAGTTACCATTTAGAGTTCCCATATAATTGAAAGTAATAAAATTTAATTTATTTTTAATTATTCTAGAATTCAGCCTTTTTACCAATTCATGCTGTCCCTCCCCCCATTAGTTTTTTTTTCTTTGTAAGCTTAGGAAGTAAAACTAAAGAAAAAACATAATAGCACTTTTGAAATCAGAATAAAGGAATAAATGCTTACCTTTCCTTTCTAATACATTTAAATCCTATATTCAAAACAGAAAGGGACTTTAAAGATCACTTAGAAAACCTCAGTTAGCACTTAAAAATATTTTTTTCCTATTTCACATTATCCTCAACAATACCCCAGGCAGGTAGGGTGGTATAGTAGCAATAGCAGTTCATTTGGATTCAGAGTACATGGTTTAAATCCTGGTTCTTTTTATGTAATTCTATGACCTTGGGCAATACACTTTCCTCATACTTTTCTTAATATCCAATAAGAAAAGTAAGTATTTTGAAGGTGGGGGCCATTTTGACATTTTAAAATATATATCCTCATTGCCTGTCTTAGTAACTGCTTAACAAATATTTGCTTATTTCTCAAAATTGAATCATAGAAATAGATGTGCTCTTATACCCATTATAGTTCTAAATCTTATTCTTGAAAATCACTGCACCCCTATGAGCCTCAGATTCTTCATCTGTAAAATGTGGGTAAGAGTTTCCTTCTTCCACAGAATTCTTCCCTTAAGACTCATTATGTTATTGAGGTGACCCTAAGTTCATTATAACCATACTAGATAAGCACAAAATCTGATAGGTCCATCCCAACTTGAGAGGTTTTAAGTATGTGTTTAGTGATGATGAATTACGTGTTTGTAAATTTGAAAAAACAGCTGAGATAAATTCTGGGTAACTTTTCATTAGGTGATAACATTTCTCAGCCTTAGAATCTCAGTAAAGCATCTACTGAGTTGTAGAAAGCTTGATTTCTTCATCACTGAAAAAAGATGGCCAACTGGATGCAATCATCAATCCTTATAATATGGAATAGTTGTATTGCTTCATTGGACTGTTATAAGGAAAGAGTTTTGGAAACCATACAGCATCCTATTAAACTGTTATAAAGTTCAACATATTTAGTGTCTCCATTGTTACAGATAAAGAAATATAGGCATGGGGAGTTTAAATGAGTTCCCATCTGGCAGAATTGAGAGTAAAACCCATAGCCTCTTATTTGTCAGACTTTTGCATCCTAAAGATTCGGTCCCTACACTGGCAAAAATGATATCCTTGTCATCATATGCCAGGGTCAGTTACATTCAGCTGAGGGTTCATTGGTCAGTAAATTAAGGAAACCTCTTACTTTTGGAATAACTGAGTTGTGTCTCTGAAGAAATAAGTCTCCAGTTATTTGACAGTGGTAAGAATGTTTTGGTCATTACATGATAGAATTAGAGCTGGAAGGGACATTAGAGATAAATTAATCCATCACTCTCATTTTGCAAAGGAGGATCCTGATCACATGATCACATTAAATGCCTTTCCTAAAAACTGGAAGTATGAGATGCTGGAACTTGATGCAACATCCTCTGATTTTAAATGCAATGTTCTCTCCATTCTCTCTCCCTATGTTCCTTTCTTATTAAATTCATGCCATGGACTAAGAAGGTTCATTTCAAAGTGTCAGGAAGTCATTGATCTCTTCTCATTCCCAACATTCATCAGCAAATAATTCCTAAAAGGATGGTTAAGTGATAAGAATACAATTGTACCACTAAAAAAGAAAGTAGAGCAAATCTTCCATGCAAAAAATGAACTAACTTTGTTGCTGTTCAGTAATTTTTCAGCCATGTCTGACTACTTGTGGACCCATTTGGGGTTTTCTTGGCCAAGAGTTTGAAATGCTTTGTCATTTCATTTTCCAACTAATTTTACAGATGAGGAAACTGAGGTAAACACATTTAAGTGACTTGCCTAAGATTGAACATCTAGTAAGCATCTGAGGCTGGATTTGAACTCAGGAAGAGGAGTTTGCCTGACTCCAGCCCTGGAACTATATCCATTGCACCACCTAGCTGCCTCTAACATGTTTATATTGTGTTAATTGATAGATATAGCATAACTAATGGTGTCCTAATATGATTGAGAGGAATACTAGAAGGTATCTTTTCTCATGTCCCTTTTGGGACTATGATAAATATTCAGGCCACACAGTTACTGATGTAAGCCCCCCTATTTCTAGAAGGCAGGATAATTTGAGTGTGGGTAGACCTTGTTTGGCTAAACTTTTTTTAAAATATTTTATTTCTGAAAGCTAACAGTTAGTCTTTTGGCACTTGAAACTATTTTAGCGACCAAGAAGGAGATTGTTATTAAAGGTTGGTCAAACTTCTCAGTGCCATGTCTCACTAAATTGTCAGTTATGTTATCTTAGAATAGGATAGGAAACTTGTTCCATATAGTTTCTTACAGAATGCAGGAATATGACATGTGGGGAAAAAAAGAAGAGAGAAAACTCCTAAACTTGTGATAAAAAAAAATCAAAGAGATAAGAAATGTTTACAATGGACTTAGCCTACAAACCAATATACATTTTTATCTATTTAGAAAATAGATTGCACTACCCAGTCCTTAATAGAATTATCCCTTTTATTGGGGCATAGAATCTCATTATTAATGTGGTGGGATTACACTAAAAATTTCAGCACATGATTAGCAATAAATGAGTCTAATCTCATCCAGGGTCAAAATTACATACCAGGAGCCCCTCAAATTGTCAGGTAGCCTACAGCAATCACAAAAATTATTGGCCTGCAGAGATTACCCATCAGTGCTCAATAATTCATATTTGTAATCAAACTGACAAGTTGTGTTCAATGATTCTTGACTTTAAGTATCATGTTATGATTTGAAATTCTAGGCACTACTCAGATATATGATGATGAGAGCTCATTTCAATGAGGATTAGATTTATATATTGACATAAAATATTCAGTATATTGCATTACTACTGAGATTCTTTCTTTAATGGACACTGCCTGCATTCTGCAGCACTGTGGACCCTGAATAATCTACTTGAAGACATCCAAGGTGAGTCATTAGCCAGGGTCAAACTGAGTGAACATTCGAAAGGAACAATAGACCATCATGGCCAAGTCTGTATACACTCTCCATTACATCATTGACCTATTTAGTTAAACATCTTTTACTGTGAGTACATTCTATAAGTCATCTATAAAATCTTATGCTATATCAGACCCAAGAGATATTCTGATTACAGCGATCTGCAAGCGAGGAAAGAGAGTTCTGAATAAACCTAACAAGAAAGAGTTGCTTGGCGACAGGTGAGCACTTTGGTGCCGCACTTGGTCCTTTCCCTTCTCCTTGGCTCAAAGAATGTCTTATAAATTGTAGAAAGTCCAGAGGAGTTTAGATTTTCCTTTTTCTACCAGTGTCCTAGCATCACAAGCTGACATCTCCTGGAACATCAGAGGCCAAGGCCAGCCAGGCAGTTTGCAGAAGGACAGGTTTATATAAAGGTTATAAATAAGGGAAACTTCTTGATACTTCGATAAAGGGGAGTAAAGGATTTCTAGTAAGTAGTAGCTGTGATTTACCACTCTGAAATATGTGTGCTCTAAGCATTGAGTTTCTTTTCCCCTGGAATCTCTCTATATTGGTAACAGTATGTCACAGACTTTGGGGGAGATTTTTTTTAAATCTACCACCTTAGCAAAATAATTCTTTATAAAAACTACTTAAGACTGACCTCCTACATTGATCCTCAACTGATACTCCGGGAGTAGGCACACCAGTGGGGATTCACAAAGTATAATATTAGAAAGACAATACTCCAGCTTTTCAGAGGCACTTCTGGAGACCCAAGGAGATGTAGTTGCAATGCGGTGGGGACTCGACATCATTTTGAATGGGAGTTATCCTATGGAGAGCATGCTACAGAAGTATAACAAGGGGTACAAGGCTCCCTAAATTCTGGCCTCACACAGATCATGTGCAGTCCCATGGAAATCCCCCCAAATCAATTATGCCCTTGCTTTAAAATCCTTCACCCAGTATATATTCTGGGACAACCTTCAAATGTAGTTTGGTATAACTCATTCCTCATGTATCGGGGTGGGAGGATCTGACTAATGGAATGAGATGTTGAGATAAGGAATGATCCAACTGAGCTGCCACCTTAGGATATGATCTTGTTGATATCAATGCTTACAGGAATTGAGATAAGTTGAATCTACTTTCTCTAAGGAGATTGGAGGTGTTGGGAGGAAATTTTTTATATATTTGTTCTGTCTATGTACGTGAAATAAATATTCTTTTGTCAAGGCTAGTCAAAAAAAGTTCAGGTGGTTAAATTGAATTGGTGTGGTAGATGCTGGCCCACTAAAAATGCCAGGGGGTGGGAGGATGCAGCCAGCAGGATCTTGAGACAATAGCAATTGAAGAAGGGAGTCACCTGTGAACTTTTCATGATATACTTGAATCTCAGGTGTAGCTTGCCTGGATAATTGAGAAAGGGTCAGAGCATGCATGTTTTTTCACACTGGCATTTCACAAATGGGGCAACCAGATTGTTTATTTCTTCACTAATAGTCAAGGACAGTAGCAACATCTTCAGGAAAAGGATAGCCTTTATTTCACCTTACAGAAAACGAAGGTGTGCAATTATTACAAGAGGCTAAAAACAAGTATGAAAAACATATAAAGCTTTCATTGTCACCTTTAAGTTTTCTTCAGAAAGGAAATTAATTGAGAGTTCCCAGTGTGTCATTCCCTCATACAGGATCCTACACAGTCCCTCCCAGGCTCACAGTGCCACCCTGTGGTTTAGACTTCACCAGAAAAAGCAAATACATATTAAAGCAGTTATATGAACAAATCTATCCAATAAAACCTGCAATTTTTGAAAAACTCATCATAATAACAGAGGGTAGAAAGTTTCAGATACTCTGTGCACCTTTTACTACTTCTCCAACCTAAGGGTCATGTGGGCAAGCTTCTTATTCCTACAACCTTATGGTGCTTTGGAACAACACAAGTATTTATTTAATACTTAATGCGTACCAGACAGTCCTCTAAACACTGAGAAAATAAGGAAAGGCAAAAACATGGTTCTTGTCCTCAAGGAACTCACATTCTAATGGGGGAAACAAATTGTAAATAACTTGGTACATATATGAGATATGCAGAATACAGGAGATGTGTATGGAAAAGAGAAGAGAAAGTCTGGAGAGGCCTCCTGCAAAACTGTGGATTTGACATGAGTCCTGAAGTAAGTCAGGGACACTCAAGAGAATGATAAGGGGAAAGAACATTCCAGGCATGGAGGAAAGACACTGAAAAACCCTGGAAATGGAAAATCAAGTGCCATATCTGACAAACCAGAAGGAGGCCACACTGTAGTTGGATTATACATCATGTGGAAGAGAGTAAAGTGTGAGGAGTCTAGAAAGAAGGGGCCAGGTTATCAATAGCTTTAAATGTCAAAAAGAGGTCTTTTGGTAGAGGGCCACTGGAGCTCATTGAGCATGGAAGTAACAGTCAAACCTGTGCCTTTGGGAGTAAAGAACATTTTTGCAGTTTAGTAGAAGATATATTAGAGTGGAGAAATTTGAATCAAGAAGATAAGTTTTAAGATTATTGGAGTAATCTAAGAAAAAGGTGATAATGATCTGAATACCATGCTTTATCTCGCTTTCAGTTACTTTTCTGAACCTTTGAACTTGAATTAATCTTGAGGCAACTTATGAGACTGATGCTGCTCAGGAAATCTCCCTTTCGTGCTAGAAGGAAAAGTTCTAGGATCACACTGCTTAAGAAAATCAGATTCCTCTTGCCACCCTACATAGCTTTTTAAAAACTTATTTATTTATATATTTTGCAACATTCACTTCCATAAGATGCTGAGTTTCAAACTTTCTCTTCCTCCTATTCTTGCCCTCTCCCCAAGATGGCATGCAATCTGATATAGGCTCTATTTATGCATTTATATTAAATATGTTTTCAGATTATTCATGATGTAAAGAAGAATTAGAACTAATGGGAGGAGTCATGAGAAAGAAGAAACAAAACAACAAAAGAAAAGGAGAACAAATAGTATGCTTCTATCCTCATTCAGATTCCAAAGTTCTTTTTCTGGGATGTGGAAGCATTTTCTGCCATGAGTTCTTTGGAGTTGTCTTAGATCCTTGCATTGTTGAAAAGAGCTAAGTCAATCAAAGTCAGTCATTGCACAATGTGGCTGTTAAACTGTGTACAATGTTCTTTTGGTTCTTCTCATTTCACTCAGCATCAGTTCATACAAGCCTTTCCATGTGGTTTTTTTTTCCTGAATTCTGCTTGCTCATCATTTCTTATAGCACAATAGTATTCCATTACATTCATTTACCACAACTTGATCAGCCATTCCCCAACTGATGGACATCTCCTCAATTTCCAAGTCTTTGCCACCACAAAAAGAAGTTATAAATATTTTTGTACATGTGATTCTTTTCCCCATTTTTGTGATCTCTTTAGAATACAGACCTAGAATTTCTGGGTCACAATGTATGCATAGTTTTATAGATGTTTGGGTATAATTTCAAATTGTTCTCCAGAATGGTTGTATAAATTCACAACTCCAACAACAATGTCTAAGTATTCCAATTTTTCCACATCTCCAACATTTATCATTTTCCTATTTTGTCATGTTAGCAAATCTGATAGGTGTGATGTGATACCTCAGAGTTATTTTGATTTGCATTTCTCTGATCAGTAGTAATTTAGGACCCTTTTTTCATATGACTATAGATAGCTTTAATTTCTTCATCTGAAAACTGCCTGTTAATATCCTTTGACCATTTATAAATTGGGGAATGACTTGTATTCTTATATATTTGACTCTGCTCTCTATATTTCAGAAGTGAGGATTTTATTAAAGACATTGGTTGTAAAAATTCTTTCCTACTTTTCTGCTTCCCTCCTAATCTTGGTTGTACTGGTTTTCTTTGTACAAACCCTTTTTAATTTAATGTAATCCAAATTATCCTTTTTGTATTTCATAATGTTCTCTATCTCTTGTTTGATGACAAATTCTTCCTTTCTCAATAGATCGGACAGGTAAATGTTCCTCACTATCCTAATTTGCTTATAGTATCAGCCTTTATATCTGAATTGTGTACCTATTTTGGTATACAGTGTAAGATATTGATCTATATGCAGTTTCTGCCCTGCTATTCTCCAGTTTTCCCAGCAGTTTTTGTCAAATAGTAAATTTTTTTTTTTTGCTTTTTTGGGGGTAGGGGTTTTTCAGGGCAGGGCAACTGGCATTAAGTGACTTGCCCAAAGTCACATGGCTAGTTTTTGTGTTAAGTGTCTAAGGCCAAATTTGAACTGAGGTCCTCCTGACACCAGGACTGGTGCTAGATTCACTGTGCCACCTAGCTGCCCCAAAGTAGTGAATTCTAATCTTAGAAGTAGAGGTTGTTGGCTTTATCAAACAGTAGATTGGTCCTCAGAAAAACTACTCCATATTTGAGATACTCTGGCTGTCAACATGTCGAAACCATGGGTCAAAAGCACCTACTAATATGTTTGTTTGTTTTTGCCAATCTGCTAGAAAATACATTAATTATGAACAAATGGAATTTAATCAAACAACATGGGTAATAAAATTAAAATAAAACATATCTCTACATTCATATGAGGTACATTATCTAACAAGTTGTCTCACATCACCAGTGAAGAAAGAAACATACATATGTGGAGATGAAACTTTCATTGAACTAACATGTAGGGAACATATGTAGAGAGATATCATGTATGAAGATTCACATATCTGAAAGCTATGTAGCCGGGGCGTATGTATAGAGGACACACCAGTTAGGGCTATTTTTTTCCCTGGTATAATAGGTAATACACACAAAGATGGCTATACCCTTGATCCTTACTATCACGCCCACAAATACCACCTCTATGTTCAATAATTTTTAAATCCCCTTGTCGCATAGTCTATTGACTTTTCCCTTTTCTCCTGCCTTCTGTTACACAACCCTACTCTTTGTAACATGACCTGGTTCAATTCCTTGACACTAACTTTCTCCTGCCACCTCCTAGACAGTCCCCTCAGATGAGGTCACTGATAGCTGTTTACAGACCCCCAGGTCATTCTCCTTCCTTTCTCAATGTCATTCCATACCTGATTCACAATTTTTCTTTCCTCCTCAATTCCTGCCCTTCTGCTAGCTGGGGAACTTTAATTTACATATTGGTTCTTACTCAAACACACTAATTACTCAGTTCCTCAGTCTATGCACCCACCTCCCATGAGGTACTTCACCCCACTTTAGTCACACACAAAGATATCATTTATCCTTATCATTACCTACGCATGTATCACTTCTATATTGACATATATATATATATATATATATATATATATTCCATATATTTTTACCTCTTCTCTGCCTTTCCATAGAAGAGCATACCATTCATCTGTACTTTGAGCTCCAATCCCTGGACCCTACAGTTCTCTCCCAGGCCATTTGCTCTACATTAAGCACTCCCTCTATACTTCTCTATGCTCTCCTCCTCTTGAATGCCAAATCCCCCTTATCATATTTCAGATTATGTCCAGAAAAGCCTCAGCCTTAGATCACTCCCATCATTTATCACTTTTACTCCTACACACGTGCTGCTGAAAAAAAAGTGAAAAAATTCTTGTGGCTGTTCTGACTGGGTCTGCTGCAAATCTTTTTTACAGAACTCCAACTGGGCCTTCACTGCTGCCAGACAATCCTGCTTCATTTCCCTCACCAGCTCACTATCTTGCTTCCTGCAAGGCCTCTTCCAAATATTTCTTATCTGTCCTCAAACTTCCCATGACTCTCTTTCTCCCTAGTCTCTCAACTGATAATCTTGCCTCATATTTTACAGAAAAAATGGGTTATTCACTGTGAACTTCCTCTTCTCCTTTCTTCTGCATCTCCTATCATTCAGGTAATTTCTACCATTTCCTCCCCTCTTTCACATATGGCCTTACCAAGGTTCACCCATCTACTTGTTCAATTGGTCCCATTTCATCCCCTTTCTTCCAACAGATTGCCTCCTCTGTCATCTCTCTTCTTTATTATTTCTGATCTCTCCTTGTCTTTTGACTCCTTCCCTGCTACCTATAAACGTGCCCACATCACTGCTATCCTGGAAAAATTCTCATTCCATCCTTCCAGCCCCGCTAATCTCTGTGCTAAACTCCTTGAAAAGGCCGTCTACAATAGGAGGCTCCACTTTCTCTCTTTTCACCCTCTCTTTACAGTCTATAGCCTTATATACAATCTTCAGCCTTAGAATTTCACTGGAACTACTTTCTCCAAAGTTATGAATTATGTATTAGTTGCCAAATCTAATGGCCTTTTCTCAATCTTCATTCTCCTTGACCTTTCTCTCTTCCTTGAAACTCTCTCCTAAGTAATCAAAACACAACTCTCTCCTGGTTCTCATGGCTCTTCTCTTCAATCGTTCCTCCCTACTCCTACCCGCTGCCATTTCCCTGGTTGTGATATCATTGATATCCTATCCCTTTTGCTTTCTTAGACTTGAAGGCTCTGTCCTTTTCTTTGGTTCCTTTTTCTCTCTACACTCTCTTTCTCAATATTCTGTTCAACACCTTTGGTTCACGTGTATCTATGCAAATCACTCCCAAACCTATATATGAACAGTACACCTCTCTTTTTAGTTTCTGTTGCATATCACTAAAAGCCTTTTAAACATGTACATTTGGATGTCCCATATACATCTGAAACTCAAAGACTCCAAAATGTCTCATAACCTTCTCCCAAACTAAATCCATCCATCCTCTGAAATGCTGCTGTTTTTTTTTTTCACAGACATCAATGTCCTTTCAGTCAACTCAGTTGAAAACTTTGGAGTCATACCTAAATCTGTTTCTCTCTTCCCCTCTCTCCCTTATTATCCAGGAAGTTGCCAAGTCTTGTCAATTTTACCTCTAAAATATCTCTCACATCCATCCTTTTCTCTCCAGTCGCATGGCTACCACCTTAGTTCAGATTCTCATTATTTTTATCCCGTTCTATTGCAATAGCTTCCTTAATGGCCCCTCTACTTAATGTCTCTCCCCTCTACGATTCATCCATTATTCAAATGTCAAATTGATATTCCTAAAAAGCAGGTCTAGCCATGTCACTCCCCCATTTAAAAATCTTTATTGGCTCTTTACTGCCTCTAGGATAAAACACAAAATCCCCTTTCACTTAACACCCTTCACAGTCTGGATCAAATCTATCCACCAAACATTTATTTAGCACCTAGTATGTGCCAGGAGATGCACTAAATCTTTGGGACACAAAAACTTTTTAAGGAGTTTGCAATGTAATACTTATTTCCCAGGCAAACCAGCTAACTATACCATTTGCACAGTAATCCAGTTGTTCTATCTGTGCCTATGCATAGGATATCCTACAGAGATGCATGCTCTCTCTCTCACCTCTTTCTCTCCCTCTCCCTCCCTCCCTCCCTCCCTCTTTCTCTCTCTCTCTCTCTCTCTCTCTCTCT
>CM053594.1:76661407-76689307 GCA_028646575.1 Pseudocheirus occidentalis
CTCTTTCTCTTTTTCTTTCTCCATCTCTGTCTCTGTCCATCTCTCTTTGTCTCTCTCTCTCCCTCTCTCTCTCTCTCCCCCTCCCTCCCTGTCTCCCCCCCTCTCTTTCTCTCCTCTTCCCTCGAGTATTCCCCTAGAATGCTCTTTTTTATTACCTCTACCTCATAGAATCCTCAGTTTCCTTCAAAATACAGCTTAGATACAACTTCTTAAATAAGGATATTCCTGATTCTTCTAGTTGTGAGTACTTCCCCACCAAGTTACTTTATAATTTGTTTATATTTTCTTTATATTTATATTTCACTAATCTGGGGTATGGATGCCTTCTATACTCAGGAGCTATGATTATCTGAATAAACACATTTGCCTCTAGCAGTCAGGGGTAAGGGTATTCCAAGATGACTAAAATTTCTTAAACGGTCTTTCTACTTATTTCATTATCACTCTACACCCTCATCCCATTCTATGGGAACTGAAGAAAATCTCCTTTCCCATTAGGCTTAGCTCTCCTTCAATTAAAGGGCTCTGCATATTAATACCAATTTTGAATACATGGAAAAAATAAATATCTCAAGAAACAGGCTTACACTTACAAAGCACAATGGCTGCAGGTGGTGGTTGAATATTTTTTTCTGTCTCTTAACCCTCCTCTATAATCATCTTTTTACCAATCAGAAGGGGAACATTTGGACAGGTAAAATGAATCTTCCCTAATTTGGCTTCTAGGAATTGGGGGGCAAAATTAGTTGTGGTTAGGGCCTCTGTTATTGGTGGCTAGGTGGCCCAGTGAATAGACTGCTATTCCTGGAGTCAGGGAGACCTGAGTTCAAATCCAGCCTCAGACACTAGCTGTGTGACCTTGGGCAAGCCACTTAACTCTGTCTGCTTCAGTTTCCTCTTCTGTGAAAATGAGCTGGAGAAGAAAATCGCAAACCACTCCAGTGTCTTTACCAAGAAAATTCCAAATGGGATCATGAAGTGTTGAACAAGATTAAAATGACTAAATAACAGTAAAAAGATCAAACACAATCTTATTCTCAAGGATCTCAGTCTAATAGGGGAGAGAGTGTGAAAACAACTACATACAAACAAAATAATTAACAGAGAGAAGGTTCTAATATTAAGGAGCATCAGGAAAGATTTCCTGTAGAAGGTGAGATTTTATATTGAAATTGAAGAAGTCAGAGAGGTTAGGTGATGGAGATAAAGGTGGGGAAGAAGAGAATTCTAAGCATAGGAGAGAGCCAGTGAACATTCAGAGTCTAGAGATGGAGTCTCTTGTGCGAGTCATAGGAAGACCACTATCACTGGATCACACTGTATATAGCAGGGTGTGGGAAATAAGGTAGAGGGCAACTAGAAAGAGACCAGGGTATAAAGGGTTTTGAAATCCAAACAGATGATCTTATATTTGATCCTGGAGGTAATAATGATTCATTGGAGTTTATTTTTTAAAATGGGTGAAATGATCTGGTTTGTGCTTTAGAAAAGTAAATGTAATGACCAATGAGAAGATAATCTGGAAAGAGGAGAGACTTGAGGCAGAAAGATCAGTCAACAGGTTATTATATTATTCCAGGAGCAAGGTGATAACAACCTGGACCAGAATAGTGGCAACATCTGAGGAGAGAAAGGGAATCAAGAGATGTTGCAAAGCTACAATCAATAGGACTTGGCAACCAGTTGAGTAGAAGGCACAATGAAAAAGCATGAGGAGTCAAGAATGGAAGCTAGTTTGTTAGCCTCAGTGATTAGACGGATGGTGGTGCTCTAGAAAATAATAAGTCTGCTTGCCCATCAAATTACATCTTTCTTTCCCTTTCTGCACGATTATTTTATGCTGTGAGGTCATAGCTCTGCTTGCTTTACCTGTTTTCAATCACAGAGGAAGGGCCCAATGCTTCCATTCCTAGAGAGCTCAGAAGTCACATGGCATACCATAGTGGCAAATAAGTCTTTCTTCTTGTCCATGTTTTCATGTGGCTTCTCTACATCTTGGACCTATGACTTTGTTCCCAGAAGTAAGGTCTACCCAGGGTCAAAAGTTGCCTAAATTTGGGGACATCTGTTGGCATACGCACTCCACTAAGTCTCTAGGTCATCCTCTCTGAAGAAGGGATTGCATATACAACTACATCCATGTTGGGTATCACAAAGAAATGTAACATTCCTAAGGATAGACACTGTTTTGGTTGTGTGTGTGTGTGTGTATGTACCTAATATCTGGCATGGTGCCAGATGTAAAGGAGATACTCAATAAATGATTAAGGAATTAAACTGAATTGGGAAGTCATTGTGAAACTTCTTTTCACTTTGTTCACAGTTCTCCCAAACTATTCCACAAAGCGAGCCCATGACTCATTTGAATCAAGCTCCTGATGATTGCCAAGTCATACTTGGGGATGATCCCCATACAACAAACAAATCTATGTCCATGTTATTATTTTTTCCTCTTAACCACCTGTTTACATCTTTCCTACTCTTCAAGGCAAACTTAACTTAAGTCCCAACAACTCCAAGCTTCCTTTGTTGCCAGCCCCCTTCCTCACTTATATACCTATCCCCTCCTCTGGACTCCAGTGGTTCCAAATAGTGAAACATTTAATCCCATGCTTTCCTAAAGGGATCAGTAATTCTTGCACTTATATACTTTCTCCAAAAGCAGAGTGTAAGTTCCTTGAAGGGAGGGGTGTTTTGTACTTTGTCTTTAACATCTATTTTCCCCAGGGCTATGGAGAGCCTGTGGCGCTTGATATATTCCAGTTGACAAAATAAATTATTCAGGCCACCAGAGCACACTTTCCTTCCACTTATTTTCTTTGTACCAGCAGGATTGAGTTGAATAAATTGCCCATGACTAACAAGTGAGCTGTGACTTTATTTAACTTGTATTTGTGCCTCAAAAAAATCACTGTTGACAAATCCTGCTTTTGCCTTCAACAGCCGAATTACAAGCAAAGCTCAAGAAGAGATTAAAAGGGCCCTCTCCTAACAATCTGGAGTCTCCATGTGTGTGCTTAATGAACCTGGGAAGTGGCATACAATTAAGCCTAATTGTATCCATTAACCAGCTCACTGAAGTTAGATAACCCACCTGTAGGGTTCCATTCCATAAATTTAATACAAGAAGTACTTTCTAAACACCTACTATGTGAAAGATATTTCCAATTAGTCAATAAGCATTTATCAAATACCTATAATGTTCCAAGCACCGTACTAATCATTGTAGATACAAGGAAAGACCAAAGACAGGCCCTGCTCTCAAGGAGCTAATAGTCTAATGGAGGAGCCAATGTCAAATGCAAAAATAACCAGCATGGATATAGACTTTGCAAATATCATCTCAGTTTATCCTCATAACAACCTGGTGTAGGTGCCATAATTAACCCTATTTTCCATTGGGGAAACTGAGGCAAAGTAACTTGCCTGGCGTGAGAGAGCTAGTAAGTGTTCAAGGATGGATTCAACTGCTGGTCTTCTGACTCCAGGTCAATTACCATGCCATCTAGCTGTCTCTTTTTTCCAAGGAGATGTATACAAGATTAATTGTAGATAATCAATTGTAAGAAAGCACTAGAATTAAGGGTGATCAATACAAAGAGAAATTTAAGATAATTCCTTCCTGGAGTTAACTGAAATTAAAGTACCTTATTCAATCTACACATATTTATTAAGTGTGGACAATTTTTTAAATATTTCTACGGATAGGAAAAAAATAGTTCCTACCTTCAAGAACCCTATTTTCTGTCAGCAAATTTTCTGCCGGCATATAGAAGACAAAAATAAAGAAGCTTTTGAGGGATACTTTAGGGATCCTGAAAGAATCATGAAAGGACTCATACAGGATGTAGTGCTGGAACTAAGCTTAGAAGGAAATTTAGGATTGTACAAGGCCAAGATGAGAAGAGACCTTGTTCCATGCCTGGAAGACACCTTGAACAAAGACACAGAGGTGGCAGATGGAATGAGGTGTGAGAGAAATAGTAAGTAGGCCAGTTTGGCTAAATTGAAGATTGTGTGAAGGGTACTGATGGATCTGGGAAACCAGTAAAGGACTTGAATGTCAAAAAGACGTGCTTGTAATTTATCCCAGAACTAACAGGGAACATCTAAAGTTTATTGAATGGACAAGTGACACGGTTAGATCTGTTTTTATCTTATTTTGGCATATCACTTTGGCAGTTATAGAGGATGTGTTGGAGATCAATTAAGAGACCATCAATAATGGTGGGGGCCATAACCAGTTGTCCTATATCTGTATCTATGATCTATATCTATATAGATGTCTATATCTATGATCTATATCTTGCCACCAGATCCAGATGACTCCAGAGGAGAAAGTGAGGCTAGTGACTTTGCACAGCCTTTCCTCACTTCAATACACTCGCAAGTCATGGCAAGACCTTCCTGATGTCATGGTACTCTTTGGGAATGAAGGACAAAGAACAACAATCATAACATTCCAAGTATCGAGAGCCTAAGCTAGGGTGGTGTCTGTGTGAGCAGCCATAAGGAGCCACATGTAAGAGACATTGTAGGGAATGATATGACAGAGCTAACTGAATATGCAGGGTAACTTCAACTTTAGTTGAAGATGATCCCATTATGGTGAATGTGGTTATACCAGAGGAATGTTAATATCCTTGACCAAAAAATGAGTTTAGAGGATGGCTGGACTTGAAAACAGTAGGGAAAGAAAATGAATTTTGTGTTGTACATGTTGATTTTGAGAGTGCTTCTGGATATCCATTTGAAAATGTCAGTTTGGTAGGTCAGAATGCAAAAGAGAGACAGGGCTAAATATATTGACCTTGGAGTCTTCTTCACAGAAATGACAACTGATGTGATGAGAGTCAATGAAATCAAGGAGAGAGTATAGATAAGAAAGTGAAGAGAGTCCAAGACAGGGCCTTGGAGTATATCAGCAGTTGGGTTGGGATACGGATGTGATCTATCAAAATAGACTGAAGAGTAACAAGAATGAAAAGAGGAGAACAAAGAGCTTAGAGAAAATACAGAGGAGAGAGAGTATCCAGTTTGAGAAGGTAGTCTACAAGTGTCAAATTCAGTCAAGAAACCCATCAAGAAAAGTAAAGAAAGAGAAAAGATTGTTAGAGTGGAAATATATGAGATTGTTGGTAACCTCTGTATATAATATAAATCTTCCCTTGTTTTGATTGTGTGATAGGAAAAACTAGAGAACAAAGGGAATAGCGGTTGAACTGTTTTTCCAATACAATCCAAAGGACATTTGTTAGGGGTTTACTATCTGGCAGGCACTGTGCTAAGCACTAGGGAAACGCGTAATTAAATTAAATTAAAGATAGTCCCCGCTTCTGAGAAGCATACAGTCTCAAAGTAGAGACCTCGCACAAAAGGAGGCAAGAAAGCAGTGGGGGAGGGAACAAGGGAAATTCCATGTCTGTAGGGTTCCTGGATCCCAGGTGTGGGGATTCTTTAAGGCACAAATGTTGGTATATGTAGTGTTTGTGTGGTCCATTTAGTAGAAACCTTGGTAAGTGTTCTATGTCATGGAACCATCTACCTTTGCTGGGACTGAACTCTATACACCACCAACTATCTTGAGTTTCCTGACTTCTGCTGGTTATTCTTTTTCTAATTTTTTTCTTGGCCTTTCCTAATTTCCATTTCGTATGACTCATATTAATCTTCTTGTTATTGTTTTTAGTTGGGAATGCTTTACCAAGAGCAAATCGTTGTGTCTGTCTTATAAACATAGGCATTTACTTTCTGAATTGACAACCTTTTCTGAAGAGTCAATAACATTCGTTTTGACATCGGCCATCACCTCACTGTGAATGGAAATAACCCCATTTGTTTAACTAACTGTTCAGTTTCTCAAATTAGGTCTATGGGTACTTCCCCCCACCCATATTAATGGCATCTCAGACTTAGGTCATAATCAACTTAATACACTACCCAGAACTACTTTCAATGCATAAGGGTCACATTTCCCCCTATCCTTTATTCTTATCATCCATCTTCATACTTAGGTGACCATTGATCAGCAATGAGGATTTTTTTCTGGTCTAATATTTAGCGTCTGTGATGTTGGCACAATCATATCTTTTTTGGCCTCGGTTTCCTTTTCTGTTAAATGAAAGGAGCTTATCACAAAGATCCTAGCAAATGATAACACTCCTTGATCTTTATAACTCTAAAGCCCTGCAATATTTTCCATCAACAAAGAAACCTGACAATATCTCCATTACATTGTACTTGTTCTGAGGCAAGAAAGGAGACTCAGTTATTACAGAAAGATTTTGAACCGTGTGGTTTGAAACAAAGAAGGTTTCAGCTTGAGGTTAATTCCCAGAGCTTTCTATTTCTAGTTCATCCTCCCTGACTTAACTGCATTTGGCCCACATGCATTGTTTTCCTATACCAGGCTGGGGAGGGAGTTAATAATAACAAAGATGAAAACCTGATACATCAGCAGCCAATCATGAAGCTGTTGGCAGGGAAAAACTCAACAGGAGAACAAATAAAAATTTAGACAAAGAGTAAAGCTGAACCCTACATTAAATCAGTCTTGTAGGGATGACATACATTGACCAGTTCCCTATCAGGATATCTATTTGCTGTAACAAGAAGACAACGGTACTAAATCTTCCTGGTAGATCAGTTAAATCACAGGATGTTTATTTCCAGCCTAACTGTTCCCTGAACAGATTAAAAGTGTAATTATAATTAGTTTTTCAGTGGATCTATGATTTCATCAATGGGTGCTCTCTAGTGATTCAACTTGGTACCCTTCCATTGTTTCCTATGAGAACATGTTCTCATCCATATTCTCTCCTCCCACAAATCTCCCACTGGAAATCTTCCCAGTGTACTGGAGACTTCCTTACTTTTGCTTGGCACTGTGTCAATGCCAATGGGGCATTCATGATATTTATGAGTTATCCTTCACTCTTATTACATATATTTCCCCTTGTTTTCTGCTTGTCCATTTCCCTGTTACTGATTCTCTTTATATTTTGCTCCTCTAATACAATGATTTGTCACGAGTTGAAACCCACTCAACTACAGTACTATCTTCTTCATTCCCCTTTTCACCATTCCTGACCTTCAATTTCTCAAGCATTAAAATTTCATGATTCCTAGCTATATGGGACCACTAGGGGGATAAAATATCAGGGAGGGAAAAAGGGTCCATTCATGGGATTTCAATGATATAACTACCAATTCATATTAGCAACTCAACTACAACTGTCTTAAACGAGTTCCTTTACTATGAAGAGATTAAATGAGGACCTTAGTAACAGAGCAAGGCTTTTTCAGAGATAGGACCTGAAGTCAATCAAATTTTCTTCAGCTTCCGCTGTCAGTCTTTTCTCTCCTGTGCTAAGATGCCTTTGCCTTGTAAAATGTTTCCAGTAAAAAGATGGGCCTAGTTAACTCTTGGAGTTAGCCATACAAATTTCTTGTAAATATATAATTCTTTTAATGTTCATTGTTATTCTCTGTCCCCTATAAAACTTGGGCTTCACAAAAAAAACCCCTTTGAAATGAGTAGAACAGCTCTTTAATTTTAATTTTACAAATGAGAAAACATGCAATGTTATGTATTAGCATATACTTTCTGCAATATCACAGAGCATACATACTCTTTGATTCCAACATCCCTGTGAAGTAGTTCACCTAAGTATTGTTATTCTTGTTTTTTCACATAGGGAAATGGAGAAAAAGGGAAGTTCTGTGGTCACACAAATTTTAAGTGGCAGAAATGAGAAACAAGTCTAGCTTACTCTGTGTCAGGCATCAGGTTAAGAAATAGAAATAAGTTTGCTGCCTTCACATCCAGTATTCTTTTCTCACAACGTGAGGCGTCTTCTTGTAGTGAAGAGAATACCTAAATGGCATTTGTTGGCATTCCAAAGCTTCTAGTTGTTTAACTTTCAGTAGGCTGTTTCCCTGCTTTGAAATAAAGGGGTTGGAATAGACGATGTCTAAAGCCTATTCTCTATCAAACATATTCCGACATTCTGCTATCATTGTTTTTTTCAGATTCTTTCCCACTTTCATATTTAATGGCTAATCATTCTATATTCTAAAGTTCCTTTAGGCACTAACATTCTATATTCCCTGTCTCAGTATTGTTTGCTCCATTGTTTTAATAATCTGGGTTTTAAGGAGCCTTTGATCTTTCATATTCTATGTTCTCTGTTTTAACATTCTCTTTTCTGTGCATCTTTCTAGCTTTAATATGCCATGGTTAGAGGTATTAGGTACTTTGCTCTTGCCTCTCCGCCCTATAACCTTCCACTCCACCATTTTACATTTAAATTTCTGACATAAAGATTCAAGTCAATGAAGCTACAGAAGATAGATTGGAGTACAAAATATGTTTAAGCTAGGTTAAGAATTTTTTAAATGAAAAGAATACCTGGAGGATGGTAGTTATTATTTAAGAGCTTTAAAATACATATTGCCTGTTTCAAAAATTAATTTATTCTTAATGATTTTTACGTTCCTAAGCAGCCCCGTACAGGGCATTGCACAGTCCCCTTTTTAACCATGAAATTAGGGACAACATAATTTTCTCAATTAAAAGTCTGGGAAAGTTGGCTATGAAAGAAAAGGATATAATTTAATAGCTATAATGTAGCATGTGTAAACCTGAACCAACCAGGATGGATCCTAATAGTTGGTTTAACATGGTCTAGGTGATAAGAGTATTGCATTTGGACTTCAAAGATATAGTTTTGAATCCTACCTTTGCCAGTTACCACTTGTGTGGCCTTGAACAGATAATTTAACCTCCTTGTCTCTTTTGTAAAGTGAAGGTTTGGTCAAGATACCTTCTAAGATCCCTTCCAGCTCAAAATCAATGATCTGATCTGATAATCTTATTTTAAGATGTCAATAAACTATAAAATCAGCTCAAGCCAAAAAGTAGATATTTAATTGAAATAAAAATTGTCTAATTTTTTGGTTTAAAAATCAATTGTATAGTTTGTATAATTTGTATCGATTGTATGAATGTAAAATGAATGACACATGACCAGACAAGTACTATGAATTAGCATTCTTCCAAAAGTTATTTTCCTTGACTCCATGCTCAGGATGAGTCAAAATTGTATTGTGGCAACAAAATAAAGAAAATACTATCATAGTCATCATACTATGCTTTTGGCTTTACAAAATGCTTTACAGGTACTTTCTCTATAGATTTCCCCAATATTCTATTATTATCTTCCTTTTCCAAGTGGGAAAAATATGGTTCAGAGATTTTGTAAAGTATTTTTCCCAGGGAGACAAAGTAGTAATTGTCTAAAGAAGGATTTTAAGCCAGATTTTCTCCTTTCCAAAACTAGTATTCTTTCTATGATTCCAGGCTGTCTTAGGAAGAAGAGTATTCAGAAGAAAGGAGGTAACATTCATTGTGTCTCCTTTTCTTTGATAAGAAATAGTATGTTGGAAATATTTTAGCATTTTGCCTAGCTCTGCATGCAATATTTTAGGATGGACATGGAGAAACTGGAGAACATTCAGTTGATAATCATCACAGAAATTAAGGAAATTTCAAGAGTCATAACAATAATAAAGGACAAAATTGGGAGTCAGAACCAGATTTTCTGGGTTTGAGTCTAGTTTTATTTTCATCCCTATACATCAGATAGCTTAGAATCAGTAAGACTCATCTTCCTGAATTCAGCTCTTGCCTCAAAAGTAGCTGTGTCCCTTGGCAAGTCACTTAACTTTCTCTTAGTTCCTCTTGTGCAAAAAAGAACCGGCGAAGGAAATGGTAAACCATTCGAGTATCTAAGCAAGAAATCAGCCAAATAGGGTCATGAAGACTCAGATGATGCTGAAAAATGACTGAACAATCACCACAAAAATGAAAAGATGTGGATAACTATTGTGGGCTGCCATGGAGGCGGGGGGGCTGATCTAGGTTCCAATCATAACATAAGGCAAAGTTTGGGACAGGAGTGTATATGACATAGTAAAGAGGATCAGGCTGAATGGCGTGAAGGCTTTCTGAAAGGAAACTGTGAGATGTGTATAAACTCTCTTTTTGCATTTAGGCTTGGAAATGGAATTTAGTATAAAACTAAAGATAACTTCTATGAATCAAGCAGTCAATCAAACAACCTGCCTTTATTTAGCCCCTCATTGTGCCAGGTACTGTTCTAAGCGGTAGAGATACAAAAAACAACCACAGAATAACCCCTCCCCTTCAAAGAGCTGAGGTCACCATGGGTTTATGAAAGTTGTGCCAGCAGAATACCGTCTCTGGTATGGTTTACCATGATAGGAAAGTAATACATCCATGCCAAGTAGTGAACTGTGTGCCAACTGTCTGAGAACCAGCTTCAAGAAATTCAGAGAAGCTCCTGACCAAAAGGTTTATCTCTATGTGATGAATTATTTGTATATGGCAATCAAGAATACTGTCAGTTAAGACATGGATAGATTTTTATATATGCCAATGGGAGGGGTACACATAAGAATGAAGTAACAGATGATTAGAATACTAAAGTGAGTTAATGTGAAGTTAAGTTATGCCTTCAATTTTACCTTATAATTAATTATTAAGCAATGGGATTTACTCTCTCTGGGGGTCTGCCACAGAATTTAAGTTCAATTCATGGCTTAGATAACTTCTCAAGTGCTCCAAATTGGTAGGTAATGGAGTTGCCTTCATAAATGTGAAAAAAAAGAATGACTTTAAAATGCCAACATTTCTCCGTAGGTGTTCTCTGTCTTGTCAGTAATTTCCCAGAAGGTAAAATCTTGATGATTGTCTCTGTTATTACACGTTTTCTATCTTGAACTCTGCACCTTTTTTCCTTCATGTTTCCAATTAGATAAAAGGCTAATAAAGTACTTAACATTTCTATCTATAAAAAGAAAATTGGAACCACATTGTGCACTTCTCTGAATGTTTCACATGCCCTTACTTTTATTTGTTTTCTACCACACAGCCTTTCTGTTCAGAAGCATTCCCAGGAAATCTGGCAATGAGAATAATTGTGCATTTCCTACTGTTACCTTGGAACACCTGTGGGAACAGAATCATGGAATTACAATGTGCCAGAGCTTAGAAAGACCTTAGAAAATAGGATGTCAGAGCCTGGGACATGGCAAATTGGAACTTAAAGGAATTTATAACATGGAATACATGGGTATAACGCGAGTAAAATAATAAGAATATTAAAACTGGAAGGAATCTCCAAGTTTATATAATAAAATTTAATACATTCTTATTGAATGATTGAATCTAGCTCAATCTTCACATTTTTAGAAAGGGAAACCAAATAGTTTGTCCTTTGTCATATCTACACTACCCCCATTTCAAGTAATTACTTTTCTCCTCCTGCTCCCTTTAAGACCCCTTTCTCCCATTGCAATTTGACCCAGCAAACAATGACTACAGAGAAATCATTTGATCAATTAATAGATGGTATTTTATCCTTAGGAGGAGCTTTATCTGTTATAGCCCCCTTTTTATATAGGAAAAGAACTAATTCATGTGAGGTTGAGGGAATTAATTTTCTAAGGTCACAAAATGAGTTAATGCAGATTTTAGACTAGAGCCAAGTTCTTTAAAAAAATACACAAAAATTGATATTGTATTTTTTCCAATTAAATGTAAAAACAGTTTTTTGGAGCTGAATTCTAACAAATCCAAGTCCCAAGACATTTTTATCACACAAGACTAAGAATCTGTTCTAGCATAGCATTGTAGGTGGTAGCCCTACATGGTTCCATAGATTGAGAGTGTTAGCAGAATTTTGAATGTAATCCAAACTGAAATGGTCTCTAACCTGGGGATGGCTGAAACCAAAACAGAGCAGACCAGAGGCAGGTATGCCAGGAATCAAGTAGCATTCTATTTGACTTCATACTGAGGAAAACACTTGCAAGTCAAAGTCCTCCTGAATAGGAGGGCTTAACATGTTGGGGTACAGGCAGTGCTCACATACATGCTGGCTTGGTCCTGTGGGAATAGTATTGTCCCAAGTCTTGTGAGTTGTGATGACTCTGTGGGGTGCAGAACTAGACTTTTGTGACAGGAACAGTATACAATACAAGGAATAGGGATTGTGAGCATGGCAGAGATTTTATGGGTGTTGGCTGTCAGGTACCTGGGAAATAGGTGAAATAAACACTTGGTACAATACACTTTGCCAGGGAGTGAAATCATCCATTATGCCAAACTCAGAGCACAGCCTTTTTTCTGGGCCTTAGCTCTGAGAAACAGGATAAGTCTAAAATATTTTGACAAGCACTAAAAGGGAACTTAGAGCTCAACTTAGAGTAACAAGGTGATGGTCAAACCCTACATATAAACACAAGGCAAAAAAGAAAATCTTCATAGCAGGGAGAGTTCTCCTTTTTTTTTCATTTTTGGCTACCCTTCTCCCCAGTCATTTCACTGAGACATATAATTATGATTATTTCTACACACAAAGACAAAATCTTTTAGTCCTGTGACTATCCTACATCTCAGTGCAGTTATTCATCTTAAATTGAAATTGGGTTTTTAAAAGTACATTGGTTTTTTTCCATCATATTTATTTCCAATAATATCTTATGCCACTCCTGCCACAATGAGCATTCTCCTTATTTCAGCAAAATCAAACATTTCTGGTAGTATAAGTAGAGTATCATTCCACAGATATAGTCCACCACACCTCCAATAAAAAGATGAAGATGGATTATCTCTTCTAGTCTCCCAGACCATCATTGTTCATTTTAATTATATAACATTTCATTTCTAATTAGTGTCATTTCCATTTCCATTGTCATACTTATAGGTTGTACTTTCCTGGTTCATCTTACTCTCCTTCACATATCTTTATGTGTTTTATATGTCTTTATGTTTCTCTGAATTCCTTATGATTTTTTGTACCATAATATTTCATTATATCAGTACTATGATTCATTTAGCCATTCCTCAAATGATTTCCCCTTGCCTTGCTTCCAGTTCTTTGCTTTTTGACCTCATCGTTACACAGAAACTGCTCTCTCCAAAGTTACCAATTATAAAGCGACACACAAGCAACTTTCCAGAAGAATGCTACTGTGAACAGCTTTCAAGGTTCTGATTACATAGTATAGTGAACACTCTATTTATTCAATAACAAATCAGAGCAAAACATTCATAGAAAATCAAGGTACAGCATTCACAATGTTGCAACTTATCACAGAAAATCAAAATACAGCATTCATCATGTCACAACTCAACAAGTTATCACTACTATGGCCACATAGTTTTCACCACAGTGGTCACACAGTTTTGAACAAAGTACAATCATTTAGTCAATCAATTTCTTACTAACTCAATCATCCAATTAACTCAATCATTCAATCATCCTTAAGGGTCTTTAAGAGTCACAAAATAGTGACCACAATAGTCAAAATTTTCCACTCATGGGGCACACTAAATTACAAATCAGTCACTATTCAGTCATCATTCACTATTCAATCATCAGAAAACACAGGGCATCCACTCCTCCACCACAAGTAAATCACAATCTTCTCAGTCAGTACACAGTATCCAAGTAAAGTCTTCTTTCAGCTTGACTCGGGGTAGGCTCTCAGATTCCCTGGATCCCATTCCGTAGTCCCAGCTCCTATTTGGATTCATCAAACTGTTACCTGGGTTCAAAGGTGGACAGCTCCCAGTTCCTTGTCCAGCTCTCCATGCTGTTCCTGTTCCACACTGAATCTCACAGCATCCAATCCACCTTAAATCCTTCAGAATCTCTGTTTCCAGGAAGTCAAGGCTCAATAAAGCTACAAACAGGTTCTTTAAAAGTACCAGCATCACAGGTATGCTTTGTCAGTCTTCAGTAGCTCCAGCTGGCCCTTGGAAGTCTTTGGCAGCTCCCAGGAGAAGGTGGTAGCTCCCAGCAGAAACTGCAGCTTGTTCCCAGAATCAAAATCACTTCACCCAGGTTCTCAAAATCAAAATCATTCTCTCCAGCTGGGGCCTTTCTTCTTCAGCCTCCCTGGCAGCAGCTGCTTCTGCCTCCACAAAGCTTATCCCAGGAAGTTCTGACTCTCCATCTCTGGGGCTTTTCCTTATATACAGTATTGCTCCTTCCTTTTCATCCCCTTCCCGGAGTTCATACCTTCTGTTTCTTTAACAGAGGCTTAATTTGAACTAGGTGCTAAGTACCTCTCAGCTTAGCAATACAAAAGGAACTTCAGATTTCATTACTATTACACCAATGATCTCTTAGTTGTCAAATTGGATGGCCTTTTCTAAATCCTCATTCTATTTGACCTCTCTATAGCCTTTGACACTCATGATCACCTTCTCTTTCTTGATAAGCTTCTTTCTAGATTTTTTAGGACACTATTCTCTATTGGTTCTCCTCCTACCTATTTGACTGGTCTCCTTTGTTGGATCTTCATCCATGGCATTCTCTCTAGCTTTAGGTGTCCCTTAGAATTTTGTCTTGAATCTTCTTATATTCTCCCCTTATAATAGTTTACTTGGTGATCTCACTAGAAACCACAAATTTAATTATCACATCCATACTAATGATTCTCAAATCTAACTATCCTCCCTAAACCTCTCTGTTAATCTCCAATCTCAAATCTCCAATTACCTTTCAGATATTTCAAACTGGATATCCAATACGCATTTTAAACTTAATGTGTCAAAAAATAGAAATTTATTGTCTTCCCTTCTCATCCCTCCTCTCCCTCCTCTATTATTGGACAACAACAAACTCCCAGTTCTCAGGCTCACAATCTAGAAGTCATACTTGAGTCTTCACTGTTTCTAACATGCCAGGTTGTAAGGATGTATTCAGGAAAGACTGGTACCTCTGGTGTGAAGGCTGCCAGGTCCTGTTCAGTGCTGCTTTCCACCTTTGGTGTCCACCTGTTCCACCCAACTCTCACCTGGGGCTCCAAGAAGCTGTATCATAAACAGCAGCCACACCCTGGTAAACCATTTTGGTAGATGGGCTAAACCAGGTTGAGGGTAACCAAGGGGTCTCAAACCTATTGGTGAGTTGGGGGGGAGGGAGTCTAAATGTAATGGTAATGGTAATTTTAAGATCTTCCCTGCCCCTTAATAAGCCTAAGGGAATTTGAAGACCTTATCTGCTTTGAAGATAAACCCTGCCCCCTAACAGGTTGAATATAATCACATGGAGTCTGTGGTGGGAGGAGTTTGCTGAAGGGTAGAGCAGAGGCCATAGGAAACTGAGGGTCAGAAGAGCTAGAGGGTGGGAGAGAGAGAGAGGATGAACTTGAGGGAGACGGTTAGACTTGTGAAAAAATGTTGGTTTGTGGGAAGACTACAGGATTCTGTGACTCTCTGTGCTGTTATGTTTTACTGACTTGTTGGCTACTATGATAGAATTGGCTTATTGGTTTTGGGATTCTGTTTTCTGGTGTTTGAATAAATGTTTTGCTTCTGTCTTCTATGTGGAGAGTCTGTTTTGTTGTGTAATCAAATGCTATGCTGGCCTATTTATAATGACCATTGGCACTGTGAAGAGCATTGATGCTACATTACCCCAATCCTGTGAAGACTTTCCCTGGTGCAGTGGCCGAATGAGAGTCATTTATCTCAACAGTCACGAAGGCAACTGAAGCATATGCTGTGGAGCACTTAAAGTTAAGCTAGACACTCAAGATGCTAAGGTAATCCACTGCAATTTGAGCTATCTCTAGTTGTCTTGATTCTGTCCTGCCACTGGACTATAATGATTTTGGAGGAGAGGCTGATGAATATGAACTCTGCCTCACTTAAATCCAATTTATGCATGAATCAAGAGATATCACATATACCATTTTACCATTATACCTATCTCAAAGCCTGTGGCAACAGGCAAATGATAAAGCAGCAGATATGGATACACTGGGAGCTGTAGTCTCAACCCTGCACACAGGTGGTCCAGGCCATAGTGTTATTTCTCATTGAAAGCAGCAGTGAGATTTGACAACCCTCTGTGTGTCTGAGCAGCCTTTTAAGGATGGCACTGCTCACTTGCTGGTGTGAGGAAGGGGCTAGAAAAGGAGCCCTATAAATTGTCTGCTTAGCAGATGCTGGTCTGATTACTGCAGCAGGGGGGTAATCCCACTCTGTAGTGGAAGCACCAAAAAAAAAAATACAGAGGTTTGCAAAGACAATTCTACTCAACATTGGCACATGGAATGTGCACACACTTATAGACAACATAAAATCCAGTAGTCCTAAAAGACAAACAGCTCTCATTGCAAGAGAACTGAGCAGGTATCACATCCAAATAGCAGCCCTGAGTGGAACAAAGATGGCAAATGAAGGCCAGCTTACTGAAGTTGGAACAAGATACATGTTTTTTCTGGAGTGGACACAGCAAAGGGAACTACTGTGAAGCTGGCATAGGTTTTTCAATCAAAACTAATCCAGTCAACAAGCTTGTTTGCCTCCCTAAAGGAGTGAATGACAGGTTCATGACAATGTGATTGCCACTTGCAGGAAAATGTCATGCCACCATCATCAGTGCCTATGTTCCCACCATGATGAGCTCTGATGAGGTAAAAGAAAAAATTTATGAAGACCTGGAGACTCTTATCATCAATGTGCCAAGAGAGGACAGGCTTATAATTCTGGATGACTTTAATGCTAGAGTGGGCTCAGACTACCAAACATGGCAGGGAGTCCTAGGGAGTAATGGAATTGGAAACAGCAACAGCAATGGTCACTTACCACTGAAGACTTGTGCATCTCATGACATCTCTCACCAACACTGTCATCCATTTACTTAAATGCAATAAAACTTCATGGATGCAGCCTTGCAGCAAACATTGGCATTTAATAAGAAATGTGATTATAAGGAGAAGAGACAGGGTGTGAGAGTGATGAATGTAATGTGTGACATGGTGTGCTAAACTGATCTGAGACTTATCCTTTCCAAACTAACTACTCACATTCCACGAGAGAGGAGTCCCCAAGGCAAAATGATTATCAGAAGAATTAATGTCAACACATTAGAGCTCTTCTCTGAGTGGGAACAGTTTGTTGCTAACTTAGAGGGAAATTTGAGCCACCACACATTTGGCAACAGTGGAGCAAAAAATTAGTGGGCAGCTTTCAGAAATTTGGTGTATAGCACTGCATTTGCTCATTTGGGTTAGAACACTCTCAAACACTAAGACTAGTTCGATGAAGATGATGGAGAAATTCAGAAACAGTTAAATGAAAATGAGAAATCCACAAGGTTTACCAGCAGGGTAGTTCAGCCACCTCAAAGATGGCAACATTTAATACCATGAAAAGTAAAGTACAAGCCAAGCTTAGAGAGATGCAGGGTTCTTGGCTCAGTAAGAAGGCAGATAAAATTCAGTTTTTGGCTGATAGTAACAATCCAAAGCACTTTTATGATGTCCTGAAGACTATTTATGGGCCAAATACCTATGGTGCTTCTCAACGATTCAGTCCTGATGGAGCCACATTGATTAGTGATAAGGACATGATCCTGGATATATGGGCTGAACACTTCCATAGAGTTCCCAGCAGACCATTATCAATTAACGTTGAGGCCATTGACTGTTTACCTCAGGTTGAAGCCAATTCCTCCCTAGCTGGGGTTCCAACTGAAGAAGAGATTTTGAATGCCATTAGGTTCTTTTCATGTGACAAAGTACCTGGTACTGATTCTATTCTGTCTGAGATTTACATTGCTTGTACAAAAGTTGACTGAAATTTTCCAGGTCATATGGCAAGAGGAATTTATCCTCTGAGAAATTCAAGAATGCCTCCATTGTCCATCTCTATAAAGGTAAAAGAAATAAATTTTCCTGTTACAATCATGGGTGGAAAGGGGGAGCCTCTCTATTAGTCACTGCTGGCAAGATTCTTGCCAGAGTCCTCCCTAATAGGCTGGTTCTTCCCCTGGAAGATGGTTGTCTACCTGAGAGCCAGTGTGGCTTCAGAAAGGGCTGAGGAACAATTGATATGATGTTTGCTGCCCACTAACTCCAGGAGAAATGCCAAGAGCAGAACAAATATCTGTATACAATGTTTGTAGACCTGACCAAGACCGTTGACAGTGTTAATCATGAGGGCTTAAGGAAAATTATATCAAATTTTAGTTGCCTGGAGAAGTTCATCGGCATTGTACATCAATTTCATGATGGCATGCTTGCCAGGGTTCTAGATAATGGACAATGCTTGCATGCCTTCCCAGTCACCAGTGGAATGAAACAATAGTGTGTGCTCACTTCCATGCTATATAGCATGATGTTTTCAGCCATGTTGCCAAACGCTTTCAATGAGAATGAACACAGCATCAAGGTCAACTGCCACACTGATGGTAAATTCTTCAACTTGAAAAGGCTACAATTCAAGACCAAAGTGGAGAGAGTGATGGTCTGTGATTTTCTGTTTGCAGATGATTGTGCACTCAATACACCTTCTGAAGCTGAGATACTACAAAGTATGGATCAATTCTCTGCTGTTTGTGCTAATTTTAGCCTAATAATCAACACCAAGAAAACACAAATGCTTCATCAGTCAACCCCACACCATCCATATATGTAACCATGGGTTACAGCAAATGGAGAAGTTTGAATGTTGTGGAAAATTTCACTTACCTTTGTAGTGTGCTTTTCACAGATGTACACATTGGTAATGAGGTTTATGCATGTCTTGCCAGAGTTAGCTCTGTTAGGGAGTGTTTTGGAGGCTCTGAAGGAAAGTATGGGAGAGAAGAAGTATTAGACTGATTACTAAACTTAAGGTCTACAGAGCCATCGTGCTGACCTCATTGTTAAATGCCTATCATACCTGGACAGTATGCCAGTGCCATGTCTGGAAACTGAATTGCTTCCATTTGAATTGTCTTAGGAAGATTCTGAAGATCACCTAGCAGGATAAGGTACTGGACACCAAGGTCAGCTCAACTGCCAGGCATTAAAATTCTGCTTCAGAGAGTGCAACTCCAATAGGTTGGCCATGTTTTTGGAATGCAAAATGTATGCTCGCCAAAAAAGACTCACACAGTGCAAGGGTTCATATGGTGGTCAGAAGAAGCTATACAAGGACATTCTCAAGGTTTCTTTAAAGAATTTTGGAACTGATTGTGTGACATGGAAGGCACTTTTTTTTTTGCTTTTTGGAGGGCAGTTGGGGTTAAGTGACTTGCCCAAGGTCACACAGCTAGGAATTTTTTGTGTGTGTGTGTTAAGTGTCTGAGGCCGGATTTGAACTCAGGGACTCCTGACTCCAGGGCCGGTGCTCTATTCACTGTGCCACCTAGCCGCCCTATGGAAGACATTTTCACAGAACTGTTCAGCATGGTGAGCCCACATCAGAGAAGGTATTATGCTCTGTGAACAAAGCAGGATTGAAACAGCCCAAAGGAAATGTGGGATGCACAAATTTAGAGTTTCTATGCCAAATATTCATACAGACTATTTGTGTCCAACCTGTGGTAGAGCATTCCAAGCTCATATTGGTCTGATCAGTCGTAGTTGGACACATTGAAACTTGACTCTAGCATAGTGATGTCATTTTGGTCCTCTTTGAGAAGAAAGGAGAATCACCACCATTTATAACCCCTCAATGTCCAGGCTCCTGCCAAGGCCAATCAATTTCCCCTTTGTAATTTCTCTAGTATATGCTCCCTTTTGTTTCCACTGACACTGCCACCATCTTGGTACAGGCCCCCGTCACTTCCCACTTGGATTATTGTAATAGCCTGATGGTGAATCTACTTGCCTCATGTTTCTCCCAACTCTTACCACCCTCTATATAGCCACTAAAGTGACTTATCTAAAGTTCATGTCAAATCTTGATGCTACTTAATTCAATAAATGGCAGTAGTTCCCTATAGCATATAGGTTCATATACAAAATGCTCTGTTTGGCCTTTAAAGTTTAGCCCTCTCTTGCCTTTTCATTATCCTCACACCTTACTCCTATCTTTTGTTTGTGATTCCTGAACCAGTTGTTGTTCTTATTGCAATATTGTCTACAAAGGATGTGTTCTTTTTGTCTTTTTACATTAGCTTGCAATATTTCTTTGCCCTAGTATATTATCAAGTCTTATACAAATTCTATGTGGTACAGAAAAATATGTATTTTATTTTCCAGAAGACATCATATCTTTTAATTCTAGTTTTTCCAGAAATGTTTCCAATTCCATATTTCCCTTTTGCTCATCTTTTTGTTAGACTTATCCAAAACTTACAGAGGTATATTGAAACCTCCTGTCAATATTGTGTCACTGTCTCTGTCTTCTTGATGCTCAGATGTTTCCTTTATAAATTTGAAAGCTAAAGCATTTGGAGTACAAAAAGTTTTGTTGTGGTGGTTGTTTTGTTTTGTTTTGTTGCTGTTAATAGATTTATATTTTTCTCAATCTGTCCCTAAAATTGTTTTGTGTTTTTTGGTTGTGATTTTTCCCCTTTTGATGTACACTCAGTTTTCCTTTAATTATTTACTTGAATATTTTTTTTAGGTGAACCAGTTACCACTAGCTCTCTTACCCTTTCCCTTGATCCCCTTTTCTCATTTGCTACCTTTTCCCCTTTCAGCTTTTTACTTATTTGTCTCTCTCTTCTGATTTTATATAATTACATATTTCTTCACCCTCTTTTTTCCTCTGTTACTCAAGTAAATCCCCTCTTCTATTCCTCCGCTTTGGCTATTCCTGTTCATTAGCTTCTTAATTTCATTTTATACCCCTTTCCAAAAAATAGTTATTTCACAAAAGGATTTCTTCCACTCTCCTCATTACCCACCTTCTCTTTCTATTCACTCTAGACCTCCATTCTCTGATTCATGACCCCTAGAATAATCTGGTCTCTTTCATTTCTCTGTATTCTGTATATAATCACAGCTTCCAAAGTATCCATTCTAGGCTGTGTTCTCTAGGTGCTTTCTATCATTGCCTTATGTAGCTTACCCCCATGGATTCCCCTTTTTTCATTGTGCCTCACTCTCAGAACAACGCCAATTATTGTCAGAGAAGACACTATTCCCTGATAGGGCTCTCCCCATCTCTTGTTGACCTTTTCTGAAAACATATTTGCCAAGAAATATCCTCCCTATTCCACATTCTCCCACTTCTTCTGGTCCCAGTTATCTCTAGGGTTTTCACCTACCTCCTCCGGGGATAAATTGACTTTCTAGATATCAAGTACCCCAAGTCCCACCTGGTATAAGTATCTAATCTCCCTTCACCCACAGTAGCATATATCAGTGGCACACTCTCCCAACTCCTATGTAAGTCTGCCTTTCTTTCCCTCGAATTTTTTATCTCCTCCCAACCTACTCACCTGTTCCCTTGTAAGAACTTCTTTCTTAATCCACAAAGATCTTTTCCACCTTCATTGCTAGCTTTTGATTTACCCTAAACACAACGCCCACTTCTCTCTGCTCCCTATTCCTCTCCATCCTGTTTCATATGCCTTTTCATGTTGTAATATATTCCCACAAAAGAAGCAATCACTTTTTGGCAAGGTGTCACCAGGTTCTGTGCATAATGTCTCTTCACGGTAGCCTCTTCTACCCCTGTCTCCTTGAGAACCTCTAGAAAGAAGTCTTTTACATTGTTACTCTCATGCTATTGTGGTCTGAATATGTTCATAAAATTTATTCTGCAATTCTATTGCTTGGGATATTCAAGAAACATATAATCTCTTCAGTTCAATTTTTTCTAAATATATTTCAATCTCTTCTGTGTTATTGCATGTTCATCTTTTATTCAGCATGGTTAAATTAAGAACTGTAGAATTGGTCACCCTGGGCTTCATCCTGATCTCCAGTACTCTTTGCAACACATTAGTCTATTCTCTCTTTTTTCTGGTGGATGGAGAATAATATTGTATTTTTCAAATGTCCTTTTTTGTTTTCATAATTGTGTTTCTATTGATGGCATACAATATTTTTTCTTTCTGCATTAAGTTGTTAAATTTAACCACAATGCGTCTCAGAGTTTGTAGTCTTGAATTTGTTTTCCTGGAAGTGATCTGTGAACTCTTTTCAGTGGGATTTCATTTTGTATGTTCAGAAGTTTTGTTCAGTTTTCTTCTAATATTCCTTTCATTAAAATGTTGAGATTTATAGTCCTGTCATGTTTGTTTGTTTGTTTTTTCTTTTCTGAAAGATCTATTATCCTTAGGTTCTTTGTCTGAATCCTTTCTTCATTTCCTTGCATACTGATTTCCTTTTATTATTATTGGTTTTTACTTCTCTTTTTTATAAGATGTCCTTCACTTCTCTATATTTGCATTCTCAATCTGTTATTTTCTCTTTTGCTTGTTTAGCAAGGTCTCTCATTGTAAATTTAAGTTTTCAATTCTGCTTATCATTTTTGCTATGTGAGATATATATTATGCATATTCTTATTATTCTCATTTTTCTTTTAAACAATTCAGGAAGAACATGTTGTACCTCCATGTTATTTTCAAATTCACATGGTCCTCTGTCTCATTAGGTTTTGGATAATTTTCTCTCATTGTGCAGTATTTATTCTTTTTTTTTAAGTTCATGCAGTATTTATTCAAAGAACACTGAACTTGTTTACTAGATCTGAGATTTTATTTCATTCTCTTGCTACTGTTATTCCTGTTGATTTATATGTTTATGTTCAAGATCTTAGAGATTTCTTCTTCCTGAAATCTTTGATACTTTTGGTCTCTACACTCCACACCTATATTTTCCTTATTGCTTACTTCTTGACTCTTTCCCCTCTGTTTTTGGTTTCTCTGGAGGCTAGTTCTGGAGCCTGCTCCCATACTGGGCAATTGGCAGTTTACCATCCTAGGTCTCTCCCTCAACTGACTTTTGGGTGGTGAGAACTAGCTCCTGCTGGATGCTCTATGCTTTTTCTCAGACTTGGTGGTGTGCTACACAGCTTTCCTGTCCTGGTGACCTGTCCCATTAGCCTGTAGACATCGGCAATTCAGAATCTGATTTCCCTGACCATGGAAGTTCAGAGACTCATTTTCCTGGCATTGGCAATTCAAATCTTTGTAGTATTGTTGCTTCTGGGTTTCAGGTTCCTATGGGTTTTTATCCTGAAAATCTGTGACAATTCTGGCTTTTGAGACCTGAGTCAACTTCTGTGGGCTGGAGCTGGGGTCTCTATAGCAGTGGGAGAAGGAAGTAAGCAATGAGGAGAAAGGGTGGGTTTTTAATGTAAGCCTGGGATGAGGCAGGTTAACTGCTAATAACATGGGAAGCTTAGAGTAATTGAGTGTCAATTCCTGGGATTTGATTTTTTTTTTCTTTTTGGAGGGGGGGAGAAGGTTGGGCAATTGGGGCTAAGTGACTTGACCAAGGTCACATGACTAGTAAAGCGTTAACTATCCCAGGCCAGATTTGAACTCAGGTCCTCCTGACTCCAGGGCCAGTGCTCTATTTATTGCACCACCTAGGTGCCCTGATTTGATATTTTTTAAACATTCATTTGGATTCTGAGGGTCATAGACCATGTAAACAGCTGGAGCTACTTCATCTCTGGTGAATAATATCTGTTTTGGAAACGTTTGAGAAGTCATGAAAATCAGAAAAAAATGTACTTTACCATCTTGTTACTCATATGTTATTAAATTAGATGCTAAGTTAAAAACAATGCCAACATTTTAAATATATTTAAACAGCTTTTTCATGAGCAATATATGTTTATGTATACACATTATATATGTGTGTGTTTTCATATATATATATATATATATATATATATATATATATATATATACATCTACATATCACTCCAGTAATTACTCTTCCTCTATTTCTCTAAAGAATGTATTGCTATTACATTTATATAAGTATTAAGGATGTCTTGGTAATTTCCTCACAGATAATTTGGATATCTTTTGAATGGTAATTTTCTTTCAATCATTTCCTGCTGGTTTTTGTTATTGTGACTGAGAAATTCTGATTATTTGTGGGGGGGTGTATTTATTTTGTATCATAACCCTTTACTGAAGTCATTGTCTCCATTTCCTTTGGGGATATCTAAATAAACAGTAATGTATCTGCAAATAGGACCATTTCTTCTCTTTATGTTTAGTTCTTTAATTTTTTTCTCATGTTTTATTGGTGCTGGTAAAATGGCTAGCAATTTAAGGACTTTGAAATAATGGTAGAAAGACCAACATATTTATTCAGCTATCTTTTTAGTGTTTCACAATTGAAGATAATGTTAGCTTTTAGTTTTAGAATTATACTTTTGGCCCTTAAATGCCTATACTTTTCATGGTTTGTAGTAAAAATGAGTTTTAGTTTGCCACTTAGTCATCAAGAATTTCTCAAGACCTTACTATGTTTCAGATATTATGCTAATTGCTGGTGATAAAAAGAAAGGCAAAAACATGGTTTCCCAGAAATTAAGGGTATATTATTCTAATAGAGAAGCTGTTGTTCTCATGCATTTTATCAAATACATTTCACTGAACACAATAATACAACAATATTTTAAATTATTTTTGTTTTTGAGATGATTAAAGATGTCAATTATTTTCCTAATTTGGGCAAAAGAGACATTGTGGCTACAGAAACAGTAAGACCTAAGTTGCAGGTTTACCTATAACATGCACTCGCTGTGTGATCCTGGGCAACTTTTCAAACCTTTCTTTGCTCTAGGCAGCATTGACAGAAGGAATTTCCTTAAAGTTCATAATTTGTAAATGAAATAATGACATATGTATGTACATATATATGTATGTGTATGTATGTATGTATGTATATACACATATGTAAGAGTATATAGGTATACATATATACATATATACATATATGCGTGTGTATATATATGGTCCTCTTTGAAATTTTTATTTAAATTTTTGAAATAATCATTAGGTATAATTATTTATACCTACTTTTTTGCTCTTTTTTATTTTTTAAGACACAAGGTGTAGATAAAACATTGTTTCTGCCCTCATACAGTTTATAGTTTGATAGGCATGAGATATCTCATTTCATTTTAGCAACCTTGAGATCTAGGAAGATCTTCACAGAAGAGTCCAAGAGTCCTATAAATGTTCAAATCAATAGACTTTTACAAAACACATTTTAACTCGTGCCCAAGGAAAGATCCAGGTTTAATGTGAAGCACTTGGAGACAGAACCAAAAATAGAATACCTGAAGTGAAAAAAGAGTTCAAGATAAAGGCTACCACTAAGATTCAGAACACTGAGGAAGTATTCCAGACTGCGAGTGAAGTGGTCCTTAAGGAAGAGGAGAGGGAAAAAAAGAGTCCTGGGAGAAGTCTTTAGACTTGGTATAGTTGGTTTGTTTGTTTGTTTGTTTGTTGTAGTCCTAAATTCTTCACTGGGCCTTTTAGTTTATGGATGGGATGTTAGATCACTCATAGTTATTCTTTGTATCAGCTTGTTTGCCCACAGCAGCTATGACTTTTTGTAATAATAAGTGGGGCAAATCCTAGTTCTTTCCCCAGTTCAGGTGTCACAGATGAGAATATTTGCCAGGGGTCAATAAATAGCTAGTTTGTGTCTTCATAAATGGGCAACAGTTCCCAAAAGGTAAATATAAGCAGAAAAGAGAGCGAATACAAAATAGTGAGACTCCCAATGTATTTATGCAAGAACTAAAAGCAATGGATACGAGAAAGAAACAAAGAGAGGCTCAGTGTCTTTCAGCACTTTATCACCAAGTGTATTAGGGCTGCTTCAAAGATAAGAATCAAATATCACTAATACTGATAAACTCAAATAATCCCAGCGAAATGTATTTTATTTCTTCTCAAAGTGCTCTGTTCTTGAACAATACTTGACTGCTTTTAAGTGTTGATTTCATTTTTTGCATATAGTCAAAAGTCATCAGGTACTAAGTCTGGTGAAAAGGCAAAGCGATCAGTTTAAGGAATAGGATTTGGGCTTCAGATAGAATAAAAGTGATAATAATGAAATTATTATAGAAAACAACAACAGACAGGAGGTCTCTAAAAAGGAGAGTAGCACCCTTTTGGGTATGTGATTTTCATGATTTCTTGTTTTCCTGGTATGAATATAAATTGGAGAGAGATTTTTCCTTATTTAAAATTAATTTGTTTATTTTTTAATATTTTTAAAATTTAAATTAATTTATTTATTTTCTTGTTTACATCACTCATTTTCACAAGATTTTGAGTTACAAATTTTCTCCCCATCTTACCCTTAGCCACCACCCTAAAACAGCGATTCTACTGTAAAGCCCCTCCCCCAATCTGCTCTCTCCTATTCCTCCCCCATCGACCCTCTGACTTTCTGGTAGGGCAGGATGGGTCTCCCTACCCCAGTACCTGTATGTCTTAATTTCCAGTTGCATGTAGTTAATAATAATAATAATTATACACAAACACACACATATATTTAACATTTGATTATAGAACTTTAAATACTAGATTCTTTCCCTTCCTCCCTCATCACCCACCCCCACTGGAAGGACAAGCAGTTCAGTACAGGCTGCACATGCACAATACATGCAGGACGTCTCCACAGTGGACATATTGGGAGAGACTGATTATATGTCCCTCCTTCCTATCCCCTCCCTTGTTCTATTCTCTACCCTGTCCCTGTCCCTTTACAGAAGTATGTACTTCCAGCAATCCTCCCCCCTACCCTGCCATCCCCTCCATCCTCCTGCCTCTGAACCCCATATCCCCTACTCTCCTGTGTGACAAGATATCCAGTTTAGAGTTTATATCATTCTTTCCCTAAGCCATATTCAATGAGAGTAAGGTTGACCATTTCCCTTTTGCCTTCCTGTTCTTCCCCTGCATTGTAACAATTATCCCTAGCCTCTTCTATATGAGATGCTTAACCCTATTCTGTCTCTCCCTGTCTAACCTCATTTAAATTCTCTCCCACCTCAGAATTTATGTACACATAATATACACATACTCAGATATGTGTTCATACACATATATACACCCTCCTACATAGACATATGTATATGTATGTGTGTATATACACACACATATATTTATATATATACATATACACATATACATACATATATACATACACATATATACACACATACATATATACATATTCATGTATACATATATACATATAGATGTGTGTGTGTATTTGTATTCCCTTCACTTGTCCTCTTGGTGAGAAAAGTTTTGTAAGTTACAATGATCACTTTTCCATGATGGCAGGTAAATAGTTCAACTTGGATAAGTTCCTTATGATTTCTTTCCCATGTTTACCTTCTCATGCTTCTTGTGTTTGAATGTCAAATTTTCTGTTCATTCTGTTTTTTTTTTCAGCAAGAATGTTTGAAAGTCCTCTACCTCACTGAATGACCATATTTTCCCCTGGAACATTATACTCAATTTTGCTGGGTCAGTGATTCTTGGTTTTAATCCTAGCTCCCTTGATCTCTGGAATATTATATTCCAGCCCCTTCAGTTCCTCAGTGTAGAAGCCGCTAGATCCTGGGTCATCCTAATTGTGTTTCCACAGTATTCAAATTGCTTCCTCTTGGCAGTCTGTAATATTTTCTCCTTTGTCTGGGGACTCCAGAACCTAGCTAGAACATTCCTAGGAGTTTTCCTTTGGGTATCTTTTTCAAGAGGTGACTAAGTGAATTCTTTCATGTTCTATTTTGCCCTCTGGTTCTAAAATATCATGCCAATATTCCTTGAGAATTTCTTGAAGGATACTTTCTAAGTTCTCTTTTTGATCATGGCTTTCAGGTAGTCCAATAATTTTTAAATTGTCTCTCCTGGATCTATTTTCCAGGTCAGAGCTTTTTTCAAGGAGATATTTCACATTGCCTTCTTTTTTTTCATTTGTTTGCATCTGTTTAATACTATCTTGTTTTCTCATAAAGTTATTTGCTTCCATTTACTCCTCTCTTATTCTTAAGGAATTATTCTCCTCAATGAGCTATTAAGATTCTTTTTCCATCTGGCAAATTTGACTTTTTAAGGCATTCTTTTCCTCATTGGC
>CM053594.1:76689807-76709517 GCA_028646575.1 Pseudocheirus occidentalis
ACATTATACTCAATTTTGCTGGGTAGTTGATTCTTGGTTTTAATCCCAGCTCCCTTGATCTTTGAAATATCATATTGCAGGCCCTTTCATCCCTCAGTGTAGAAGCTGCCAGATCCTGGATTATCCTAATTGTGTTTCCACAGTATTCAAATTTTTTTCTCTTGGCAGCCTGTAATATTTTCTCCTTTAACTGGGGCTTCTGGAACCTGGCAATAACATTTCTAAGAGTTTTCTTTTGGGGACCTTTTCAAGAGGTGATCAGTGAATTCTTTCAAGCTCTATTTTTCCCTCTGAATCTAAAACATCAGGGCAATTTTTCCTGGAGAATTTCTTGAAGGATGCTTTCTAAGTTCTTTTTTTGATCATTTGTTTCAGGTAAGCCAATAATTTTCAAATTGTCTCTCCTGGATCTATTTTCCAGGTCAGTGGTTTTTTCAAGAAGATATTTCACATCACCTTCTATATTTTTCATTTGTTTGTAACTGTTTAATAGTATCTTGGTTTCTCATAAAGTCATTAGCTTCTACTTGCTCCACTCTAATTCTGAAGGAATTATTTTCTCCAGAATGCTTTTGAGATTCTTTTTCAAAATGGCAAATTCAACTTTTTAAGGCATTCTTCTCCTCATTGGCTTTTGGGGCCTCTTTTGCCATTTGAGTTAGTCTATTTTTAAAGTATTATTTCCTTCAGTCAGGTTGTTAACTCTCTTTTCATGATTTTCTTGCATCATTCTCTTTTCTCTTCCCAAATTTTCCTCCACTTCTCTTATTTGTTTTTCAAAGTCCTTTTTCAGTTGATCTATAGTTTGTAGACAATCTTTGAGTGTCTTGGAAGCATTTGGTGTGGGAGTTCTGACTGTGTTGTCTTCTTCCCATTCCATGCTTTGATTGTTTTTGTCCACAAAAAAAAGGATTCAAGAGCTTTATTGCTGTTCTTATTTTGCTTCCTTTTCCTCATGTTGGCCACTCAATTAATTGGTTGATTTTTTTTAGGTCTGTGGAGCTTTGTTTCCAGGTTGGAAAGCTCTGTCCCAAATCGCTGGACTTTTCACAGCTGCCAGAGCTATTAGGGGGGTGTCTCAGCCCCCACCAGACTTGGCTTGCTGAAAGCACACCCCAGGAGCACCACCCAAGACCACGATCTGGATCCAGGCCTCTCAACACAAGAGCCCTTGGCCATGTTCAATGGTCTCAGCCCCCCTGCTATTGGCAGACCAGGAGCTCTGAAACAGCCCAGTGGAGGCAGTTGCTGGTGGTAGGAGATCCTACTATTTCCCTGCTGCTTCCTTGTCCTGGGGGCAGATCGGCCTAATTGCTTTTCTTCCCCAAAATTTAGCTTGAAAGCTTCACTTTTCACTGACCTTCCTCTAATCCTTAGTTTTCCTGGCTTGATAGATGTAGAGATTGCTCCAGGTGCTATAGATCTTCTCTTAGGTAGACTGATGCTGCGGCTCAGCTCCTCCCGATTACATTGGGGCCTGGCCACAGTTTCAGTTTCAGACTGTGCTGGCCTCTGCTCCCAGCCTACCGCAATGAGCCCTTCCTGCCAAGCTCAGAGATGTGTTTTCTATATTTTTGTGAGTTTGGGAGCCCTAAAATTTTTTTAGAGTCGTATTTTATGGGTATTTAGGGTGGCTGTGTGGGAGCTTGGAAACTTTGCTGCTTCTACTCCACCATCTTGGCTCCAACTCCCCTAATTCTTTCTATGCCACAAATATGGTACCAATACCTTACAAAAAATGTATCAGGTACTGTTGTAGAATGTTCACAAAAATGAAGATGTGTGTACCATAGGAGGTTCCCTGGGGAATCCAATGTCCTTAGTTGTTGAAGAGAACACAGAATCAGAACTCAGATGGCCAAACTTTTAACATGGATAGTTTTTTGCATGTGTTCTACTACATCTCTTCATGGATGGAGATGTATCTCCAAGCTCAACATTGTTAACAAAGTAGAATACAATATCCTGCACAAATTTAGTATTTCATCTTTCACCTCCATATATTTATTTTTACAACATATTGTCTTTTTTGAGAATTTCCCAGAGTATTGTTCCTCTTCTCTTTTGCAAAGAAATTTTTATGTAACACAATATTTTTAAAAGTAAGAAGGCAAAAAAAATTGAAAAAATATGTAACTGAAATTAAAATGCCTGATATATGTACAATGTAAAATACTAACGGATTTTCAGACAACACAATGCATGTTTTATAATTTTGTAGGATTAATTTTTGAGTTGTGTTTTTTTAAAGGTAAAAGAGACCATTTTCAGCCTCATTTATTACCTAGCCTTAATCATTTAATGGGTGTTGTTTCACTCAAACTGAGACCCGTTAAATACCTTAGCTTAAAAAGACCAAGGTCTCCCACTGCATCCAGGACCATTCCCAGTTATCCTGATCTATATTTTGCCACTGGGCCCAGATGATTCTGGAGGAGAAAATGAGACAGGTAACTTTGTACAGCCCTCTCTCAATTAAATTCAATTCAGTTGCATGTCATGGCATCACCTCTCTGTTGGCATAGTACTCTTTGAGAACAAGGACAAACAACAACAAAAATTTCCACCCCCAAGACCCATATGTACAAAAATATTTGTTGCAGCTCCCTTTGTGGTGTTGGGGGTGGGGTTGGAGGTTGGAGGGATACCCGTCAATTGGAGAGTGGCTGAACAGGTTGTAGTGTGTGAGAGTGATGGAATGCTATTGAGCTGTAGGAAATGAGAAGAATATGGACTTCATATTTGCCTGGAGAGGCTTATACATACTGATGCTAAGTGAGAGAAGTTTGTATACAATGATAGACACAATGTGTGTGTGACAACCAGCTTTGATAAACTGGACTATTCCCAGCAACACAGGGTTATAGGGCAACTCTAAAAGACAGGCTGGAAGGAGATATCTACATTCAGAGAAAGATCTAGAAAGAACAGAGTTTAATGGATTCTGAAGCAACCTACAGGCTCTCTTTCTTTTCCATGTTTGGTTTTGTTTCCTCTTTCCCACTGTTGATTCCATCAGTTACAACCCTTCTATACGACCAGACTAATGTCCAATGTGAAAATATTATTTGCAGATCCTATACTTGATTGCAAGGTTCCATGGGGGGGGGGGGTTTGGAGAAAATTTGTAACTCAAGGGATTGTGGAACTGAATCTTGTAAACTAAAAGTAAATAAATCAATTTAAAAAAAAGAATTGCCACTCCTTACAACTGTGTGTGTGTGTTGAGATGAATGAAAACCTGAGAAACAAAGTTTCTGGGTAATTCATAATCAACTTATTAGATTCATGGTCAGTGGTTCCTCTTGGCATCCAAATCCAAAGCAGACCCAGAAATACCTTAAAGAAATTCCCCTGATAAATGAAGGCAAGTCTGATTGAAGGACATTTGATGAGGAAGTAGGCTAAAAATATTCAGATCTTCTTGCTAAGGACTTGGTTTGAGCATGAGACTCAGCAACTTCAATCATATGGGCAAGGGAAGCCATCTCCATCTGGACCTTTCTAGATAGTTTTCTTCTTCATGTATTGAGTTGACCCAAACACTACTGGAAGGGACCAAGGACAGGAGGTTACTCCTACAAGAAAAGGCTCTTCCAAATTGATTCATTCTGTTTATACTCTAAACAGAAATTAGGTCTCCCAGTAGTGTCCCATAAGGAGCATATGACTTGAGGGCTAGGAGCAAATCTCATCACTCAACCATGCTTTTCAAAGGCTGATTGACCTTTTCAGGAGATGCAATTTAGCAGAAATAAGAGGGGAAAGGGCAGATCAAAAATTAATAATTAGTCATTAATAGAATAGTATAATATTAATTTCTCGAAATATGCACACACATGTACATGCATATATATACTTATGTGTGAATACATATGTGAATAAACTCATTTACATATGTATATACATTTGTACACAGTATCAACTTTCTCAGTCAAGCGTTTGTATCCAAGATATATAAACAACATGTTTGTCTTAATAGTTTATATATCTTGCATATCAAATTCTTATCAGAGAAATTTGATACATTTTTCTTCACATTTTACGGATTCCATTCTTATTCTAGATACAGTATTTTGTTTGTGCACAAGCTTTTCATTTTCATATAATCATAGTTATTTCTTTTATCTTCTTTGTCTCTATGCCTTACTCGGTTAAGACTGTATCTCGTACCCATAGCTGGAAAAGGTGTATGATCTGCTTCTCTTAATTTCTCAAAATAGCATAATATTTAATATTCAAGTTGTATATCCATTGGGAATATACTATGTAATATGGTGTATGATGTTGGAGTAATTCTAAATCCTACAAGACAGCTTTCAAGTTTTCTACCAATTTTTATCAAAGAGAAAGTATCCTAATAAGTAATTAATGTTTAACACTTTACAGAACACTAAATTATTGTGTTCTCTTGCCTCTGATTCTCCCTTTTCCAGTGTATAGATATTGACATAGATAATTCAATATATAGATAGTCTGATAATATATTTTAATATATATAAATGTATTATATATGTGCGTATACATATTTGCATATATATCTTCTCATACAGAGAGAGACAGAGAGAGGAGAGACAGAGACAGAGAGAGACAGAGACAGAGACAGAGAGACAGAGAGAGAGAGAGAGAGACAGAGAGAGAGACAGACAGAGAATTTAATATAGTTTTAGGTCTGGAAGTGCTATTCCCCCTTCATCCTTTTATCTTCTCATTATTCTCCTGGGTATTCTAGATCTTTTATTTTTTGAAATAAATTTTGTTACTATTTCGTTGTATTCTATACAGTAACCATTTGATCATTTAATTGGAATAGCATTAAAACTGCAAATTATCATTCATAGTGTTGTGGTTTTTATTTTATGGCAAGAGCCTTATTGATGAATATTACTCTAGTCATTTGAGTTGTTTCTATTATTACTGTTTAAAACATCCATAAGAATCACTTCATATTTAAATATTTATAAACATTGTGTGTACTATGGTAGAAAGATCAGCAGATCTTTTGTGCATTTTATATGTATTTAGAGTGGAATTTCCCTATTGCCTCTCAAGTATTTTTCATTTTTTTCATAGAAAATACAGTTGAATTTTGATGTTTTATTTTGCAGTTTGCAAAGTTGAACCTATTCATTCTCTCTGCATCCTTGTTGATTTCATAGGGTTTTAAAGCAAACCATTAGAGCATCATCAAATTGGGGCACTTATCTACACTTTACCTATATTTTTACCTCCTCCTTACCTAATATCTTACTCCTTTGTTATTGCTGTCACCTCTATTTCAAGAAGTATATCAAATAATATTAGGGAGAGTGTGCAACCTTGCTTTCTTCCTGTATTTATTGGGAAAGGTTCTAATATATCGCTATTGTATACAATGTGTGCTTCTGGTTTTAACTAGATAAAATTTTCTCTATACGTATGCTTTATACAGTTTTAGCATAAATAATATTTTGGCATGTTTTGTTTTTAATAAGATTAATTGTGTTGATTGTTTTCATAATATTAAATGTCCTTACATGCTTAGAATAATCTGTTTTTATCATGATGAATGATTTCTTGGTCTTTATTCTCCTGTGTTTTACTATTCTCTGGTTTTGGCATTAGAACTATATTTGCCTCACAAAATTAAGCTGTTAGAGAAGTTTCATTCTCTACTTTTGAGAATAAATTGTGTAGAATGGCTGATAATTGCTCTTTATAAGTTTAGTGGAATTCTCCTATGAGTCTGTCTGGACCAGGATAACACTAATGGAATATTCATGGCACCCATGGCAGTTATGAATGTGGTGATGTAGTTGTACAAATTATAACAGGCTCTGCACATGGAGGACAGAACCAAAGCATTTATTCAAATAACAGAAAGCCAAATCCCAAAACCAGAAAGTCAAATTCATTATAGTAACCACAAATTTGGTATATATAACCAACATAGCAAACATCAACATTCCCAGGCCTTCCCAAACTTTCCCTCTATCAGGCCTTCAAAACAAAACAGACTCCCTTAAGTAAGAATGCCCCTTTCTCACTCATGCTGCTCAGCCTCCACGCTGCTTGCTCCTAGCAGTTCCGGCTTTCTCTCAGCTTCTGCTTAGCGTTTTATCTGGTCATCAACTCCTCCCTGTTATTTCCCACCTCTTATATTCTTCCTGTTCCTGTCTTCAGTAAGTCACTTCCACTGTGTGTTTCACAAGTTCTGCTTCTTAATAAAGACTTGACATAATCATGGGCAAGGCTCAACTGAAACAAGGTGCTAAGTACTTGTTTCCTTGCCACTACAAGGGGCAGGGAAGATCTTCAAATCCCCATTACTATTACAACCAGAAGTTGTTTGTAGGTTTACCTCTCCATGCTTTAGTAGTTAATTTACAGATAATTCTATTGCTTCTCTGAGACTGGATTACTTAATAGCATTATCTGATTTTCTGTTAGTTTGGGTATTTCATATTTCTATAAGATTTAAATGTTTTTTAAAACTTCTGTTACCATATAAATGTGAATAATGGGTTCTAATCATCGTTTTTGTTTCATCTGGTTTTGTTGTGATGTGACCTTTTGTTATGTTATTGATTTTATTTTGGGTCCTCTATGTATTAATCAGGTTGAATAGTGGATAATTATTAATTTTATTAGTCTTTCAAAGAGTCAACTTTTCTTTTTATTAATCAGTTTTATGAATTTTGTTTGTTTCCAGGTTTTATATTTTTCTCCTAATTTTTGATATCCTCTATTTTATGTTTTTTTAGGTTTGTTTACTTGTTGTCTTTCTAATTTTTAAAAAGTTTATTCATCCGCTCTTTTTCTATTTTGTTCATGTATGTTTGTAAAGACAGGATTTTCCCCTTGAAGACTGCTCTAGGTCCATACAGAAGTTTTGGTATGTTGTTTTTGCATTATAATTTTCTTTCATGTAATTATTTCTATGATTTCTTTGTTGTCCCAATCACTTTTTAGGATTTCATTTTTAAGTCCACCTTTCGATCAGTCTTTTCTTTGTGATCGCTGATTCATTTACTATACTAATCGTATTATGGTCTGTAAAGTATGTATTTACTACTTCTGAATTTTAACATTTCTTTTCAATAGTTCTGTACCGTAATGCATAGTGTATTTTATTTTGGTAAAAGTTCCATGTGGTGCTGATAAATGTGCATTCTTTTGTAATCATATTTAGAAAATTCCATAGACTCTAGTTTCTCCAGTAATATATTCAATTCCATGTTTTCTCTTTTGTTTATCTTTCTGTCAGGCTTATCTAAAAACTGAGAGAGGGGCATTAAAGTCTCCTCTTACTATTTTATATCTGTCTTTGTATTCTTAGAGTTCAGTTAATGAATTTAGATGCTAAGGAATTTGGTAGACATAACTTTATTATTCATATTAGCATGCTTTCTCTGTTCTTTTCTGCACAAAGAATTTTCCTTCTTCATCTTTTTTAATATTTGCTTTTGATTCATCAGGTATCATTATTATAATTCCTCATTTTTAATTTATTTTATCCATAGTAATTTTTCTCATTACCTCAATTTTATTCTATACATGTCATTATTTTTAAATGTATTTCTTACAAACAACAAATTGTAGAGTTTAGTTTTCTTATCCAATCTGCCAATCAATTTCATTTTATTGGATTGCTTAATCCATCCATATTTAAAGTTATGATGTACATTTAAATTTTCTTCTTTTTGTCTATTTTTTATTTCAAATTGTGGTCTTTCTCCTCTTTGGCTATAAACAGTACTATCTTTCTTCAGTTACTTTAGTGTAAACTTTATTTTTAAGATGGCCCTATTTGCAATGTCTCTTTTCCCTTACCTCCACTCCAGCCCATTTGTTATTCCTTTCCCTTTATTAGTACATTTTTTTTCTTTCCTACTTTCATCTGGTTATATAATTCTTCCTCACTTCTTCCCTCTCAGCCAAGCACATTCTTCTTTTCTCTCCTCCTCTTCAACTAGTTCCATTCATCGCATTTAAAATTTTATTTCTGGCACCCTTTGCAGAGTCAACTTTTTTTCAGTCTAGCCACCCTTTCTATCTGCTCTAGACTCTCATTCTTTGACTCATGACTGCCCCCACACCCTATACTTGTCTAGTCCCTCTCTATTCTTTATATTCCACATAGAACCAAAACATCTACAGTATACATTGCAGACTCTCTTCTAAGCAGTTTCTGCCACTGGCTTGTAAAACTTGCCCCCTGGAGTTCTTTTCCATTGTGCCTTATTCCCTGAGAAATGTCTTTTGCAGGTGATAGAGAGGCCACTGACTCATATCAGGACACCCCCATGTCCCCAATTATCATCCTGCTGCTGATCTATATACCTCTATCCTCAGTCATCTTCCTTCCTCATTTACCTCAAAATTTATCTCTTGTGTAGGTGAATTCCTGCTCTTTTTGGAGCCTTCAAGAGCTCCATTCCTCTCCCCTCCCGATAGAGGACAAGTTGTCTTTACAAGCACCAAATTCCCACAGACACCACTTGCACTGAGTGTCAAGATTCCCATCTCTCTTCATCCATTAGAGCATTCATCAGTGGAACCTCCTTCCATCACTTTTATCTTCCTTCAATCCCTTTCTTACTGGTCTTTCACTGTCACATTTTTGGTGTTACTATCTTAGGTTGCTGCATTTGCTCACTCCTGAATTTCTGTTGTCTGTGGTGTTAAAAAGGCATATAATTTCAAGGGTTTTTTCTCTTTCCAAGAGTGTTTCAAACACATATTTATTATTAAATATCCATATACTTTTATTTTTGGTTGTTTAGATTTGCTAATTAGTTTGCCACCTTGTGAGTATCTTGAGCTCCATTGCTTTTCACAACACATGCTTCCATTCCCTGCATTTTCTAGTACACAGAGTAGTCATTTGGTATTGGTATTTCCTTTCTTTAGTATTTGAAGATCATTTTTCAAGTATCTTGCAGATTTTTCCCCCTCAATGGAATTGTTAAGTTTAGTGACTACTGTCTTGGAGTTTGCATATTATTTTTTGTTTATTTTTTTGTTACTTTTCTTCTAGATTGTGCTTCAGTTCTCTAAAATGGCATTCCTAACCAGTTATTCTCACTTTAGTTTTGTTAATAAGACTTGCCACCACAAATTCAAGTTGTTGTTTTGTTTTGTTTTGTTTTATCTACTAATTATTTCTGATGTGCGGGACATAAATTCTGCTCTCAGAATTACAATTTTTTTTAACCACTCAGGAACATTATGTTGTGGCTCCATCTTCTCCTCAAAACCCACAGACTCCTTTGCCATATCTAGTGTTGAATCATTTGATTTTAAATTTTATTCATTGACAGTTTACTTTATTTACTAAATCTGAAGCCATATTTCACTCTACAGTTACATTTCCAATTTTTAAAATCTGTTTTATGTTCATGGTATTTGATTTTTCTTATTCCTGCAAACTTTGGTAATTTCAGTCTTTTTTCCCCTCTTATATTCCCTTACTGCTAATTTTTTGGACTCCTTCCCTTGTAGAGATGAATTTCTTGGGAGCTAAATCTTAAAATGTTTCAGCTTTCTCACATGCAGAGCAATTCATGGTTCACCAGTATAGGTCTCTGAGAAGACAAAACTAATCAGGGCTAGATGCTGAAGTATTACCCTAAGATTTAGGGAATTGCAGACACACACATACACACACAGTTCTTTCCCTTTCCCACTGTTCCTCAGTGTAAAGCCAAGCACATGCAGCTTTCCAGAGGATGGCTGCTGTGAACAGCATTCAAGTTTCTGATTACACAGTATAGTCAACACTCTATTTATTTGATAACAAATGAGAGCAAAAAATTCACATAAAATCAAAATACAGCATTCACAACAGCTTATAAATAAAATGGCCACACAGGTTTTTTTTTACCACAGTGGTCACATTGTTTTGAACAAAGTACATTCATTTAGTCTCTCAATAATTTAGTAATTCAATCATTCAATCACCCCTACTTAAGGGACACAAAATTAAAAAATCAAAGTATTCCACCCCTTGATATTACATTCATTTAGTCAACCACAGAGTCCTTAATTCAATCACCAAGTAAAATCAAAAATAAATTACAATTCCATCAGTTACTACTCAATAGAAAACAATACAATTCAGCAGACAGGGCTTCCAGATGTCTGACCATAACATCCATACATAGTTACCAGAGAGGGAAGTACCAACATCTGGGTATTCAAAGCCACGGGGCTCAATGGCTTCCCAGAATCTCATCTGGCCAAATTACACAACTCTTCCCAAAGTAAGTCCCAAAGCAAAACGTCACATCAAGGTCAGTCACTATTCACTATTCACAGAGAGGTCTTTTCATCTTGGCACAAAATAGGCTTTCAGATTCCCTGAATTTCCTTCCATGGTCCCAGCTCCTACATAGATTAACCAAACTGTCACCTGTGTTCAAAGGCAAATAGCTCCCAGTTCCTTGTCCAGCACTCCATGCAATTCCTGTACCACGCTGAAGCTCACAGTGTCCAGTCTACCTTAAATCCTTCACGGTCTCTGTTCCTGGGAAATCAAAGCTTAATAAAGCCACAAACAGGTTCATGCAAAGTATCAGAATCACAGACAGGCTTCCTAAGTCTTCAGCAGCTCCACCTGGCCCTTGGAAGTCTTCAGCAGCTCCCAGGAGAAGCTGGGAGCTCCCTAGCAGAAGCTCCATCTGGTTCCCAAAATCAAAATCACTTTACCCGGTTCCCAATATCAAAATCATTCTTTCCAGCCTGGGCCTTTCCTCTTCAGCCTCCCCAACAGCAGCTGCTTCTGCCTCCATGAAGCTTATCCCAAGAAGTTATGACTTTCCCAGCTAGTGTTTTTCCTTATATACAGTATTGCTCTTCCCTATTCAGCCCCTTCCTGTTATGTCAGCAACAGGAGTTCATACCTTCTGTTTCTTTAACAGAGGATTAATTTGAAACTAGGTACTAAGTACCTCTCAGCTTAGCAATACAAAAGGAACTTCAGATTTCGTTACTGTTACACTCAGTTTTCTGACTCAGCAGTACAGACAATGTCATATTAGTATTATTGCAGCCTGGGGAAATTTCTGTGGTTTGAATTTTGAATCTCCAAGGTTATGAATAAAGTGTGTCTGTGTGTATGTCTGTGTGTGTGTGTGTGTCTGTGTCTGTGTCTGTGTTGAGGGTGAGATGAGGGTGGAGATAGTAGTGTCAGGGTGCAAGGTTGGGATTCATTTCAAGCCCAGAAAAAGAATATTTTGCTTCTTTCCCTTTGTCCCTCTGCTCTTTTTTTGAGGGATATTTTGCATCACAGAATGCTGGCTATTAAGATCATAGGAAATGTCTTCGGTTTTGAGCCTGAATCTCTGCAGCACTGAAAAGAGGGAAAGGACAGCAGGGTATAGGGTTGTATTTTACTGCAAGCCCATGGATAAAGTGAACCAGTGCAGCCTTTCCGTTAGTATTGTTTTGGGTAATGTGGGAGGGAGAACTAAATAAGCCTGTTAGATATTAATTGATGGGTTGTTTCACAATCATTTGGGTTTCTAGTGTAAACAGGAGTTCTTAAACTTTCTCCACTCATGACCCCTTCAGCACTTCTTTAACTGTGGATTGTGACCCCATATGGAAATAGCTGAAATTGCTTTATCTTTGGTATACAACATCTTTGGAATAGGTTTGAGAGATTGTGAGAAACCAAGAAAATGACTTATCCTTTATCATTTAGTCACATGACCCAGAAACATAGCAATATTCTTCTAATTTGACTCCTAGCTTCCAAGATCTCACCTCTCAAATTAATCCTTCACTTAGATGGCAAAACAATATTTTCAAATTAGATTTTATGTTTATTTTTAGTTTACATCCTTCATTTCCACAAGATTTTGAGTTACAAATTTTCTCCCCAACTTTCCCCTACCCAACACCCCAAAACAGCGATCCCACTATATACGTCCCCAATCTGATCTCTCCTATATCCTCCCCCATCCCTGCTCCCAATTTCTGGTAGGGCAAGATGGATCTCCACCCCAGTGCCTGTATATTTTATTTCCAAGTTGCATGTAAAAGAATAATAATAATTTATTTTTAAACATTTGATTTTACAACTTTGAATTCCATATTCTTTCCCTTTCTCCCTCATCACCCACCCTTACTGGAAAGATAAGCAATTCAATATAGGTAGTGCATGTGTAGCTACACAAAATATTTCCATTGTGGATATATTGTGAAAGACTGACTATATTTACCTCCATCCCATCTTGCCCCATACTTGTTCTGTTTTCTACTTTGACTCTATCCCTTTTCAAACGTGTGTGTTTCAGGGGTTGGAGCCAAGATCGTGGCATAGAAGCAGGAACACTCAGTGAGCTCCCCCCATAACCACTTCAAATACCTATAAAATATGACTCTAAACAAATTTTAGAGCTACTGAAGACACAAAGTTCAGAGAGAAACAAATCTCCCAATAAAGTCAGCCCAGAAGGCAGACAGAAAGGGTCCATCACAGCATGCTGGGAGCCAAGCCAAGCCCCATGTGAGCCTGCAGTTTTAGCTCCAGGGCAGCTCCCACCAGCAGCACTAGAGAGAACTTCAGGAGAGTGGATCACTAGCAGCTGTGGTGGTGTCCAGAAATACCAACCCATAGATGCCAAAAACTAAGTAAAAGGTCCATTGAACTCTGTTGGAACCAACATGGACTAGTAGTATGGTCTGGTCTCTGCCCCCAGAGTGAGAATTGGTGCAGGTGCTGCAGTCTATGACCCATGGCTGTGCAGCTGCCTCCACCTGGCTGCTTCAGGACTCCTGGCCTACAGATTGTAGAGGAACCAAGCAACCATTCAGAGGTTAATCACTCTTGCTTTAATCTGCCTAGATCTGGATGGCAGTCTTGGATGGTGGTCCAGAGGTATGTGACCAGTGAGCCAGGGCATGTCCTGACAAGAGAGGGCACCCAACTAATAGCTCTAGCAGCTGTGAAAACTCCAGAAATTTGGGACAAAGCCCTCCTCTATGGAAGCAGAATTCTACTGTGGCACAGAGCTCAAAAGTCAAGCTTTGAGTGGCAACATGAGCAAGCAAAGGAAGCAAAGCAAGAAGAACAATCAAACATTAGATTCCTTTTGAGGGGACAAAAAGGATCAAAGCATGGAAAGGGAGAAAGACAACACAGAACTCCTGGACCAAAAGCTTCCCAGAAAAATATGAACTGCTTACAGGTCATGGAGGAGCTCAAGAAGGACTTTGAAAACCAAGTAAGAGAAGTGGAGGAAGAGAAATGAGAATCATGCAAGTAAATCAAGAAAAGTGAGTCAATAGCCTGACTGAAGAAAATGACACTTTAAAAATAAACTAACTCAAATTGGAAAAGATGCCCAAAAAGCCAATGAGAAGAATGCCTTAAAAAGCTGAATTTGCCAGATGGAAAATGAATTTCAAAAATTCACTGAAGAGAATAACTCCTTCAAAATTTGATTGGAACAAGTGGAATCTAATGACTTTATGAGAAATCAATATACTAAAAAGAAAACAGATCCAAAGAAATGAAAGAATAGAAGGCAATGTGAAATATGTCATTTGAAAAATCACTGATCTGGAAAATGGATCCAGGAAAGATAATTTTAAAATTATTAGGCTACCTGAAAGCCATAATCATAAAAAGAACCTAGAAAGTAGAGGCTGCTAGATTTTGTGTTATCCTGATTGTGTTTCCACAATATTCAAATTGTTTCTTCTTGGCTGCTTGTAATATTTTCTCCTTGATCTGAGAACTCTGGAACCTGGTTGTAATATTCCTAGGAGTTTTCTTTTTGGGAATTTTTTCAAGAGGTGATTGGTAAATTCTTTCAACTTCTATTTTGCCTTCTGGTTCTAAAATATCAGGGCAATTTTCCTTGAGAATTTCTTGAAGGATAATTTATAGGTTCTTTTGTTATCATGGCTTTCAGGTAGTCCAATAATTCATAATAATTCAAGAAATTCATATTTTTCTTGGTAGCTTTTCATGCAGGAGTTTTGACTTTGATGTCTTCTTCTGATTCCATGTTTTGATCCTTTTGGTCCCCCCAAAAGGATTCTATGGTCTGACTTTGCTTCCTCTGCTTGCTCACTTTGTACTTAGTTACTTAACATTAAATATCTTTGCCATGGTAGAACTCTGCTTCCAGAGTGGACAGAGCTTTGCCCCAAATTGCTGGGGTTTTTGCAGCTACCAGAGCTATTAGGAGGGTGCCCTCACTACAGCCACCACAACCTCTGGCACAGTGGCCAAACACCCCAGCACCACCACCCAAGACCATGATCCAGATCCAAGCAGGTTAAAGCAAGAGTGTTTACCCTCTGTATGGTTGCTCCATTCCCCTATAATCTGCAGGCCAGGAGTTCTGAAGGAAGCCACATGGCAGCAGGTGTGTCCACTGCGCCTCTGCAACTTCTTACCCCAGGGACAAGTGTCAAAATGCACTCTTCTGTCACCCTGTTCCAAGAGAGTTCTTGATTGATCTTTTACTTGCTCTTTGATGTTTATTAGTTAAGATGTCTGGAAGTCACCACAACTGCTGGTGATTCACTCTCCTGAAGTCTACTCTGACCCATCTGTGCCACCCCAGGGCAGATGCAGCTCACACCTGGACTTCACGTGGGTCTAGCCTGGTGCAATGGACAGTTCCTGTCAGTGTGCCACTCTACCTTCAGCTGGAGATTTGTTTCTCTGTCACTTTGTGGGTTCTGTAGCTCTAAAATTTGTTTGGAGTCATTTTTACAGGTATTAGAAGTGATTGGAGCCACATAGTAAGCTCTCAATGAATTTTTATTATTGACTAAGTGACCCTCTTTCCTTGGAATTGTCATCAATAGGCTATGAACAGGCATAAATGTTAATATAACTACCACCTCATGCATGAAACAAAGGTATGGCTGAAGGATCCACTACATTTTTTTCCTTGCAAATAATGGAATATATTATAGATGGAGGCTGGGACTAGGGACTAGGAATATTTGGTAGTGATGTTATTGACATATTTGTCAATTCCATGGTGACTATTCCATTGATAAACTACTGCTTTCCTGAGGAACAATGAAATGTCTGTTCTTCATATCCGTTACTGTAGAAGTTTTCATGGTAGGGAATGATAGGACCATTATTTCCATAAGGGCAGAAAGAAGTACAAACTAACAGCATAGATCAGTCATCATTGATTTCCAACACCAATAGTCATTAAAGAGCTAGTCATCATAAATCAAAATGAGCTGGACATTTCTAACAGGGAAATCCAAGGAAAGATTTATTGTAAATGATATTTTACTTGGTATTGTCAGAAATCATATAAATGTTTTATGATGGTCCAACTAAAGGAGAAAATCATAATTCTCTCATGAAGTCATTGACCATATTTCTGATATCCCCAAAAGCAATAATTGTAAAATCAAGTCAAAATAACATTCCGCCTTTGCAAAATTTAAATGTAGCTTACCTCCAGCATCCCTTCCATTATATTCCATTTTGTCAATCTTAACATGGAATTTTATATTATTTTTTTGTTGGAAAGGACCTTAGAATACTAAATTTTAGAAAATAAAGAATTTCATTTTGCAATTGGGAGGGATGCAAATACATAAAACATTGGGCTATAGTACACAGAATATTATAGTTGGAAGTGATCTCAGAATGTAGAATATCAGAATATGGATGTGGACCATTAGATTTGAAATATAGAATGATAAACTATGAAACATATTATGAAAAGGATTTAAGCACACAGAATTTTAGAATTTAGAATGTAGAATGTTGTAACTAGAAGGGACTTTAGAAAATGAAATATTATCATCAGACTGGACGAGCTAGTCTACCCATTTCTGAACTTTTTCTATCTACTTTTGTAAAGAGTAATCCTAATTTTATTCCTGTGTAGAAAACACTCCTAAACTATTTCTTTGTGAATAAGAAGGATTGAGGACCACAAGGTATATAAAAGAAGATAATGAACATCATCACCTTTAAATTCATATCAGTATAAACTTGGGTCTAAACAGTATTAGTTACTTCAAGTGTGGAAGTTCCCTCCACCAGTGGAGATCACCACCAATGTATGGCTTAGTACATAAACGCTAGAGAGATATATGAGGAATATAGGCATAAAATGATTTACCCAGAATCAGTCAGCTAATACATATCATAAGGGGGGGTCTGAACTCAGATCTTCATAATTCCAAATGCAGTTTCTATATACTGTTTGATCTGATGTTGTGGGTAGAAATATTAGGTGAGAGATGATGATTTTTCTACCAAGAGGCAGCTTCTATGATGACAATGATCATGATGATAGCTAACATCTAACTAAATAAGACTTTTTAACTTTAAAAATAGTATTTCACTCATTCTTCACAACAACTCAGAGAGTCAGATACTATTATCCCCATTTTACAAATGAAGAAACTGAGGCAAACAAAGGTTTAATGATTTGAGGATGCAGCTAAAAAGCATCCAAGATCAGATCTAAACTCAAGTCTTCCTGAGTCCAAGTCCAGCTCTCTATCCACTGTGCCACCCTTTTTGGAAACAATAAGTTTAAGCATTTGTCCTTGTAGTATGGCTTCTGATAATAAAAGAAAAAAAATGAATCACTTAGTCTACACAAACACACACACATATACATACACATATACATTTACATACACGCATACACTTGTAATGTATGTGTGTGTATACTAACCCCTCATAATGAGATATATCTCATTAAATAGATATATATTAAATCACATGTATATGTGTACATGGTAAAATCCTGAATGTGTATATTTCCATGTGCATGTATACATATCTGCATATGTATGTATCTGCATTACATATATTGTGTTATATACATAATTTTATTTATGTGTGTGTGTGTGCGTATGCATCCACATATGTGCTGAAACCAGAAACTATGATGGCTGTATTCTTTAATTTTGTCACTTGGAAGATAAGGGTGCTTTCTGCTAATATTCTTCTTCCTGTGTTTTACCTGTTTTTCTCTGTGATACCTAGCTTGGTAAACAGATGTGGACTGTTTTCCTCCTTCACCAACATTTTCAGATCAAATCCCTCTTGATCAAATTCACAAGACTCTACATAAACACATTTAATGACTCTCATTAGGTTCATTTTATTCCTAGCCAAGAATCCATCATTTTCATATTTTAAGCTGGGGTTAAGAAATCCAAGCCCCATTCTTAGATACTGTCTTTTAAACTAACCATTCACTTCCTACATATAGATTTCTCTTTTGAAGCCCAAATATTCAGCTAGTGTCAATGATGAAATCATTACATAAGACCATGCCAGCTTTATTTCTTTTGTCCATGCCCTATGATGAATGTTTTCAAAGTCCTAACAACTTTGATTTTCTGTGTATATATATTATTTTCCTTAGTAGAAAGTAAACTCCTTGAGTGCAAGATATTTTTGCTTTTATATCATCAGTCCAAGCCTCAGGCCAATATATAGTACTATTAATACTTACCTATTACATTGAAATTTGTTTTCTTATCAGACAATTCTTACATGTCTCCATGGATCCCTTTATTATTTCTGATGACCCACAAAACAGAAAGTTATTCTTCTGATTGCTTTACATTCTCTTTGGGTAGAGAGACCAATGTAAGTTCTATATTTGTTGTTCAGTCATTTTTCAGTCTTGTCTACTTCTTCATGACCCCATTTGAGGTTTATTTGGCAAAGACACTGTAGTAGTTTGCTATTTCTTTCTTCAGCTTATTTTACAGATGAGTAAAGTGAAGAAAACAGGGTTAAGTGATTTGCCAAGGGCATCACACAGCTAGTAAGTATCTGAGGTCAGATTCGAACTTAAGCTTCCTGACTCCAGGACCAGCATTCTATCTATTGTACCACCCAGCTGCCCATTTTATTTACTCAGAGCTATTGATCAGTACTGTCAGGTCACCCAAAAGATACCGAGCTAATAGAGAGATGATGACACCAATCATGCTTTCCATATTCTATGTGGAAAGAGTTGTGGGAAAACATAGAGGGTATCAGACAATGTGTGTGGCAGGTGCTGGTCTGCCCTTCACATATATTAAGTGCCCACTCTGCTACACACTGGAATAAGCACTAGGAACACAAAGAAAAGTAAAAAAAAACATCTACTACATAAACTAATCTATGATCATGTGCTAATTGACTATAAAAGTCTGAAGATTTTTTCCTTTGTTGACGATCATATATCTGGGGAAGAAATGATTGTTATCTTATTTCTTTATTATTCAACAAATATCAGTCCTTTTGACCAAAACTAAAGTGTCACAGACTGACTTTTCCCCTAATTTCCTAATCAGCAATGCCTTTTTGTAATATGAATCAACATTGTACTCTGTTGCTATTTCTGTGATTCAGTAATCAGGATTATTATGTATCAATTTTTGCATACAGCTCACATACTTATATTAAATTGTAATCTCCATGAGGACAGGAAACTTTGTCTTGTGGAAACTTTTTTCTCCTCCAGCACTTATACTTTGTACAAAGTAAATGCTTAATAAATGCTTATTGAATGGAAAGATATAAAGTGGCAACCTCTCTCTTTCTTATCCCTTCTTAGTTTTATCAGTACATCAATAAGATTTATTGTGCACTTACCATGCACAAAGCAGTGTACTAAGTTATGGTGATACAAACAAAACAAAACATTGCCCCTGCTTATGTTTGTATTCCCTATATGTAAAACAGTGCCTGGCACTCAGTAAGACCTTAAGAAATGGTTATTGATTTATAGACTGACCAGTAGGTCACACTCAAATTGCAAATAACAATGTGAAAAGGCAGTTCTACAGTATCAAAGGCTGAAAGAGGTGTAGAAGAATGAGGATGGAGTAAAAGGTCATTGGATTTGAAAATTAAGAGGTTGCTGGTAACTTCAAAGGAAGCAATTTTGGTAAAATGATGAGGTCAATAGCCACATTGCAGTGATAAGAGAAGATATTAAGGCATCAAAAGTTGAAGTCTTTCTCATAGACTTTAGTCAACAAAGGGAGGAGTGATATAGGATGATAGCTATCTGAGATGATAGGAACAGCTGCAGGTTTCTTTGTTTTGAGGATAAAGGAGATTTATAGGAATGGAATCAAGGATGCATGTAGAAGGGGGTGGAGCCAAGATGGCGGCATAGAAGCAGCAAAGTTTCACAGCTCCCACACAGCCACCCTAAATACCCATAAAATATGACTCTAAACAAATTTTAGGGCTCCCAAACTCACAAAAATACAGAAAACACATCTCTTGTTGAAGGCAGCTTGGCCGGAGGGGCTCATCGCAGCAGGCTGGGAGCTGAGGCCAGCCCAGACCAAAACCAAAACCACATCCAATCCCCAGGGTGGTCAGGAGGAGCCAAGCCACAGCATCAGTCTACCAGACAGCAGATCTGCAGTACCTGGAGCAATCTCCACATTTATCCAGCCAGGAAAAATAAGGCTTAAAGACAGGTCAGTGGAATTCAAGCTTTCAAGCTAAATTTGGGGGAGGAAGAGCAGTTTGGCCAAACTGCCCCAGGGTAAAGAAGCAGCAGGAAGCAGCAGGATCTGCTACAACCAGCAACTGCCTCCACTGGGCTGCTTCAGAGCTCCTGGCCTGCCAGTCGCAGAGGGGCTGAGACAACTGATCAGGGCCAAGGTTTCTGAGAGGTAGGATGACAGAGGGGAGGGCAGGGTCTGGGGGAGGGTTGCTGGAAGCACACACTTCAGTAAAGGGACAGAGACAGG
>CM053594.1:76709617-76722940 GCA_028646575.1 Pseudocheirus occidentalis
GGTGACAAGGGAGGAACCAAAAGAATCTAGAATTGAAAGCTCGGCAATACATTCAACTAGGAGTTCACATATACAGGGGCTGGGGTAGGGAGACCTTCCCTGCCCTAATAGAAAGTTAGAGGGGTGTTGGAAGAGGTCACAAAAGAGAGCAGATTGGGGGAGGGGCTTTACAGTGGGATCACTGTTTGGGTTTGGAGGTAGGGCAAAGACGGGGAGAAAATTTGTAACTCACAAATCTCATGGAAATGAATGATGTAAACAAGAAAACAAATAAAAATTTATATTAAAATTTAAAAAATAAATAAAGAAAAGCAAGACATAAAAAAGGATGCATGTAGAAGGGTTTGTCTCGGTAAAGAGAAGTACTATCTCTTCATGATTGGCAGGAATGAAGGAAGAAATTGTCAGAGGAAGGTATCTGAGTGGTGTGAGATGAGAAGCAAGGGAGAAGAGGGGGTTCTTATAAATATCCTCAGTTTTCTAAATATAGTGTGAATTGACATTCTCAGCTGAGAAGATGAGGGAGAGAAAGAGACTTTCTTAAGAGACTCAAGGAGAAATGAAAAGGTTTGATACAATTCCTCTCTGGGCTCCAGTTCTAACTCTCTGAACTTCATTTCCTCAACTTTCCCACTCCCCTCCACTTGCCACCATAGTTTTCTATTTGGTGTGGGAGTTCTGACTGTGTTGTCTTCCTCCCATTCCATAATGGAATTTCACTATGCACCCAAGGTGCCTTCTTCTGAAAGGTCCATTTTTTTGTAGAAGCTCTGTTTTAATGAAAATGCTCAAGCCAGGGGGGTGGAGCCAAGATGGTGGTGTAGAAGCAGCAAAGTTCCTCGGCTCCTACACAGCCACCCTAAATACCCATAAATATGACTCTAAACAAATTCTAGGGCTCCCAAACTCATAAAAATACAGAAAAAACATGTCTCGCTGAAGGCAGCTTGGCAGGAAGGATTCAACGTGGCAGTCCAGGAGCCAAGGCCAACCCAGCCCAAAACTGAAATCACAGCTAGGCCCCAGGGCCGAGGCTCCCAAGCCGCAGCATGAGTCTACCCTGGGGAGCAGATCTAGAGCACTTGGAGCGATCTCCACATTCATCAAGTCAGGAATATTAAGGATTAGAGAAAGGTCAGTGAAAGTGAAGCTTTCAAGCTAATTTGGGGGAAGGAAAAGCAGTTAGGCCAATCTGCCCCCAAGGGCAACGAAGCAGTGGAGGAAGGGCAGGATCTGCTGGAACGGGCAACTGCTCCCACTGGGCTGCTTCAGAGCTCCTGGCCTGCCAATAGCAGGGGGGCTGAGACCATTGATCAGGGCCAAATGCTCTTACACTGAGCGGCCTGGATCCAGATTGTGGTCTTGGGTGGTGGTCCTGTGGTGCACTTTCAGTAAGCCAAAGCTGGTGGGGCCTGAAGCACCCCTCTAATAGCTCCAGCAGCTGTGAAAACCCCAGCTATTTGGGACAGAGCTTTCCCCCCTGGAAGCAGGGTTCCATAAAGCCAAAAAAACCCCAACCAATTAATTGACTAGCCAACATGAGGAAAAGGAAGCAAAATAAGAACAGCAATAAAATTCTAGTATCCTTTTTTGTGGACAAAAAGGATCAAAGTATGGAATGGGAGGAAGACAACACAGTCAGAACTCCCACACCAAATGCTTCCAAGACACTTGAAGAATGTCTGCAAGCTATAGATCAACTGAAAAAGGACTTTGAAAAACAAATAAGAGACGTGGATGAAAAATTGGGAAGAGAAAAGGGAATGATGTGAGAAAATCATGAAAAGAAAATCAACAACCTGACTGAAGAAAACAACACTTTACAAAATAGATTAACTCAAATGGCAAAAGAGACCCAGAAAGCCAATGAGGAGAAGAATGCCTTAAAAAGTCAAATTTGCCAGATGGAAAAAGAATCTCAAAAGCATTCTGAACAGAATAATTCCTTCAGAATTAGAGTGGAGCAAGTAGAAGCTAATGACTTTACGAGAAACCAAGATACTATTAAACTGTTACAGAGAAATGAAAAAATAGAAAGCAATGTGAAATATCTCCTTGAAAAAACTACTGACCTAGAAAATAGATCCAGGAGAGACAATTTGAAAATTGTTGGTTTACCTGAAACCCATGACCAAAAAAAGAACTTGGAAAGCATTCTTCAAGAAAGCCTCAAAGAAAATTGCCCTGATGTTTTAGAATCAAAGGGCAAAATAGAACTTGAAAGAATTCACTCATCACCTCTTCAAAAAGATCCCCAAAAGAAAACTCCTAGAAATGGCATTGCCAGGTTCCAGAATACTCAGTAAAAGGAGAAAATATTACAGGCTGCCAAGAGAAAACCATTTGAATACTGTGGAAGCTCTATCAGGATAACCCAGGATCTGGCAGCTTCTACACTGAGGGATCGAAGGGCCTGGAATACGATATTTTGAAGATGAAGGGAGCTGGGATTAAAACCAAGAATCATCTGCCCAGCAAAATTGAGCATATTATTCCAGAGGAAAGTATGGTCATTCAATCAGATGGAGTTCTTTCAAGTATTCTTGCTGAAAAAACCAGAACTGAACAGGAAATCTGACAATCAAACACAAGAAGCAATGAGAAGGCAAACATGAGGAAGAAATCATAAGGAACTTATTAAAATTGAACTATTTATATGCCAATATGGAAAAACGATAATAGTAACTTATGAAACTTTTCTTAGTATGAGGATAGGTGAAGGGAATACAAATGTGTATATATGTATGTATGTATGTATACATATATGTATAGTTACACATATGTGTATATAGGAGGCTATATATACATATGAATACATAACTGAACATGTGTGTATATAGAGGGCATAGGATCAATTGAATATGAAGGGATGATACTTTAAAAGGCAAAATTCTGAGGTGGGAGAGAACTAGAATGAGAGGAGACAGGGAGAGACAAAATGGGGTTAATTATCCCATATAGAAGAGGCAAGGGATAACTGTTACAACTTTATTTTCAATTACTCTCGTTGAATTTGGCTTAGGGAAGGAATGGCATAAACTATAAACTGAGCATCATGCCACGCAGGAGAGTAGGGGGCAAGGGGATGAGAGGTGGAACGACGGAAGGGAGAGCAGGGTCTGGGCAAGGGATGCTGGAAGCACACACTTCAGTAAAGGGACAGGGACAGGGTAGACAACAGAACAAGTGGGGCAGGATAGGAAGGAGGGGCATATGATCACTGTCGCAATATGTCCACTATGAAGATGTCCAGTGTAATTACACATGCACAGCCTGTATTGAATTGCTTGTCCTTCCAGTGGGGCTGGGTGACAAGGGAGGAACTGAAAGAATCTAGAATTTAAATCTCAGCAATATATGCAACTAGGAATTAAGATATACAGGGGCTTTGGTATGGAGACCTTCCCTGGCCTACCAGAAAGTTAGAGAGCAGATTGAGGGAGGGGCTACACAATGGGATTGCTCTTTTGGTGTTGGGGTAGGGGAAAGATGGGGAGAAATTTTGTAATTAAAAAATCTCATGGAAATAAATGATGTAAACAAGAAAACAAATTTAAAAATTTATAAAAATGCCAAAAAAAAGAAAGAAAATGCTCAAGCCAGTCCTATTCACTGCTTCATTACTCCCAAGCCGTCTAAGAAATTTTAGTGATTTTTTTTTGAGAAAAATGCATATAATTTACAATGCTTTAGTCAATCTTTGCTAAATGAAGTTTTGTACCCTTAAGAAGAATAATATATATAAAGAAGAATAATATATATTAAGAAGAATAATATAATAAAATTCAGTAAATGTGGAAAGCCAATAAATCTCTGCATCAAGGAAAGGGGGTATGGGTCTAGGCCTCCCCCAAAACACTAAAGTCCTGTGGGGTATGTGAAGCAACCCCACAAAGGAATCATTCAAATGCATTGTTTCTCAACCATTATTGTTAAAGTCACTGGGAAGTTTTGTTTTGTTCTTTTTCTCCTGAGTGAAAGTTGCAATTTGAAAGGACAAGTTTTCCTGGTGGGAAACAAAGGAAAATGAATTTTTCTTTAGTTGTTTCTTAGGTCCCAATGCCGTTTGCGCTCTAGCTCAAAAACATAGAGAAACTTTGAGAATTTTGGAATTAGCTCTATGATTTTCATACTAATAAAATGAAAATTAAAGTCATTTGAGGCTCCTAAAACAGCACTACCTGTCTAGTCCATTAATGACTAAAATATAATGTCAACCATTTCTGTTTAGAAGACTCTTGGAGTCTTAACTCTGCTTTATTTCTTGATTTAGAATTTTTTTATTGCTGCTCCTAGACAGGCTTTCCATAATATTTGCTTGCGTTCATGAAACTGGTGAACAGCAGAAGGTAGACGATAATATAAAGCATACATTGCATATATCATGCTGTGTAGACATTGCACTAGATAGTAAGCCTTCAGTTCTACAACCAATTAGTTGTGATATGACCTGGGATAGTTCATTTTTCCTTTCTAAACCTTCACCACATAACTTGGAAACGACAAAATTGGACAACTTGCTCTTAAGGGTCACTATGGGCTATAATACAGTGTAACTTCTCTAATCTCTACATTATCAAAGGCATAGTATTTCTTATTTATAAAAAAGGGAGAAATACTATATTGTCCAGAAAAGTCCATCTGTTCAGAAGACCTAGCTTTAGGTCCCACCTCTTCAACTTGTTATACATAATTGGGCCAACTGCTTCTTTTCTCTCCACCTCAGTTTACTGAACTGTGAAGAATGGGGTTTGTACAAAATAATACTTGAGGTGTATTTGTTTACTATTCTTTTTACTTATTTGAGTTTCTATCATTTTATTATCAGTTTGTGTTAGAATTAGGATTTGTTTAATCTTCATTAGTAAGAGTCAAATAAAACCAATAGTAAATAATTTCTACATTACAGTAAATATCTTCTTATACAGGCCCCACAAAACAAAAATTTTAGTCTTTGATGTTTGTTTGTTTTTATGGTTTCCACCTGTGGAAAAAAATGTTTTCAATACATACTTTTTGAGTGATATTGGCCATGATTCCTGCTAGCAGATCATCCATGTCACTGCAATAAAACCCTGTGTAAGAAACAAAGTATCATCATCATCTTCAAAGTAATTTAGTTATAATACCTCATGTAAGATCAGGTCAGGAACAGATAAATGCCTGTGGTCTAATGAAGCACAGCCTGATGGTAAGAACAAACTTTAACATATAAGTGTTCCAGTGTCTAATTTATGTGGTAATTTCTTCTACCAACACAATTCATAGTCTCACTTTGACTTACTGCACAGTCTTCACACCTAGCTAAGTCTAAAGTTGCCTCCACCTAAGACCTTAGTCTGACAAGTTATCCCAAACTCAACTGGAGTTGTCCTCAGAAACTAAATTTTCCTTTTGACTCAGCAATACCAACTTCTAGGTCTGTATCCCAAAAAGATCATAAAAATGGGAAAAGGACGCATATGTACAAAAATATTTAAACCTGTTCTTTTTGTGGTGGCCAAACACTGGAAATCAAGGGGATGCCCATCAATTGGGGAATGGATAAACAAGTTGTGGTATATGAATGTAATGGGATACCATTGTGCTATATGAAATAATGAGCAAGTGGACTTCAGAATAGCCTGGAAAGATTTCTCTGAACTGATTCTGAATGAAGGAAGCAGAACCAGGAGAATACTGTGCACAGTAACAGCCACATCATGCATCGAATAACTTTCATAGACTTGGCTCTTCTCAGTAACGTAAGGATCTAAGATAATTCCAGAAGACTCATGATGTAAACTGTTATCAACATCCAGAGAAAGAACTATGGAGTCTGAATGCAGATCAAAGCATACTATTTGCTCTCTCTTTTCTATTTTGCTTTGCTTTTTCTTTGTCATAGTTCCTCTCATTCATTCTAATTCTTCTATACAGCATGACTAATATGAAAATATGTTTAATAAGAATATGTATATAGAGTCTATATCAGATTGCATCCTGTTTTGGGGGGAGGGGAAGGAGGTGGAGAAAATTTAAAACTTATGGAAATGAATGTTGAAAACTAAAAATAAATGAATTAACATAAAAAAGAAACTAAATTTTCCAATAGGACTCTGTAGTTCTAAATTCCATTGGCAGAGCCCTTGAGAACAATAGATTACTATGCACCAAGAAAAGGCATGGAAGGGATTCTAATACGGACATCAAGAAAACATAAAGGCATAAAAATATTACTATCTGATAGCTAGTGAAGATGTGTTTGGTTCATAAGGCATGGATGCTAAAACTAATAAATCTGAAGACTCCTCTTCATCCCCACCTCTTTGATGGCATGGAAAAGTTCCCTAGGTTATTGCCTTTCATTGAACATTCCTTTCTTATACAATTTAAAAAAATCCTTTTACCTCAATGGTACAGATTACTCTCACTGGCTTATGATAGGGTAGTCTCCTATTAGTGCTATGTCAGCTACTTGTCCAATAGTCTATATTAGTCTGGCCCCTGAAATATTCTGTGCCTTCAATTAAAGTGCAAATGCCATTGAATTCCCATTCAATGGCAATTGCACTTTAATTCAAAGCCGCTTCCAGTGTGCTACCCTTGGACTAGGTCACCAGGACAATGGAGGCCACACAGTGAGATTGCTTCCTTGTGTATTTATTCTCTTCTTCCTCTCGGGGAGTACAATGTTTTGCTAACTGTCATTCTTCGATGCTGCTGCTCTTTATCGAAACTACTCTCCCCCCTCCAACAACGCACACCCAACACAGTTGACTTCTTGTTTCCAGTGTGGAGTCCCCTTAAAACAGACACTCCATTGGAAGGAGTCAGAAGGTCACAACATGGATTAAGCATCATAACACAGATAAATACTAGCTAAGTATACTCATTCTCTGTGACAAAGGTCTTGATCTATTTGATTGGTAGACTGGAGATATGAAAGTTGTAAACAAAGGGACTATGCTTAGAAGCTTATAAACCTGTAGTCATACCTAGTGGACAGTCTTCCAGCAAAACATAAGGAGACAGAAAAGGATAACCCTATGTGGTGTTTATCACCCTCACCTTCCACATCACCTTTTCTGAGCCTCACTAAAACCATTCTTTCATGAATAATTATTCCACCTTGCAAAAATAGAATAATGACTGTGGTCTCCAGAAGGAAATACGTAACAGTAGCAAACTTGGTTGCTCCCTATAATTTATTTATGAGGAGTGATCATAGAAAGACAAACAATAAATAATATTCTGGAATAAGTATCCCTGTTTCTTCCCACCATCACATTTATATTGCACTATTTCTATGATTTATTAATTATAGCTGTATTGCCTTTGGAAATTATAGGGCTTGAGATAAGTTGTATGTTGAGTAAATACCCTTCATTCTAGTCTTTCTCCCTTACCATATGGTAGGTTACTTGAGGGAAGGAATCGTTTAATAAGTGCCACATGAATAGATTATGCCCAGTACTTTCATTATGAAGGAAGTCACGCTGGAATGAAATGTTTGAAATGAGATCCTATGGAATATCAAACAGAAGATATTCTAAATCCTCCCAAGTAGAAATAGAAATAATTTACAGTTAAGTGCACTTAGCTTTTATTAGTTTATTAATATGTTCCTCCAGTATTTAGCAAATATTGGTTAATTTGAAAAAGAATACATAAAATATAACTTAACGTACTAGAAATTAAAACTTATATACATGAGCAAACACAAGCAAGAGAATGATACGGACAAGGCAGGTGTGGAAATATTTTAGACAGTATTTATTCTTCAGGAAGCAGCAGGTGACAGAACTGATACAGTACCTGGCCTGGAGTACAGAAGATATGTTTCTGAATTCAAATCCAGCATCAGACATTAAATAGCTATGTGACCTTGGGCAAGTCATTTAACTCTGTTGTTCTCAGTTTCCTCATCTGTAAAATGAACTGGAGGAGGAAATAACAAACCACCTCAGTATCTTTGTCAAGAAAATCCCAAATGGGGTTACAAAGAATCCATCAGGACAGAAAAACAACTAAATAACACATTCTTCAGGATGGAATTGGAGTAACATGATGACTGACATCAATAACAAAATCAAATTCTATGACTCTATGTTTTATGATTTAGATAAATAAATAGCTGGGAGAGACAGTGAGCAAGCTTCTGACAGTTTAACATCAGTGCCCAGTCAGATGTTCTTCCCATTTCGTGGATTCTCTTTTAAACTCATGTAGACTAGAGATACTCAGACTACTCAGGGTGCACTCAAGTGATTAAAGAACTAGTTACTGTGCCCAATTCAACAAAATACTCACTTTTATCCTTTGTGAGCTAGGTGATTGGTCCTGAGAGAGCGCTGGACTTCCAAAATGTTATTTGAATATCCCCATGAAATTCAATGGCCTTCATGTACTATCAGTTTCCTAGATTTTATTATCTTCAGAGTTTTAGTAACACAAGGGAAAAGTGCTTCCTGGTGCACTAATTGTGCTGTTAAGGGGAAAGAAACTGATCTGCTTTAAGGCTGAATTATCGTTAACTCTAAGAATTCATTAAATTCTCTACTTTAGCCATAGTGGGAGGAAAACTGCACTCACCAAATAGTTAGTTCTGTTCAAATCATTCACAGGAGACATAAAGTCACATTACCTATTTCATCACTTCTGTTTTAAAAGTTACCCTGGAGTGACATATATAGTTTCTTTCCTCCTACTCACTTTGCATCTCTTACTGTCTGTCTCTTTCTCTTGCTGGTTAGAAACAAAATAATTCCATGGAGATATATAGCTTATTGCCCTTTTGTTTCACTTCAAGATCATACCAAGATCAGTTTTGCATAAATTCATATTGTTTATATCCTTCAAAAGCTCACAGAGGTAGCATGGTATACTGACAGCATGTTGGGTTTGAGGTCAGAGAGAACTGGATTCAAATTCATCCGCTGACTCTATTAACTTTATAGATCGTTATATGAATAAAAGTAGTTTTGGGGGAAAGAATGTAAACTTCTAGAGCATTGGGTCTATTTCCTGTTGGGTTTTGTATTCAGGGAGCCTTGCACAGCACCTTCTACATAATAGCTTGTTCATTGATTAATTATGAGCTGTGGGATCCTGGTAAGTAATTTAACATCTATGTGCCTCAAGCAATAAAGAAGAACTACTCAATTAAATTTGTTGGGATCTTCCTTGCTGTAAGGAGTTCCACACTATGACTTCCCTACCAAGTGAGATCATTGGTAAGTAGCTCAACCTCAGAATTAATTTATAATAAAACTCCATTACTTTTGCAAATGAAGAAATAGGGACAGAGAGATTTCAAGCGACTTCTCTTAAAATTCCTACTTCTTCCTTGAAATTTTTCTGACTAATTAGAATTTATGTCAGTCAATAAATAATTATTATGCAGCTATGTTGCAAGTTACTGTGCTAAGTGCTAGGGATCCAAATAAATGGGGAAAGGGGATGGTGAGGGAAAGAGTCAATGCTTTCAAGGAGCTCACTGACCAATAGAAGTGACAACTTGCAGTTATGTACAAACAAGATATAGACAGGATAAACTGTAAATTATCTCAAAGGAAAGTCATTAGCCTCAAGAGGGATCAGAAAAGGGTTCTTGTAGAAGGTAGAATTTGAACTGGAAATTGAAAATAATGCCAGGTGACTGGGATTAGGATGGAACAAACTCCAGTCATGGGAGACAGCCAGGAAAAATGCTCTGAGTTAGGAGATTAAGTGGTTTGGGTAAGGGAAAACAAGGAGAAGGATGTCACTGGATTGTAGAATAAGTGTGCAGAAGTAGCAGGGAGGAGAAAGATGTGATACCATAATATCACATTCATCATTTCCCTTCCTACTCAGTTCCTGACTTTGTAGACTTCAAAACTATGCCTTGGTTGTTGTTTCATCATTGTAATTCCTACATCACATGGGGACTCCTCACCCTAGACCTAATTTCTCCCTGCTCTGTTCTCACTCTAGAATTATGGAATATCCTTGTGCCAAAAGGACCCCTTTCTCCCATTGTTCCTCATAGTTTCTTTATTTTGTGGAGGGACCCAGGGCAGACAATCTTCATTCCTCTCCCAGTTCTGCTCTTGACTTTCCAGATTTCAAAATCATGCCTCTCATCTCCACTTTTCAGGCAGCCTTTTGTATATTGTTCTCCACCATAGAGTATAAGTTCCTTGAGGGCAGGGAATGCCTTTTTTAACTTGTACTTGTATCCCTAGCACTTAGGAGAATGTCTGGCACATAGTAAGCACTTAATAAATATATTTTCCACCTCCCTTCCTTCCTTCTTCCTTTTTTCCTTCTTCCTCCTTTCCTTCCTTCCTTCTTTGCCCACTACCTTCATGCTTTCCTTCCTTCCTCCCTCCCTCCCTTTCCCTTTCCCTTTCCTTTTCCCTTTTTCCTTTCCTTTCCTTTCTTTCTTTCTTTCTTTCTTTCTTTCTTTCTTTCTTTCTTTCTTTCTTTCCTATCTTTGCTTTTCTTTTTTGTCTTACATTCCTTCCTTGCCTTCCTTACCTTTCTTTTTCCTTCTTGCTTTCCCTTCCTTTCTTACTTTCTTTTCCTTCCCTTTATTACCTTTTCTTCCCTTTATTCTTTCCTTTCTTCCTTGCTTCCTTCCTCCTTTCTTTCTTTCCTAGAAAGGATCCATAAAACATCAAATGTTAGAAACAGAAGAGGACTAAGAATCAAGTATCATCTAGTCACCTCTTTTATTTTGAACGTGGAAAAGCTGAGGTTTCTTGATATGAAGCTCAAATGATAAATTGTCATCTTCATTTATGATGGTTAGCACACTGCTGTTGTTCTGTCAGTCAAGAGGCTGCTTGGTGTTTAAAAGAAAAGAAACAGTGGGCTCATTCTTTGGATAATTACTCAGCTCTCCAGTCACTTTGCCTGAGTAGAATGTATGCTTCATAAGGCTTTGCTCCTTCCCAGAGGAGCTCTCTCTAGTAAACAGCATGCTTAATATGTCTGTACTTAGGTATTTATACAGTGCTTATCACCATGGTACCTAATCCCATTACATCAGTGACATATGCACCATTCCTGAAAAAGGCGAGAAGGAAGCAAGAGCAGTAATGGCTCCCAAGGTAAAAATGTGAGCAGATTTCTAATTTCTGAAAATACCATCAGTGGCCTTCCTGCCTCCATAGTTTAGTAGTTTCCACAGGAAAAAAGTTCTCTGCTTCTCTGTGAAATTGGGAGAATATATTTAGTGTACCCAGCCAAGCTCTTTTGTTCTTTTTCTCCCTTATGATTTTCTTCACCAGCTCTTTCCAGTCCTCCAGTGACATGTCTCTTAAATGCCTTCCCTACCTCTCTACTTGGTGAAATTCTTCCCATCCTTCAAGGCCTAACTCAAATACTACCGTTTTCAGTAAACTCTTCCTTTTTAAAACTAATTGTGAACTTACCAATAATCATCAACAACAAAAACAATCATTCCAAAATACAAAGAAGAAAAGGAAATATAGCTGCTGGTATTTACATAGGGAACCAGGTGGCACAGGTCGTAGAGCCCTGGACCTGTAGTCAAGAAAACCAGAGTTCAAATCCTGCCTGAGATATTAACTGTGTGACCCTGATCAAGTCACTCAAATTCTGCCTGTGCATCAGTTTCCTTGCCTAAAAATGGGCATTAGAATGATACTTACCTTCCAACTTTATCATGGGGACCCAATGAGATGCTATTTGTTAAACCACTTTGTAAACCCAAAGGACTATGTGTGGTAGCTATTATTCTGATAGCTCTTTAAGCTTTGCAAGGGATTTTGCAAGTATCTCATTTCATCCTTATAATAACCCTGGGAAACAGGTGCTGTTACACCCATTTTACAGGTGAGAAAACTGAGTCAGAGAAAATCTAAGTCCCTTGCCCAGAGTCACAGAGCTAGTAAGTATCTGAATCAGAATTTTAACTAACATCTCCCTGACTCCAGATCCAGCACTTTATCTACTGTGTCACAGGACTGAATAAGACTCTATGGTCTGTTGTGTACAATTCTGAAATGATGCCATTTTGATTTTTAAAAGAAAATTTTAACAAGCTAGTAAAAGCATTCTCCTTATCTTTTTAATTGTGTTCTCTTGTTTTCCTCTGTGTCCTTTTCAAGTACTTTGGTAATGTTCTTTTTTCTCCTTTGACTATTACTACTCACCAATTCACATGCAACCCAAGTGGAAGTCCTCCCTTGTAATAAACTTTCATTATCAAGCAAAATAAATCAACACTCTACTGGAAGGTATCTTTCATAATTAGACTTTTGAAGTCATGATGAGTCACTGCTTTGATTAGAGTTCTGAGATTCCCCACCATTATTTCCCTGCATATTTATGTTATTTTCATCTTAAAACTATGCTCTCCTAGTTCTGAATATTTAACTCTGCATCAATTTTCTCAAATCTTTCCCATTTCCCTGAATCTGTCAAACCACCACTTCTTATTGCATAATAAAATTGTACTGCACTCAGTTACTACAATTTGTTCATAAGTTCATGCACAATAATTTTGTTTTTAGCTTTTTGATATAAAATTATGCTATAAATTGTATATTTATTGGTCCTTTCCCCTTATTTTGACCTCCTTGAGGTATATGCTCAGTAATGGAATCAAAATATATGTACAGTCTCATGGCCTCCCTTCCCCGAGAAACTTTCTCTTATCCCTAAAGTAATTTAATAATAAATGATAGTTTTCTAATCTAACAGTCCTCAAAAGGTACCCAATGGTATCCTGCTCTGCCTCGTGTTTTACCAGATGTAATGTAAGATTTGGGATATTGTGAGATTGCAGGTAAAGGAAAATCTAGAAATACTTTTTTCTAAAAAAAAAAATGTTTTGTTTACCCAACATCTATACCATAATAAATATGGCATTTGACTATTTCATGTAGGCACTCAAACACAGAAAACCTTGAACTCATAAAGAATTCTTCAAAAATGACTGTTTTATTGCATGTGCTTTTTTCCTTACTGTCACCACATTGAACATTCAATGTGTCACAGTTGCTCCTGGGGAAACAAAACAAAAGTAAAAATGAATAATGAAAAAATTTTGTCATGAGTAAAAGAAAGCTTGAGATCCTCCCTTTCAACCATTATATCTGTCAGCCATGGAAGAATGTGCTATCTCCTGAAGGAGTGACTTCACTATTCCTAAAAATGTTAAAGCAAAAGCTGAATTTAACTTAAAGTGGAAGGAATTCCTACATTAGGTGGGAGCTACTCAAGCAGAGATTAGATCTTATTGGGAATGTGGTAATGTGTAAATTCATTTTTAATTTTTCTAGCAGCAGATTGAAAGAAAAGTACATTTATCTCTTCCACACCACAGGG